>OY821783.1:38524300-39236623 GCA_963682175.1 Triglochin maritima
TTTACAAAGTTATATGGGTCAAGCTCAGAGCTCATCAAATTTAGTTTAAGCCTCCTACAATCTCACCGTTGGATCTTATTTACAGTTAATCTCACCATTCATTAGCATAACCGTTTTTTTCTTAATTTACCTTACATTTTGAAATGAGTGGTGGATATTATGGGGGTTTAATTTAGAAAAATTAAGTCCTGGGCTCACTTGAGATTTTCTGTATATATATATATCCACCCTTCTACAAACACAATTTATAGCAGAAATTTCCCAAAATTTTCTGCCTTGTAATGTTTTTTTTAACTTTTACGATATGATCGTGATGCAAGAAAATTACATTTATTAGTGAGTCTAGTCTTTACGCGAGGAGACAAACACAACGATAAAAAACTAAAATTACAAACAATCTTTGGGGGATTTTGACACAAATTAAGACTGCAGTAATTAAAGATAAGAACAAATATATAATTTTATAAAAATATGTTTGGACACGTAAAAACCCACGTTGGTAGAGATTAATTCCACATTATCCCACTCTCTCTCTCTCTCTTATCCACGTTCCCTCTCAAACCCACGTTCTCTCTCTCTCTCGGTCTCTCTCTCTCTCTCTCATCTTTTTTCAAAATTAAACACGTACAACACAATTGAAAGGGTTCGCTCCACATTTAATTTATTTACAAACTCAAAGCCAAGGCAAAGCAAGAGGTTAAATGGAGAGAGGAAGGAGTAGAGAGGATAGAGTGGTGCTTAAGAAAGGGCCATGGACGGGGGAGGAAGATGAGATTTTGTTGGAGTACGTCCGGAAGAACGGTCCCCGCGATTGGAGCTCCATTCGATCCAAGAGTTTGCTACCGAGGTCCGGCAAGTCTTGCCGTCTCCGATGGGTCAACAAACTCAAACCTGACCTCAAGACGTATGTACCTATATATATATATATTCTCACCTCCATGCAAACCCTAATTTTATTTGTGTTTTCCTTCTTTCTTCACTTGCACTTTGCATTTCTTGTTTCTTTTTAGGGTTTTATTGCTACACTACTACGTACATTGTGACTAACTTCTTACTTATCTCATTCCTTGCAAACCCTAATTTTGTGTTTAATTGGTTTCTTTCTTCTTGTTCACTTACACTTTGCATGCATGTGTATTAGTATGTTTCTAGGGTTTAATTACTAGACTACATTCAACTTACGTGCATGATTCCATGCAAACCCTAATTTTGTGTTTGGCTTCTTTTTTCTCTTACACTTTGCATATGTAGTTCGATATTAGGGTTACTGCGTTGCGATTTACATGCATGATTCCATGCAAACCCTAATTTTGTGTTCTTTCTTCTTGTTCACTTAAACGTAGGTGTAGTTTGTTTAGTAGGGATTACTAGACTAGAGTGTAGAGTACGTGCACGATTGTTTGCTTCCTTGCATGCAGACCTTAATTTTATGATCTGGTTTTAGTTTTTGGCTTCTTAATTTCTTCACTTCATATTTTGCCTGTATTTTGTATTAGTTGTATTCTTCTTCTTGTTTCAGTTCTTGGTTTCATTAATTGTTTGGTCACCATACTACAATTAGTGTAGTTAGTGATTATATTTTATTAGTAAACCTTAATTTTTGTCCTTAATTAAACTAATTCTTGACTTTATTGGTAATTATTACTTTACATTATATATGCATAATTTCTTGCTTCCATCCAGTTTAATTTGTGTTCTTCATGCTATTATATTCTTTTTGTTTAGTTGTTTCTCCTCTTAGTTCATATCATATGTTCGAATGTTGTGCTGTGAGATGAGTTGTTGGTTATTCATGAGAACCCTAATTTGTAGTTGTTTTACTAAAAAATATTGATATCACCTCAGTATTGCATACTTACTTAATTTTCTTGTGATTAATTTCCAAGTGATCATTATGAACATACATTCACTAGCTAATACTTTGTTTCTATTTTATTAAAACATTCAAAGCGGTTGCAAATTTTCTGCCGAAGAGGAGAGAACCGTGATCGATCTACAAGCGAAATTCGGGAATAAATGGGCGAAGATTGCGACGTATTTGCAAGGAAGAACCGATAACGATGTTAAGAACTTCTGGAGTACAAGGAGGAAGAGACTAGCAAGGATGTCGAGAGCTGCGCAACCTCAAAAAAACCCCGAGAAGTTACCAATGCTTGTTGAAGCATCAAGTCCAGAGGTAATTAATTAATCATGAACAAATATTTGTGTTACATAATTGTGATTAAATCACCCCTTGATTTTTTTTCTTCCAATACCATTAGGTTCGAAATATGTCAAATACAACATAACATTTCCGCACCAAATTTTGGACTTCACATACAGTATTACTCTTTTTAATTTGGCTTTTATATACAAAAATATTACATGTAGTCATGGTTTAGTCTTAATTTCTAAAATATCATATTAATAATTAAACGTCATATTTGTAGAGTTGACGTTCTAGACTTGTTGATTGAAATTAATTCTAATAGCATTATTTAATTTTCGAAGAAAAAGAATCTTTAGGTAGGAACAGCGGTCTGCTCTATGATATGTTGAACTTTGATGAATAAATTATAAAGAAGACTTAGACTGCGTTTGGGTGCAGCTTAAGATATTCCGCACTTAGATTGCATTCGTTTTTGGTTGACTATTATTGTTATTATTATTCAGCAAAGTACATTTGAACACGCGGTTTCAAATTAGCATAACTTATGGTTCACTCTGTTACTCGTTAAGAGAAACAATCTTGCCAATATTATTTTGGTCTCGTATACGGTATATCTTCCTGGGTTTTGCAATTTAGCCATTTTATTTTGTTTTGAAACAAAATTTTCTGAAACAATTTTACCCTATTATTTTGACCATATTTGTTGACATCATTGAGATTAAAGTGTTAACCATCTTCGTGATTCAATTGATAGTTCTTAAGTGATCACCATTTCTAATCAAATCTTAACAAAGCAACTCGTAAGTTCGTATTTAGTTAGTTAAAGCAACAAACTAGCTAAAATTTTGATAATAAGTGCGTACATGCACACCAGCAAAAAAAAAAAAACGACCCACTTAACCCATATAAGCAACATTTCGTATTTAGGAACCTTAACCCTAATCATTAATAAGAAGTCCTCTCCATATGCTTTAGCATAATTAATGATGTTTAGCTTAACCTTTTCATTATTAATATTTATATATGTTGTGTCATTTCAGGATCCAAGCCCATATATTCTCTACAACTCTTCTCCTAACAATGGAGAGTCCAGCAAAGTAGACCCAATCAACCAAATTGGCTCGACCATCCAAACCACATTGCACCAAAACAAACCCAACTACGAGCCACATTGCACCACTAACCATCCATTTTGCCCACAATTCAACTTCCCTGAGCTCCCTCAATCCCTCCTCGACCTCCCCTTAATCCCCGAAGGCTACGACCTCGGCTTCGACACCACATTTCCCGACCCTTTCCTCGATTCCGACGTAGGATTAATGCTCGGTTTGCCGATGAATTGCCCAGAGGGAGGGAGTTGTAATTATAATAACATCATGATGGATGATATTAAGATACCGAATACACCCGAGAGCTTTTTGGACGACTTTCCGGTCGATATGCTTGACCCTCCGCCGCCGCCACCTCCGCCGTGTAATTCGGACGGGTAATAATTCCCCTTCTTGGGGAAGTTGGTTGGGTTGTTGTGTTCTTCATACGTATATACATACATATGTACATATGTACTATGTCTAACGTCATTTTATACGTGTGCAAGTTGTGTATATATATTTTTATTTATAGCTTTGGTGTGGGTTGTAAATTAGTACTATAATCCATGTTTGGGTACGTCGTTGACTGTGTTGGCGTGTTTTACTTTTCATTATCTATCTATCATGACACGTTGTGTGATATTATGACATTTGACAAGGTACTTAAAACACGTTTACGGAACTTTAGTTTTTTCACGTTCCTAATCCGAATCATGAAGTATAGAATATTTAAAATGGATTTTTGCTGCATACACTTCTCGAGTGTCAAAATTGGCGATATGCACCTGGACTTTCGGTATTGCCGCATATACACCTACAAGTCTATCATATTTGTGCATATGCACCTTTGTCGTTAGTGGACCACACTCTGTCACCTTTACCGTCCAACGGTGTTAGACAAGTTGCAAATTAAACCTCGTAAAATCCAAATGTCCTTAATTGTAAAAACAAAAAATCTCATGAAAAATCAAATTGTCTAACACTCTCAACTCTTTAACTTTCACTCTCTCTTTCCCTCTCTCTTGAATCTCTTTATCTCATTTCTCCCTCTCCACTCTTTCACTCTCACTTACTCTCATCCCTCCTTCTCTATCTCTCTTGAATCTATCTTTCTCTCTCTCTTGAATCTTTCTCTCTCTCTGGACAGAAGTCTGGACAATTCTGGACGAATTCTGGACGAAGTCTTGACGAATTCTGGAAGTCTGGACGAATTCTGGAATTCTAGATGAATACTGGACGAATTCGGACGAAGTCTATAAATCTGGACGAATTCTGGATGAATTCTGGAAGTCTAGACGAATTCTGGACGAAGTTTGGACGAATTCTGGAAAAAGTCCAGAATTCGTCCAGACTTCTGTCCAGATTGTCCAGAGAGAGAGGGAAATATTCAAGAGAGAGAGAAATATAGATTCAAGAGAGCTAGGGAAGGAGGGATGATAGTGAAAGAGTGGAGAGGGAGAAAGGAGAGAGAAATTCAAGAGAGAGAGAAAGAGAGAGTGAAAGTTAAAGAGCGGAGAGTGTTAGACAATTTGATTTTTCATGAGATTTTTTGTTTTTACAATTAAGGACATTTGAATTTTGTGAGGTTTAATTTATAACTTGTCTAACACCGTTGGACGGTAACGGTGACAGAGGGAGGTCCACTAACGGCAGATGTGCATATGCGCAAATATGATCGGCTTGTAAGTGTATATGTGGCAATATCGAAAATCCAGGTGCATATCGCCAATTTTGACACTTAAGAGGTATACTGTAGCAAAACCTCCTATTTAAAAGACGTGTGTGTGGATCGATTCCAACCAGCTAGTAATCAACATGACATCACACCCTTAATAAATATAGTCATAAGTTTGTAACCAAAGATTTTTCACCGACCCTGTTTGATAATCTAATTTTTAACTCTATGAAATAAATAATAAACAAATAAGTCGTTTGGAATTGATTTAGTTATTTCCTAAATCTAGGACTTCATGTCGAATTAGTTATTTCCTAAGTCATTTTTGAGAATCATAATGTTGAGTTGCAATTTTCACGAAAATTTGGACACTTGTCGGTGTGCATGTTATTGTAACTTTCTGTTAGGGTGGTATTGGATATGAGAGAGACAGAGAGAGAGAAGGAAGACGAAGAGGGAGTGGAAGGAAAGAAAGAAATAATGGTACTTTCTTCATTCTTTATCTTCCTATGGTCTTTAGTTTTACTTATTCTAGATATATCATTATATTGGTGAAGCTATATTTTGATATCATTTGGTTTTTGGTACAATATCAAAGAGCTTTTGGTTAGATGGTTGTTTGCATCTGATAATAATAAAGATCAAACTAAGGTGAAATCACAAAGAATCCTAATGAAAACCCAATGCCTCATACAACCTATGTGTTTGTCATATTTACCATAAAATCTTGCCGATTAAAATATTTTTACATGTACTTTTTTTGTTGTTGATAATGTGGCAGTTTTATTAGTATTAATTAACCAATACTGTGTGCGACAATACCACTCGTCGACGTTTTCTTCAACTACTTCTGAATTTCGATGTCTCATAACGTAGATTTTACGGTTTGGTGGTTGTTTTAGGGTCAGGAAATCATTGTTTATGCTCACATATAGGAGCAAAGATGTCAAATTTAACGAAACTTGGAATCAAATTTATTTAATGATGATATGTTTAATTAGCATAACCACATTAATTAAATTGAACAGCATCAAAGAAAAAGTGGCCAAAACAAACAGTATTTAAGCAAAACAAGAATATGATAAACTTGGCATCTCGATGCGAAATTGAAAATTGAAAGTTATAATTGAATTTTTTTAGGTAGAAAGGTATGTACAAATTGTTTTATTAGTCAACGACAGATTAACTTAACCTTAATTAAATTAAAGATTGTTAATACAAAATGGAGTCAAGAAGGGCTGCATAGTATCACCACTTCCGAGCTAGCTAGCTAGGATGTGCTGTCAAAGTCGATCCAATTAACTACAATTCCACGAAATTTCTTTACTCTCTGGCCAATAATTCATCAGTCCAATTTGCAAGGCCAACTTGCCAATAATTGACAAAACTTTAATGATTTCAAAATATAATTGAGTTGACCACTTTTCCTTCAAGACTCAACAATTAAAGTAACCAAACCTTTCCAGCCTTCTCTATATATCAAGCAAGAGAAGTGAAGAAGTGATCACAGCTCTTATAGGTAGGTTCTTGATCATCCTTCCATTCCATGCATGCATGGCTTCCACCACCACCACCACCATTAATCTCTTAATTATTCTTATCACAATCACATCACTCCTTCCATATTCAAATTCACAAGCCGTTCCTATCCAGCAAAGATGTTCAAACACAGATGGAAACTACACCACCAAAAGCACCTTCCAAAACAATCTCAAAGTTCTATTGAGTTCTCTAGTTTCCAATGCCTCCTCTAATGGTTATTCGGATGCCGTCGGTGAGTCACCGGACCGTGTCTATGGTCTGATCCTCTGCCGTGGTGATCTCAATGTTAGTGAATGCCAGACATGTCTCTCTCAGGCTCCTCAGGACATACAAGATAAGTGCCCGTTCCGAAAAACCGCCACCATATTGTACGATAATTGTTTCCTCAGGTACTCCAACCAAAGGCTCGGCTCCAACTCCTTGGTGGAGAACCACGATTCCTACTTGCGGAGCGTCGTCGATGTAGAGACGGATTGGCCAAGGTAATTACTAATTAACAATAAGGGAACGAAAATCCAAGGTTGATTGTGCAAATGTATTAATTACACAAAATCATATATATATATATACACACTGTAATATATAGGTTCAACCAGTCTTTGGTGAGAATGCTTAGAGGACTGGCGGAATATGCAGCCTACAACAAGTCAGCACCACCACCACCATTGTACGCGACCGGCAAAATCGATGTGGTTCACAAAGATTTTCCTCAGATATATGGAATTGTGCAGTGTACCATAGACCTATCACCAGATCAATGCAACGTTTGCTTGGACTTGGCAATACAACAATTGCCAAATTGTTGCAACCGTAGCATAGGCGGCAGAGTTAATGGCGAGCTCTGCAACTTCAGGTATGAAGTGGATGATTTCTACAAAGGTCCGACACGATTGTCTTTGCCCGCGATTGCTCCACCACCTGGTCCGGTTCGATCCCCAACTCCTCCGCGGAGTAACACAACCACCACAAATACTAACACCACCACCACCACACAAGGTAATTAAGAGATGTGATCAAATTATACTTGGTTTTTGTATAAGAATTATCGATCTACACACAATATATATGTACTACCTACTTTAACACAATTTAAGTACAATTTAGAGATACAACTTGCTATATATATATATATTTATGACGAGGGATCCATTATCTTTAAATTTCGTTGACATACGATTGTGTTTGTTAATAAAATTAAATATGAATTTCAAATTAAAAATGAAGTTTTTGCTTGAGTGCACCTCCAAAAGTCGTTTATTAGGCATTTACACTCGTGTATTTTTTTATTACTCCAGAACACCCACAAATCAAACTAATTGTTTGGGAGCACCTCCCTCTAACACCGTTAATGAATTTCGTGACACCGTTAGTTGACTCCGTTAAGTTCGAATCCAAACGGTCAACCGTTCTTGACTCTTCCATAACTTACAAAAATCTACTAATTAGACTAATTTACCTAATTGGATCTATGTAAAGAGTTTCAAACTGATCAACACAAATGATATAAGTAATGTTTCACCAACAACTTACTTTTCTTTAAGCTTTAATCAGTGGTGATTAGTCTAAGTAACACGCATGTTTTTTAATAACTTTTACAAAGCCGCCAGCTTTGACACGCTACATTTCTTTAAAATAGCACCACCATATGTTATGATTCATGGGAATCTTTTTGCATGTATGCCTTGGATCCGATTAATTAAGAATCCACTTAACTAGTTGGGCGGATCCAATTTGGTCCGAATAATTTGTTGCACTAATTCATGTGGCCTTTGATTTACCTGAAGTTAACTTCTTAATTATTGCAGGAAATAAGAAGACTCCAACAGGACTTGTTCTTGCCATTGCAATTCCACTTGCAGTTGCTCTGTTCTTGATCATATTTTGTTGTACATATTGTCTTAAGAAGAAGAAGAGAGCATTAGAAACATACGGTAAGTCATGACAACTTATATTCTAAAAAAAATCCATTCATTTGAGATTAATTGAGAGCAATGATAACTATATATCCTTAAACAATTTATTTTTATTACCTGCAGAAAGAACAGGGGGAATAGAAGAGTTGACACCGACGGACTCGCTTTTATTTGATTTGCAAACAATTAAAAATGCCACAGACAACTTCTCCCAATCGAATAAACTTGGAGAAGGTGGATTTGGTGAAGTTTACAAGGTAACATAGATTACATGTATTAAAATTGTAATAAGTTTACTTTATGCTTCCAAGATTAAACATGCATGTTTTATATTTATATTCAAGTTTATAATAGATTGGTGGGGTTTGTAGGGAAAATTAGTAGATGGACGAGAAATCGCTGCTAAGAGACTCTCGGCAAGTTCAGCTCAAGGATTAACTGAACTAAGAAATGAAGTGTTGCTTCTTGTGAAACTTGAGCATCGGAACCTCGTCAGGCTTCTGGGTGTTTGCTCGGAAGTCGAAGAGAAAATTCTGATCTACGAGTTTGTTGAAAACAAAAGCCTTGAGAAGATTTTGTTTGGTATGCTACAAACTTTACATTCGAAATTTTCACGAAATTCTCTAATCGATCTTAGATGTTTGTAGTCTATATAATTGCCTTGGCAAAAGAATTGTAAAAACTGATGAGAAACATAAAAACATGGTCTATTAATTATTATAGCTTATATCACTAGCTACAAACAATTATTTGTATAACTTGCATTTTAAATGCTCACCTATAGTGTTGTTATGGCCAATGAGTCAGTGTAGACTCTGTAAGGGTTCAAAATGGGTTAACTTCATAGTATTATATTTAACCATCATCCATCTAATTAATTGTGGAAATGCTGATAATTTTGTTCTTATTCTACCAAAATTTGATTTATCGAACTATATATAAGTCACATCCTCTTCCTATATATATATGACATGCCATGACATCTGATAGTAGTTTAAACCTTTCAGTTATATCTCTTCTAGCCATTTAGAAAACTTAAAGGCATTTAATATATATCATCTAATTATTATACATGTTTGATGGATGTTCCTGCAGATCCAAGCAAGAAAGACCAACTCCACTGGGAAAGAAGGTACAAGATAATAAGTGGAATCGTTCGAGGGATGATTTACCTACACGAAGAATCACAACACAAGATCATACATCGCGACTTGAAAGCGAGCAACATCCTATTGGACGCAGACATGAACCCCAAAATCTCGGATTTCGGCTTGGCAAGACTTTACGAAGGAGACCGGACTCAAGTTAGCACCATTAGAGTTGTGGGCACATAGTAAGTTTCATTCAAACATCCAAATTAAATTTCTCTTTACATGCATCTTTTGGAACCATTAATTGAATGCATTAATGTCGAATTGATTACAGCGGGTACATGTCGCCTGAGTACGCAATGAGAGGTCACTTCTCAAACAAATCAGACGTTTTCAGCTTAGGAGTTCTAGTGTTAGAAATTGTGACGGGTCGAAAGAACGGTGATTATTTCGTCTCTGGAAATTCAACTGACCTTCTAGGCTATGTGAGTAACAACTAACAACCATGCATATTTTCCAACAATTAGCTATATAGTGCTTACGTTACAATTAATATAGTTGTTTATGATCAAATTAATGTTAATTTCACCAGGTATGGGAAAATTGGACAAACGGGACAACGTTAGAAGTTGTGGATCCGTGTTTCGGAGGGCAATATCCGCAAGGTGAAGTTATAAGATGCATTCAAATTGGTTTACTTTGCGTCCAAGAGGATCCGGCCGATAGGCCCACGATGTCGGCTATTAATCTCATGTTAAATAGCTACTCGATTTCGGTTCGTCCTCCATCAAAGCCAGCATTCGTTCTTGGTTATACAAGATCAGTAGCTCCGAACTCCGAAGGAACAACAACAACGGATCGGTCGGGCACTAGGTCAGCAAAGTACTCCGTGAATGAGGTTTCAACGACCGAATTGGGACCAAGGTAGCTGAAGACATTGCAGGGATCAAGACACTGGTGTTGTAGCTACATGTTTGTTGACTATAATTAATTTTCTTTACTTTTCACGTTATGAAAAAAATCATGTTCTCGTTATTAAGATTAATTTTTCCTTCTTGCGTTTTAAATGTTGATATATAACAGTTAAAGTTCAAATAATTAAGAAAGTTCTTACAATGTTAAATGTATAACTTTAGATGCTCAAAGCACGAGAGTTTTACAAATTCTGAAGTATTTTGATTCAAGGAAAAGTGTTAGGAAGTTAACCGTAATTTATCCCCTTTTTATTATTTATATCCCTCGTTAACTACTTGAAAAATTCGATTGGTCCACCGTTTTTAATAAATTCTAAGCACATAAGTGAAAGATAATTAATCAAAATTTATTATAAAATATTGCACACAACTTGTATTAGTAACGTGAGATCATATAAATTGCTACACTAGAACTAAACAATTAAATTCCTTAATTTTTACTAAAATGGTCATATGAGATTTTAGACTTGAAATAATTAATTCATCTCCTTTTGAACTGTTAATTAAGCAAGTAAAATGTTGTTAATTACTTACATAGCCTGGAAGGTCAGTCGAAGTTTCAAAATAGTCTGTCTTCTTAATTTCTGCCCATTACAATTTCCAACACTAAAATTCCGAAACTGAACCTGTAACGTACCCGAAAACAGCGGAAAATTTAAACAATAATAAAGACCGTCAACGGTCAACACTGGGCACGTCACGGGAAACAAACCAACATATATAATATAAATATGATCCACGTGGAAGTCAAATATACAGACTGACTGTGATTACGACAAAAGCTATACAATATGTAATCACCTCAAAAGAAAGAGACTGACAACTACAGGATCTGATCTCGGGGGCACCGTCCTCGGTCACCACCTCAAACTCTAACCCTGCTCGCTACCTGAAATGCAAACAACAAACATGCCTGAGTTCCCTGAAGGAACCCCGTATACCAAACCTCCTAAAATATAAAAAGGAATTAAATACAATGCAATGCTATGCACATGATCATCCGCCTCGGGCCCACAATAATGCCCTCACCGCCTCCGCGGCACTGAACCACTCCTGCCACTAGGGTCAAGTCAGTCCACCGCTGCCTCACAAGGGTCAGTCGACACCACTGCTCCCCAAAAAGTGCAGGAAGGAACCCCTGGTACACGCCGCACCCAAGGAGCGAGTCAGCCCGCCGAATACACAACTCGGGTCAGACGACAGCCACTGCTCCCCCAAGAGTCGCCTAGCGCGCACCCTGCCGGAACATCCTCGGCCTACCGCTAAACCCTCGCAAACTGCCCAAGGTTTACGGTACACATCCCTCACACCCCGCTCGGTAAGAGAGGAAAAAGGTACAACAATAATACGCCTTCGTCGAAGGTGAAATCCGTAGCTCTCAAAGCCGGTAATCAACCGTCGCCTCGGAGCCGGTAGTCGACCTGACATCGACGGATCGCGTGTGGATAAATCCACCAACCTGCGGTAGATCGGTCGACCGCTACAAGCACACCGGTCGACCGGTCCCCCACACAGTACACAGTACTGTACAAACAAATCTACCGGTCGAACCACGCCAACCGAATTACCGACCAATCGGTCGAACAAAAGTCATCTAGCGGTCGACCGTTTGGAAGGTCTACGCTATACCATTTTATATAATATATATATCCGACCGGTCGAACCAAGGGGCCGTTCGACCGATAACAGGGATTTCAATATTTTGCCCAAGTCTCGTTCGGTCGACCGGAACTGAAATACAGTTCGACCGAAACAACACAAGCACTCTACCGCTTAATTAAATGCTCAGTCGGTCGACCGAGAGTTAAAGAGCGGTCGACCGTTTTGATGGTCAAAGCTCCCAACCGACTTAGCATCGAATGGATCGGTCGAACAAGGTAAAGGACGTTCGACCGTTTAATAAGTCAAAATCCCCAACCGACCCATTCTCATTGTTATTCGGTCGACCGGCTAAGTGGTCCCGTTCGACCGATAACAGTATATCCCCTTTTTCCCGCACAAATATGGCATAACGGTCGACCGTCTAACGACATCGTTCGACCGTTCGCGGGTAAACATCAATATAATAATAGGATCGGTCGACTGCCCACTGGCACCGGTCGACCGATCGTCGTCTTCAACCTCTGAATTGGTTGAATTCCGACGGGGAATTCGACACCAACGTCGATCCCCAACACTCACAAGGCACAAGTGAGTTATAATGAAGATTTGGCATACCTTTTGGTCGAGTGAAGAAGCCTCCCAAGCTTGCACCACTTCACTCCACTTCTTCTTCTCTTTCTTCACTTCTTCTCCTCTTCTTCTTCACCTCCTTCTTCTTCTTCTTCTCTCTAACCTCTTCTCCTCCGAAAGCCTCTCTCTCACTCTCTGGATAATCCAACAATGAAGCAAAATGTCAACTTGATCTCAAGTGCCCTTTAAATAGGCAAACTCACCTCTCTTAAATCCAATTAACAATCACCTAAAATCCCTCCAATCATAACCAACCAACTCTCTCTCCCTCCCCTTCCAACACCTCCTGCTCTCCATGCATAATTAATTAGGGTAATTAGGTTTAGGTTTAGTTAATTAAGATGTTTAGTTTAGGTTATTACAATCTACCCTCCTTAAAAGAATTTCGCCCGCGAAATTCGAAATACTGACTTACCGGAATAACTCTGGATACTGTCTCCTGACATCCTCCTCAATCTCCCAGGTAGCCTCTCTGTCAGTGTGATGCTGCCACCTGACCTTCACCATCGGAATCGCTCTCCTCCTGAGCTGATGTACCATCTGATCCACAATCTCAACTGGTCTCTCATCTAACGACAAATCCTGCTGGATCTCCGGTACTGATATCTCAATCACATGAGCTGGATCGGCCACGTACTTCCTCAACATAGAAACATGGAAGACGTTGTGAAGTCCTGCGAACTGTGGTGGTAGTGCAATCCTATACGCCACCGCACCAACCCGATCCAATATCTCAAACGGTCCAACATATCTCGGACTCAGCTTCCCCTTCTTCCCGAATCTCATCACTCCTCTGGAAGGCGAGATCTTCAGGAAGACATGATCTCCTACCTCAAAGGTCAGCTCACGCCTCCGCGTATCAGCATAACTCTTCTGCCTACTCTGCGCCGTAGCTAGTCGTCTCCGAATCACGTCGACCTTCTCTGAATACAACTGGATAATGTCAGGTCCAACTAGCTGTCTCTCGCCCACATCACTCCAGCATACCGGCGATCTACACGGTCTCCCGTATAATGCCTCATAGGGTGCCATTCCAATACTCGAGTGGTAGCTGTTGTTGTAGGTGAACTCGATCAACGGCAAATGCTCATCCCAATGCCCGGCCCAGTCAAGTGTACACGCTCTCAGCATGTCCTCCAATGTCTGTATCGTCCGCTCTGACTGGCCATCTGTCTGTGGGTGGAAAGCTGTGCTAAACTTCAGACGTGTCCCCAGTGCTCTGTGTAGACTCTCCCAAAATCTCGAAGTGAATCTGGGATCTCTGTCTGAAATGATACTGACTGGTACGCCATGAAGTCTGACAATCTCCTCAATATATAACTTAGCTAGACCCTCCAGAGCAAGAGTGGTCTTAATAGCTAAGAAATGCGCCGACTTGGTCAGTCGATCGACTATAACCCAAATCGCATCGTGGAATCTCCGTGTCTTCGGTAGCCCCGTAACAAAATCCATCGTCACGTGCTCCCACTTCCACTCGGGCAACTCAATCCTCTGCATCTGCCCTGCTGGTCTCTGGTGCTCGATCTTCACCTGCTGACAGACCAAACACCTCGACACGAAGTCTGCAACGTCCTTCTTCATACCTCGCCACCAGAAGTTCCGCTGCAGGTCTTTGTACATCTTGGTGCTCCCTGGATGAATGGAATATCTCGATCTGTGTGCCTCCTCCATGATATCATGTCTCAGGTCCTCTGTCTTCGGCACCCAGATACGGTCTCTGAATCTCAGACCTCCATCCACTCCAACTCTGAAGTCTGACCCATCTCTGGCAGCTAACTGTAACAAACTGCTCAACTCCTCATCTGTAGTCTGAGCATGAATCACTGCTGATACTGTCTGAGGCTCTACTCTCAATCCGGCAATCACTGCGCCCTCAGAGCTATCAGCAAATGGCCTCCACTCTGCTAGAGACTCCATCAGTCGCCACTCCTGAATGCATAGGCCTGCTACTGATACCTCCACCTTCCGGCTCAAAGCGTCTGCAACTGTGTTCGCCTTCCCCGGATGGTAAGAGATAGTGAAGTCATAGTCCTTAATGAACTCAAGCCATCTGCGCTGCCTCATGTTCAGCTCCTTCTGCGAGAACAGGTACTTCAGACTCTGATGATCTGTAAACACCTCGAACTGCTCGCCATAAAGATAGTGTCTCCAGGTCTTCAGTGCATGAACCACTGCTGCTAACTCCAAATTATGTGTCGGGTAATTCCTCTCATGGACCTTCAGCTGTCTGGATGCGTACGCGATCACCCTCCCGTGCTGCATAAGTACACATCCTAAGCCAACACCTGAAGCGTCGCTATAAATCACGAATCCACCCGTGCCACTCGGCAATGATAAAACTGGTGCTGTGGTCAACAGTCTCTTCAGCTCCTGAAAGCTGTCCTCGCACTTCTGCGACCAAACAAAAGTGACTCCCTTCTGCGTCAGAGCCGTCAGTGGTGCTGCCAATCTCGAGAAGTCTTTGATGAAACGACGGTAATAGCCCGCCAGTCCAACAAAGCTCCTAATCTCTGTCACGCTCGTAGGGGTCCTCCACTGTGTCACAGCCTCTACCTTCGCCGGATCCACTGATATCCCCTCTGCCGATACAATGTGTCCGAGGAATGCCACTCTGTCCAACCAAAACTCGCACTTTGAGAACTTAGCATATAACTGCTGAGCCCTCAAGATGCTGAGTACAATCCTCAGATGCTCTCTGTGCTGCTCCACATCTGGTGAATAGATCAAGATGTCATCCACGAAGACAATCACAAATATATCAATGTACTGACTGAATGTCCGGTGCATCAGATCCATGAACGCTGCCGGAGCATTCGTCAATCCAAATGGCATCACCAAGAACTCATAGTGTCCATATCTCGTCCTGAAGGCTGTCTTCTGGATGTCCTCATCTCGGATCCTCAACTGGTGATATCCTGAACGCAGGTCAATCTTCGAGAAAACCTTCGCTGACTGCAGCTGGTCAAAGAGGTCCTCAATCCTAGGTAAGGGATACCTATTCTTCACCGTCACCTGGTTCAGCATCCTGTAGTCTATGCACATCCTCAAGGATCCGTCCTTCTTCTTCACAAACAAAACTGGTGCACCCCAAGGCGAGACGCTCGGTCTGATAAATCCAGAGTCCATCAACTCCTGCAACTGCTTCTTCAACTCTGTCAACTCAGCAGGTGCCATCCGGTATGGAGCCTTCGACTGTGGTGTAGTGCCAGCTACCAACTCAATGCCGAACTCCAACTCCCGGTGTGGTGGTAAACCTGGAATCTCCGCTGGAAAAACATCCGCGAACTCCTGCACCACCTCAATGTCCTCTAGTCTCTGAGACTCTGCTTCCGCAACTACAAGTGTCGCCAGAAAAGCTGCACATCCCTGCTGTAACAGTCTCTGAGCTCTCACAGCAGATACAATAATGCGACCCCCTCTGCTTCTGATCCCTCTGATCAGAATATCAGGCAAACCCTTCCTCGGGATCAAAATCTTCTTCTCACGGCACAAGACTCGAACATCATATTGGGACAGCCAAT
The DNA here is from genome assembly GCA_963682175.1 of Triglochin maritima. Taxonomy (NCBI): domain Eukaryota; kingdom Viridiplantae; phylum Streptophyta; class Magnoliopsida; order Alismatales; family Juncaginaceae; genus Triglochin; species Triglochin maritima. The sequence goes on from OY821783.1 coordinate 38,540,489, forward strand.
CCATCCCAAGTATGACATCAAAGTCCTCCATCGGTAGCAAGACCAGGTCTGCCGGAAACTCCTGATCTCCCGAAACAACCGTGGCGCCGGGGACAAATCTCCCCACAGTGCCCACCAGACCCAGGGGTGTGCTGACCTCCAAAGTGGCAGTCAACATCGCAAGGGTACAACCCAACACTCCCGCAAATCGCTCTGAGATGAACGAGTGTGTCGCGCCACAATCAAATAACACCCTAGCTACTGAACCTGCGACAAGAAGTGTACCTTCCACGACAGCGCCTCCATCCCGAGCCTCCTCTGCCTGGATGGTGAAAACTCTGCCAGTGCGCTGCCCCTGCTGGGGTCTGAAAGGTGGTCTACCTCCGCCTCCTCCTCTGCCTGGTGCGGGTAAACCCGGTGGTCTGCTCGGCCCAGCTCCTCGGCTCGGACAGCTCCTGATAAAGTGACCCAGCTGGCCACACCCATGACATGCTCCGGGGGTGAAGCACGGCCCGGAGTGAAACCTCCCACAAGTACCACAAGGCTCTGGTCGTGGTACTGCAACTCCTGCTCCCTCGTATCGGGGCCTCTTGCCCGGATTCCCTCCAGTCTGACCTCCTGGCCTCCCAGAGAACCTACCTGATGGCCTCCTCTCATCCTGGTAGTTCTCCCTGTAGTCACGATCAAGAACAGAGGCACTCTTCACTGCATCGGCCAACGTGCTCGGCATGTGTGTCAGCACCTTCGTCCTCAACTGCTTCCGGAGCCCTCGGACGAACTTCCCTGCTCTCTGCTCCTGTGTAATATACATCTCGGGACAGTAACGCTCAAGGGCGTTGAACTTCCCGATGTAGCCTGCTAGGGTCATGTCTCCCTGCTGAAGACTCAGAAACTCCTCCCTCTTCTGATCCTGGACATGCTGCGGAAAATACTGCTCGTTGAACTCGCCAACGAACTCCTCCCAGGCTATATCATCTCTGTCCGCAAACACCACTGCAGATGTGGACCTCCACCAGTTGGACGCAGCACCGCCCAAAACATAAGTAGCCAGGCCCACTCTCGCCTCTGGAGGACAACCAATAGCACTGAAGATCTTCTGCATCGTGAAGATCCACTCCTCCGCAGCCTCTGCGTCGTACTGCCCCAGAAAGGTAGGCGGATGCTGGCGCATAAACCGGTCATGCATAGCACCAGTCCCCGTCTGCCCAGTCTGTGCTGTCTGCTGCTGTAGCATCTCTGTCAGACGTCCGACCGTATCGAACAACGTCCGACGCTCATCCTCCCAAGCCTCATCCCTCGCAGTCTCACTCTCACCGCGAGTATGGGCAACCGCCTTCCCCCGTCTAGGAGGCATCTGCCAAAGGAAACAAGACAATATCAATATAATCTGTGCATGCATGATCCTCTAGACCTAACTCCTAACTCAAAGGTGGTTTCTTTAGACAAGTACGCCGAGATCAACGCTCTGATACCAAATTGTAACGTACCCGAAAACAGCGGAAAATTTAAACAATAATAAAGACCGTCAACGGTCAACACTGGGCACGTCACGGGAAACAAACCAACATATATAATATAAATATGATCCACGTGGAAGTCAAATATACAGACTGACTGTGATTACGACAAAAGCTATACAATATGTAATCACCTCAAAAGAAAGAGACTGACAACTACAGGATCTGATCTCGGGGGCACCGTCCTCGGTCACCACCTCAAACTCTAACCCTGCTCGCTACCTGAAATGCAAACAACAAACATGCCTGAGTTCCCTGAAGGAACCCCGTATACCAAACCTCCTAAAATATAAAAAGGAATTAAATACAATGCAATGCTATGCACATGATCATCCGCCTCGGGCCCACAATAATGCCCTCACCGCCTCCGCGGCACTGAACCACTCCTGCCACTAGGGTCAAGTCAGTCCACCGCTGCCTCACAAGGGTCAGTCGACACCACTGCTCCCCAAAAAGTGCAGGAAGGAACCCCTGGTACACGCCGCACCCAAGGAGCGAGTCAGCCCGCCGAATACACAACTCGGGTCAGACGACAGCCACTGCTCCCCCAAGAGTCGCCTAGCGCGCACCCTGCCGGAACATCCTCGGCCTACCGCTAAACCCTCGCAAACTGCCCAAGGTTTACGGTACACATCCCTCACACCCCGCTCGGTAAGAGAGGAAAAAGGTACAACAATAATACGCCTTCGTCGAAGGTGAAATCCGTAGCTCTCAAAGCCGGTAATCAACCGTCGCCTCGGAGCCGGTAGTCGACCTGACATCGACGGATCGCGTGTGGATAAATCCACCAACCTGCGGTAGATCGGTCGACCGCTACAAGCACACCGGTCGACCGGTCCCCCACACAGTACACAGTACTGTACAAACAAATCTACCGGTCGAACCACGCCAACCGAATTACCGACCAATCGGTCGAACAAAAGTCATCTAGCGGTCGACCGTTTGGAAGGTCTACGCTATACCATTTTATATAATATATATATCCGACCGGTCGAACCAAGGGGCCGTTCGACCGATAACAGGGATTTCAATATTTTGCCCAAGTCTCGTTCGGTCGACCGGAACTGAAATACAGTTCGACCGAAACAACACAAGCACTCTACCGCTTAATTAAATGCTCAGTCGGTCGACCGAGAGTTAAAGAGCGGTCGACCGTTTTGATGGTCAAAGCTCCCAACCGACTTAGCATCGAATGGATCGGTCGAACAAGGTAAAGGACGTTCGACCGTTTAATAAGTCAAAATCCCCAACCGACCCATTCTCATTGTTATTCGGTCGACCGGCTAAGTGGTCCCGTTCGACCGATAACAGTATATCCCCTTTTTCCCGCACAAATATGGCATAACGGTCGACCGTCTAACGACATCGTTCGACCGTTCGCGGGTAAACATCAATATAATAATAGGATCGGTCGACTGCCCACTGGCACCGGTCGACCGATCGTCGTCTTCAACCTCTGAATTGGTTGAATTCCGACGGGGAATTCGACACCAACGTCGATCCCCAACACTCACAAGGCACAAGTGAGTTATAATGAAGATTTGGCATACCTTTTGGTCGAGTGAAGAAGCCTCCCAAGCTTGCACCACTTCACTCCACTTCTTCTTCTCTTTCTTCACTTCTTCTCCTCTTCTTCTTCACCTCCTTCTTCTTCTTCTCTCTAACCTCTTCTCCTCCGAAAGCCTCTCTCTCACTCTCTGGATAATCCAACAATGAAGCAAAATGTCAACTTGATCTCAAGTGCCCTTTAAATAGGCAAACTCACCTCTCTTAAATCCAATTAACAATCACCTAAAATCCCTCCAATCATAACCAACCAACTCTCTCTCCCTCCCCTTCCAACACCTCCTGCTCTCCATGCATAATTAATTAGGGTAATTAGGTTTAGGTTTAGTTAATTAAGATGTTTAGTTTAGGTTATTACAGAACCCGTCTGATTTTTATGAGAAATGACTTCTCATCCCGTAATTTATATATATAATAATAATAAAATTTACACTAGCATTGGTCGACCAAGACACACACCGGGCCACCGTTATTCAGCAGTATCCTGCTGTTCAGCAACCTCCGACGAGTCCACCGACCAACGTCGACTAAATCCACCACTCACACACCTTGTGTGAGTATTAAAGAGAAGCTTGACATACATTTAAGGCTTATAAGTCTCTGAAGATCAACGACGGACACCACCGCACGATTAGCTTTTTCTCTGACAAACTTCACCCGAGTAACGATCACACCTCCTCCAGTCACGCCTTGCTTAGCTCGGCTCACACTCCTTCGCCTTCACACACCAGAATCAGAGAAGTAGATGAGTTGAGTAGAGAGACACGAGGGAGAGTGTGAGAGTGAGGAGAAGATTTGAGTTCACCTTATATACTCCACCCAATTCAATCCATCAATCCAAGCCTCCACTTCACCATCACATTTCCCTCCCTAAACACCCATTAATTCAGCCAAAACGTGATTAGCCTTTAACAAAGATTAGGATCTAAAAATATATGATACGTACCAAACTAGTGCATTTCATAGTTTAAAACTCCATTGAAATATAAAGAACACAGAAACCTTTAAACTAACTTTCCGCCTAAAAAACCTCAAAATCTTATATATACAATAATGTTAGTACGAGACGTTGTCTCATTTTATAAAAGTGAGATCCCTAATTTGTTTCTTATGATCTGAACTTCAAATTGAAAATCTGACCGTTGGATTGAATTTCAAAATTCAAGTGGTTTTAAAACCTTTACGTATATATATATATGTATGTATGTATGTATATATATATATATATATATATATATATATATATATATATATATATATATATATATATATATGGTCAAGCTCTAGTGAGCCTAGGGCTAATCAAATTTAGTTTAAGCCCCCTAATATCTCACCATTGGATCTTATTTACAGTTAATCTCACCATTCATAAGCATAACCGTTTTTTTCTTAATCTACCTTACAATTTGAAATGAGTGGTGGATATTGTGAGGGCTTAATTTTTCTAAATTAAGCCCTGGGCTCACTTGAGAATTCTATATATATATATATATATATATATATATATATATATATATATATATATATATATATATATATATATCATGATTTGAATCAAAATCGAACATGTTGTGCAAATTTGTATTGAATTTCTATTCCTGAATAATTTCACGATGTTGTTGAACATCATGACAATTGACTTTGTTGAATAATTTTATGAGTTTGTTGAACAAGAATGTGATTTAATTGAACAACAAATGAGTATCGTTTTAATAAAATGAGACACTATCTCATTATAATATTCCCCGTTATATATATAATACATGACGTCAAATTAAAAATCTTGATTCGTACATTTTAAATAATAGAACAATAAGATGTAAACGTACATTAGATGACACATCAGATTCGAAGTTGGTTAGGAACAAGGTAATGTAAAAACCATCAAAGTTCTTTTTAGGAATAAAAAACCATCAAAGTCTATACTAGGGATAATTACTACTTCTATATTCTATAAATTCAAAAGATATTCCGATCGTTTTCGTAGTAAACATGACATTCCAAATTCGTTTAAATTTCCCAACCATCTTCATATTGTACCAAATAATTATGTTTGTGGTTGATCACAACACTGGTCATTATTCCATGCATGGCAACCACCAAAGTCTTGATTGTTCTCATGATAGTAATTAAATTCAATATCTTCTCGTCCTCAGATGCACACACATATCTGAATCTGTCTATCCTAAATGTCACAATAATGATGGAACGAAACAACACCATTCCAAAAGACCTACATCATATGGTACGATCATTGTTTTCTCGGGTTCTCTCAGCTATCGGCTCGGCTCAACATATATATATATATAAATTCTCAAGTGAGCCCAGGACTTAATCAAACTAAATTAAACCTCCACAATATCCACCACTCATTTCAAAATGTAAGGTAGATTAAGAAAAAACGGTTATGCTAATGAATGGTGAGATTAACTGTAAATAAGATTATATATATATATATTTCAAAATAATCACAAAATAATAATAATTGGAAGAATACGCACATGAGAAACTTAATTGACAAACTATTCATCTAAAAAATGACATTTATGATGTCGTTTTCATTAACTGAAAACGACACCTATAATGTCGTTTTTACCCTTAATGAAAATATATAGCACTAATGTCGTTTTAAAGATGGGTAAAAACGACATCCAAGATGTCGTTTGTGCCTAGGGGGCGTACTGATGATTTATTAGTAATTGCTGGTAGTCTAATTTATACAGCAATTAAAGAACCTTAATTGCAATTATGGGGTTAAAGTTAAAACACAAGAGGCCCGAAAAATATATTAGTAACCCAAAATCGGTACAAAATTACTAATAAATTCCCAAACCAAAAATACATGAGACCCTCCGACCGACCCATTGCTGGAGTTCAACATGTCTTAGGTAGAAATGGTATCTCGAAATCAAACAAAATGAAAAGGATGGATTCGGGTTAGCTCTAGGATGGGTTTCGTCGAACCGACGTGATATACTATATATCAAGTCGGTTTTCCATAGAAACGACGTGATATATGCTCTTTTCAGGAAAAATAATAATATTTATTTGTTATAAATCTACTGATATGTGTAGAATTTCGTGTCCCTATGTATGTGTATATTTTAAAATTTTATACAAGCATACAAGATCGATTTCATATTTTCAACAATTTTATGTACATTGTTTTGTGTTTATTCTTATATCATGCAAACCTACATATATTAAAAAACCCAAGAGATGATCATACTCAAAGGTTCTCTAAAATATTTTTGAAGATCCGGAGTTCCGTTGCCTGTCGAATCGCCTGCCAATTTGTCTCCAAGTGTTCACCAAACTTTAAACAAGATTAGAGAGAAATGTGCTACCAAATTCAATCTCTAAATCAAGGTTAGAATCTAGGTAATAACCCATTTAAGTTTCGTGAGAATTTAATCTCTAAAAACTTGAATTAATTAGGGAATTTTCGGATGGATTAATAGGTGGTTGGGGAGAGAGAGAATATTTGCATTAATTAAAACAAGGAGGGAGAGAAGACCTATTTATAGGCTCTTCCAACACCCACATCATTAGCTAACTTCTAACCCATAATCTCTTATTTTTCTCCCTAAAATCAATCACAATTTGACACATAATCATCAAAATCCATGTTTAACACTAATTCCTTATTAATTCGGGCAAAACTGTACTAACCACTTTTTGCCTTTACCAAATTTTGGATTAATATCCAACAAAATTTGGACTTTAGGGTTTTAGCAAATTCATATATTACAATGTTGCGGATCACATTATATCATATAATATATTATCATATATAATGTCAAAACATTGTATCCCGTAATATATATACATCTCATACGAATTTATTATTCTAACCATGTCGTTTTCACGACATTGATTTTATTATTTTACCACATGTATATTATTTCATAACGCATGAAACTTAATACATCATATAAAATCACATATTTTGTTTCTCAGTTTTATGGTGTGACATATAAGAGGATCTAAGTTATGTTGACAATGTCATTAAATATTTAATATCATAAACTATAAGCGGTATCTAGCTACACATTATAGTTACCCAAATAACAAAGATGTCTTTGTTCACTCGAACTAAACACAATTCATTTAGTGATGTAAAGACATGTCCATCTCTTGCCTCATGATATCAAAAATATTATAGAAAGTAGAAATTGTTGGCTTTTTGGCCTTAATCCTTGTTTTGATGATTTAATCAACCTAATCTTAATCATAAGTAATGTAGAGTAGCACACATATTGCATTGCATATATATTGCATGTGCTAACCTCTACAGGTGATCAAGACTCATGGAAGGAAGGAAATCAAGTCAAGATTTGTAATAAAGCTATATGAAGATTTGTAATCTTGATTTTATTTTGAGTCTTAGGAACATGTGTAAATTGAGCATACAAGAGCTAAAAACTTATCACATTCACACTAGGTTCCCTGTAGGAGTCACACACAAAATCTCATATCATTTGGACTCCATTAGATCACCCAAATCTTAGTCGGAAATCACTTAAAACCTAAACCCAGAATTCCTATGTGAACCGGTCGACCAAATCTGTTCTTAGTTCGACCGATTTATAACAGACTATCCACAGTGATTTTACCAAACTCTACCGGTCGACCGGTTCTACCTTTTCGGTCGACCGATCCCAGATTTTATTATGGCCGTTACCTTTGTCGTATTCCTTCAACGGTCATATTCGTATAAAACAAAATACACCCCCATATACTTTAGAACAGGTCGAACCATTTGCCCTTTCCGGTCGACCGGTTGATCCAGTCAAAAAATCCCTGCTATCAGTCGATACTATTTAGTTCAACCGATCAAAGTTTCTTTCTACCGAACCTTAGGTTAGGTCGACCGGTAACCCAGTTCGGTCGACCGTTTCATTAACAAACTTAAGAGTTCGGTCGACCGTTCCATTTTTCGGTCGACCGGTTCTGGACAGATTTGCAGCCCGATTTTCTGCTTTGTGTATCTTACACAAAACCCAACCAAATCTATCCCCAACGGCTAGAATACTTTAGGATCTTATAAATAGAGGATCAAGACCTGTGGTTAACACAACTCTCCAACTCCAATTGTCCCAATTCATTAGAGAGAAAACTCCAATCCTCCAAGCTCCAAATTAGCTACCCAAAGCCTAATTTCCACATCATTCATCACTCAAACATCTAGCAATTGTTGTGCTCAATTAGAGAGTGAATCCCACTCAGTTACATTTGTTGTCAAGAGAGCAAGGGTCTCGGTGAAAGCCCAAGACACTAGTATAGACTTTAGTGAGAGTCCGAAGTGATCCTTCTCGGATTGTGAGAAGATGATTCCAAGCTCGACGAGGGTTGTTCGCGAGTTTGACGGTTGTAAGGCGTTGTCTCCTGGCCCGGAACGGGGAGCGGATAGTGAAGTCGTAGGCGGAGCTCGCGGAGTCGAGCGGAGCTTGCAAGAGAGGACTAGGACCCGGGTGGGATGCCGAACCTCTATAAAATCCCCCGACTTCTTGTGGTTTGCATTCTATTATTCTTTCTCTACTTGTTTGTGTATTCCACTGCGCATTTGATTGCTTAATCAAGTAGAGAATTAGGATTAGCCTTAATTGTGGACCCATAACCCACACGATCCAACAAAAATACGTCACATTTGTATTTTATATTCATTTCTTGATCTCTTAAGCTAATTATAACTATGTAATTTAACTCAAGTTACATTGTGCACATTATGATTTTGCTTTATCAAGGGGCCCACTAATATCATCACTCAATTAAGAGGGGCAATGATAATCTTTTGACTAGTTATCTTTTCCAGCACAAGTCATGTTCAACCAACTATTGTCTTTATCATTATACTCATTGATAACTTTTGACAATAATCAAATTAAGTCATTCTTGAGTGAAAAGATATAAGTCTCATATCTTAGGATCCAAGACACAGTGAAAACATCAATGACACATAACACAAATTTATAATGTTTCACTTGTTATGTTTATTAAATATATAAAAGTAATCATTTTCCACTTTTATATACTCGTGTCATAAAATATTGTAGGGCTACAATAATCGATGACCAACACGACAATCTTTTCTCGGTAATTAATGTTCAATGTTAATTATCATGATTGTGAATAACTTTTGATTTTTGTAAACCATTATCTTTTAGAGCTCTACAGTTAAGGACCAAGAGTTTCTTCCTTAACACGTCCAAAAGACGAATACAATAATCAAGGAACAAAATGTTTGCACATCCAATTCATAACAATTGACATATAAAAGTAAACTTTTAGAACACACTCATTTCAATATGTCCCTGCATTTATGTGATATACCCCACATTTATGTGATAAATATGGGGTATATCACGTCGGTTATCCAAGAACCGACGTGATATACCTAGCGTATCACGTCGGTTATTGAACCAACGTGATATTTTCATCCCTTTTACGTCTCCCTTTTATGACGTCGGTATATTGGAACAATACAACCGACGTTATATAAGCAAAAAAAATCAACGTGATTTACTTATTTTCCAGTAGTGTCTTGGTTCATGTATTTGTTTAGTCTATGAGTCTGATTAGGAATGCCGGGGAGACAGGAGGCAGCAGATCACACATGGGATATTGATAACACATGAGTTTTTCGACACCCTTTTATTGTATTCCGGATATCGATACGTTTATCTGATTATCTACATTTGATGTACGTTGCAGATCACACTTGAGTTGGGATTTGATTAGGATTTCTGCCTTGCTAAAACGACACCACCAATGTCGTTTTTACATGAATGAAAAAAGCATTGGTGATGCCGTTTTCAATTATGGGTAAAAACAACATTGGTGATGTCGTTCTCATGAAGGGTAAAAACGACATCATAAGTGTCATTTTCAGTTAATGAAAATGACATTATAAGTGTCGTTTTTAGGTGCATAGTTTGTCAATTAAGTTCATCATGTGCATATTCTTCCAATTTTTATTTTTTGTGTGATTTTTTGATTTTTTTTCATACACACACACACACACACACACACATATATATATATATATATATATATATATATATATATATAAAGGCACCTACTACCTTTGGAAGAAAAAATGTAACATCAGAATGGAGAACGTATGTGATAGTGTAGTGTCTTTAAAACTAAATCCAAAATATATTTACATACGTATTTCCTTTAATTACCATCGTCGGTAACGTACCGAATTTGGATTTGGATTTGAATTTGGATATACTGGTGTTGGATTTTTAACAATCTTTTCAAACACAAATTGTTATAAGAATACATCTCCCCTACCGATTACAATCATACGAGTATTTCATATTAAATCACAACTTGGTCACCAAACAAAGTTGCCGATATATGCCTACATATTCAACTCACTAGGAAAAAAAATTAGGAGTTTTCCTTGGGTGCACTTCCAAAGGAAAATTTCACTAACTATGCTCAAAGTGGTCTAAAAATAAATTCGGGTCGGTCCAAAAATTCGGTCCAACCCGAATTTACTCACGAAACAGGATTATCCCGGATTGAGATCCGAATTTTTAGTATCCAGCGGACCAAAGGCCGGACCAAAAACATTCGGGTAAATTTGGTCTGGACCAATCGGGTCGGTCCAAAAATTCGGTCTGACCCGAATTTTGCTCTCCCATGAGAGAGAGAAGTGAGGGTTTGGTTTTTTTTCGATTTTTATTTTTTTAGTTTTTATTAAACATTAATAATATATTTTTAAATTTATAGAGTATAAATTATAAAATTTCTAACGGAATTTTCGACGGAGTATGCATCACTAAATACACAAGTGTATACAAGCAAATAACATCGACACGTAAGTGTACCGTAACAAATAGTTGAAAACCAGATACATAAGTCCCAATTATGTCACGGTTCGTGGTGCTCTAAATTAAAATTCTCTAAAATATATATTCCCGAAAAGCTAAATAGTTAATCAAGGGAACTATTATTCGTTGCCGGAAAACTACTTAAATCGTCAATCTAATTACCATTTTGCCCTTCACAATTCATTTAATACTCATTTCGTCACGTCTCTTAAACTAAGGATTATGTCTACGCTTTCCTCATTTTACCAGTACTAACACCACTAAAATGTTTGGCGAAGCGTCTGGATCTAGGAAAGTAAGTCCAACAAAAACAATTCAGTGTCGGGTGTCTGTGTAAGCCACTGCCCCCAAGGATGGGGCGTCTGGCTAGGACGCCCCCTAGATGGGGACATCAGCTTACATAGATGCCGGTCCCATGGTCGATGCGCTCAGGCAGGATGCCTTTCCCATGGGATGGGCGTCTGGCTAGGACGCCCCTTAAGGGGGGGGGGTCCTAGCGAGATGACTTTTTTAATGTTGTGTTATTTTAAATTATTTCAGGTTCAGTTGCAAGATTTCGGTGGTGATGGGGTAGATTACAGTGATAGTCAGCAGATATTTGAAACAATCGATCACGCGAGTAGATGAGCGAAACAAGTTGTCATTGGAACCAGGTTTTTTGTGGTAATATTATAATATAAATCACATGCAAATAATCAGATGAATTGTTATCTGAGATGCTATCGCAGCAATGAAATGAGTACTTCCCGGAATATGGATATTGCAGTACGGAAGAACACGAAAAGAAAGAGTTGCGGTTGTCGTTTTTTGATAAAGGTGGTCGAGCGACGGGACCGTGATGGATGAGTCGTAGTTTCTTATAGTACTCATGGTCAGCACAACCACAGACTTGCAGTTTATCCAGAGGGTCACCGACAGATCAGCGGTCTTAGTCCTGGGGCCAAGAAAATTGTTCGTGATATGATTTAGGCACAAGCGAAACCACGTAACATCTTGTTGGCAGTAAAGAAGAAATTCTCACAGGATAATCCTAATCAGAGACACATTTATAACTTCAGAGAGTACATGAGGAAAACGAAATATGAAGACGAGAATCCCGCTTAGCAGTTTCTGCACCAGGCAATGCAGTATCAGTACTTACATTGGATTATGGCGGATGAAGAAACTAATGTCGTCACTCACGCACTTTTAGCACATCCGACATCAGTTTAGTTGTTGGCACATACCCTTTTGTAATCTGCATGGATTCGACGTACAAAACAAACAAATACAAGATGCATTTGTTCGAGATGGTTGGAGTGACACCAACAAACATGAACTTCCTTGTCGTCTATGCGATTATGAAGGATGAGACCGAGTGTAGTTACCGGTAGGTGTTGGAGAAGTTGCGAAAACTGTTATTGGATAATGTCAGCCTGATTGCAATAATAACAGACTAGGAGTTAAGGCTTATACGACCAGTGAGAGATGTTTTTCCTGAGTCTGCTCATTTACTTTGCACATGTCATATCAACAAAGACGTATACAATTACGCATACCACGCATTCAGCAAAAACAAATAGTTTGCAGAAAATTTGAAGTGTGAAAAGTAGAGGAAAGTCCTGCTTTCCACTTCAGAAACCGACTACGATAGAATTGTGCATAATCTAAAAGAATTAAACTTGACTAGTTTTTTTGGTCTTTTGGTAGAAAATGAGATAGAGGATAGATAGAAAAGGAGAGACGAGTGAAGTAAAGGTTTGGATTTTTTCAATTTTTTGTTATTATTAAGAATATTTTTAAATTTTAACGGGATTTGTGACGAAATGTCTTTATTATGCCACGTTTGAGTGCAGTCAAGAAAATTACTCTAAAATTTATACTCCCAAAAAGCTAAACAGTTAAACAAATAGGTCAACTTAAGGGATATGGGTTTGCAAAAACCATCAAATCTATACCACCCAAACAACATTAAGAAATTGGAATCCGGAAATGTAAGAGCACCCTTAACGGGTGCTCTTTGCCCGGGCAGCCCTCCCTTAACGGGAGGGCGCGCCCAGGGCGGGGCGCCCTGGGCGGATTCCCGAGCGGCAGGCCGCCCGGGTGGGGGGCCACGTGCCCCCCCTATTCGTCCAATTTTTTTTGTTTTTGTTTTAAAAATAAAGATTATTTTTATAATTAGGATAATGTATTAATTAGGTAAATGGAATTTAATTAATTAGGTATTACAAAATAATTGAAAAAATATTTTATGATTAATTAACAATTTTATGATTTACTTAGATATAAAAAAATTAAAAAAATCATAAATAAATTAAGAAATACAAAATACAAATACAATACATATACACTTCAGAAACAAAATACAATACAAGTACAGAATACGAAATACTGTAGGTCCTCGACGTTTGAGAAGTCCAAGCCTCGATCAAATCGCCTCGTCTTTAGTGAGTCACGCGCGTACTGTAAGTCCTCGATGTTTGAGAAGTTCAAGCCTCAATTCAATCGTCTCGTCTTTAGTGAATCACGCGCGTACTGTAGGTCCTCGATGCTTGAGAAGTCCAAGCCTCGATTCAATCGTCTCGTCTTTAGTGAATCACGTGCGTACTGTAGGTCCTCGATGCTTGAGAAGTCTAAGCCTCGATCCAATCGTCTCGTGTTTAGTGAATCACGCGCGTAGTGTAGGTCCTCGATGCTTGAGAAGTTTAAGCCTCGATCCAATCGTCTCGTCTTTTGTGAGTCACGCGCGTATTGTAGGTTACTGCTCAGAACTATAAATGTACCCCTCCTGGTTGGTTCTCTCTCATTCATCTACGAACAATGTCTTCACCCGATAACTCTTCCAGTTGGAAGTCTTCATCATCTTCAACATCCAATGACGAAGTTTACGACCAAGTGTTGAACTCCTTAACGGAGTATGTCTCCCAAGTGGTGGACCAACATCCTAAGAGGCGTAGAATGCGAACTTCGAACCCAGATAGAGATAGGGAGCTTGGTTACAACCGTTTGATTGTCGATTATTTTTCTAACGACCATGTTTATCCTGACAACATTTTCAGGAGAAGATTTAGGATGCGAAAGCATGTATTTCTTCGCATTTTGAGTACCATTGAGGCGTCTGATGTCTTCTTCCAACGTAATCCAGACGCCACCGGTAGGATGAGCATCTTTGACCTGCAGAAATGTACTGCGGCGATTCGTATGCTAGCGTACGGTGTTGAGGCTGATGAGGTGGACGAATACTTGAGGCTAAGTGAATCCACGGCAAGAAACACACTTGAGAAATTCTGCGATGGTGTAATTAACAACTTCGGCGGTGAGTATCTCCGAAGACCTAATGCAAATGACCTAGCACGACTACTTGAAGTTGGTGAGCAGCGTGAGTTCCCAGGCATGATGGGAAGTATCGATTGCATGCACTGGGTGTGGAAAAATTGCCCTGTTGCGTGGATGGGCCAATATCAAGGGCGTAGTGGCAATGCCACTCTTGTTCTAGAGGCAGTGGCGTCGGCTGACTTGTGGATATGGCACTCGTTTTTTGGCACACCAGGTTCATGCAACGACTTAAATGTCCTGCAACGATCTCCGGTTTTTGACGACGTAATGGAAGGACGAGCTCCACCTGTGAATTTTGAGGTAAATGGTTCTCGATATAATATGAGATATTATCTTACTGATGGTATTTATCCAAAATGGGCAGCATTCATTCCGTCCATCGTTCATCCACAAACACCGAAGGATAGGTTATTTGCTGAATGACAAGAAGCAGCACGCAAAGATGTAGAACGTGCATTTGGAGTCTTGCAAGCACGATTCGCGATAGTGAAGAAGTCATCTCTTGCATGGAGTAAGATTGTACTTAACAAAATAATGACAGCTTGCATTGTAATGCATAATATGATAGTGGAGGATGAACGTGATTCCTTCGGTAATTTTGGAGATTGGAACGAATTTGTTGAGGATCAACCTGGAAATTCCGTGAACGACGCGGTTCGGTATTCCACTGACCGTGTATTGGATATTACCAGGTACTTGAGAAGGAGAGATCAAGTGCGTGATCGCACCACACATTTGAACCTTCAAGCCGATTTGGTCGACAATATATGGCAACGCTTTGGAGGAAATGCGTCTTGATGTATTTGAAGTTTAGTATTTATGTTTAGTATTTAAGCATGTATTTTTAGTTTCTAAATTTCCGGTTAATGTACTATGTAATGTGGTTTTCTAATTTTTAATAATATTTTCGTATTTATTAATTAAATGTTAATTAAAAACGAATGATTGTTGATATTAAATAATTACAATAATGATTATTAATATATTCTGTTGATTGTTGAAAGAGTTTTGGAGAGAAGAATAAAAATAATGACGTGACAACAAATACTGTAACGTGATTGGGTGGATTGGGTAATGGTTAAAGATTTTGTAGGGGGGGTGGTTTGTGCTGACGTGGTAGAGAGAGAAGGAGAGATCAAGGGCGCCCGGGAACTGCCTTGGCGCTGTTAATGATGCTCTAAACCCATGCATACAGTGCACAGTATTCGAAATATATACATTTATACCTCAAGTCAAGTCTTGTTGAGCACGTGATAGCTTTAATTGATATCTCTTTGTATATATGCTTCATATATAAATTAAGGTTATATATTTTCCTCATGCTTACTTATTCAAAGTTTTTTTCGGCTTGTTTCAGTTTTCCGATCGAATTGGTTTCTTGATCGATCCTTATTAATTTCATGCATGGCCACAACTAATCTCTTAATTGTTATCATGGTAGCAATATCGCTCCTCTCATCCTTAAATAACTCAGAACCTGACTTATGTTTGAACGACTATTGTCCAGAAGATGCTGCGAGCTTCAACCCCAACAGCACCTACGGGAATAATCTCAAGCTCTTACTGAATTCTCTCTCTTCTAATGGTTCCTCTGCCGGTTATTTTGCCGACGCCGTGGGTGACATACCCGATCGTGTTTATGGTAATGTCCTATGTCGAGGCGATATCAGCATTGCCGAGTGTCAGGAATGTCTTTCGACTACCCTTCACATATTGGAAGGATGCCATCGAAAACTTGCCAAGGTATGGAACATTAATTGTTTTCTCAGTTACTCCGAAAAGCGGCTAATCACAGCATACGGAAGCAACTTCTGGTACCGGAAGGGCCAAATAGTAACAACAGAATGGACATGGTAATGTATAATTGTAATCATGTCGATCTTCTTTTGGGTTTCATCCACTAGTATTACTTAATTTGCTAGTAGTACTTAATTTGCTGTCGTTTTTCATATTTACTAGTATTTTTGAGGCATGGATACCAGAAAAACTCGTATTTTTGTAAGAACAAGAATAAGTTAACAATCTTGTCATAGGTTCAACCAATCAGTGACAACACTTATGCATGGGCTCGCAGACTACGCAACCTACAACAAGTCCAAACCACCACCACTGTTGTTCGCGACCGGCCGAATAAAATTAACTCATAGCGAGTTTCCCATGATATATGGACTTGTGCAGTGTACCAGAGACCTATCACCAGATCAATGCAACGTTTGCTTGAATGTGGAAATCAAACAACTCTTGCTACATGATTTTTGTAACCATAGTATTGGTGTCGGGATGTATGGAGAAAGCTGCACCATCAGATATTACGTGGCGGAATTCTACAAAGGGCCACCAAGCCTGTCGTTGCCGTCCATCACCACCACGTCCCCATCACCAACGGCATTCCCCACGCCCCCAACTCCTCAAATACGACCTAGCAAGACCCCACCATCCCCTCCTGCTTGGCACCCAACTCCTCAAATACAAGGTAAGGAATTTGATCTTTGTTTTTCATTTAAAAAATTAAATGACAAGTCGGTTTGGTTTAATTCCATAATGCATGTTTAAGTAACCGTAGCCGTAGGTACGTAGTTATGTGATGTTTTCATTGCATATTCATAAAACTTATAACTTTTTTTAATATATGCATATCTAACCCATGATTTAATTTCAATTTGACGGACCTCCACTTGAAGGAAAGAAGAAGAATGAAACAAAAGTGATTATGGCCATTGCTATCCCTCTTGGAGTTGTTCTGATGATATTTCTAGTGGGCTGCTGCATTTGGTATTTTAAGAGGAAGACAGAAATTAAGATATTCCGTAAGAAATAAAGTATATATATCATTTTTCAAAAAGTGGACTAAATTAATGTAAAGGTTTGATCTAACAACCATAATATTGTACTTCATTGGAAATTAATCACAGGACCAAAAGACTCGCTTTTGTTTGATTTGTCTACAATAAAAAATATCACAGACAACTTCTCGGAGGCAAACAAACTAGGTGAAGGTGGTTTTGGTAAAGTCTACAAGGTAATTAATTTCATTATAATTATAGCTAGAACTCCATAATTTATTCGGTTCAGGAATTAAATATCCTTATATATATGCTTCACAGGGAGCATTACCAGATGGGCAAGAAATCGCAGTGAAGAGGCTCTCAGCAAGTTCAGCCCAAGGAATTTGTGAATTGAACAATGAAGTTGAGCTTCTTGCAACACTTCGGCACCGGAATCTTGTTAGGCTGTTAGGTGTTTGCGAGGAAGAGGAAGAGAAAATTCTTATCTACGAATTCGTTCAAAATAAAAGCCTTGACACGATTCTGTTTGGTAATGTTATTAAATTCTACAGTATTCTACTCTCATAATTAAGTACTGTTTTGCGATTGAAATTACTATTCGTATACTGAAAAAACTTGTCTCCAAACCTATTCACAATATATATTCATGATAAGATTCATAAGTAGAGTAGTAACTACGTAATACATTATTAACCCAAGATATTCTTAATTATCGTATTGTGTAACTCAAATATTATATTCTTGATGTTGCTAGGGTTGAATGTAGTATCGCGTCTATTTTAATATTTATATTTGTGATGGACATTCATATAGATGCGAGCAAGAAATACCAACTCAACTGGGGAAAAAGGTACACGATTATAAAAGGAATAGCTCGCGGGATGCTTTATCTTCATGAAGAATCACAACACAAGATCATACATCGTGATTTAAAAGCGAGCAACATTCTCTTAGATGCTGACATGAACCCAAAAATTTCGGATTTTGGTTTAGCAAGACTTTTCAAAGAAGACATGACTCATGCTATCACCAGTAGAATCATGGGCTCATTGTAAGTTAATTTTATCTCTAAAACTCTTAAATCACATCATTAATTTGGATCATCAAATCAAACATTTGATTTGCAGCGGGTATATGTCGCCAGAGTATGTCATGACCGGCTACTTCTCAGAAAAATCTGATGCATTCAGTTTTGGAGTTTTAGTTTTGGAAATCATAACGGGTCGAAAGATCAATGCATCTTTTGGATATGAAAATCCAATCAACCTCCTAGAATATGTAAGTTACAACTATGCATTTGATTATTCCTCTTGAAATAATTCATGTTTTACATGATTAATTACTTATAACCTCCCCAGGTATGGAGAAATTGGGAAAATGGGACAATATTGGAGGTAGTCGATCCATCTTTCGGTGGGCAATATAATCGTGGTGAAGCAACAACATGTATTAAGACCGGTTTGCTTTGCGTTCAAGAGAATCCAACTGATAGGCCAACCATGTCAACCGTTATTGTCATGTTAAACAGCCACTTAATTTCGGCACACTCTCCGTTGAGGCCCGCATTGGCTATTGGGTACACAGCTAATGGCTCTGAAGGAAATACAGATCAATCAAACATCAGGTCGGCACAATATACCTCTAATGAAATATCAGTTATTGAATCCAAACCAAGATAGGAAGGGGTCTATGTAAAATCATCAACCACTTCCAAATTATCGTCGTGCTCTCGAAAATTTGCTACATATCTATGTTTTGGGATTTCAGAATAAGTCCACATAGCAGCCTGTCAAACATGCTTTGTTGAGCAATTATATGTATATTCCTTACGAGTGTAAGACATTGGTATTGTACACCTTATTAATTTTAATAGCTTTTCCAAGTTTTTATCGCTTTATTTTCAAAAATTATGTTATTGTGTCAAGCACAAATTCTGAATGCCGGATATCTCTTTTGCCGTTTGAGTGGTCAGTCAATACATGCAAACATCGAAAAAACCTTATTTAGAAGCAGTAAGAACAATAGTGAAGTACGTGAAATGTACTATAGATTTTGGTCTTTTATACCAAAGTACAGAAAATCAAAAACTAGTTAGGTACGTATTGTAATGCTTATTAATGTTTAATGATATTTTGGTTAGTTGTTTGATAGTTGGAGTACTAATTGCAAAGAAAAACTCTGATTTTATGAGTATTTGATTAAATAAACTAATAACTTGATTAATTGCAGAATAAGCCCTGGATTTAATTATATTGTTTTAATTGTGTAATAATTGGATTTATTGCTGGAAAAATCCTGAATTCAATTGTATTTGAATAAATGAATTATAATTGGGTAAATTACTATTCTTCCACTAAACTTATGAGAATTGTGAATTATAAGGAAATTTTAGGCAATTTACACGTATACCCCTACACTTTTAATTGTGGACTTAGAACTATAATTTCATCATGTCGCTTAGATGATTGTTATAGTCTTGTTAATTATTTACTATTATCTACCTTGTTGGGGTTGTTGATCCGTGTTTTGGGGGTAGATTGCGTCACTCATTTGCCTTGTGAGATCGTGAGTTTGAGAAGGGTTCGCGGAACCGTTTGTCCACCTACGTTGTGACGAGTGGCTGTTGGAGTGTTGCTCACGGACTCGGACGTGTGGTCGAGTAGTGGAGGAGACGTGTGAGTCACGTATGACTAGATGTTAGGGTGTTTCCTTGGTTGTGCGGTTCGGAAAGGTCCACCCACGTTGTGACGAGTGACCGTTCGGGAGCGTTGCTCACGGGCTCAGGCTTGCGGTCGACTTTCGAAGCCGGATGCGGAACTGGTCAGCTCACCAGCGTTGTGACGGGGGGGCGTTTGGGAGCGTTGCTCACGGGCTCGGGTGCGTGGTTGGAGTAGGGCGTTGCCTTGTGGGCCGGATGCGCGGTCTTGTCGAGGGTGCACGCTCGGCCTCGTTGGGCGCGTGACCACCTTGGAACACGAGACCAGTGTGAGTCGTCAGGGACGGCTAGACCTTGTTCAGTGTCAGGTTGGGGTGGTGTACTGGGTCTTGATTTAAGACTCAGCGTGCCTGTTCGTGTGCAGGTGGACGCGGTAGGTGATTGGAGGCGACTTGGGCTTGGGACGCGTGGACTGGATCTGTTGAGCTCAATTGTTATGTATTTTTCCAACTCCTCTTAGTTGTTGTGTACTAGGTTTCAGATTGCTTGTATTTTCCTTTCGCATTGTACCTTGACTTGACCTTATCATATATTTTAAATTGAGACCTCAAGTTGGTTATTACAGTTAATGTCCATTTTGTAGGATTTCGTGTCCCTATGTATGTATATATTTTAAAAAATTAATACAACATACAAGATCGTTTTCATATTTTCAACAATTTTTATGTACATAGTTTTCTGATTATTCTAATAACATGCAATCCTACATTTATTAAAATAAATCACAATGGTAGAATCATACCTAAAGATTCTCTAAAACTTTTTTGAAGTTTCGGAGTCGCGTTGCCTGTTGAATCATCCACGGAATTGCTTCCTAGTGTTCACCAAACTCTAAACAAGATTAGAGAGAAAGGAGCTAGTCAATCAATCTCTAACAAGGTTTAGAATCTAGCTAATAACCCCTCTTTAAGCTCCTGAGATTCTTATCTCTAAAACTTAAATTTACTAAGAGATTTTCGTGGTGATTAGGGAGAGATTAATGAGAGAAAGAATTTTTGCATTAGTTATTAAACAAGTATGAGTAGGGGTCCTTTTATAGTCTCCCAAAACATCCTCATCAAGAGCTATTATTTAGCCATGATCTCTTGCTTGTTCTCTCCTAAAATTAATCTCTAATTTCCACATAATCACCCACAAAAAACGTTTTAATTAAATATGGAATTAATTCACCCATGATTTAATTAATCTCTTAATAATTCAGGCAGAATCGTTCTTGTTCGGTAGACCGATAATTATTCGGTCAACCGAACCATTCGGTTATAATACGTGTTCGGTGCACCGTGAGATAGACGATCGACCGAGTCTGCATGAGACCACTGTAGGATTTCATGTTTAATTATACATATATATTTTTCTAATTTTCATGTATAATAAGGATCAATTTTCAATTTTCTAGAATTTATTGCATGCATCGGTTTGTTTTAACAAACTAGTTTCAAAAACTTGTTTAAAACAAACATGAAGGAGCTCCGAAATTCATACCTAGAAGTTCTCTAAAACTTCTCGAAGATTCGAAGACGGTTGGGATGCTCTTCGCTGCGCCGGATGCCTCCGAGTATTCACCAAACTCTAAACAAGATCGGAGAGAGGGAAGCTAGTCTCTCAATCTCCGATTGGGTTTAGAATCTAATTACTAACCCCTCTTTAGTTCCCTTTAGAAGATGACCTCTGAAGAACTAAAACTAAACTTAAGAATTAAGGAATTTTCGTGGAGAATTATGGAGAGAGATTTTGCATAAGAAAAATAATGAATTAATTAAGGAGGTAATGAGATAACCTTGTATTTATAGGTTCTCTCCAAATTACCTATTCATGTGCAACCTCTTGCCCATGATTCCATGCAAAATTCCATCTAACCATCCATTATTTATTAATAAATAATCTTAGCCACGAATTAAATCAATTATGGACTAATTCCATGCATGATCTAATTAATTCTTAAATTAATTCTGCATAAAACCGTCTGACCGGTCGACCGTCTGCGAGGTCCGGTCGACCGTTTAGACCTGGTTTCGGTCGACCGTTTAGACACTCGGTCGACCGTACGCAACATTAAAATATTTCATCACAATGTTCGGTCGACCGACCGATAAATTCGGTCGACCGAAAACGAACAGACGAAATCCCTGTTACGATGTACACACATCCGGTCGACCGTGCAATATTGCGGTCGACCGTCCCACATCCGGTCGACCGTTTACTGTTTAGCGGTCGACCGTTTGTGCACTGTGCTGCAGACTTGTCAAATTTCGGTTTAACCCCTACAAAATTTGACATTTCGGGATTAGTAATAAATTCACAACTTATGTAACATATTATCCTATGTAATGATCAATCATTACACCCCCATAATATTTACATCACATATGAATTTAATTTAGATTCTAATTATGTTATAAATCACAACATAATTTTGATTTTGCTTGTTCACCCCATGTGTCATATTTTCTACATGAAACCCGACACATCATATGAACTCAAAATCCTCATTTCTTGTTTCCCAGTTTTGTGGTGTGACCTATGGGAGGATCTAAACTAAGTTGACAGTGATATTAAGAGCTTAATATCACAAGCTATAAGCGGTATCTAGCTACACATTATAGCTCCCAATTAGTTAGATGTCTTAATTCCACTCGAACCAAAACCCGATCCACTTAGTGATGGAGTGCACCACTTGTGTCCGTCCCTTGCCTCATGATATTAAGAATACACACAAAGTAGTATTGTGTCATCTTTGTATTAGTATTCATTTCTTGATCTCTTTAAGCTAGTTATAAATATGTGACTTAACTCAAATCACATTGTGCACATTATAACTTTGCTTTATCAAGGGGCCCACTAATATCATCATTCAATTAAGAGGGGCAATGATAGTCTTTTGACTAACTATCTTCTCCAACAAAAGTTGTACTTAACCAACCAATGCCTTTACACTACACTGATCGATAGTTCAAGACACTGATCTAATTAAGTATTCCTTAAGTGATTAAATATAAGTCTCATATCAAAGGACCAAAGACACAGTAAAATATTAATGACACAGAAACACATTTCTATAATATTTTACTTATTAGGTCTATTCAGTATACAAAAGTAATATTTTCCTCTTTTGCATACCCGTGTCGTCACTCACTTGTAGAGCTACAATGATCTATGACCAACACGACAATCTTAACTCGGTAATTAATGTCCCATGTTAATTACCATGATTGCGAATATCTTTTGTTTTATGCAAACCAATATCTTTCAGAGCTCTACGGTTAAGGACCAAGAGCCTCTTCCTTAACACTTCTAAAAGACGAATAACATAAACAAGGAACAAAATGATTTCTCATTCAATTCATAATAATTGACATTTAAAAGTAAAACTTTTAGAACACATTCCCTTCAAAAAATTCCCTGGAAGAATTCGTTCGAACCACGTCTTTTACTCGGTCTACCACATCTTATATAATATATTATCATATGTAATATTAAATTATTACACCCCATAATATATATATATCTCATATGAATTTATTATGATTCTAATTATGTCAATTCTCATGACATATTGATTTTATTCATTCACCACATGTGTCTCATTTTCACATGAAACCCGACACATCATATGAACTTAAAATCAAGCCTCTTGTTTCCCAGTTTTGTGGTGTGACCTATAGGAGGATCTAAACCAAATTGGCAGAGATATTAAACACTTAATATCTCAAACTATAAGCGGTATCTAGCTACACATTATAGTTACCCAATTAGCATAGATGTCTTTGTTCCACCTGAACCAAAACACGGTCCATTTAATGATGTAAGTGCATCACTTGTGTCCGTCCCTTACCTCATGATATTAAGAACATATACAAAGTAGAAATGTGTCACATTTGTATTATATTCATTTTTTGATCTCTTTAAGCTAATTATAACTATGTGACTTAACTCAAGTCACATTGTGCACATTATAATTTTGTTTTATCAAGGGGCCCACTAATATCATCACTCAATTAAGAGGGGCAATGATAATCGTTTGACTAGCTATTTTTTCCAGCACAAGTCATGTTCAATCAACTATTGCCGTTATCACTACACTCATTGGTAGCTTTTGACAATAATCAAATTAAACACTTCTTGAGTGAAAATATATAAGTCTCATATCTTAGGATCCAAGACACAGTAAACACTAATGACACGAAACACAATTCCATAGTGTTTTACTTGTAAGGTCTATTCAACATATAAAAGTAATTTTTTCCTCTTTTATATACTCATGTCGTCAATTATTTGTAGAGCTACAACAATCGTTGACCAACACGACAATCTTATCTCGGTAATTAATGTTCCATGTTAATTACCATGATTGTGAATAACTTTTGATTTATGTAAATCATTATCTTTTAGAGCCCTACAGTTAAGGACCAAGCGCATCTTCCTTAACTCTTCCAAAAGACGAATACCATAATCAAGGAACAAATGTTTGCACATTCAATTCATAATAATTGACATATAAAAGTAAAACTTTTAGAACACATTCCTTTTCACATTTTTCGCTTCCTTTTGGTGTTGTACTCATTGTTGTGTCCTGAGTGCAGATTAGGGGCGTTACAGTGACAGATATCTTCACTAAATGACTTAACCAAGTAAAGTTTGAAAAACTTCGTCATCGACTTAGGATGGCAAAAAAAGGGTTGGTGTTGAGGGCGAGCGTTAAAGATCCAACACTAACCCAAGCCCAAAAAATTATATTACTTAAGTCAATTATTAGTCCAACCCATTAAGCTCAATTTAGAGAATTCATACTCTAGATATGTTTTCCTTATCCAACACTTGGAAACTTCCTTCAAGTTTCAAAGTAAAAACTTCAACTCTTCCACAAGCTTCCCTTCACACCTATAACTAGGAGTGTCATCTCACATTCCAAATCATCCAAGTGATGAGTACTTCACAACACAAAGAGTGAGTCATGTGTAATTGTGTAGTGTAGTCATTTAGTATTGAAGTGAGTTTGTGTTGTTTTAACAACATTGATTGTGCAATACAATTGTCATTGTTCTTTCCTCTCTATTTCTTCTCTACTCAACAATATGTCACCTGAGTATCTCATGAGAGGTAACTTCTCAGAGAAATTGGATATATTCGGCTTTGGAGTTTAAGTACTAGACATTATAACAGGTCAAAAGATTATTGACCATTTCGGACATGAAAATTCAATCGACCTCCTAGGCTATGTAAGTAACAATTAAGTAATTGGCTAGGTCTTATATATCGATGTGTTTGTTCATGATCACTTGCTATCTCACCAGGTATGGAGAAATTGGCGAAATAACACGACATTGAAGGCAATTGATTCATCTTTGGAAGGGAGATATCTGCAAAGTGAAGCAATAATATGCGTTCAGATCGGCTTGCTTTGCATTCAAGAGGATCCGGCTGACAGACCCACAATGTCGAATGTTAATTTCATGCTCAATAGTCACTTTATTTCAGTTCGCCCCCCATCAAGGCCAGCATTTGTTATTGGTCATACCATAGTTGATTCAGATGATATTAGCAGAATGTGTGATCCCTCCAAAGGAATTGCATATCAATCTGACACTAGGTCGGCTCGACATACGTCAAATAACACATCAATTACAGAATTGATACCATGGTAACTATTAGGTCGTTACTAACCAAGACCTGAACGACCTGGTCATCAGCTTTCTCTCTCTTCCACATCAGCTTTCTCTTTCCTCAACCCACATTCTTCTCTTTCCTACACTATTCACATTTTAACCACAACCCAACACAACCCACAACAACCTACCTCTCTCCTCCACATCATCTTTTATTTCCATTAACTTTTATTATATTCCAAAATCAATTATATTTACCCAAAACATTAATAATTCAAACAGATATTTATTAATAAGCAAATAATTATTTTTATCAATAAAAAACAAAATACATATTTATTTAAACCATTATACGTAGTGTAATACAATAAAATATTACATTACCTCAATTTCATTAAAATGAAAATGCATACTACTAAAAAAATTAATTTGAGGTTCCCCCGAATCGTTGCCATATGTGCTCGATCAAGTCATATCTGAGGGCGAGATGCCTACTTTTTTCACGAATGTGTTCTCTGGTGTCCATGTACGTATCAAGATTGACAACACGACCGATGGAGAATTGATTCGAACCCAGAGTTGATGTGCCGCCTAAGTTGGGCGGGAGGTCCTGCTCAAACTCTGTTGTATCATAAATAGTGGAATATGAGTCTCGTTTGTCCTCTACTATCATGTTGTGCATTATGATGCACGCAGTGATGATCTTGCTTAGCAGGTCAACGTTCCACGCAAGAGCAGGAGCTTTTATGATTGCCCGTCGCGCCTGCAACACTCCAAATGCACGTTCAACGTCTTTACGCACTCCTTCTTGGCATTGTGCAAATAATATGTCCTTAGGAGTTTGGGGTAACGGGATAGACTTCACGAAACCTGCCCACTGTGGATAAATATCATCTGTAAGGTAATATCCATATTATAAGGATGACCGTTGACAGAGTATTGGACAGTAGGCGCACGTCCTTCTAACACATTATTAAACACAGGAGACCGCTGAATGACGTTTAGGTCGTTACAAGACCCTGGAACACCGAAGAAGGAATGCCATATCCAGAGGTCATACGACGCTACAACCTCTAGGATAACAATGGGTTTTACACTACGTCCTTGGAATTGTCATTTCCAAGCAGCTGGACAATTCTTCCATTTCCAGTGCATACAATCGATGCTCCCCAACATTCCCGGAAAGCCTCGTTGCTCAGCAAGGTGTAGCAGCCTTGCTAAGTCCTCTGATGTGGGTCTTCGCAGATATTCTTCCTGAAAGTTGACTATCACCCCTTCCACAATTTTTTGGAGAGACTTTCTTGACGTGTCCTGGTTCATCTGCAGGTACTCGTCCACGTTATCAGCTGATACACCATAAGCTAACATTCGGAGAGTTGCAGGTTTTTTTTTGCAGTCCTGATATTGCAAGTCGACTTGTGGCGTCTGGCCTTCGTTGGAAGAACACCTCATAGGCCTCAACTGCGTTTGATATTCGGAGGAATACATGCTTCCTCATTCTAAACCTTCTTCTGAAAATACTAGGACCATACATAGGATCGTCAGCAAAATAATCAGAATAAAGATTGGCGTAACCTGTTTCTCGATCTCTATCGGGACCGGTTTTCCTTCTAGCTCGAACTTGCCTTCGTACAGGTGGACGAGACATATGCTGCGAAAGGTAGTCTATTACTTTCTCAGTTAGTTCATTTCCCTCATCGTCAGAGGAATTACTTGTTGAGGACGGAACACTACTAGCAGAAGACATCTTTGTGGCTAAGGTTGATAGTGAATGTGATTATGGATATGCCTTAATCCTCTATTTATGGAGAAAGTGTGCAAGGTTGTGGTTAAGAGTGTGAGGTTGTGGTTGGGGTTGTGAGGTTGTGAGAAAGTGTGCAAGGTTGTGAAAAAGTGGTAAGGTTGTGGTTAAGAGTGTGATACGGTTGTGGTTGGGGTCGTGAGGTTGTGAGAAAGTGTGCAAGGTTGTGAAAAAGTGGGTAAGGTTGTGGTTAAGAGTGTGAGGTTGTGGTTAAGTGTGCAAGGTTGTGAAAAAGTGGGTAAGATTGTGGTTAAGAGTGTGATGCGGTTGTGGTTGTGGTCCTGAGGTTGTGAGAAAGTGTACAAGGTTGTCAAAAAGTTGGTAAGGTTGTGGTTAAGAGTGTGATGCGGTTGTGACAAAGTGTTGCGGTTGTGGTTAAGGTTGTGAGACAGTGGTGCGGTTGTGAGATAGTGTATAAATGCCACCCAAGCCCTTCGAAGTCATCACACCATCTAAACACTGAAACATTCATTTCAAAACTTCACTGATAATGTCGTCGTCTGAGAGCAGTGATTCTCAGGAAATGTCTCTCCCAAGTCGCCCTCCCTTCAGTGGATTCGGATTTTCCCAATTCACTGACCCATCTTCCTGCTACAACCCAAGCTTCGCAAGTGGTTCCCAACCTCCACCACCTCAAAACCTTTACTACCCCAGTGGGTCCCAAAATCCACCGACGCACAACCCTTACTACCCCAGTGGGTCCCAACCCTTCTACCAGTACCAAAATCCTCAACATCCATCGTCGCAAAACACGTTCTACCCGTATCAAAATCCACCACCGCAAAACCCATTCTACCCGTACCAAAATCCTCAACATCCACCGCAGCCAAATGTACTCCAGATGTATTCTGACCTCCTGAGTAATGAGTCCACTGAGTTCCAACCTCATGAAAATGTAGAGTTTGTAGACCATTGTCCCGCAAACCTATCTCAACAGTCACCCAAACAAACAAACAACCCATCAACGGTAAACAAACGTGGTTGGTCTTATATGGAAGACGAGGCCCTCGTTTCTGCTTACATCTCCGTTACCACGGACACGGTAGTGGGGAAGAACCAAAAAAATAACCAATTTTGGGCGAAAGTAAAATTTATATACGACGACGCCGCCCTTACTAATTACCAACTCTCACCTAGAAACCAAGAGGCAATCAATGGTCGTTAGAGGAGAATGAATCAGGCAACAAGCAAGTGGGTGGGCATCTATGATGAAGCAACAAGACGGATGACAAGTGAACAAAACGAGGATGACGTGATCAAACAAGCTCATCAAATTTACCAGAGTGAGACCAACACCGCCTTTCAATACACACACGCCTGGAGAATTTTGAAACAATACCCAAAGTGGAGATCCTTGGGCTCTGTACACAATTTTTCGAACAAACAATCTTCCGGGTCTTCCAATAAACGAAGTTGTACTGACTCGTCTGGCTCCGGGTCCTCCACTAAACGAAGTAGGAAGGAGCCATTCGAAGAGGAAGGCCATGAAAGCTTGCCTCCTAATTTTCCTACGACGAGCCCTGAAATTGTCGCACATCCTCAACCTCATCCTACCGGTATCAAAAAAAAAGCAAAAAGAAAGGTAAAGCGGTAGCCGATGATGAAGAAGTGCATGTTACAAACCTGGTTGCTCGTCTTGCTGAACACACCACCATAAAAGACAAAGAACTGGCATTCGGAGAACGCAAGTTGGAGTTTCAAAGAAAGAAAGAGGACTGACGTGCTAAGGAAAAACTCTATGATATATGCGCACAACTACTGAAGGTTAAAGAGTTGGGTTTAATGACTGAGGACGAAATCCAGCTAGCAAATGTACGTAAGGAGTTGATGTCATTTTCTGTTTAAGCGTTGTAAATCTGGTTTAATTTCAATTAAGCGGTGTATTGTAGCTTCATTCCAATCCAAGTGTGCTAATATAGTTTTAATACCAAATTATTTACGAAATAATACCCCCACGTATTTAAACAAAATAAAAATTAAATCCAACAAATAAATAATACCCCAACATATTTAAACCAAATAAAAATTAAACCCAATATCTACAACAAATAAATCAACCTAACATCTAAAACAAATATTTAACAAATAAATATTTAACAAATAAATAAAACTAAAAACTTAAAAAAATCCAACCCGGACGCGCCACGTGGCGAGTCCAGGTTAGATGACCCGGACAACCGGGTCGACGACCCAGGCGAAGATGACCTCGGTCATCTTCGCCCGACCGGGCATTTTGCCCCGTTAAGGGGTGCCCTTAGCTCTCCATCTCTCTCTCTCACCTCTCCCCTCCCTCATCATTAACCCTAAACCCATCTCCCCCTCAACCTCTCCCTTCCCTCGCAGCAACTCCGACGACAGTGACCCCGACGGCGAGGAACTCCGATGACCGTGTGTAGGCGTGGAGGGGAAACACCACATCTCCAGTCTTCTTCTTCCCAAGGTACGTCATCCACCCATTAGGTTCGGGTACGGGTTTGGAGGGGTAGTCAATGCGTTGGAGAAGGAGGGAGGTTGGCCGACTGGGCGGCGCAAGCAGTGTGAAGCCGCTCGCGGCTGGTGAGCGCGCGGCCTTGGGGAACTGCGCAACCACTTGTGGCGGTGACCGGGGTCTGGCTTGGGGCCAGGTGGGTCGTCCGGCGGTGGGACGACGGGCCGGCGGGGTGGCGGCGGCTAGGGTTGGGGGTGTGTTTTGTGTATGGGTTATTTATGTTAAAACCTTGGATTTGTTTAGTATTGATTTAAGAATAAGTGGCTGAAATAATTGTCGGGTACAATCAATCCCCCTTACAACGCCATATCAAGGCTCATAGCTACTACTCATTCTCATTCGTCTTCGACTCATTTCATTGACTCATTGCTCCGGCTCATTCGAATAATAGGTAATGGAAGAATCCGTAACTAGCTCATTCGTCTTCGCATAGCTACGACTCATTTGGGATAACTATGACTCATCCGCGTAGACTCATCTTGCTACGACTCATCCGCGTAGACTCATTTCATTGGCTTCTCGTATTCGTCTTTTCATCTCATCCGCTACGAGTCATTTCTTCTCCTGGCAAGTCGAGTCATCTACGATACCTGTCCTCTACGAATCCTGTTCAATTCCTGTTCCCTGTCCTGTTCAAAGAATATCGAAAAAAGAGGGGAAACTGCAACGTTGCACTGATGAGTCACATCTCGAAACAAAGACGTCCATGGCCTTCGCTCTCCTTCAAAAATACGTGTATTCCGTATGAACGTGGTTGGAGTAGGGCGTTGTCTTGTAGGTCAGATGCGTTGTCTCGTCGAGGGTGCACACTCGGCCTAACTGGGAGTGTGGTCGCCTCAGGACGTGGAACCGTTCTACCGTGAAAGCGGGTTGAGTGTTGTCTTGTGGATTGGATGCCTTGTGTTTTCGGATTTGGAAAGGAAAATGTTTAGTGGATGCGGGCGTCCTTGACGTCTATAAAAAGGACAACCCCTCCTATTTAAAAAAAGGTTGACCGTAAGTATAAAAAGGTATCCCCTGAAGTGATGAAATACACTGCAAATGATGGAATACCTCGTGTTTAAAAAGGGCAACCTCTTATATAAAAATGACAAATACCATGTTTAAAAAGGTAGCACGTCGTGGACGCTCCGCGTCCGCTTATAAGGATTCATTTGGAAATATAAGACAACACATGTAGAAGCCTGAATCGGAATGACATAATCATAAGTATAAGTGTCGTGTGTAATCCATAATAAGTGCTGAAAAGTAGTACAAATAAACCTTCACGTTCTGTTTTATTGAAACCAAAATAGTTTGTTCAATCACAATGGTGCAGAGAATTAATACAACATTCTTTCCTGTTCATGTTCTGTACATCGAAAATCTACAACATCATTATTTACCACTGACCCAAAAAAGAAAATCCAAATACAACACAATCAACCAACTAATTGTTGTTTTCAATCCTACGGCCACTAATCTTTCACCAATTAACAATTTACATGATATCAAGAAAATTTGCAAAAAACTGCACTTTTACCCTCATCTTTTCTCTCATTTGCGTTTGAAAAATGTCACCTTAACGTATGTTTGTTCCTTTTGAGTCTAGTGGAATATCGACCAAATCAGAAGGTGATTGAGGACTCAAGGGACTGACACTGTGATTAAACTCCTTCCAGTTCCAGTCATAGTTACCAGACCCTCCGTTTCGAGGTGGGAGGCCTGAATTGCTCGGCCTTCTGACCCTCGTAATCGACGGCATTGTTGGGCTTGGGAGAGTGAGTGAGTAATTGTTGAGCATCTCAACAACATTTGACATCTTCGGTCTTTTCGTGATGTCGTCCTGAACGCATAATAAGCCAACATGAATGCAACGAATAACTTCATGCACTTTGTATAATTCCCCAAGGCTCCAATCCAGAACTTGTAACACTTTCTCATCCTTCCAGTATTGCCATACCTATTAATATATAGTCGAAGATCACAATATATGATTAGAACTTATGACTGCAATGTCCAAACTAGTGAAATACAAGTTAAATTAGAGAGCAATATTTGTGGACTACTTACATAGCTCAAAAGATTTGTACTATTTTCGGGACCAAGAAAGTCGCGGTTTCTTTGACCAGTGACAATCTCCAAGACAAGGACTCCATAGCCAAAAACATCTGTCTTAGCGTTTCGAAGCCCGTCCGCTGTATTTTCCATGTAACCTCTGCATGGAAATGAAGTTCAGCAACTTCAGTTATGACCCTTGACTAATTCCATCATTTGTAGAGGAAATTTACAATCAATTCTTTCAAATGATCAAGATGGCACTTTAGCAATTGAGATGAGTATGTTTATATGTAACTTACTGAGCAGAGGAAGTCCTCCGGTTGTTGGGCTGGCTTTGGTTACCAATGAAGAGTTTGGTAAGACAGAAGTCTGATAGTTTAGGGGACATGCTTCTGTCTAGCAGAACATTACTGGCTTTCAAATTCAGGTGAACAATGTTTTTTCCCGACTCCTCGTGGAGATGAAGAAGCCCGCGACCGATTCCTTCGATAATTCTGTACCTTCTCCCCCAATCAAGTAGTACCCTTTTCTTAGGATCTAACAAAACCAAGTTGAATTTAATTTGTCAGAATGCATGGAAAATTATACAACTAATTAAAATGCACTACACTAGCTAGGTTTGTATTCAAATTCAAATAGAACATCATAATATATATGATTGTTGCACATGTTTGCTTTGTAAAATTTAAGTATAATTATCTCACCGAATAAGACTCTATCCAGGCTAGTGTTGAGCATGTACTCATAGACCAATAACTTCTCATCTTCTTCTATGTGATAAGCCAACAACTTAACAAGGTTTGGATGATGAAGTTGCTTCAAAGACATGAATTCTTTTCTAATCTCTTTTAATCCCAATTGCGGGCGAGCCGTGAGCCTCTTGACCACGAATTCTCTTCCATGAATATCTCCCTGTAACCAAAGTTTTTTCACTTCAATTAATTTTTCTATATATGACAAACTGAAATAAAATGGTTTGGTTTATGAAAATGGAATTTACCTTGTAAACCTGCCCGAATTCGCCTCTTCCAATCCTTCTCGTATCCGCAAAACTCTCAGTGGCAATCTTTAATGTATGAAGTTCGAGTTTTTGTGCATCCAATGGGGAGTCTGATGGGTTCCTTGAGTTGTGAAAGAGCGATACTTTTCTCGACGTAAGGCGATGAAATGTCAAACCGCCGCCTTCATTAAGCTGAAGATTCCTAATACCACCTAATCAACACCAAATCGTTATCTTAGTGACTCAAAAAAAACAAGACCTTTTGCGAAATGAAGTATGATTTAAACTATAATGTATTTTGAAATTTACCAAGCTTTATATGCCTCGGCTTCCTCTTTTTCATCGATCTAATGGCGATTCCAGCGAGCAAGGCCACAATGGCCATCCCCAATACAATAGCAGCAATAAAAAAGGCTGTTGATTTGTGCTTTCCTGTTAAAGAAAATACATTTAGCCATTCAGAAACTTATATTCTGAACAAGACAAATTATTATAGCAAAAAATAATGTTCTGTTTTTTACTAACCGTTAACTTTAGTATGAGAAGTTAATTCTTTTTAGTTTTTCGTGTGATTAACTTGAACATGAAATCCAACTCAAGTTTGTTTGGAATGACAATGTAGTTATAAATTTGCAGTTCCAAAGTTTGAATCCAGAAACCAACTGAGATTCCACGGATAAGACAATATCTAATAGATGCTTCGAACAGGACCCAATCTCTTATAGATTTTTATACATGATATTGCCAAAAAATGGTATCGTAATCAGCTTAGGTGATGAATTTTAAATATGTTACACCTAAACTTCACCAAACTGCACTGCCTTTTCTTATCTAATCACATACAAACAAATCTATAATGGTTGCTCACAGAAACAGACATCTACAAGCTTTCTGCATCACTATTTTTATTAACTTCCAACCAACCCATTACTACATTAATGGTGCCAAACCAACTCATGGTAATAAATCCAAATGAAGAGTATAAGAAAATATTACTTGCACTAGATTGATTAGGGAAAAAGTTCCTGTCCATTTTCAATGTTGGTCAAAGATTTGTTTTTTTTTTCATATTTGTGGTTATAATTGACTAAATAAAATTGACTGGCTGAATTCATTGTACTTTCTTATTATTGTGCAAAAGGATCATTATTATAAATAATCATTTGAAAATGAAAACAATGACCGTGTACATAATACATTTCCCATCTAGCCTCTTTTAAGGCTTTGGAGTGACATTGATAGAGAGTGGTATTGCTTGGATCCATGTAGATCCAGTCATAATAGAATAATATAGAATAGTATTCAATAAAGTGAGTTTTTGTATTATCCAAACATTAATTATGTAAGATTAAGTATGTACTATATAAACAATCACAACGATGATGTAAAACAAAAGCAATAAGTTGAAAGCAATCAAATTGAACTCTCAAAAACCCACAAAAATTAAAAATAAATTCCACACAAACGAATACGCAATAATACCTTTAATAAAACCCGACGGCTCACCATCAACCCCCGCATTGCTCGTCTTCATTGACGTCGCCACAGCGGCCGCCGTCTCATTATAGAACAAGTCAAAACTGTACCTCAAATAACAACTCCCCCCTTGAAAAGTCAAGTCAACACTATCCACACAACAAGCAACCCATTGAATCGGTTGATCAAGACACGTGGCGCATTGTGGGCCGTCCAGATCCCTACTACACTGCACGAGCCCATACAACTCACCACCACTTGTGTAGTTGATTTTGCCTGCAGCAAACAACTTTGAATCCTTCAAAGCAATTCCTCTTAATTCCCCAAACAGCTTCTCAAAATGTGCTTTGAAGAGATTTCTGTCCCCAACTTTGGTTACCGAGAAGTAATAAGGGTCTCTTGGGCTGCCTGCTAGGGTTTGGAAAAAGTTGGTGTTTGAGTACCTGAGGCGGCATGTGTCGTACCTGTTGAAAATATAGTCTCACATTGGTTAGTACATAGAAGAAAATTTAGACATATTCATGCTACAAAAAATATCTCATTCGAATTAGTATTAATCAGTTAAAAAAATTAATAATTTACAAATCAAATTTAACATGTTATCTTAGCGATTTTGGTCAACCTTGGCGGTTAGGGAGCGAGAGTTGTTTTAGCGGCCAATATCTTCCAAGTAAGCACTTGAATTTTAAAAAGAGATTGCAGATTAATAATTATTTGGTGCATTGTTGTAAACAATATTATTAACGCAACATTGTCAACGACATATAGAAATTACAAGTGTAAGGAAGTTTCCCAACCGAGGAAAATCCACAACATTTCTAGATATTTATGTTTATTGGTTTCCAATCTAAATACATAATTTTGGAAAGTGTTAAGTAATTGGATTGTAAGATACAATAAACTGATCAAATTTAAGGAAAAACGCTAGACCACTCATATTTCACAGTACCATACTGCCGCAGACCGTCGATTGGAACACTGCCGAACGACGTCATCTACCGCATCAGCGAGACAGCTTTGGCACTGAGCCGACGAAAGGTCACCACGGCATAGCGCAGCCGCATATACTCGGTCAACATCGTCACCGGCGGTGGTGTTGTAGAAGCCAGTGAAACTAGTGGACTTGAGAAGAGAGAGAAGGGCGGTATCGAGGTTGACGGCATAATTGCTTCTAGTATCGAATGATTGGGGCGAGCATGCGTAAAAGGCCGTGATGGCTGATATGACCGGAAGTTGGAGAAGAATTAGGGTTGCAGAGAAGAAGAAGAAGAAGAAAGTGAAGAAATGAAACATGTTTTTGGTTTGCTAAAAAAACTTGTGTATCTCTCACATATCTCTCTGTGTATGTTTCTTTGAAGATGTGAGATTTGATTGGTGTTTGTGTTTGTTTGAATTTTTGTGGTGGTTTGGTTGGAAATGATTTGTCCGAGTTGGACTTGTTCTTTATAGGAAGAAACGTAGAAGAGGTTTAGAAGACTTGATCAAAGGTTCTAGTATTTGTTGAGAGCAGGCCTTTTTTGAAAGGGTGGAATAGTAAGAAGTGTTCTAAAAAATGTGAAAGGATAAACAATATTAAAGAAGGGTTAAGTGGAAAATCAAGACTGATTTATCAGCATGCTGTGTTAAAAAATGGAAATTTTCATTTAACTCCCAATATAATCTAAATCATCATAACTACCCTCTGACAGTAACATTTCTTAACATACATTAGCCATATATATTCAGGTGGAGATTATTAGGAAAAAAACCCAAGTTGGAGAGTATAGTATACATAACAATATAATAAATAATAAGTATTATTTTTATAATAAAGAATACACATGGAGATACAAAATTTTGGGTGTAAATTAATGCAAATAAGCCTAGTTGTGATGATGTGCAATAAATTTTTAATGGTAGCGTGTGGGACATGCACAAGTTATGTATGTTGATATCTACAACAACAAAAAAAGAATTTTAAAGTCATAATTTGAGACTTGAAGTTTATTTCCTAATGAAATTTGAAGATTAATTCAAAAGAATCGCATGGGTTTTGATAAGAAAAAAAGGTTACTTTCAACCCCTTATCTGATCATGTTTATTCTTAGTAAATAAGTTCATATAAATGTTCATATGCATACAATTTTTTTGTTCAGTTGGTGATAATTAAAGATTTTGGTTCTTATTACATGTTGTGAAAATATTTTGTTTGCACCAAAATGAGCCCAAAGTGTGAAGAATAAGATATGACAATATTTCAATATATATATCCCCAAATTAAAAGACATTAATGATATGAATATTTCAAATTTTCAATATTGGTTGGTGCTGGGGTTTGTTGGGTCAGTGGAAGGGTGTAGGTGCGACTAACCCATCATCTGTCACAACTGTTTCTTTTGATACTAGCAAGATGATGACATTAATTAATCTTCAAACTATACCATAATACGTAAAAAATATCTTCCCATTACTTTACCTTTGGTCATTCTTATATTATAATCTTGATTGAGGAAACAAAACATGTTTAATATCATAATTCAAAAGGACTAGATAACAAATGGTGGTTTTCAACTATTTTGTTGTGTAAGAAAGGATGGGGATGACTTACCGGATGGAGTATTTTTTTGAAGCATTTTGATTTTTCTGCAGAGATTAGAGATGGATAACCGTAATTTTTTAATATAATAAAAAAAATTAAAAATTCGAAATTTAGGAAAAAATTTTTTTCCAAAACTAGGTGGATCGCGGATGTGACCCGCGATCCGTTTTTCTTTATTTCTGTTTTTCTTTTTCATTATAATTATTTTTAATCTTTTTTAAAATCTTTTTTTTTCAAAATATGTTTTCTAATTTATATTATTTTTTAAAAATTTAAAAAATTATTTTTAATTTTTTCAAAAATCGACCTCCAAATCACGTCGATAACCCGACGTATTGAATTGTTAGGATATTTTATACAATAAAAAAACAAAATTTATTTGTCAGAATAATAAATTATTTGCAACTAAAAATTAAATGTGTAAATGTGTGTTCCATAAAACTACGAAATTTGTTTAATATTCAGTTGTAAATAATTTATTATTCTAACTAAGAAATTTTGTTTTTATATTGTATAAAATACCCTAACAATTCAATACACGCCGAGTTATCAACGTGATTTGGAGGTCGTTTCTTGAAAAAATTAAATTTTTTTTAATAAATAATATCAATTAGAAAACATATTTTGAAAAAAAAAAGATTTTAAAAAAGATTATAAATAATTAAAATAAAAAAGAAAAACAGAAGAAAAAAAAACTAAAACAGAAAACCGAAAAAATCAAAAACAATAAAAGAAAATAAATAAAATCACGGATTTTAGTCGTAGTGTTTTATGTTTTGAATTATTTTTAAATCATTTTAACTAAGTTTTTTTATTATATTTCTTTCCAAAATATGTTTTGTAATTGTTATTATTTTTAAAAAAAAATTAATTGTGTTTTTAATTTTTTGCTGTATCGACCTCCAAAACTGTTTGTAATGTGTGTACACCCTACGAATTTTCGACAACGTTACCAATTTTTTGTTTTAATTAGTTTTAGTGTTTGTTTAATTTTTAGTTGCAAATAATTTATTATTCTGACAAATAAATTTTGTTTTTTTATTGTATAAAATACCCTAACAATTCAATACGTCGGGTTATCGACGTGATTTGGAGGTCGATTTTTTAAAAAATTAAAAACAAATTTTTAAATTTTTAAAAAATAATATAAATTAGAAAACATATTTTGAAAAAAAAGATTTTAAAAAAGATTAAAAATAATTATAATAAAAAAGAAAAACAGAAATAAAAAAAATTAAAAAAAATTAAAAAAAAAATTCACGGATCGCGGTTCAGAACCGCGGTGAAATTTTCAAAAAAAAAAAAAAATTTGGCGGGAGGGACGGATCGCGGGTGGGAACCGCGATCCGTGCTCCCACGGATCGCGGGTCACACCCGCTATCCACCTAGTTTTGGAATTTTTTTTTCTCCTAAATTTCGAATTTTTAAATTTTTTTTATTATATTAAAAAATTACGGGATGGATAATAGTTAAGAAAGTGGGACTCGTGCAACAACAGAAAAAATGCTGGTCATATTCAACTAAAATTGAAAAATGAAGTAATGATAAATAAAGTGTATTATGCATTTATTTTGTTTTTCAGACAAACATGACGATGTTTGAAAAGACAAAACCTTATGCCGTAATAAAATACTCTCTGGTTACCGGAATTTTTTATTTTAATAAAAAGTAAACACAAAATTAAATATTTAGGTAAATACGGAAAAAATTTCGAGAAATACTCCCAGAGGGGTGGAAGACCCCGGTCTCTGATTATTTCACCGCTCACAATAAGAAAATCTTTGAATTAGAAGATGGTGTTGGGTCTGATTAAGAATGCAAGCGTGGGGCAGAGGCGACACTCTATTATTATATTCCGGATATTGATATGTTTATCCGTTTATCGTAAGCATTAATTTTTATTCTCATAGAGCATCATCTGAAATCCGAGAATAAAAATTAACGCTTACGATAAACAAATAAACGGATCCATATCCGGAATACAATAATAATGTGTCGAAACAAACAAAAATGGAATACAATTGCCAGGGCCGAGGACCCTTTGGACATGGTAGGTCCAGGTTCCGAGGGGAGTATATCGAAATTTCTTCCGTATTTACCTAAATATTTAATTTTGTATTAATTTTTTTATTAAAATAAAAAAAAATCGGCTCTGGTTACTACTAGAAGTTGTTAAACGTTAACTTTATGATAATAATTTTAAAATACTGAACAATATTTATAAAAAAAATTGTTTTGTGTGTAAGTATAAGAATCACATGAATTCTTGAGTTAGAAAATTTTGTTTATTTAACGACTAATCAGTTTTTACGTACTAATATTTCATCAAATGTCTTATATAGGACTTTTCTTAAAATCGCTGCACAAAAAAAATGAAAGATCGAGAATTACTTGGCCAGCTTGAAAATAATTTTATCCGAAAAGTTTGTAGGTTTTGATTCTTGTATATAACTATGTATCATTTTGGTATCATGAGTTAGTAGAGTATAAGTTGGGGTAATAACAAGGTTCAGAAATACGGGATGCGGATGCGATGCGACGAGACACCGCACATATGCAAGATGCAAAAGCGATGTGTGTGCATATGTGGTTTGCGATTTAATAATAAAATAAAATATATATATTAATTATAAATTATATACATACGATTGATTTTTAGGTCAATTTTTTGAATAATTTCTAAGATTAATAATTTAATATTAAACAAATTATAGTAAAACAAAAAAATGGAAGATGCTATGCTCCGCATCTACATATGCGGCGGCATCGGGCAGTATTTCTGAATACAGGTTCCGTAATACACATCAAAACATAATATCAAAAATATATGGAAGCTACTAGAAGTGTACAGGTATGTAACTTTTGTTAGCCATCCTGCCTAATTTAACTTTAGAACACTTAGGGGGTGTTTGGTTGACTGGAATGGAATGGAATGAGAATCTCATTCCAAGTTGGAATGAATTCTCATTCTATGGTAGGTAGGTAAGATTCTAATTCCTAGGTATGAGCTGAAATGGATTTTAATTCTAAGCCCAAAATAAACAAATCAAACACCAGAATGGAATGAAATCCATTCCATTCGAGGTCCCCTGACCAAACACCCCCTAATAAGTTCTGTAAAATAGCATGACAATGTATATACTGATATAGGTACAAAATTTGAAATGCAATACAATTTTTTTATCCTCCTTAATTTAATATCCTGTTAACTTCAACCAAAGCGAAACTTGAGGAACGACAAAATATCGACTAGTATTAATTATTTCTTTTCCCTTTTCCCAACACACATATAAAAAGCTAATACATGTTTCGAGAAAATAACCCATTATTTGACATGATATTTATTGAAACTAATGTGGAATCTATGATTCCAATTTTCAAGTTACAAAAACCACTATAGTGTTGGGCTTAAAGTCAAAATGGGGTCCATTTTCATTTTCATACATATTATCAAGAGTGAAATAATAAAAAAGTGGCCTATAGTGGTGGTGACAACAAATGGTGGCTTCACTGGCATATTCTCACAAATGACTTACAGCTTAAAGTTCCATTACATGCGCAATATATACTTCCTTTTCCCCTTTTGTTTTGTATGTGGAAATCGGTCCTAGTTTCGAAAAGGTCAAAACGAGAAAGATTTTTTTGTATATGAGAGTGTATCTGACTAATCTAAGATTAAGATTTATCTACTGATCCGCTACATCGTCCATTTTTTACTTAAATCACACATCTCAATTACCATCTTGTTATTCTTTCATTTCTACTTATATATCTCTTCATTTCACTCTCCGACCATCACTCTCACTTCATCTTCCTAAAACTCATCAAAAACAACGTCTCGGAGGCCAGGAAAGAAGTCAACGGACGTATCACTGCACTCGAATCAAGTAAAAATTTCCTTTTATTTTAAGGTAACAAAAAAATGGAGGGGGCTTCCGCAGACGCCCTTTTTTAATGAATTAAAATTTAATTTTAATTGTTAGTTAATTTGATTAATTAGTTAATTAAATTGTTTAATTGTTATAATTAGTTATAATTGTTAGTTAAATTGATTAATTAGTTAATTCAGTTGTTATAATTAGTTAAATTGAATAATTATTTATAATTGTTAGTTAAATTGATTAATTGTTATAATTATTTACATTAATTGATTGATTAGTTAAATTGATTAATTGTTATAATTAGTTATAATCGTTAGTTAAATTGATTATAATTAGTTAAATTGATTAATTGTTATAATTAGTTTCATTGATTGATCAATTTATAAATTTAGTAATTTAAATCCATTAACGATATTTTATTTCTAAAATTGAATTGATAGTCATCGGGTTACCGTGGAGGAAAAGGAAAATTGGTTCTCTAACGTGATATATATAGGTTAGATGATGATTATGTTCCTCGTCATCCACGTAGACGGGGTATATCTAGTTCGGTTAGGAAAAAGAGTTTACGTCTTTGTCAGACACGTGAGGATTCCTTCGATGATGATGATGTTTCAAATCAGGTGGAGAGTGTAGACAACGAGAGTGACGATGCTGTCTGGTTGGGGTTGGAGGAGGAGAGGCCGGGGGAGTATGGAAGAGGACGGAGGCGATATGGTAGTTCTTCTACTGTTGAGTAGGTGATTTGGAAGGGTAGATGTGGTAGGTTTATGACTGTTGATTTGAGTTCGTGCACTGTAGATGCCCGAACTCAGAAGAAGATGAGGGTTGTTGACGATTATGTTGGCTTTTTTGCCTAAATTTATATTAATTTTGATAATTAATTAAACTAATCTTAATCAATCAACATAATCAATCAAAGTGAGCAAACATGATCACATGCATTGAATACATACTTCTATACTTGTAAACATCTTAATAGGTTGATCAAGATAATCAAGAAAATGAGCATTGAGACAAAGACATCAAGACTCAAGACTTGTAATCAAAGCTTTGGACCAAAACATGTAATTTTGTATCTATTGAGTCCATAAGGTTTAATGTAAACTTGAGCACTAGGATTTTGTCTCGTCCATCATCGGTAAATCGAACCCTTTTCGGTCAACCGAATTCAGTCTAGTCGGTCCACCAAACACCTTTCGGATACCCAAATACTTCCCACCAGTAAAACTTAGGTGTTATCTGGAATTGCCCCAACGGAAGACCGAACCACCTTCGGTCGACCGAATAATCCTTGACCGGTTTTGGACTTTGCTCCAACGGTCGCATTCGAATCGAGTCTCTAGAGCCCAATTGACTTATCCCACTTCGGACAACCGAATACCTATCGGTCTACCGATTCCTTATTGGTTTTAGGTGCGCAACGACTATTTACATGTGGCACTTGGTCGTTGTATCCAACGACTATTTGAGCTATAACTGTCAGCGCAAAACTCGTGCTAACTTCGGTCTACCGAAGTGTACACGGTCAACCGAACTTGAGTAGATCAGAGCCCAACCAATCTTACTGTCCACCTTGGAACGGTGAACCGAACTTAATTAAGGCTAAATTGATAAAAGCTACTAGAAGTTGGTGAACGGTGATCCGATATATAATCGGTCAACCAAATGTTTAATTCAGACCAATCCTTCGAACTACCGTTCTGTTAATGGTCGACCGAATATGCCTCGAAATCTGCCCGAGCTTAAGTCACATCTTGCATTCTCATTGGTCTATTTCCCTACCAACTCTCCAACGGATCTCTAAGCTTTGAAGCCTATATAAACACCACTCTAGAGACACAAACCAACCCTTAACACCCTTTATTCATCAACTATCTTTGTGCTCTCAATTCCCAAACCTTCAAAGTTTTTTCTTCAACACTCAAGCTTAAATTTCACCACTTGCTTTACCAATTCTATATCCATATCCAAGTGTGCTCAAGTATAGAGTGTTAGATTGTGATTCAACTTCCACATCAAATAATCATCAAGTTGTAAAGCTTCGAGAAAGCGACCTCTCGGATTGTGAGAGGAGACACGAGTGAGGCGAGGTTGTTCGCGAGGCTTAGAGTTGTAAACGTCGTTGATCTCGGCCCGGAACGGAGATCAGTTAGTGGAACCGTAAGCGAGGCTCGGGGGATCGAGCGAGGCTTGCGAGGAGGACTAGGACCTAGGTGTGGGTGTCGAGCCTCTCTAAACTCTGTTGTCGTCGATTTTGTGGTTTGCACGTCTTATCTCTTAATCCTTCATTTAGTATTTTTAATTCCGCATTTATCTAGCGATTAGAGGGTCATAGATCCTAACCGATTCTTGGATCGTGACTGTTGTGATGCCTGGTGGTCCTTTAGGTGGGAGCGTCATTCCTAGTTACGGTGGTCACATCGCTAGGTGCATTTGGGAAGGCGAGGATCGAATACTCGGCACAGATTGTAGGGTTGGCGCTCAGTTTTGAGTGATGACTGCATCAGGACCCCTACTGATAGCGGATTGGGTCACTTGCCTTCTAGTATGTTCCCCTGCCTTGACATGTTGTTGATATCTGCATTTGTAGAGCGGTGGCACCCTGACACCAATACTTTCCACCTGCCTTCGGAGAGATGACGATCATGTTGCATGACGTGTTCCATATCCTGCGCATTCCTGTTGAGGGTCGTTTGGTCAGTGCTTAGGCATCGACGGGTGAGCTAAGGTTACATAGAAAAGTTGCTCGGGGTGACCGTCGATATTCTTGGGAAGGATAACCTCTTTTAGAGTGGTGGTGGTGTTAACATAGACGTTGTCGACGACTGTTGTAGACGGGGACAACCTCCGCGGACCGAGTTTATGCAATTGACTGGATACATGTTCTTACTTGTTTGTCGACAATAGCGGTTGCAGGATCAGACCACGTGACATATTGGTGGTTAGGGACCCGGAGACGATTGGTCAGTACTCATGGGGGCCGGGGAAGTAGGCATACCTATATCGCTTGTTAGGGATAGCTAGTCGTGATGATTGTTCTAGTATTACGG
This sequence comes from Triglochin maritima, assembly GCA_963682175.1. Lineage (NCBI taxonomy): Eukaryota > Viridiplantae > Streptophyta > Magnoliopsida > Alismatales > Juncaginaceae > Triglochin > Triglochin maritima. The sequence continues at coordinate 38,584,135 of OY821783.1, forward strand.
GTTGTCTGACGTTGCTGTAGGCTTGGAAAGATGAGTATTTTCCTCCTTCCCCCGCATCGGGAGCAGAAGATTATTGACTCGCATTATCCTCGTTCGCGTATGTGGGTCGCCCGGAGCGAGGATAAGAGCGAGGAGCGAGTCCATTCCATTCATAAACGACTAGATCAGATGATTGCATCGCAGGTATAAAACTTTATACCATTTATATTTTTTATTTTTTATTTTTATTATTAAAATTGTTGTTGCCCTATAGTCCTGAGTCTGTTGCGGATGTGCCGAGGACTTTATTGATGGGCTTTATTCGTTATCGGGATAGCATGGAGCCTTATTTGCCAGATCGCGTCTTGCGTCTGTTAGGCTACGTTTATGTGAAACCGGTTGACATCCCGACCCCAGAGGATGCAGTGTGGTCTGGGACTTCCGGCACATACGACGTGAGGTACATCGCTTCGATGGCGGAGATGGTTTGCGGACATTTCCGAGAGGAGGCCGACTTCACTTTGGATTGGTTCGTTAGATACTCACATCCATCTGTCGTGCGCGGTACCGCCCCGAGACTTGAGAGGTCGCTATATAGGACATGTGGCGATGCGGTACGTTTTTCTAAATTATTTTTTATTTGTAATGTATATTTTGTTTTTCTTGTTAATGTATACTAATTTTGATGTTCTATACAGTGGATGAGTAGGCCAATATGACTTGCGCAGTCGTTCTTGGAGAAGAGGGACCTGATGTCAGACAACGAGGCGAGAGCTGCATGTGTAGATTGGGATCACTTCATACACTCGTGGAATAGTCAGTTGGGCATTTCTGACCATGAGTCGAACAATGAGTTGTAGTCGGGTTGTAAATTCTTTATTATCTGTTGAATTGTTATCATTTGTATTGGTATTTACATATTTGTTGTACTCTTATTATTTATTTCTGACGAACTTATCTTCTTCATACTTGCATATATATTGTACTCTTATTATTTATTTCAGACGAACATATTTTTTCCCTATTTGCTATACGTAATGCATTTTAAATTTGAAATCTGATAAAAAAACAACACGATATAATGTACGAACAAATTATAAATTCAAAATACAATAATATAACCATTACATTACAAATTACAATCAAAATCTTCTATGTAAATGCTCCCAAGATGTTCTCCTCTGCTCGTACTCCACCTCCCATCCAGCAACACTTTCATCTCGCATTTGAAACCATAAGGTCACTATAGGAGGTACTGGGAATCCCTCAGCTAATTCTAGGCGAATGAAATGTTTGTAACTCCCTAAATGAGCAATGATCAACTCTCTGCATGACTTCGTCATGTTAGAAAATCTCCCAAGGTAGCACTGTAATACACGGGTACAACGAATCATCTATCCCCACTGAGAAATACATAACTGCACACTTGTAGAAATTGGCAATCGGGAACAAGTCGCACCAAACCTCCATATAGTGATTCTCGCCACAAGGTCATCCACCCCCAAGCAATACGCTGACGAGCCTGTATCACATAGTCATAATAAACGTGCTCATAAATGGGATGTGCCCCTATCTCATTAGAAATCTCACGACAGGCGTAAAACAAATTGTCTTGACCGCCATGGAAAATATCGGCAACACATCGAAATCCACAGTTACCATCAGCACGTACATCATTCCACCGCTCCAGAAATGGTAAGATGATTCCTGGAAGTTTATCCACATATAGGAAGTCATCTACGTCAATCCGTCCGGACACTGCAGGATGAAAAAACTAGCAAAGTTATATAAAATAATAACTAGAAGAACATGTTTACTGGAAACAAACGACAAAATTATAATAATAACATCAAACATGTCGTCATACCAGATCATCTACACATCTTTACGGACGATCGAGACGAACTAGAAGATGGACCACGACCCATGCTCTGACTACTAGAAGATCGACCACGACCTCGCTCAGCATACTCAAAGGCACTCGAGTCGCGTCGTGTCGACTTTCCCTTTGGTCAATCTCGTATCTTAGTATTTTCTACGGGCTCTTCATACTTCGACTGATTTGGGTGTAACTGGGCGTATAAAATACGAGAGACACTACAAGTACTGCAGGGCCGCTGCCAGAAATCTCATCAACGAGGCTCCAAAATGCTCTACGTCTTGTGATAACTAATCCACAAACTCTGGCATGTCGACTCCTTCTCCAATCACAAGTGTTTTCCAGAAAGAATGAATTTTCTCTAAATAAATTCCATCGCCTGACTCAATACAACCGTGTATGGTACATGCCCAAGGAATCTCATGTGAAGTTAGAAAAGTACACTCACAGCGATATTCAACTTCATCACTTAAGTCATGCATTCTATTGAACTCCGCTAACAACAATGTCAAGCAGTGATGCGAAACTCGACCATTTATATGCCGATATAAAGGATTTCTGAAGTTAGTGCGATTTCGACGTCTTGACTCTTCAAGAAAGTGTCGAATATTCATCAGCTGCATTTCAATGGCCGCGTTGACGCAGTCAAAAAGATGTCTAGAGCTACAGTCGATGAAGTAATCCAGTCTTTCAGAGCCACATGAGCACTTTCGACCCTACAGTTCGTAGTGTTTCCGAAAGGAAGCAATTTGTTCGTCTAATTCAACACAAACTTTTCTTTATGCACTAACCACGTTCCGTCCACATACTCTGTTAGTGCCGGAAAAGCCTTATACGCATCTTTCAGAACAGACACAACTCTATTATACTCAGCCTCTGAACTAGAAAGCATAACTTTCCTACACCGTCCACACCTAAAACCCTATGTTGTCTACTTGTTCTTATCGAATACATGGTATGCGTAATTGTATACGTCTTTGTTGATATGTCAGGTGCCAAGTAAATGAGCAGAGTCCGGAAAAACATCTCTCATTGGTCGCATAAAACCTAACTCCCAGTCCGTTATTATTGCAGTCGGGCTAACAGTACTCAATAACATATCTCGCAACTTCTCCAATACCCACCAGTAACTAGACTCGATCTCATCTTTCATAATTGCATAGCCGATTAAAAAGTTCATGTTTGTTGGTGTCACCTCAACCATCTCGAACAAAAGCATCTTGTACTTGTTCGTTTTGTACGTCGAATACATACAAATTACCAAAGGGTATGTACGTAACAACTGAACTGACGTCGGATGTGCCAAGAATGTGTGAGTGACGACATTAGTTTATTCATATGCTATAATCCAATGTAAGTACTAATACTGCACTGCCTGATGCAGAATTTGTTGAGCGGGATTCTTGTCTTCAGATTTCATCATCCTTATGTACTCTCTATAGTTATAAATGTGTCTCTGATTTGGATTATCCTCCGGGAATTTCTCCTTAACTACCAACAAAATGTTACGTGGTTTCGCTTGTGTCTCAGTCATATCACGAACACTTTTGTTAACCCCAGGACTAAGACTGTTGATCTGTCGGTGACCCTCTGGATAAACTGCAAGTCCGTGGTTGTGCTGGCCATGAGTACTATTAAAAACTACGACTCATCCATCACGGTCTCGTCGCTCGACCACCTTTATCAAAAAATGACACCCGCAACCTTTTTCTTTTCGTGTTCTTCCGTATTGCAATATCCATATCCGGGAACCCATTTTATTTCTACGATCGCATCTCAGATAACAATTCATCTGATTATCTGCTTGTGGTTTATAGGATGATACTACCAAAAAAATTCAGCTCCAATGACAATTTGTTTCGCCCATCTATTCGCGTCATCGATTGTTTCAAGTATCTGCTGACTTACAAAAAGCACATTGTAATCTACCCCATCACCACCGAAATCTTGCAACGGACCTGAAATAAGTTGAAATAACACAACATATTAAAAATAAAAAAGGTGTCTGGTTAGGACGTCTCTCTCAAATTTTTTTCTTGATTTGACTTATTTCACCGGATTCAAGCGTTCGCCAGACATTTTCGTGATTTTGGTATTGGTAGAGTGAGACATACTGAGACAGAAGTCTTAAATTAAGAGATGAGACGAAATGAGTATTAAATGGATTGTGAAATGCAAGATGCTAATTAAGACGGACGATTTAAGTAAAAATGGACTAAGCTAACTCCAGCCAGGTTGTATAATGTGGGAGAAGTTGGGCATACGAGAGTTCAAATTAGTGAATTTATTCGTAGCCTAAAGTCGAGAATTTATGCTTGCATATTTGGATGGCATTTACTAATGTATGGTCTTGTCTAATTAACATACAACTCATTATTATTTGGTTGGTTGGATCATCAAATGGGCCCAAACCAATCAAAAACATATGCACGCATCTTACATCTTCACCTTACAACAAAATATATACATGCAATTATTGGGCATATCTAATAGGAATCCACTATGACATTTGTATGGCTTGTTCAAAGATATTTGCTCTTTACACGCACGATGATGTAAATTTCGACTGATTGCTTGTTCTCCTCCTAACTACATCCAAAATTACTATACTGATGCTTCCCGATATTCCAACTAATAATAGCTCTAGTTATATCATGTTGGGTTTATGACTCTGATTAAGAATATGAAGGTGACAAGGGACGACAACCCTCTGCTGGGGACACTAGTGTGCGATCAGATTAAGAGTTCAAATTGTTTCGACATCTTATTATTGTATTTCAGATATTGATCCGTTTACTCATTTATCTACATTTGGTGTACGGTACATATCGCACTTGGATTAGGATTTTATTAAGATTTAAATACCCGGAACACTCTCCTCTTTGTAACCTTGTTACAAGAAGCATGATCCAACAAAGCGATCGAATCACATCCTGCGAATGAGTTCAAATACGCTGACAAACGTCAAAAGAACACGATGTTTATCACAATCTTAATACCAACAAACAAATGTATATAGTCATTATTAACTTAAATTAACAACATAACTACATGTTCCAACATGTAGACAAAGACGACAATGACATCAACAAACTACAACACAAACAGTCAAAGAAACAACTTATTCTGATGATCAAACCAAAGCCCAGCTCGACCAATTATCTCACAAACACTTTCATTAATTAGGAGCTTAATCATATCCCAAAAACATACGGACTGCCCCGGAAGCTCTTGGAAAGGTGGCAACCTTTTCAGCAGAAGCCATAAAAGAGTTTTCAATCTCTTCATCACCAACTTTTGCAACCTTTATGGTGAGATTATTGAGAACATGCGCATGCCTGAGCAAATACTTCAGGAACGCCATCTCACACTCCAAACCCTTGAACCCTTCAACCACCACATTCCTCAGGTACTTCTGGAGGCATTGGAATGACACTATTTGTCTCCTCCAGAATAAATCTGCCTCTATTGGAGGAAGGAATGGTGGCTCATAGTCCTAAATTGAAATTTAAAATAAATCAAAAGTTAGTAGATAATATATACAATCGCGTGCAATGTAAATTACCACTTTGCGTTTCGCAAGAATTTGAGAAGCGGATATGTTTCAAATGGGAGAATATATAGAAGTTCGAATAGTAATATTCAAATCGGTCTTACTTAAATGAAGTTCATGGTATTATTACTTAAATGAAGTTCATCTTTAAGAAAATTCAAGTTTTATTATCTGAAGAAAATCTAAAAACCTTCAATGTTGTCTTTCCTTTATCGACGAGAATGACTCGATCTTTACGATAATCCAAATCATACTGGACACAAAACCCTTCAATAGAGAAAGCAAATATTCAAATCTAAAGGGTCACAGCTAATTCTTGTTGCTAACTCATTGTAGACAAGATTGTTCGTTGTTAACCTCTTGCTACTAGAGCAAGCTACAAAATTTTGTATCTTGTAAAACATCATGTACAATCATTTAGAATCTTTATATAAAAATGGATATACAACGGCAGGAGTTGAACAATCACTTATGTAATATTAATACATGTCTCCCAACTCTACCTATCCACAGCAGTTAACCCTAGACCATTAGAAATGAGCTTTTAAGATGCTTAATTGTAAAGTTGTTGTGGTAGTAGACACACGTATTTACAACTCTCATTAACTTTTCTCAATTAGAGACTATATTTAGAATATTACAATTGTTCTTTCAATATATTAAAGAAAAAAAATCCTCATTTCAACATTGAATGGTTTATGAAGTGGGTCAAATTGATACAAAGTGTGATCGATATTAAGGCGATAAATTGCTATCGAGCCATGCATAATTTAGACTTTTAGAGAGACGATAAGTATAAGTAATTGCTTGGTATTAGCAACATATTAAGTGTATTGATTAATCAATTGAACTTATAATTGCTTGGCTTACCCAGAGAGGTTTAAACTCAGCCAGCTTGATGGTTAGGTCACTCAGAGATCCGAAGCTCCTGAGCAGAAAGGCAACACCATAGAGTTCATCTCTGTGGAGAGCTATTTCCTTCAATATCAGATGCCTCACAGTGTGACTTGCACATGGAAGCTTCAGTGGTTCTTCTCCACTTGGTACAACCTATATATATCACAACAACAAACAAAAAAGAAAAAGAAACAAGCTTGAAATTAATCATATATATGTGAATATATGATAGGTAATACAGTGACTTCGTATGTCAAAATTATTGCACCATGTGTATTAACATTGGAATCTAAATATATGCATGAAACTGCTTGAAACTTCAGAAAATCTAATAATTCAATATTATTTGACCTGAGTTTGATACTTTGAAATAAGAAGAAAAAAATGCTTCTTTTCATTGAAAATTGATAGCTCGACGTGTCTACAAAAAGAATTGGTTATATATTCACAAAAACCCTCTTATAAAGTTGACTAATCTTTTCTTCTTCTTTTCTTATTTTTTGAAAGCATTAACTATTGTTTGTTTCTCCATGATATATATTGCACAATCAGTATGTGCTCCATTATGTTAATGGTAGTAAATTGTACGTAATAAGAATAATAGTAACCTACCAATATATAAAAAAAACGTAATAGTAACCATCTTTAAACACATTGACTAGTAATCTTAATTTATGTGACCATTTTGTATCCTAAAATATAGGACTGATAGTAAATAAAACTTTCGACGCCCAAAGAGCTTTCTCAAGATATATATGTCATGAATACGATTCTATATATACAACAAAGAGGAACTCTCAAACGTTGATTTATGTAAAATATTTTTCATACTAAATAAAAATAACTCAAATTCTTGATATTTTTCGTAACAATGTATGATGATATTTATTTTGGTCAACCCTAGTCACGAACATGAAAAATATACTGGGCTGGCAAAATATCGCAACAAATATATATATGGAGACTATGGAACTAGCAATCACGACAAATTATTTTGTGAAAAATAAAAGGGAAAATGACATAAAATTCTGATTCTAAAACTAAAATTATATGTAAAGGATGAACAAGAAAATCCAAATAAATACCTTAGAGAATATAAATATTGGACTCAATTTCTGAGAAATAATGAATACCAATTCTAAGATCTAATTAACAAGAAATTTGAAAGAATGCGGGGATATTTTCTCTTCAGCATCTAAGCATGCATCGTAACATAAGAATAGATCTACACTGGAAGGTTGACATTCAAAAGAATGAAGCATAACATATAATATCGATCCTACTTATATCAAACTATTTATCTCACCCAACAAATCACATGCTAAAAGTTATATAATTGCACCCCTAAATTAGTGTACCAAATTTTTTAGAACGATTATATATAGCCGATCCTTTCTAAACATAAACTCGATGTAGATGGAAACAACAAGAAGAAGTAACAGAATCCTTCTAAGATGTGAAGAAAGCAAGCCCCAATATATAATGACATGAGATGGCAATAAAGATAAAAGTAGAACTACACTAGCAGGTTTCTATTCAAATGAATCAAGCGCAACATATAATATCCTACCGATATTAAAGTATTATTTTCACAGAAACAGTTGGATAAAAAAACATACAATTCCAGACCATGAATTGGCATGAAACAAAAGGTTTAAGAAAACTATATATAGCCATCTAAAACACAATGTCTATCTAGATCATCAATGGAAAAAAAGTAATCATCAAAGGTGTGAAAAAAGCAAAATTACCTTTTGAAACGGTACAGGGAAAATGAAGTTGATATATGATTCTAGAACTAAAATTATATATAAAGCATGAACAAGGGAAATCCAAATAAAAATCTTCCAAAATATAAATAAGTAATAAATAATGAGATAATCAATAATAATTATCTAGCAAGATATTGCGGCCCTGCAGGGCACCCTTTTTCTTCAACACGTAAACCTGCATCATGAGATAATAAAAGATCTACACTATAAAGTTGGTATTAGAAAGAATGGAGTGCAACATACATCATTGATCCTACTCATGTATATTAACTATTAATCTCACAACAAAAGAAAGAAAAAAAAACATGCTAAAACTTATGAAAATACAACCCTAAATTAGTTTACCAATTTTTTTAAGATTGTATATAACTATGCCTTCCAAGACAAACTCTATCTAGATCAATAACTACAAATAAAAGTAACAAACCCTCGTGTATGTTATCAAGAAAGCAAAATACACAATGACATGAGATGTAGGGAATGAAGATTATAGTAAATCTACACTAGAGGTTGATATTTAAATGAATCAAGCGCGCGCAACACATAGCATTCTAGCAATATTAAACTTTTAATCTTACCAAAACATAGGGAACAAACACATGGTAAAACATATATATACACTTCCAGACCACAAATTAGTATAACAAAAAATAATTCTATATAACTATCCAAAAACACAATGTAGATCTAAATCATCAACAACAACAAAAAAAAACCAAAAAATCTTTCAATGGCGTGAAAAAAGCGAAATATATAAAGAGATGATCAGACAGAAGTGACTAGGAGAATAGTATATCTACATTAAAGGTAGATAATCAAATGAATCAAGCGCAAAATATAACATCCTACACATGTTAAACTATTATTCTCACACACACAAAAAATTCTAAAACATGTATAATTCCAAATCTTAAAACATGTAAAAAACATATAGAAGGACATGTGATCAAATTGTCAACCCTAAGATTGAAGTGATGAAGAACACAAACCTGAGTAAAATAACTACCAACAGTCAACACTCGAGCACCATTGATTTGCACTAGCAAAAGAGCAAGAATGTCACCATGATCAATAAACTCCTCTTCCTCTCCATACTCCACCCCCACATCATCAAGATTATGGTCACCAACAGTGATTGCCACAAAGGGTCCAGAGTAGATTAGGGTTTTGAGGTTAACTGCATTGATGGTTAGCCCAATTTCCATGTCCATGCACCCCTCCATCCTTAGAACCCTCAACTTCCCATTACTATTGTTTAGATAAACATCATCGAACCCTCCACACTTAATGATGTTCACTTCCCTAAGGTTTGCATTTTGAGACACAAGTGCCTCAACCATCTCCTTTGTCATCCTAACTTTGGCTATGGTGAGGCTTTGGAGTGTCTGGAAGGCGACGATCCAGTGAGGATTCATCTGGCAACCGGATAGTTTGAGTGTTTTCAGAGAATTATGGAGGTCATAGACGCATTGCGGAATGGGATAGGAAGGGACTTCTTCTGAGTCTGTTTGTGTAATCGTCTCACGGTCCGACAAGTCCAACTCGAGGGTTTCCACGCCTTTAGAGACCGCAAAGTTAACCATTACCTCCACATCAAGAGGAAACTCCCCTGAATTGGAGAGACAAAGGCGGAAAACATCGATCTTGTTCCCACAATAGCGGGTGCAAAACTTCCGGGCAAAATTTAGGAAGTGTTCTCGACCGGTCCGCTTCACACCGTAAGCCAAAGCTTCCATTTTGCCTAAGATGAAAGATTTTTGTACGTCCTCCTTAGTGAACATTGTCTCGTCTAAGTCGATGCGGCGGATGGAAAGCCATGCTTTGTTAAAATCCTTAGAGAGTCTTGTTAATCTAGCACTCTCTTTGAAGGGTAGGAAAGAAAGTATATGAACGAATTCACCAAGCTTGAGGGTGGGCATTATTTCACCATTTCTCTTCACATTTGAGTTTTCCATAGTGATCACTCACAAAATTAAACTAGGGTTGAAAGTTGGAAATGGAAGATGGAATATCACTTGCTTCTTATATATTCCTCTTGTGAATAAGTAGTGATCTTTTTTTAAAATGAGACAAAGCGACGGGAAAACGATGAGATAAGAAAGCGGTTATAGTAACTCTTTTGGAGGAACAGTTATAAGTAACGGGCGTGTCCAGTCCAGTGGTGATATTTATTTATTTATAGTTTGGAACTTGGATTGTCTTGAATATATACAGGAGATGTAAGAAAATCCTAACTTATCTTCTCGAGGTTGGATAATTTTTCTTGAATAATGCATGACGAATATAAATTCGAGCGCGTGCAAAATTATTTAAGTCATTTAACACCAGATAGACCGACCTAGAGGGTCACATGTCCTCGGTCACCCTCCAACAATCTAAGGGCATAAACAACCAAACATATATATGCCAAAACATATGACAAGAGCAAAATATGATATAGTCGCATAAATTGCATAGTGAGTCAAATATATATTTTTTAAGTTCCTAAACCCTAAATGGGAGGGTAATAAACTAATGTCTATCATATTCCTACCTTGCAAATTAAGTATATAAGGCTAAAAATTTATCTTCACCAAAACCCAGAAACTATATATGTCAACCGATTGAATCAGTCAACAACAAGTCAGCGTTCATTATTCGAATTAGAAGAAATGAAAATAAGTTTTACGAAACTAATATTCTTACATACTGTTTATTTTCTTTCTATTTCTGGGGATAAAAAGATAAGCACGTCATTAAGAGATTACAATATGCTAATCGTGACTGTGTGAGCTGTGAGCAACATGATCCAAACCCTAAAAGGTCTAACAAAATTTGATACGAGCAACATGAATCTTTGCTAATGGCAAGAATATCCCCGCATTTATTATACACTAATTTCTTTTTGGTAAAGGCAGTCCGCAGTCGTCGTGTTTGTTGTAAAACAGCATACGACCGTTACGTTTTTAGGTCAATAGTGATTATGAAAAGCTCGAAAACGATATTAAATGGGCAAGAATACATACATCCGAGTATCCGACCACTCCTTGTTCAATGCGGAAACTTCAGCATATGTTGTGGTAATTTCGATATTAAATGTTCTAATTTAGGAATGTTAAGCCTTCTATGTAGCAATACTTTGTTAAGATTTCAATATTTTACATACTTATATTTATCTATATAATATGTACGTATTATTCTTGATTTGATTTTTTATATTTGATATGTTATTGCTGGGTGAATTGCAACAATGATATCAAAAACAACGAAATTGAATTTATGTAATCTAAAAGTAACTATTTCCATTAATACCACAAGAAAATCGAAAAACTTGCTCTCATGTCATTAACTAGTTTCCAATGTCATTCTGTTAGTCATCTGTTAACTTCTTTGTTGACGGTCGTTAGTTTTATTAACAATTTAATAGAAAAATTTGCAAAATCAGCATAAATAAACCAAAAATCCATTAATTTTTGTGTTGTAAAAAATTACAAAAAAGTACTCAAATAATTTATCTATACTCTCTCTCATCCTTATTTTTCGGTATTTCCTCTATCATCTTTTTTTCTCTAACTAAACTTAATGGCTCAGTTACAAAACTATGAAATTCAATAATTTTTAGATTTTAAAATTACGAAATATTTAATTTTTTTTATAAAAGATACATTTTCTAAAATATAAAGTTTTACAATAAAATACTTTTTTCCAAAAAAAAATATTTGAATAAAAATTCTTTTATCAATTATCAAATTCATTTTTAAAAATAAATATTTTTAGCTTTATGAAAATAAATATATATATTTTTTTGGAAAATGAATTTGATAATTGATAAATTATTCGAGTATATTTTTACAATTTTTACAACACATATAATGAAATTTATAAATTCTAGGATTATTCACGGTGATTCTGCAAATTTTTCATTAAAATACTGGATTGCTAAACGTCGTCCGTAAATTACTTAAATCGTTCGTCTCAATTACTGTTTTGTCATTCTCTCTTTTTTACCTATTTTTGCTCTCAACAAGCTCTTATCTTTTCATACTACAACAAAAAATAACCATTAAAAAATAAAATCAGAGTAAGAATACGGGGGTGGCAGGGTTGCACCCGCATTCTTACGTTTACCCGTTTATTTACGTTTGTTTGAACACCCTATTATTATACTCCGGATATTGATCAGTTTACATGTGTATTTACATTTGTGTTTTTTTTCACCCTATCACTACCGAAATCTTATAACGAAACCTGAAATAATTGAAATAACACTGTGTAAATTCAAGATTTTAAAAAAAATGGGGTGTGGAAAACGTCTTAGCGAGACGTCCCAAAAATTTTATTATTTTTTACATGACATAATAGGTATTAAATGGATTGTGAATGACAAAAGGTAAATTGGACGGACGATTTTAGTAGAACAGGGATGACGTTTAACAATTTCCTTAAAAATATTAATAAAACTAACGGACGTTAACGACTGTTAACGGAGAAGTTAACATATGACTAACAGAATGACATTGGAAACTAACTAATGACATACATGAAAGCAGGTTTTTAGGTTTTTCTATGTTATTAGTGAAAATATTTGTTGTTAGATGGCATAAATACAATTTCGTTGTTTCTTGATTTTAGTGTTGTATTTCACCCTATAGGGTTTTTTCATATTATTATTGTTGTGATAAAGAATGACCAACAATTTAATGGGCCTGTTAGTATTGGGCTTCGTATTATTAAGGAGATAACCCAGTAAGACACTTGGGTTTCTCTAATGGGACAAATAATGGGCTGGATTGGGCCGATCTCGAAATTTTTGGACAAACCGAGGATTATAAGTCATGGACATAAAAATATTGTTAAGAGTATTGGATTGAAAATATTATTAGGCATAAATGAAGAAATCCAGTAATCTTATCATTTTTAACTATTTGAAGTCCAAATTCAAATGACGAATTCAAAATTGTGGGTCTTATTATGTCACAATCTCGGCGTGAAAAATCAAACCACTCGGTGGTTGACCTTGCGTTCGACGGTTTTCCACCTAATCTGAATCGACGCTCAATTAGACTCGTCAGAGATTGAGGCCGGTCCAACTAACATATCTTCACATAATCTAGAATTTTTTTCAAAATAATATGTGTAATTGAATTAAATTCATAAACATGTGTATGTATGAGTGTGAATGGATAAGAAGTTCATCTCCACCCATCATTTTGTCAATCATGTAGGGGAGCAGTCATCTTTGAAGAGTTGACAAAAATAGTAAGGAGACATTTCCAAATCAGAAGGTTCCTCCTATATATTTTTAAATTTTTGATACGACTATTGGTTTTCAAAGGAAATTATTAGACATCCCGTCGAATATATCAGAATTCACAAAGATAACCAAAATTGAATCTCAATTTTTTTTCTTTGTTTTGTGATAATCCAATAGCAACTGATATATATTCCCCCTGCATGTTATTGTTTTAGCGTACTTGAACTTAAATCTCCTTTATCGTAATATAATTTACATATTAAGTTAGTAATCTAAGAACAAAGTTACGCTTGAAGTAATAGCTGAAATCAAAACGCTTGGTAGGTTAAAGTTGAAAATTGACATCTTCATAACATAATTAAATAAAAGACAAAATGAACTTCTCTTCTGGATTAATTCACTTAGGGTTATCTTAATTTAATTTCTTTAGTGATAGCGACAAACAAGAAAGTTGGACTTCCAAATTATTTGGTAGAAGTGTTCAGTTTGTCTTTGTCAGATTTGTTTGTGGCTTGTATGATTCCAGCATGACAGAATTGATTGGGTATAAACTCTTAGTCAATAGTCAATAAGTACCTTAAAGCAAAAGAAAATAACAAACCATGATCTATTTCTTAAGCTTAAATCATCATCAAAACCAAAAATGCATATTTATTAGTCTTCTAGAAACAAGAATTACTTTTGATCGGGTGGGTTGATTTCATCTAACCACCTAACTCACCCTATCATTTCCTTCAGCACTCAACACATCACAGCTTTCGTCAAACGTACACGTCATTAACTAATTTCATTTTTTTGGGTCAAAACCTTTGACCTCATCCAAACATGAAAACATGTTCATATTTGTCACATCTTCCTGGAAAGCCACATTTCCTTCCAAAATCTCGTCTATATAAACAACACCAACGTTTTAAGTTTCAAACACAATCACAAGCAAACACCACTCAAACCCTAAACCTTCTAACTAATTAATTTTTTCTCCTTCTGCATATCAATCGCCCCTTCCAATTACTCTTTATTTACTACAATGAAGATGTCTTCTTGCTTGAGAGCTCTTGTCGTCGCCTCCGTCGTTACCGCTCTCTTTGGGGCTTCCAATGCAGCTGATGTCGTCGTCGGATCGCCCAATGGTAGTTGGGATTTGAGGACCGATTACAAGGCTTGGGCAGCTTCGAAAACCTTTAGAATTGGAGACAATTTAGGTATATAATTTTTCATTATATTTGCACGTAACGATTACCATCTAATTAATGTTGGATTAACCTAGATCGGGGATTGAATCCTAACACGTGAGTTGCATGTTAAAATTGAGTTTATATTAACATCCTTAAGTCAGTCTCAGTACAATTCTAGAAAGACGTACATGTCTAACGTAGAATTAATGTTACAATTTGATGTGCAGTATTCCAGTACGACACGATCCACGACGTGCTAGAGGTGACCAAATCGAACTACGACTCGTGTGGAACTTCGAACCCGATCAAGACCTCCACCGGAGGCAACACCGTTGTGCCGCTCTCGTCCGCCGGACTGAGGTACTTCATCTGCGGAATTCCAGGCCACTGCACTAGTGGAATGAAGCTCGAGGTCAACGTTGTCGCCGGAGGTCCCACCATTCCTCCCACCACTGGAGCTTCTTCGGGGCCCACTATCTCGCCGCCGTCAGAATCCGGCGCGGCTGAGGGTCTGAGGGGTATGGTTGCAGCTGGAGTTGGACTTGTAGTGTTGGTTGCTTTGGCTATCTAAGCTTAATTAATTAATTAGAGGAGTCTTAACTCTAATTATGTATTGTTTTAATATATAGAGGGAGACATACATATATGTATGTCGGATGTGGTCATTTGGTTGGTGATGTTATTAATACTATTGAATTAGTGAACCCTAGAGGGTTTTTTCGAGAATAAATTGTTGGGATATTTAATTTGGTGATTTATACTTTATATGAAAGTTGGTTGTGTGTGAGCGTAATTCAGTTGAATGTAGATGTAGCTGAGAGTTGTTTATGTTGATTAATACACTTTGATATATAGTCTTTTTGTGATACACTATGTTGCCACCGTGATGAGATTGATTTGAAGAAAAAAACATACACAAATTGAACAAATAAAGATAAAACGAAAATGTCGGGCCTTTTGTTGAATTCTTTTCTATGGTACGTCATTGCCATATGATAATTTTTAAAAATTAAAGAAAACGTTTACAGTACAACCTGCAATCATACTCTACCTATTACTCGATAAAAGATGGATAAACGGAAATGGTTAAACGATTAATTTTCTTATTTTACAAGAAAATAATGAAATCAAACATAGAACTTTTATGGTAATTTTCTAACTTCAACCTCAATTAATTGGCGAAGTTGTGAAATCCGTACTTTTAATAGAAACCATCCAAAGGTTAGAAATGAGAAAAAAAAAGTTAATTAGGACTTGGAACTGGGAGAGTTGCACTCCTGTGCGAAAGCGTTGAGGTTTTAAAGTTTACACGTCCAAATTTATAATAATATATATACAACTACCGGTTAATGGTATAAAGTTTACACGTCCAAATTTATAATAATATATCTGAATTGCTAAACATCGTCCCAAAATTACTTAAATCGTCCCTTGAAATTACCAAATTATCCTTCCTCCTATTTTTACTTATATATCTCACAATTTCACTCTTTTCTCAAAACTTTCTCTTCCTATACCTACTACAGAAGATTACGAATGTCTCGGAGGCCAGGCAAGCAGTCAGCAGTTCCCCCGGTGTACCCGTATACGGTAACCTTACGTTATTTATTTGTTTTCAAACAAAAAATTAAAAAAAGTGGTCGGCGTCCGAGGGAGACGCCCCCCGCATGGGGCGGGCGTCCGAGGAAGCCGCTCCCCCCATGGCGTCTGTCCACGTCTCCATGTAGTGATTCTCGCCACAAGGTCCCCTGTCCCAATTAATCCGGTGACGAGCCTGCTCCACACCGTCGTAGTATACGTGCTCATAAAAAGATGGGTTCGCAGCTATCTCATTTGAAATGGAACGACGGGCGAGTTGCCAATTGTCTTCACCACCGTGGAAAACATCGGCGACACATCGAAATCCACAGTTTCCATCAGCACGTACATCATTCCACTGGTGTAGGAATGACATAATGATTCCTGAAATCCTATCCGCATATGGGAAGTCGTCTACGTCAGCCCGCCCAGTCACTACAATATCAATAAAAAATACAGTTACATATAATAACAAAAGATACATATTTACTGAAATAAATAACAAATTTATAATAACAATAAATATAGGGATGATATATCTGATCCTCCCCTCACAGACGAAGAACCAGAAGATCGACCACGACCTTTGCTTCCACTACCGGAAGAACGACCACGACCTCTACTCCCACTACCTGAAGATCGACCACTACCTCGCTCTACATACTCAAACGCACTAGGGTCCCGTCGTGTCGACTTTCCCCTTGGTCGACCTCGTAGCTTTGTTTTTTCTGCAGGCTCTCTCAAATTCGCATGTTCGGGGTGTAGCTGCTCGAATAAAACCCGAGAGGCAGATCGAATTATGGTGGGGTCACTTCCTGCAATCTCATCAACCAGGCTGCGAAAATGTTCGGCGTCTTGAGTTGCCTGAGACACAAACTCTGCGTTCCCGGCTCCTTCCCCAATGACAAGTGTCCTCTAGAACGAATGAATCTGCTCTAAGTAAATTCCGTTGTCTGATTCAAGACATCCGCGGATGGTACATGCGCAAGGTATCCCATGAGAAGTCAGAAAAGCACACTCACAACGATATTCAACTTCATTATCTAACTGTTGCATTCTTTTCACCTCCTGACTCAGCAATTGCAAGCAGTGATGCGAAACTCGACCATTTATGTGACGATATAGAGCATGTCCGAAATTAGTCAAATTTCGCCGTCTCGAGTCTTCAAGAAAGTTTCGAATATTCGTCAGCTGCATTTCAATAGCCGCGTTGACGCGCTCGAAAAGAGTGTCCAGAGCTGCAGTCGATGTAGAAATCCACTCTTTTAGAGCCGAATGAGCACTTTCGACCCTACAATTCGTGGTGTTCCCAAAATGAAGGACTTTGTTCGTCCAATTCAGTACAAACTTTTCTTTATGCACCAACCACGTGGTGTCCAGATACTCCGTGATAGCCGGCCACGATCTATACAAATCTTTCAGAGCATACACAGGTCTATCATACTCGGCTTCTGAAGTAGAAAGCATGATTTTCCTCCATCTTCCACGCCTCAAAGTCTCTGCCATCTGCTTATTTTGCCGAATACGTGGTATGCGTAGTTCAATACGTCTTTGTTGATGTGTCATGTGCAGAGTAAATGAGCAGAGTCAGGAAATACCTCTCTCACTGGTCGCATAAGGCCTAACTCCCGGTCTGTTATTATTGCAGTCGGGCTGACAGTCCCCAATAACAGATCTCGCAACTTCTCCATCACCCACAGATAACTGGAGTAAGTTTCTTCCATCAAAATCGCATATCCAATAAGGAAATTCATGTTTGTTGGTGTGACCCCAATCATTTCGAACAAAGGCATCTTATACTTGTTCGTCTTGTAAGTCGAATCCATGCAGATAACGAAAGGATATGTCTGCAACAACTGGACTGACGTCGGATGAGCCAAAAAAGCGTGAGTGACGACATCAGTTTCTGGATCCGCCATAATCCAATGTAAGTACGCACACTGCACTGCTTGATAGAGAAACTGCTGGACGGGATTCCGGTCTTCAGATTTTGTCCTCCTCATGTAATCTCTGAAATTATAAATATGCCTTTGATTTGGATTGTCCTCCGGGAATTTTTCTTTTACTGCCTTCAAGATGTTCCGTGGTTTTGCTTGCGCCTCAGTCATATCACGAACAATCTTCTTCGCCCCAGAACTTAGACCACTAATTTGACGATGACCCTCTGGATAAACTGCCAGTCTGTGGTTGTGATGTCCGTGAGCACTATTAAAAACCACAACTCATCCATCACGATCTCGTCGCTCCACCACTTTTATTAAGAAACGGCAACCGCAACCCTTTCTTTTGGTGTTTCTTCAAAGTGCAGTATCCATATCCCGAGACTCCATTTGATTTCGCCGGTCGCATCTCAAATAACAATCCATCCGACTATCTGATCTTGTTTTGTACGACGACACGACCAAAAAAACTCAGCTCCGATAGCTACTTGTTTGGCCTATTTACTTGCTTCATCCATTGTTGCAAAGATTTGTGTAGTTTGAAATAACTCACTGTAATCCACTCCATCACCACCGAAATCTTCCAACGGAACCTACAAAAATAAAATCGAAATTAAAAAAATCAAAAAAAAAATCGGGCGTCTGGATTAAACGCCTACCCCATGGGGGGCGTCTGAGTTAAACGCCCTCCCCAAGGGTGAGGCGTCTGCGTAGGACGCCTGTTCGAAGGGAAGGGCGTCTACTACAGACGCCTTACCCAAGGGGAGGACGTCTACATAAGACGCCTCTCCCATTGCGTAGGCGTCTGCGTTAGACGCCTAGGCCAAGGGGAGGACGTCCTACGCAGACGCCCTCACCATGGGGGAGGCGTTTAATGCAGACGCTCGGCCCAAAATTTGCCCCGCGCCAGGCTTACCTCACCGGATGCATCACCCTCGCCAGACATTTTCGTGGTGTTTTTACTGATAAATTATGAATATACAAGACCGTAGGCCTAATTTATAGACACGGGATGATATGGGTATTAAATATATTGTTAAGGGCAATTTGGTAATTTCAAGGGGCGATTTAAGTAGTTTTGGGGCGACGTTTAGTTGTTCCCTAATATATATACAACTAACGGTTAATGGTACAAAGTTTACACGTCCAAATTTATAAGAATATATATATACAACTAACGGTTAATGGTATAAAAAGGTAGAAAATACCTTATCTCATTATCCTACTCGATAAAAATCCCGACATATAAAAAAAGATAATAAAATAGTTAAATTGTTTTAGCATTTAAACAAAATCTCTACCTTTACTCTTCACTTGAAAGCTAGAAAATTTACAATTTCAACTAAGCCTAACACGAGGCTCAATCTGGCGCACCAAAAATTGAAACCCCGTGAGGATAGTAAACAAGCTGAGTTCGAGCGAGCGAGGTTGGATCGAACTCAGCTCTTTTATTTTTGGGCTTGTCATGACTCGTTCGTAAAAATTGTGCTCGTACACGGTTCGCTTCTTACTTGTGAACCACTTGACTCAGCTCGTTTGGTCATGAGTCTACCCATCAAATTAATCAACAGTTCAAAATATATTACAGAAATTAATATTTTCCACTACAATTCATCCCAACACACATGTGTCAAGAGAGTGAGCAAACATGCGGAGTGATAATGATGAAAGTCATAAACATATAAATCTCATATGACATCATATTGTTGGCCATGTGGAACTAATATATGGTTTTGAGATGACACTTCAATTTTTTAATTGTTTTGGGGATTTTGCAGCTCAAGTACTCTATTTTTGTCAAATGCAATTCAATTGTTTCAAACTAATTTGTTTTCATATCATATTTAAAGACTATAAGACGATTTTCTATGTAATTAATCATCTTATTTTTTCCAAAATATTATCATCTTACAATAATATTGCAGAAATTATAATCTCTATGCGTTCTTTCATTCTCCATGTATAAAAATGTATATTTGTAATGTAACATGTTGTGTATGTATAGAGATATATGTTGGTCTACATATATACGGGCAACCAAGTCGAGTGAGTGAGCGAGCTAACGAGCGAGCACCAAGCGAGTAGGCTTTCGCTCGGCTTGGCTCGTTTTTTTCCCGAGCGGATATTTTGGTTTGCTTGACTCGTTAACTATCAACCGAACGGTTGAGCGAGCGAAACCGAACGAGTCTCAGACGAGTTATCGAGAGCGAGCAGAAAGTGACAACCCTAAAACCTGACCTACAATATCTTAACGTAATCTAGATACGTTCTTCACCATGTATAACTAAATTGAAAGTGTGTATGCGTGAATTGAATTAAAGGAAAACAAGTGTGTAGGGAAGGGGATCTAAGATGCACTAACACGACTGCGGATTAAACGCAGCACGAAAAATGAATATTGATTGCGGAAAGTAACTTCGGACCCTCTCCCAACCTTAATGCAAAAACACGAATAAGACGAGAAAAAACAAGCAAGCACACAACGCACCTTAAGCAAACACCTCCACACGCGATTTTACAAGGTTCGGCAAGATGCCTACATCCTTGGGGGGTCTCATGCGGGTTTCTTTTCCTTCAAGTCCTTCTCCAACAAGAGAAGTATCCGAGATTACAAACTATTGGAAGCAATATGTTTCCCAAAGCACTTTAGATCTCTCTCTAGCCTAATCTCTCTGAAAGAAATAAGTATTGTATGTTGTGTTAAAAAATTAAGGCAAAAAATCTTTTCATATTGGGCTAAAATAGTACAAATAAACATGCAGATCGTGGGCAAAACCATCTGCAACGGTCGACCGAAATTCTCCATCGGTCGACTGATTGCCTGTTTTGCGCGTAATTGTCATCGTTCGGTCGACCGCTCACCCCGAGCCGGTCAACTGTGTCGCGCTTCTGAACAACGTCTGGGACCCCCTTGAAGTTCCCAGTCGACTGTGACTTAAGTTCCGGTCGACCGATCCGCGATGCTGATTCTCGACTTGAAGCTCCTGAAAGTTTTCGGTCGACCGCGTGCCCAGCACCGGTCGACCGACTCTTGCTTCGATCCGAGCCCTGAAGGTTCTGGAAGTTTTCGGTCGACCGCGTGCTTAGCACAGGTCGACCAAAACTCACATTTCGATAAATCCTGGACACTTTGGACTTTTGCGTTACGATGCTCCCTTTTTTCCTGTACTTAACAATTCTACAAACTAAATTTCAATAGTTACTACTCCGATAACGGCGTTAAAAATAATATTTAATTGCAATTTTACAATTTCACTCATAAAAACTTAATTAATTTATTTCTCATCTCTTTCATTTTTCTCTCTCATCTCCATCTCTCTTTCTCTTCTCTCACCTCTTATTCGTGTCTCTCCTCTTTCGCTTTTTGGCTCTCCTCTCTCTCTTTGAATAATAGAAAGGAGAGAGAGGAGAGAGGAGAGAGAGGAAGGAGAAAAAAGCGAGTGAGGAGAGAGAAAGAATGAGAGTGAGGACGGAGAAAGAGGGGAGAGGAGGGATAGAAGAGAGAAGAATGAAATGTTTATTAAGTTGTTGGGGGTGAAATTATAAAATTTACAATTAAATATTAACTTTATTAACGTTGTTAACGAAAAAGTATCACCACAATTGAAAAATGTTAATGAAGTGACAAATCGAAACAAATCAAAAAACATAATAACATTCACGATGTTAACTATATTTTTGAGTGGTATATAAGACAATAACTATAAGTTGATGATATTTTGGGAAATCGATTGTTTTCGAGTAGTAGAATAAGAAATACAAATGAGATATTTTCAAACAAGAAGGTTTCGTGTATCTGATTTTTTTTGGGACAAACCGATATGCCAGTTTGATCCAGTCACGTACGCTCCTACACGTCTACGAATGTGAAAGGAAAAGAAGTTGCAATATCAATGATTGTAAGTCAGCTCAATCTTGTTTGAAGAGTTCAAAGATGGAAGTCAGCAAAGGAAAAAAAATACAAAAATAGTTAGTATAAACTACAATTACATTATTCGTTATTATTATCTCGTAATAATACTTATATTTATTTAGTATAAATTTCAAAACAGCACGCTTGCATTCAGTCAACTACAATACTCACTTACAATTTACAAAAGAACATAATAGGATTTAAAAAATTACATAATCGATTACTTTATAATAATTTTTTTTTTTGCATAGTTCATATTTGTCTCTCTACGTACCCATTTGAAAGGATCCTAATTGAAATTTAAGTCACACGAGCCCAATTGAAGACTCATCCAAATTGACTCATCTATTTCTAATTTGAAACATATCTAGCCCCAATCGGCTTCCCCTCTCTCTCAACCTCACCAACACGTCAACCAACATAACAATTTTAGGTTAAATTAACATCTCGAAAATTTTACACTCATATATAATTACTTTTGGTCGGTTAAGTTGTACTCATCTAACCACATAAATCCTCATTTTCGCTTAGCACTCAACAGTCTAACACATCATAACTTTGGTCAAAGATACATCTAACCACCTAAATAAATATTCAGTTTTTTTGGGGGGGTCAAAACCTTTGACCTCATCCAAACATGAAAACATGTTCATATTTGTCACATCTTCCTGGAAAGCCACATTTCCTTCCATTCCTCCCACCACTGGAGCTTCTTCGGGGCCCACTATCTCGCCGCCGTCAGAATCCGGCGCGGCTGAGGGTCTGAGGGGTATGGTTGCCGCGGGAGTTGGACTTGTAGTGTTGGTTGCTTTGGCTATCTAAGCTTAATTAATTAGAGGAGTCTTAACCAAGGTTTTAAAAACAGGACCGGACCGGACGGTTCGACCCGGTCGAACCGGGAACCGATGGTTCAACGGTCGAACCGGGAACCGATGGTTCAACGGTCGGTTCAACTAAAAAACCGAGCGTCTAGTCGAACCGTTCTGAACCGGATTGAACCCGGTCCGACCGGGTCGGACCGTTTGGTTGGACCGGTTGGTCGGACCGGACATAAAAATATTTTAAATTTTCCTAAATTTTAAAATCAAAAAATATGATGGTTTTTTTCTTATTCTTACAAACAAAAATCCACCACCCACAAACTCTTCTCTCCCTCACCAAATCCCTTCGTAAGTATGATGTCATGGATAATATTGAAGATTGATTTTGATTTTAGATTCTTAATCCAAATAATATTTTCTCTAATTCGTATTCAATCAAATTTGTTATGTTAAGTAAAGATAGTAAATTTACTGAGTTAAGCAAATTGTGTCTGATATCATGAATCATATTTAACGTTTGGTGTGTATATATTAAATAATTTTACAAAAATCGGTTCAAATCGGTCCGACCACCGGTCCGACCGTTAATATTTATTCGGTCCGGTCCAACTTCGGGTCTCAAAAATCCTGATGTCATGCTGACGTCATCAACGGTCCGACCGTGGTTGGACCGTGGTTCGACCACATTGAACCAAAACCGAAGCTTTATCGGTTCGATGACCGGTTCAGTTCTGAAAACCTTGGTCTTAACTCTTTGACATATATTATATTATTGTAGAGAGAGATGTATGTAGGAAGTGAGATGTTATTATTATTTTCTTGTTTTTTGATGGTGATTTTGTTTGTGTTGTATTGAATTATTGAACCTTGTAGGGTTTGTGGAAAATAAATTATGAAAATATATGATTTGGTGATTTATTTTCTACGTGAAACTTGTGTTGTTTGGGAAGTTTATGTGATGAGAGTGATTTTTTGAAAAGGAAACCAAAACAAACACAAGTTGGTGGGAAACTAAAAGACAAATTAAACAAACAAAAATGTTGGACTACTTTTTTTATTTATTTTATTTTCTACTATATACTAACTAAATCTCAATATATGTCTTATATTGTTGAACTAAATGCCTAAAATTGGGTAGAGCTTTTTGCTACAGTACACATCTTAAGTGTCAAAATTGACGATATGCACCCGGGTTTTCGGTATTGCCGCATATACACCTACAACTCGATCATATTTGCGCATAAGCACCTCTGCCGTTAGTGGATCTCACTTTGTCACCATTACCGTCCAACGGTGTTAGACAATTTGCAAATTAAACCTCGTAAAATCTAAATGTCCTTAATTGTAAACAAAAAATCTCATGAAAAATCAAATTGTCTAACACTCTCTGCTCTTTAACTTTCACTCTCTCTTTCTCTCTCTCTCTCATTTCTCTCTCTCCACTCTTTCACTCTCACTCACTCTCATCTTTATCTATCTCTCTTGAATCTATTTTTCTCTCTTGAATCTTTTTTTCTCTCTCTGGACAAGTCTGGACGGAGTTTCTGGACGAAGTCTGAACGAAACTGGACAGAGTTTCTGGACAAATCTGGACGAGATCTGAACAATTCTGGACAAAGTCTGGATAGATGTCTGAACGAATCGCCCAAACTTCGTCCAGAATTTGTCCAGAATTGTCGAGATTTCGTCCAGATTTGTCCAGACTTCGTCCAGAATTGTCCAGACTTCGTCCAGAAACTTCGTCCAGACTTCTGTCCAGATTGTCCAGAGTGAGAGAGAGAGAAAGATTCAAAAGAGAAAGAGAGGGATTCAAGAGAGATAGAGATGGAGGGATGAGAGTGAGTGAGAGTGAAAGAGTGGAGAGAGAGAAAGGAGAGAGAGAGAGTGAAAATTAAAGAGTGGAGACTGTTAGACAAATTGATTTTTCATAGGGTTTTTTGTTTTTACAATTAAGGAAATTTAGATTTTACGATGTATAATTTGCAAATTGTCTAACACCGTTGGACGGTAACGGAGACAGAGTGAGGTCCACTAACGGTAGAGGTACATATGCGCAAATTTGATCGACTTGTAGGTGTATATGCTGCAATACCGAAAATCTGGGTACATATCGTCAATTTTGATACTTTAAAGGTATACTGTAGCAAAAGGCCCAATTGGGTATACCAACTCTTTAAGGTTGTGTATAGTGGAGAAAATATATAGTTGTCCTTCGACATCTGGAATTGTAGTATGCAAATAGCTTCCCATTTGCCAGCTGACATCTTTAAATAGTTCATCGGTGTCGTTAGTGCCAAAGGTCATCAGTTTTCAATTGGTGATTGTTGACAATCTATTAAAAAAACTATAGAAAATGCAATATGTTGATGTCATGCTCGAAGAAGGGAAAAAAAGCGCCAAAGGTCGTCATCCTCCTCTCTTTTTTCAATTGACAAAGATCGAATTTAATGATCTACTAGTGTTTGTGACTTTCAGCTCCGACCAATAATTGCTATCATATATGTCAAACAAATCCTAAGATGCCGGACTATCATTGTATTCCAAGTAATACAAAAAAGAGGGAATTGCTTAGGTGTTGTTAAGAAACAACGAATTTTGTCATATACTATCTGAAAATAACTATTTTCACTAATGCTACAGAAAAATCCAAAAAATTAGTCTGATATCATTAAAAAAAATTCGGATGTCATTCTGTTAGTCATTTGTTAACGTCTGTTAGTTTTATTAATATTTAATGAAAAATTTGTTGAATCATCCTGAATAAACCCAAAATTCATAAAATTTATTATGTGTTGTAAAAATTAAAACAAAATACACAAAAAATGCAAATAAATAAATATTTTTTGGAAAAAATATTTTATAAAAAAATGTATTTTTTTAGAAAATGTATCTTTTAAAAATATTTAAATATTTTATAATTTTAAAATATAAAAATGATCGGAAGAGGAAATAATATTTTTTATTTGTTTTATAAAATATTTTTTCCAAACAATATTTATTTTTTGTAATTTTTACAATACATAATGAAATTCATGAATTATGAATTTTTCGTGGTGATTTTGCAAATTTTTGATTAAATATTAAGAAACTAATGGACGTTAACAGATGACTAACGGAATGACATTGGAAAAAAGTTAATGACATTAGAGTAATTTTTTGAATTTTTTTGTGGTATTAGTGGAAATAGTTGTTTTGAGATGACATATGGTCAATTTCTTTATTTCTTGATGACACTCAAGCAATTCATCCTTAAAAAACGTAACCAAAATCAAGTTGAACTATTTTAATAATATTTTTCTCCATATAAAATATTATGGAGGGTGACAAAGAAGAACAAAATATTCAAAATATGAGGTCCTTAATTAATAGGTAGATATTATAGTTAATTTACTTATGTAGTTCCAAAATTGTTCAAAATATTCCAACACCCTTAATTAAAGGTAATAATTCAAATCTGGTTGCAAGAGATATATGCAGCTAAAGCATCCTAACAATGGAAAATGAAAATATGTACAATTGAAAAAACTTATTCATGACATTTACAAGGATTACTGACGAATTTCATTAAAAAAAGAAAAGCTAATTACCATTGCTTTCAAAGGCAATAGAAATGAGATTGATTTGGTCAAGCAATGGGAACTATTTTTTTATTAATGATCCCCTGTAAGTACCATTATATGTGTCTGTCACAAACCATATTAAATCACAACTTGATCACTAAACAAAGATTGCCAAAACATAAAGTACTTAGCATATAACTGTATATATATTAGGGTTAATTTACCTATATGCTTCATAAAATGATCAAAATATTTGTCAAGAGACACATTCGTGTCCGCTCAAAGGAGATATATTACATGTCTAAATTAATGGGACAGCTAAAGGACGAGTCCACCCAAATTAAAAGTCCTTGTAAAGTGTAAAATAAATATTGAGTTGATGTTAACCGACTTGGCCGCTCGTTTCTCTTTCAAACTCATTTACGACGATATCAGAGGCAACAAAGACTTGGTTGGGATTACAGATATGATAATGTAACTTCTGAAATATAATGCTTGAGCCATTGGAAATGGGAGGACATTTAGAATGTTTCAATCAAATTAAAGGACGTGTATGCAATTAGCAGAAAAAAAGTCCATATATATAATGTCTCTAATACTTGATCATGCATAGCACAACCACTTCTCATAATTAACTCAAACCCTAATTCTTCTTCTAATCCAACTCCTTGTGCATACCACCCCTTCCAACCATGTCTTCTTCTCTAAAAGCCCTTGTCCTTGTTTCGGCAATGGCGGTTCTCTTCAAGGCTGCCATCGGTGCAACCATCGTCGTCGGAGCTCCCAAGGGACAATGGGATTTAACCATTGATTACGAGAAATGGGCCGCCACGCAAAAAGTCAAAGTTGGAGACAAACTAGGTAAAATTGACTTTGCATTGACACATTAATATTTCCACCACCTCAACGAAACCCAAGCGTAATTTTTGAGGCTCTATTTACGATTTGTTGTGTAGTTTTTAAGTATGACTTGATCCACCAAGTTCTTGTTCTGACGAAAGCAAGCTACGACAAATGTGATACCTCGAATCCAATCAAACAATACACTGACGGCAACACAGTTGTGCCTCTCTTGACGTCGGGAACGAAGTACTTCACCTGTGGGACTCCCGGTCATTGCACCGTCGGAATGAAGCTTGCCATCAACGTCGCGGCCTAATATGAGAAGCAACCATGTGTAATTCAATTGGAAAACAATATTAAGTACGTATGTAAGTGTGTAATAAATAATAATGTGGGTGAAATGGAATAAATGCTATAGTTGCATATGCATCATACTATGAATACCCTGTCTTTTGCTTAGATTGAAGTTTGCAAAATTTATTGTAAATCTTACATGAGATATTGAGATATATGATATGCATAGGAATATGGGAGCTTATTTGTGTAAGTTGGTTAGTGTTGTTTATTGCGTTTATTTGTGTAAGTTGTTTAGTGTTGTCTATCAAATGTCCTCACCTTAACTTGCTGCCCATTACTTATTTAAGGCTGCATTTCATATAAAACGGGTAACCAACATACTCACAAGACCTTCTTCAACTTACACGATCTTACTAGTTTTTATGTTTTTGACAATTAGACATGGTCTAACTTAGAACAATGGCAAATGGCCATCATTATTATAGTTAACTATCTACGAAATTTTTTTCGTGTCGTGTTTGTGTCTGACTAGTCGGGTACCTAAAAGTATACGGAAGTACACGAAAACATATTACATATTACCCAAGTATTAAATTACCCAAATACTAAGTCACCAAATTACTCAATTAACAATCATCCAATTTTAGGAAAATCGTGTATTTTCGTGTACATCGTGTAACTTCGTGTATAATACTATATTGTGTCGTATTCGTGTAATAACCTAATCTAAATCCCTTAATTATCTAAACCTAAACCTAAATAACTTAATTAAACCATGTTTAGTGAAGGATGAGGTGGAGAATTGGATAAGGTTGAGAAATGAGGTGTTGGGATTGGATTGGATGATTTAGAGGTGATTAATTAAAGTTGGTATATATAGTTAGATGAAGTTTTAATAGAAACGTTTCCTTCATTTGAACAACCAGAACGTGAGAGAAGATTTTAGAGAGAAGAAGAAGAAGGTGAAGAAGAAGAAGGTGAAGAAGAAGAAGAGAAGAAGGAGTGGAGTGAAGTGGTGCAAGCTTGGGAGGCTTCTTCACTCGACCAAAAGGTATGCCAAATCTTCATTATAACTCACTTGTGCCTTGTGAGTGTTGGGGATCGACGTTGGTGTCGAATTCCCCGTCGGAATTCAACCAATTCAGAGGTTGAAGACGACGATCGGTCGACCGGTGCCTGTGGGCAGTCGACCGATCCTATTATTATATTGATGTTTACCCGCGAACGGTCAAACGATGTCGTTAGACGGTCGACCGTTATGCCAGTTTTGTGCGGGAAAAAGGGGATATACTGTTATCGGTCGAACGGGACCACTTAGCCGGTCGACCGAATAACGATGAGAATGGGTCGGTTGGGGATTTTGACTTATTAAACGGTCGAACGTCCTTTACCTTGTTCGACCGATCCATTCGATGCTAAGTCGGTTGGGAGCTTTGACCATCAAAACGGTCGACCGCTCTTTAACTCTCGGTCGACCGACTGAGCATTTAATTAAGCGGTAGAGTGCTTGTGTTGATTCGGTCGAACTGTATTTCAGTTCCGGTCGACCGAACGAGACTTGAGCAAATTATTGAAATCCCTGTTATCGGTCGAACGACCCCTTGGTTCGACCGGTCGGATATATATATTATATAAAATTGTATAGCGTAGACCTTCCAAACGGTCGACCGCTAGATGACTTTTGTTCGACCGATTGGTCGGTAATTCGGTTGGCGTGGTTCGACCGGTAGATTTGTTTGTACAGTACTGTGTACTGTGTGGGGGACCGGTCGACCGGTGTGCTTGTAGCGGTCGACCGATCTGCCGCAGGTTGGTGGATTTATCCACACGCGATCCGTCGATGTCAGGTCGACTACCGGCTCCGAGGCGACGGTTGATTACCGGCTTTGAGAGCTACGGATTTCACCTTCGACGAAGGCGTATTATTGTTGTACCTTTTTCCTCTCTTACCGAGCGGGGTGTGAGGGATGTGTATCGTAAACCTTGGGCAGTTTGCGAGGGTTTAGCGGTAGGCCGAGGATGTTCCGGCAGGGTGCGCGCTAGGCGACTCTTGGGGGAGCAGTGGCTGTCGTCTGACCCGAGTTGTGTATTCGGCGGGCTGACTCGCTCCTTGGGTGCGGCGTGTACCAGGGGTTCCTTCCTGCACTTTTTGGGGAGCAGTGGTGTCGACTGACCCTTGTGAGGCAGCGGTGGACTGACTTGACCCTAGTGGCAGGAGTGGTTCAGTGCCGCGGAGGCGGTGAGGGCATTATTGTGGGCCCGAGGCGGATGGTCATGTGCATAGCATTGCATTGTCTTTAATTCCTTTTTATATTTTTAGGAGGTTTGGTATACGGGGTTCCTGCAGGGAACTCAGGCATGTTTGTTGTTTGCATTTCAGGTAGCGAGCAGGGTTAGAGTTTGAGGTGGTGACCGAGGACGGTGCCCCCGAGATCAGATCCTGTAGTTGTCAGTCTCTTTCTTTTGAGGTGATTACATATTGTATAGCTTTTGTCGTAATCACAGTCAGTCTGTATATTTGACTTCCACGTGGATCATATTTATATTATATATGTTGGTTTGTTTCCCGTGACGTGCCCAGTGTTGACCGTTGACGGTCTTTATTATTGTTTAAATTTTCCGCTGTTTTCGGGTACGTTACAATTTGGTATCAGAGCGTTGATCTCGACGTACTTGTCTAAAGAAACCACCTTTGAGTTAGGAGTTAGGTCTAGAGGATCATGCATGCACAGATTATATTGATATTGTCTTGTTTCCTTTGGCAGATGCCTCCTAGACGGGGGAAGGCGGTTGCCCATACTCGCGGTGAGAGTGAGACTGCGAGGGATGAGGCTTGGGAGGATGAGCGTCGGACGTTGTTCGATACGGTCGGACGTCTGACAGAGATGCTACAGCAGCAGACGACACAGACTGGGCAGACGGGGACTGGTGCTATGCATGACCGGTTTATGCGCCATTATCCGCCTACCTTTCTGGGGCAGTATGACGCAGAGGCTGCGGAGGAGTGGATCTTCACGATGCAGAAGATCTTCAGTGCTATTGGTTGTCCTCCAGAGGCGAGAGTGGGCTTGGCTACTTATGTGTTGGGCGGTGCTGCGTCCAACTGGTGGAGGTCCACATCTGCAGTGGTGTTTGCGGACAGAGATGATATAGCCTGGGAGGAGTTCGTTGGCGAGTTCAACGAGCAGTATTTTCCGCAGCATGTCCAGGATCAGAAGAGGGAGGAGTTTCTGAGTCTTCAGCAGGGAGACATGACCCTAGCAGGCTACATCGGGAAGTTCAACGCCCTTGAGCGTTACTGTCCCGAGATGTATGTTACACAGGAGCAGAGGGCAGGGAAGTTCGTCCGGGGGCTCCGAAAGCAGTTGAGGACGAAGGTGCTGACACACATGCCGAGCACGTTGGCCGATGCAGTGAAGAGTGCCTCTGTTCTTGATCGTGACTACAGGGAGAACTACCAGGATGAGAGGAGGCCATCAGGTAGGTTCTCTGGGAGGCCAGGAGGTCAGACTGGAGGGAATCCGGGCAAGAGGCCCAGATACGAGGGAGCAGGAGTTGCAGTACCACGACCTGAGCCTTGTGGTACTTGTGGGAGGTTTCACTCCGGGCCGTGCTTCACCCCCGGAGCGTGTCATGGTTGTGGCCAGATGGGTCACTTTATCAGGAGCTGTCCGAGCCGAGGAGCTGGACCGAGCAGACCACCGGGTTTACCCGCACCAGGCAGAGGAGGAGGCGGAGGTAGACCACCTTTCCGACCACAGCAGGGGCAGCGCACTGGCAGAGTTTTCACCATCCAGGCAGAGGAGGCTCGGGATGGAGGCGCTGTCGTGGAAGGTACCCTTCTTGTCGCAGGTTCAGTAGCTAGGGTGTTATTTGATTGTGGCGCGACACACTCGTTCATCTCAGAGCGATTTGCGGGAGTGTTGGGCTGTACCCTTGCGATGTTGACTGCCACGTTGGAGGTCAGCACACCCCTGGGTCTGGTGGGCACTGTGGGGAGATTTGTCCCCGGCGCCACGATTGTTTCGGGAGATCAGGAGTTTCCGGCAGACCTGGTCTTGCTACCGATGGAGGACTTTGATGTCATACTTGGGATGGATTGGCTGTCCCAATATGATGTTCGAGTCTTGTGCCGTGAGAAGAAGATTTTGATCCCGAGGAAGGGTTTGCCTGATATTCTGATCAGAGGGATCAGAAGCAGAGGGGGTCGCATTATTGTATCTGCTGTGAGAGCTCAGAGACTGTTACAGCAGGGATGTGCAGCTTTTCTGGCGACACTTGTGGTTGCGGAGGCAGAGTCCCAGAGGCTAGATGACATTGAGGTGGTGCAGGAGTTCGCGGATGTTTTTCCAGCGGAGATTCCAGGTTTACCACCACACCGAGAGTTGGAGTTCGGCATTGAGTTGGTAGCTGGCACTACACCACAGTCGAAGGCTCCATACCGGATGGCACCTGCTGAGTTGACAGAGTTGAAGAAGCAGTTGCAGGAGTTGATGGACTCTGGATTTATCAGACCGAGCGTCTCGCCTTGGGGTGCACCAGTTTTGTTTGTGAAGAAGAAGGACGGATCCTTGAGGATGTGCATAGACTACAGGATGCTGAACCAGGTGACGGTGAAGAATAGGTATCCCTTACCTAGGATTGAGGACCTCTTTGACCAGCTGCAGTCAGCGAAGGTTTTCTCGAAGATTGACCTGCGTTCAGGATATCACCAGTTGAGGATCCGAGATGAGGACATCCAGAAGACAGCCTTCAGGACGAGATATGGACACTATGAGTTCTTGGTGATGCCATTTGGATTGACGAATGCTCCGGCAGCGTTCATGGATCTGATGCACCGGACATTCAGGCAGTACATTGATATATTTGTGATTGTCTTCGTGGATGACATCTTGATCTATTCACCAGATGTGGAGCAGCACAGAGAGCATCTGAGGATTGTACTCAGCATCTTGAGGGCTCAGCAGTTATATGCTAAGTTCTCAAAGTGCGAGTTTTGGTTGGACAGAGTGGCATTCCTCGGACACATTGTATCGGCAGAGGGGATATCAGTGGATCCGGCGAAGGTAGAGGCAGTGACACAGTGGAGGACCCCTACGAGCGTGACGGAGATTAGGAGTTTTGTTGGACTGGCGGGTTATTACCGTCGCTTCATCAAAGACTTCTCGAGATTGGCAGCACCACTGACAGCTCTGACGCAGAAGGGAGTCACTTTTGTTTGGTCGCAGAAGTGCGAGGACAGCTTTCAGGAGCTGAAGAGACTGTTGACCACAGCACCAGTTTTATCATTGCCGAGTGGCACGGGTGGATTCGTGATTTATAGCGACGCTTCAGGTGTTGGCTTAGGATGTGTACTTATGCAGCACGGGAGGGTGATCGCATACGCATCCAGACAGCTGAAGGTCCATGAGAGGAATTACCCGACACATGATTTGGAGTTAGCAGCAGTGGTTCACGCACTGAAGACCTGGAGACACTATCTTTATGGCGAGCAGTTCGAGGTGTTTACAGATCATCAGAGTCTGAAGTACCTGTTCTCGCAGAAGGAGTTGAATATGAGGCAGCGCAGATGGCTTGAGTTCATTAAGGACTATGACTTCACTATCTCTTACCATCCGGGGAAGGCGAACACGGTTGCAGACGCTTTGAGCCGGAAGGTGGAGGTATCAGTAGCAGGCCTATGTATTCAGGAGTGGAGACTGCTAGAGTCCTTGGCAGAGTGGAGGCCATTTGCTGATAGCTCTGAGGGCGCAGTGATTGCCGGATTGAGAGTAGAGCCTCAGACAGTATCAGCAGTGATTCATGCTCAGACTACAGATGAGGAGTTGAGAAGTTTGTTACAGTTAGCTGCCAGAGATGGGTCAGACTTCAGAGTTGGAGTGGATGGAGGTCTGAGATTCAGAGACCGTATCTGGGTGCCAAAGACAGAGGACCTGAGACATGATATCATGGAGGAGGCACACAGATCGAGATATTCCATTCATCCAGGGAGCACCAAGATGTACAAAGACCTGCAGCGGAACTTCTGGTGGCGAGGTATGAAGAAGGACGTTGCAGACTTCGTGTCGAGGTGTTTGGTCTGTCAGCAGGTGAAGATCGAGCACCAGAGACCAGCAGGGCAGATGCAGAGGATTGAGTTGCCCGAGTGGAAGTGGGAGCACGTGACGATGGATTTTGTTACGGGGCTACCGAAGACACGGAGATTCCACGATGCGATTTGGGTTATAGTCGATCGACTGACCAAGTCGGCGCATTTCTTAGCTATTAAGACCACTCTTGCTCTGGAGGGTCTAGCTAAGTTATATATTGAGGAGATTGTCAGACTTCATGGCGTGCCGGTCAGTATCATTTCAGATAGAGATCCCAGATTCACTTCGAGATTTTGGGAGAGTCTACACAGAGCACTGGGGACACGTCTGAAGTTTAGCACAGCTTTCCACCCACAGACAGATGGCCAGTCAGAGCGGACGATACAGACATTGGAGGACATGCTGAGAGCGTGCACACTTGACTGGGCAGGGCATTGGGATGAGCATTTGCCGTTGATCGAGTTCGCCTACAACAACAGCTACCATTCGAGTATTGGGATGGCACCCTATGAGGCATTATACGGGAGACCGTGTAGATCGCCGGTATGCTGGAGTGATGTGGGCGAGAGACAGCTAGTTGGACCTGACATTATTCAGTTGTATTCAGAAAAGGTCGACGTGATTCGGAGACGACTAGCTACGGCGCAGAGCAGGCAGAAGAGTTATGCTGATACGCGGAGACGTGAGCTGACTTTTGATGTAGGAGATCATGTCTTCCTGAAGATCTCGCCTTCCAGAGGGGTGATGAGATTCGGGAAGAAGGGGAAGCTGAGTCCGATGTATGTCGGACCTTTTGAGATATTGGATCGGGTCGGTGAGGTGGCATATAGGATTGCACTACCACCACAGTTTGCAGGACTTCACAACGTCTTCCATGTTTCTATGTTGAGGAAGTACGTGGCCGATCCAGCTCATGTGATAGAGATATCAGTACCGGAGATCCAGCAGGATTTGTCATTAGATGAGAGACCAGTTGAGATTGTGGATCAGATGGTACATCAGCTCAGGAGGAGAGCGATTCCGATGGTGAAGGTCAGGTGGCAGCATCACACTGACAGAGAGGCTACCTGGGAGATCGAAGAGGATGTCAGGAAGCAGTATCCAGAGTTGTTTCGGTAAGTCAGTTGTTTCGAATTTCGCGGACGAAATTCTTTTAAGGAGGGTAGATTGTAATAACCTAATCTAAATCCCTTAATTATCTAAACCTAAACCTAAATAACTTAATTAAACCATGTTTAGTGAAGGATGAGGTGGAGAATTGGATAAGGTTGAGAAATGAGGTGTTGGGATTGGATTGGATGATTTAGAGGTGATTAATTAAAGTTGGTATATATAGTTAGATGAAGTTTTAATAGAAACGTTTCCTTCATTTGAACAACCAGAACGTGAGAGAAGATTTTAGAGAGAAGAAGAAGAAGGTGAAGAAGAAGAAGGTGAAGAAGAAGAAGAGAAGAAGGAGTGGAGTGAAGTGGTGCAAGCTTGGGAGGCTTCTTCACTCGACCAAAAGGTATGCCAAATCTTCATTATAACTCATTTGTGCCTTGTGAGTGTTGGGGATCGACGTTGGTGTCGAATTCCCCGTCGGAATTCAACCAATTCAGAGGTTGAAGACGACGATCGGTCGACCGGTGCCTGTGGGCAGTCGACCGATCCTATTATTATATTGATGTTTACCCGCGAACGGTCAAACGATGTCGTTAGACGGTCGACCGTTATGCCAGTTTTGTGCGGGAAAAAGGGGATATACTGTTATCGGTCGAACGGGACCACTTAGCCGGTCGACCGAATAACGATGAGAATGGGTCGGTTGGGGATTTTGACTTATTAAACGGTCGAACGTCCTTTACCTTGTTCGACCGATCCATTCGATGCTAAGTCGGTTGGGAGCTTTGACCATCAAAACGGTCGACCGCTCTTTAACTCTCGGTCGACCGACTGAGCATTTAATTAAGCGGTAGAGTGCTTGTGTTGATTCGGTCGAACTGTATTTCAGTTCCGGTCGACCGAACGAGACTTGAGCAAATTATTGAAATCCCTGTTATCGGTCGAACGACCCCTTGGTTCGACCGGTCGGATATATATATTATATAAAATTGTATAGCGTAGACCTTCCAAACGGTCGACCGCTAGATGACTTTTGTTCGACCGATTGGTCGGTAATTCGGTTGGCGTGGTTCGACCGGTAGATTTGTTTGTACAGTACTGTGTACTGTGTGGGGGACCGGTCGACCGGTGTGCTTGTAGCGGTCGACCGATCTGCCGCAGGTTGGTGGATTTATCCACACGCGATCCGTCGATGTCAGGTCGACTACCGGCTCCGAGGCGACGGTTGATTACCGGCTTTGAGAGCTACGGATTTCACCTTCGACGAAGGCGTATTATTGTTGTACCTTTTTCCTCTCTTACCGAGCGGGGTGTGAGGGATGTGTACCGTAAACCTTGGGCAGTTTGCGAGGGTTTAGCGGTAGGCCGAGGATGTTCCGGCAGGGTGCGCGCTAGGCGACTCTTGGGGGAGCAGTGGCTGTCGTCTGACCCGAGTTGTGTATTCGGTGGGCTGACTCGCTCCTTGGGTGCGGCGTGTACCAGGGGTTCCTTCCTGCACTTTTTGGGGAGCAGTGGTGTCGACTGACCCTTGTGAGGCAGCGGTGGACTGACTTGACCCTAGTGGCAGGAGTGGTTCAGTGCCGCGGAGGCGGTGAGGGCATTATTGTGGGCCCGAGGCGGATGGTCATGTGCATAGCATTGCATTGTCTTTAATTCCTTTTTATATTTTTAGGAGGTTTGGTATACGGGGTTCCTGCAGGGAACTCAGGCATGTTTGTTGTTTGCATTTCAGGTAGCGAGCAGGGTTAGAGTTTGAGGTGGTGACCGAGGACGGTGCCCCCGAGATCAGATCCTGTAGTTGTCAGTCTCTTTCTTTTGAGGTGATTACATATTGTATAGCTTTTGTCGTAATCACAGTCAGTCTGTATATTTGACTTCCACGTGGATCATATTTATATTATATATGTTGGTTTGTTTCCCGTGACGTGCCCAGTGTTGACCGTTGACGGTCTTTATTATTGTTTAAATTTTCCGCTGTTTTCGGGTACGTTACAATTCGTGTCTCCAAAACAAGACACGAAATCTAACCGTGTCGTGTTCGTGTCCACCAAAAACGTCTAATATACACGAAATTACACAACAAGAAACGTTGACGGGGAGCTCCATCTTATGAAAGCATACATATTAATTCTATTATGACTGCTCTATATTATAATTCGTCTAATATGAAAGCATACATATTAATTCGTGTATTTTGACTGCTCTATATTATAATTCTATTTTATGACATATAGTTATGAAAGCCACTATTTTGGTACCTCCAAAATTAAGAAATATTAATTAAAATGGAAAATATGGTACCAAAATGACGTTTAAAAAAAATGAAATATGTGTCATCAATAAATTTAACTCCATTCTCCACACACAAAACTCAGATAAACATTGGGCTAAATAAAATCATCAATTATTTGAAACAAAACTTTTTCATGTATCCCTACTAATGTTATCAACTTAATTAGTTTATGTCTTTACTTCCAAAAAGCTAAGACGTGTTAGTGTTATGGACTTGGTTAAGGGCTGAATAATATTTTTGGAATGATCTGCCCGATCATACCTTTATATGAGTCTGCCAATAAGTTTGCCAAAGCATGGGTAGCCTTTAATATGGGTTAATCTACTTTCGTACTTCAAAATTGACCAAAATATTTCAGATATCCTTTAATTTCTCGATTGTGTTTTTAGTGTAATCCTAAATAAGAAATGTCAAGGGATATATGCAGCTTTGGAATTAAGTTTAACAGTGAACTATTTATCAATCTTAATAACTTAAAAACCCTTACAAGGAACATTGATGAATCTTAAACGATGCTCTTTTACGCTCATTTAGGACAATTTAATGAGTAATCAAGGCTTAACTGGGAAACAACAAAGTGCTTGAGTTATTATTGCATCTATTGAGAGGCTAATTATTATGTTTCGATCAAATCGAAGGACATATAACTAATTAACCTTTAATAGTGTCTATATAGACATCAATCTTCGAACATCCACAACTAATTTTAATAACTCAACCCTAATCTTTTAGTCTTCCTCCTTCTGCATATATGTCATCCCTAACTTTCAACCTTAAAACGAATTTATGCACTATTATATTTTCTTGTTGGGACATTATAAGGCCTAATAGACTTTTGTATTTGAACTTTTGTTGAGCCGAATGTGTGGTACTTGTGGTAATGTTTATGACAAATAATTAAGAGAAGAGAACCATCTTCTTGACTATGTAATCATAATTATGAAGAGAGACTACTTACATCTCAATCTTTTTCCAAAATAGTTATGTTGAAATTTTATGGTGATTGTTGTGTAAACCAATCAAATTAAGACTCTCCCTGTATGATCTCACTCGTTTACTTTTGAGAGCCCTGCACACAATTTGATATTATCAAACCTTATGCATTGGTAACACAAATATTTTAAGTACTGTTAAATATACATTCTATAACTACCTACATTCCAATCGTCTCATCGAGCAAGTTTTAATTTAATAACGAGTCTAAGAAGATTCACATACTCAACTCGTTTACTTATTGAGTTTTTTTATTTCTCGAGTTCAACACAAACTTGATTGTCAATCTGAGCATGACAAAAACTTATACGATCCGACCCAAATATGAATTCGGTCAGATCTTTGGTCCGACAAAAATTATTCATTGTGGTTCGGTCTAATCCGAGCTAAATCGGAGCCAAAATCAAAACGAGTCCAAACGGACATGCGTACACTTATGACTTATAAAGTTTCTTGTATCCAACTTCTTTCTTCTTTTTTTGTAATAGATTTTATAGTGAGATTTAATTCTCAATCTTATTTATGAAAACAAAAATCTACCAACATACTCACAACACCATCTCCAACTCATTACAAACGATCTTACTTAGAAGACAATAATTAGACATCGTGGAGGCCACGCGGTTATACATTGATGACCTCCATCTTTATGGTTAACACACTACTAATCTATTCATCTTACATTTTAATATCTTTTAATATCAATAGTTGTGTCAAACAAAGCCTAACATGTATGTAGATTTGTCAAAGGATCCAACATTTTATATTACAAAGTGCAAGTATCACGGCTTGGAATTGAAGAATTAAAATAGCATTGCCTTAAAAAATACACACACTTTTATTTAGGTTGGTGAGAAATAAGTGGACAAACACCCCCAAATGCTTGATATTTGAACAGTTTTCCCGACTATATTCATACTACATAATTTTATCTTGTGATTTCTAAGTCTGAAAACTAATATTTAGTACCTTCGAAAATATCAGACGTTAACAAAAAATGGAAGGAACGGAGCAAAAAATGATACTTTACACAATTTTAAAAAAAACTCGAAATGAAATTTCAATTTACCTTAATTCTGCACATATATACATGCACATACATTCTAAGTAAATTTCAGCTGTCATAAATTTTCATACATGATTTCAGACACTCAATTCGACTCAAATTTCAACTATATCCGACATTCGTTTCGATCCGAACTTTCACGTAAATATAGGTTTAGGAGTGTATTAGGAATACAACATAAAAAATTGAAAAAAAAAACATAGAGTGTATGTTAAATAATGAATTTTTGAAGTTCAAGATGACAAAGTGTTACAAAATGAAAGTCCATAAGAAGTAATTGTTAACTTTAAAGGTCAAAAGTACAAAGTGATATGAAGTTATAATTCAGAAAACAAACTTAATTAACCCTTCAAAACACAAAACAAAAATCCTCCCAACAATTTCCACTTATTAGCTGGATCTTTGCTTCCAATTCCAATAAAACGTCTGTACGATGGACTTAATTAATGGCTAAAAAATATTGTTTGTATCGTTCTACCCGTCAAGCATGATTGGTTAAATGACAACTTGATCGCTATGTTTGCCAGAACGTGAATGCCACTAATTGGTATATATTAGGGCGAATTTGCTCACGTACTTCAAAAATTAAACAAAATCTTCCAAATATCCTTTTAACTTCCCAATTGTGTTTCTAACAAGAAGTACAATAGGAAGGTTGTTGTTTGGCAATATGGTGCATTAGCTATGGCATCTAGCTAATAGGAGGGTATTTAGAACGTTTTATTCAAACTAGAAGACATGTAACTAATTAATCCATAATTAACACTAAATATATCTATATAAACATCTCAATTAGTCTTGGAACATGCACAACCACTTCTTACAACCCAAACCCTAATCATCTAGTCTTCCTCCTTCTGCATATCACCCCTTCCAAATAACTTTTGTTATTAACCATGAAAGTGTCATCTTTCTTAAAAACTCTTCTTGTTGTTTCCACAATGGTGGTTCTCTTCGAGACCGTCGCCGGTACGTACGTAGTTGTCGGTGGTGCCAACGCCACATGGGACATGTCTACCGATTACACGACATGGGCCGCCTCACGAAGTTTCAAAGTTGGGGAGATTTTAGGTAAAATAACAAACTCTATCTTATCATAGTTCTACCACCTCGTCAAAATCTAAGTACCGTCTTGCTAATATTTTTTCTATTTTGGTGTTTAGTTTTCAAGTATGACTTGACACATGATGTGATGCTGGTGAGAAAAGGTTCATATGATTCTTGCGAGACGACGAATCCAATCAGAAGGTACACCGGTGGCCACACCATTGTGCCACTTAAATTGCCTGGGAAAATGTACTTCATCTGTGGAAGTCCCGGTCATTGCAGCGTTGGACAGAAGTTCGAGATCAATGTCGTCTCGACCATGCGTTCGTAAAAAATGGAAAATATTATTGAGTATGTGTGTATGTAATAATGGGATAAAATCATGTGTTATATGTTGATATGCATCTAATTAATATGTATACCACAGTTTTGCTTGGAATAAAGTATGCATAATTACTACTATTCCTTCTTCTTTTCTTCTAAAAGTTCCATCTTTTCTCAATTGTGAATAATGCAATGAAGCAGTCACATTGATATTTTTAATTTATTGAGATGCTTAATCTCAATTCTCAACATGTAAAGAACGACCCGGCCAATTTTTATAAAAAAAATACCTCTAAAAATCTTTAGAAACACCTAAAATACCTGCAAGAATCTACAAAAATACCTAAAATAAATAAAAATATCATACCCGCCACAACTGAACTCCAAGTCTTGTGCTCAATCTTCTTCTGCATATCACCCCTTCCTTCCAATTCAAATCCATGAAGATGTCTTCTTGCTTGAGAGTTATTTTGTTTGGAGCTTTCAGTGGAGCTATCATTGTCTTCGGAGCTCCCAATGGGCAGTTGGGATTTAATCACCAATCTCAAGAGTTGGGCCGCCTCGCAAACGTTCAGATCCGGAGACACTTTAAGTAAGCTCTGCTCATCTTATGCAACTCGAAGATGTTGTTTCACGAAGCTAAGTTGCTAACCTTATGTTCCTTTCTTACGATTTGTCGAGTAGGTTTCCAATATGGCCCAAGCCATGATGTTCTACAGGTGACCAAAGCCAACTACGACTCGTGCACAACGAGCAATCCTATCAGCAAATTCAACGGAAGCAACTCCATTTTCATACTTCCTGCGCCCGACCAGAATAATGTACTTCATTTGTGCAACTCCAGGCCATTGTGATAACTTGAGGTCAATGTCGTGGCCGCATCAAACCCTAACGCGACTTCTACACCGTCACTGTCACCAAGCGCCGGCAAGGGTCAACCACTAAGGTGGCAACCGGACTTCGACTCGGAATCATGGTTG
Source organism: Triglochin maritima (assembly GCA_963682175.1). Lineage (NCBI taxonomy): Eukaryota > Viridiplantae > Streptophyta > Magnoliopsida > Alismatales > Juncaginaceae > Triglochin > Triglochin maritima. Next base: position 38,625,471 of record OY821783.1, read on the forward strand.
CTTTGGCCATCTAATCATTCAGACAAACTATTGCTTCTATATATGACTACCACGTATTTGATTACAAATTGATTGCCATGCAACCTTTTCGGATTCGTATAATTGTGTAACAATTGCAGTGAATAAAAGTTTTGTTTTTTTTTTTAAACAATTGGCTTACTTGTATCAGTCTTGATTTTAGACAAAGTATGTGCATACAATACACAGAGCATGAACTCTTCCAATTAAATTCTAACCAAGACTGCAATAGTATACTGAATTCTTACATTAAATATAAGATGAACCAACATAATCACATTAACGTTTGTAAACGGAAAAACACACACAAGTGGAAGTTTCTAATAAACATATCTGAGTAAATTCAAATCAGAAGGCATGCAAGGATAGCAGTACAATGACACCAGCATTAGCATTAAATAAAAGGAAATTTGCAATAAGCAAGAGAAATGAAGATTAGTAAACTATGTCTGTCAGCAGCAGCAGCAGCAGCAGCAGGAAAGTTAGCTTGATGCTTATTGTTATTCACATTAAGGATTACCATACTGTTCATTATTATACATATACAAGCACAACTAGTTCATTACCTCGTAATAGAAGAATCCAGTCATGTTCAATCTTACACGAGACTATAAATTAAAAACCAAAAAATATCCCCATTGAATTCCAGGGATGGTCATCCGCTCGGTTAAGCAGCAGGTGGAAGTTCGTTCTTGTCGTCAACCTTTGCCGGCAAATGGAACGGATACATGAACCCTGGGAAGCCCATGTAAGGCATCATCAGCTTGCCTCCGGCAGCTTGGGCAGGCGACACAAATGGATTTGGCAACATTGCAGGGTGTGGTAAGAAGCTCGGAGGCATGCTCAGAGCTTTGAGTTGTTGCTCTAAGCTCTCTTTCTCGGCCTTCAATCTTTGTTTTTCATCACGAAGCTCAATTTTCTCGGACTGCAAAAAGAGTATTAACATGTGGAACCATTGAAATTGTAAATAAATAACACTAACCCAAAAAAACAAAATGCCACACAAATATAGCGACAACTTGTACAATTTCAGATAACGTAAACAGGAAATAAATGTGTTGATGTAATTCAATTACCTTCAGCTCCCTGATTTTCTCATGGAAACTTTCATTCGAATCTTTCAATTTTTGACTTTCATCGCGTAGTTGAGTTACCATGCGTACTGCATCACTCAAAATGGCAGCTTTATCCGTTCGTGGTGGCTTCCCAGGTTCCAGGATGGTACCAAGTTCGACAAACCTTCATAATAAGCAAACACTACAACCTTAGATTTCAGTTGAAAAGCCTAAAAGAATATTATGAAATTTCTTTGGCAATACATTAGAAGGAAAGAATATTACTTGTCATTCAACTTATCCCTTCTCATCTTCTCCCGGCATGCTTTGGAGCCAGGAACACTAGTCGACTCTTGCCTTGCCCTGTCAACATGTTCAAGTCAGTCGAGAAGAGTCACAAAGAGGATGTAGGAGGTTATGTAACCCTAATAACAAGCTTAAGAGCAACCTCTTCCGCGTGTTTGACCCAGAAAGACCATTCGTTTCGACCAGTCCATTGACCTCCACACTGACGACAACAGATCAGTTGTATAAATATGCAATCAAAGACATCAAAAAACAGAAAAGATACAAATTGGCAATGTTAGAACCCTGATGCAATGCAACACGGCTTAACAATAGAAACTGGCATCATGTATTTGAGTCAAATTTGTTAGTAACCATTTCTTCGTCAGTAACAATGAACTCTTCAGCCAAATCAATAAACAGCAACAAGCATGTCCAACCAAACACTAAAAGATGTGTGTTAATGACAACTTTAACAGCGCTTGTGGACAACCCAAATATTCACACTTGTAATTTTTCGATTCATAAGACTGAAGAGCTTATGACAATAGAAGTGCAGAGGAAAGGCAAATACATTCACCAAAAGAAAGCAGTCGAGACAAGATCAAAAGAACGACCATCTGCTAAACCATCCAACCACAACACCAGTAACTCTAATTTTTTTAGTAAGAATCATGTGTGGATTATCATCCTCTCCCAAAATTTAGCAGCCATTCGTAGGCTCATTTGGAATATTTCCTAAATGAAAAAAAGGCTGGTAAATAGCCTCCGAGCAAAGAGCAACAAGATCAAGACATTAAAACACACTTAAATCGTGTCAAAGACATAGGAGTTTTCATCTTCAAAAGCTAAGTATTGAGGTGATGATGAGTCTAGAAATTATCAACCCAAGTACCAAACCTTGTTACCAATAATCCAACATAGCTGATATTAGATTATCAGTACAAACCACAACAATCGACTCGACCACTCTGTCAATCTGACGTCCTTGGTGGCTTTCTGGCCAAAGACTTCAATCCACATATTACGACAACAACAACAAAGCCTTTAATCCCAAACTAGTAGGGGTAGGCTAGAAATGAAACTCAACATGAATCTCTAATCTGAATCCACATGTTAAGGCTTAAATGCTTCTTCACTCCCATCCATAACCGATTTTCAGATTCAAATAAACAAAAACGAAAAACTTTCTTACCCAAAAAACAACCACCAAACCCACCAAACCCCACTTTTCCCCGTCAAAATCCCACCTTTCCGCATCCAAACCTCCCCAAACCCTCCGAATCGAAAACCCAAAACCGAATTTCGACGGAAAAACACGACTCGCACCTTCCCCTAGAAGACGCATCGAAACCCTGATTTTGCCAGTAGAAGCAGTTCTCGCCGGTAGATATCGGAATCTCGTCGATCAACGGGTAGTCGAGGATCCAATTCGATGTCTCCGACGAACCCATCGCGATTTCCGGGGGAAAAAAGCTGCGATTTCGCTGCGATTTTTTCTTCTTCTTTTTAGGTTTTGGGGATTTCGGGTTTGGGAATTGGGATTAGAACGAGAAAGTCTTTTGATTAAAGTGGGATTTGATCTCGACCGTTAGTTTTTGAGGGGGTTGGGCTGGACCGTTGGATGATGCTTATTGTATTGTTATTTCACTTTGTAATTTTTTAACTATTTCTTGTTAAATACATTATATATGTTGTTTTGTTTAATAAAAAATATATTTATGTAATACTTTTATAACGCATAAAACTTTTCGAAATATATGATTTCTTTAAGTTGATTTTTCAATGCACGCGATTGATATTCTAAGTTACACATATGTGTGTAACATGCGGAATGATTGTATGTCACACGCGGGACAGATGTGTGTCTCGTACCAGACTGATGTGTCCCACAGGACTAGTGTGGATGTCTTCGTTGTATTTAAAGTATCTATTGAATAGGCAACTGTCTTTTACTTTATTTTTAACAATAAAATATGAAAAGCAAATGATAACATAAGTAGTGAAGTTTCGGACAGTCCGAGTATTATGGGCTCATGGCTCATCCAAAATTACTATCTATATGAATTTATTACTTCTGTTACCATTTACCAAGTTGTGATTTTGAAACTCATAAATCTTCAAGTTCAAAAGCACTTTAAGATATCATTATTCATAAAGTCGCATGTCATAATAACATCTTTTACATGTAAAATTGAAGATGTCCGCATCGACTAAAGTAGATTATCCTTTCATTTTAGCGCTTATCATCTGAAGAATATTCCAAAACTATAGCTAACGGATTCTTGATTTTTCAGATATTAATCAAGAATTTGAGTCGTCTTCAGACGATGATTTTGCATGCACAATTGTTTTGATTAATTTGCATGTAAATATCAAAGCCTCTTCATGTTCCCTGTTATTTAAGGTTGTAAGATGAAACAATTGTGTTAATATTTTTAATTTAGATTTTCGCATATACTTTTTTAAAATTTGTTGGAACATCATGTACCTTCTTATGTGTCCATTACGTTAACTATTTTCTTATTCTATGGTGGGAAATTTTTGGTAACTATTATTCGTCGTTCGATTTTTATTTACATCATCATTTTAATTATCATTTTACCCTTCATAATACATTTAATACTTATTTCGTCACATCTCTTAAACTAAGACTTCTGTCTCAGTTTTTCTCACTCTACCAATACCAACACCACGAAACTGTCTGGCGAAGCGTCTGAATCTAGTGAAGTAAGCTCAGCAAAAAAAAATCGTCTCGTTAGGTTGTCTAAGCCGTCGTCCCCATGGTGGGGGCGTCTGGCTAGGACACCCCCCCCCCCCTCAGGCACCCGAGGGAGGCGTCTGGGTAGGACGCCTCCCCTATGAGAGAGGTGCCCGGCTAGGACGCCCCCAAAGCCAGACGTCCCAAATTTTTATTTTTATTTTTATATGTTGTGTTATTTTAAATTATTTCAGGTTCCGTTCCAAGATTTCAGTGGTGATGGAGTAGATTACAATGATTTTTTTGTAAGTTCACAAGTATTTCCAACAATGGATAAAGCGGATAGATGGGCGAAACAAGTTGTCATCGGAGCTGAGTTTCTTCTGGTAATATCATCTTATAAACCACAAGAAGATAATCGAATGAATTGTTATTTGAGATGCGATCACATAAATGAAATGAATTCTTAGGATATGGATATTGCAGTACGGAAGAACACGAAAAGAAAGTGTTGCGGTTTTCGTTTTTTGATAAAGGTGGTCGAGCGACGGGAACGTGATGGACCGGTCTGTTTTTTTGTTTTTTATTTAAAAATATTAGTTTTTGACCAGACCGGGCCGAGTCGGTCCGGTCCGGTCTTTGGTTCGAACCCCGGATAAAAATTCGGTCCGGTCCGGACCGGATGCTCAGCCCTAGATGTACGTGTCTGCAGTGCACGAACTCGAATCACCGGTCATAAACCTACCACCTCTACCCTTTCGAATTACCCACTCAGCAAAAGAAGAACTACCATGTCGCCCCGATCCTCTACCATACTCCCCCTGTCTCTCCTCCTCTTATTGCTCCAACCCTTACTGACCCCATCGTCACTCTCCACCTCATGTGAATCATCATTGTCGTCAAAAGAATCATCACGTGTCTGACGACAAAGTAAATTATCCGTCTCCCTCCTAACCGAAAAAGATATACCTCGTCTACGTGGATAACGAGGTGTTGAATCCTCTTCGTAAGCATGTACAACGCGTAAGGGTATGGATTTTCTCTTCCTCCACGGTAACCCGATGACTATTAATTAAATTTTCGAAATAAAATTTTGTTAAACGAATTTAAGCATCTAAATTAACAAAATTATTAATTAGTTTTAACTAATTACCAATTAATACTAATTATATTTACTAATTATTACTTATAACTAATTTATAATATAAAAAATTGGAGGGGTGTCTACAGGAGACGCCGACCCCATGCCCCCCCCAAGGGGTGGGCGTTCGGTGGGATCACCCCTCTCAACGGGCGGGCTCCTGCGGACGCTCCCTAAAAAAAACTTTAAATAAACGATATATTTTACGAGATTCGAGTACACCGGGGCGTCCGCTGACTTCTTTTTTGGCCTCTGAGACATTATTTTTGATGATTATGAGAGGAAAATGAAGAGAGAGTGGTGGTAGGAGAGTGAAATGAAAATGTATATAAGTAGAGATGAGAGAATGGTAAAATAGTATTTAGCACTGACAATTTAATTAATTTTCGGGTGACGTTTAACAATTCAGAATTTTTTTGGCCCACAATTTCTAGGTTGAGGAAGGTATGTTAACGTGGAGATGGTGACGAAGATTGAAGATGATAACGGTGATGGAGGTATAATTATTTCAATAGATGAAAATCAAAGATTAAAATTATACAGGAAAAAATAGGGAACTACTAAACGTCGCCCCAAAACTACTTAAATCGCCCCTTGAAATTACCAAATTGCCCTTAACAATATATTTAATACCCAAATCGTCCCGTGTCTATAAATAAGGCCTATGGTCTTGTATATTCATAATTTATCAGTAAAAACACCACGAAAATGTCTGGCGAGGGTGATGCATCGGGTGAGGTAAGCCTGGCGCGGGGAAATTTTTGGGCCGAGCGTCTGCATTAGACGCCTCCCCCATGGTGAGGGCGTCTGCGTAGGACGCCCTCCCCATGGCCGAGGCGTCTAACGCAGACGCCTACACAATGGGAGAGGCGTCTTATGTAGACGTCCTCCCCATGGGTAAGGCGTCTGTAGTAGACGCCCTTCCCTTCGGTCAGGCGTCCTACGCAGACGCCTTACCGTTGGGGAAGGCGTTTAACACAGACGCCCCATCCATGGGGCAGGCGTCTAACACAGACGCCTTTTTTTTATTTTGATTTTGTTTTTTTAATTTCGAGTTTATTTTTTAATTTTTTTAATTTCGAATTTATTTTTTTATTTTTTTATTTTTGAATATATTTTTGTAGGTTCCAGATTTCGGTGGTGATGGAGTGGATTACAGTGAGTTATTTCAAACTACACAAATCTTTGAAACAATCGATGAAGCATGTAAATGGGCCAAACAAGTAGCTATCGGAGCTGGGTTTTTTTTGGTCGTGTCGTCGTACAAAACAAGATCAGATAGTCGGATGGATTGTTATTTGAGATGCGACCGGCGAAATCAAATGGAGTCTCGGGATATGGATACTGCACTTCGAAGAAACACCAAAAGAAAGGGTTGCGGTTGCCGTTTCTTAATAAAAGTGGTGGAGCGACGAGATCGTGATGGATGGGTTGTGGTTTATAATAGTGCTCACGGACATCACAACCACAGACTGGCAGTTTATCCAGAGGGTCATCGTCAAATTAGTGGTCTAAGTTCTGGGGCGAAGAAGATTGTTCGTGATATGACAGAGGCGCAAGCAAAACCACGGAACATCTTGAAGGCAGTAAAAGAAAAATTCCCGGAGGACAATCCAAATCAAAGGCATATTCATGGATTCGACTTACAAGACGAACAAGTATAAGATGCCTTTGTTCGAAATGATTGGGGTCACACCAGCAAACATGAATTTCCTTATTGGATATGCGATTTTGATGGATGAATCTTACTCCAGTTATTTGTGGGTGATGGAGAAGTTGAGAGATCTGTTATTGGGGACTGTCAGCCCGACTGCAATAATAACAGACCGGGAGTTAGGCCTTATGCGACCAGTGAGAGAGGTTTTTCCTGACTCTGCTCATTTACTCTGCACATGGCACATCAACAAAGACGTATTGAATTACGCATACCACGTATTCGGCAAGAATAAGGAGATGGCAGAGACTTTGAGGCGTGGAAGATGGAGGAAGATCATGCTTTCTACTTCAGAAGCCGAGTATGATAGAGCTGTGTATGCTCTGAAAGATTTGTATAGATCGTGGCCGGCTATCACGGAGTATCTGGACACCACGTGGTTGGTGCATAAAGAAAAGTTTGTGCTGAATTGGACGAACAAAGTCCTTCATTTTGGGAACACCACGAATTGTAGGGTCGAAAGTGCTCATTCGGCTCTAAAAGAGTGGATTTCTACATCGACTGCAGCTCTGGACACTCTTTTCGAGCGCGTCAACGCGGCTACTGAAATGCAGCTGACGAATATTCGAAACTTTCTTGAAGACTCGAGACGGCGAAATTTGACTAATTTCGGACATGCTCTATATCGTCACATAAATGGTAGAGTTTCGCATCACTGTTTGCAGTTGCTGAGTCAGGAGGTGAAGAGAATGCAACAGTTAGATGATGAAGTTGAATATCGTTGCGAGTGCGCTTTTCTGACTTCTCATGGGATACCTTGCGCATGTACTATCCGTGGATGTCTTGAATCAGAAAACGGAATTTACTTAGAGCAGATTCATTCATTCTGGAGGACACTTGTCATTGGGGAAGGAGCCGGGAACGCAGAGTTTGTGTCTCATGCAGCTCAAGACGCCGAACATTTTCGCAGTCTGGTTGATGAGATTGCAGGAAGTGACCCTACCGTAATTCGATCTGCCTCTCGGGTTTTATTCGAGCAGCTACACCCCGAACATTCGAATTTGAAAGAGCCTGCAGTAAAAACAAAGCTACGAGGTCGACCAAGGGGAAAGTCGACACGACGGGACCCTAGTGCGTTTGAGTATGCAGAGCGAGGTAGTGGTCGATCTTCAGGTAGTGGGAGTAGAGGTCGTGGTCGTTCTTCCGGTAGTGGAAGCAAAGGTCGTGGTCGATCTTCTGGTTCTTCGTCTGTGAGAGGAGGATCAGGTATACCATCCTTATATTTATTATTATTATAATTTTGTTATTTATTTCAGTAAATATGTATCTTTTGTTATTATATCTAACTGTATTTTTTGTTCATATTGTAGTGACTGGGCGGGCTGACGTAGACGACTTCCCATATGGAGATAGAATTCCAGGAATCATTATGCCATTCCTACACCAGTGGAATGATGTACGTGCTGATGGAAACTGTGGATTTCGATGTGTCGCCGATGTTTTCCACGGTGGTGAAGACAATTGGCAACTCGCCCGTCGTTCGATTTCAAATGAGATAGCTGCGAACCCATCTTTTTATGAGCACGTATACTACGACGGTGTGGCGGAGGCTCGTCACCGGATTAATTGGGGCGGGGGACCTTGTGGCGAGAATCACTATATGGAGACGTGGACGGACTTGTTTCCCATTGCAAATTTTTACAAGTGTGCAGTTATGTTCTTCTCTCTCGGAAATGATGGTTCGTTGTACCCATGTCTTACAGTTCTACCTTGGGAGAGTCCGCCTACCGTGACGAGACCGTGCAGAGAGTTGATTATTGCTCATTTAGGGAGTTACGCTCATTACATTCGTTTGGAATTGAATGAGGGATTCCCCGTACCTCCTATAGCGACTCTGTGGTATCAAATACGAGATGAGAGTGTTATTGGATGGGAGCTGGAGTACCAACATAGGATAGCATATTGGCAACAATTATGTAATATGTTTTGATATGTTTGTATAATTATGTAATATGTTTTGATATGTTTGTACATTATATAGTGTTGCTTTATTATGTAATATGTTTTGATATGTTTGCTTTATTTGCATTATATATAATAGTACGAAAGGTTATCAAACAAAAATACAAATAATAAGGGTACAACAGATAAGCAAAACACAAATACAAACAATAAGCGTACGACATGTTAGCAAAAACAAACACAAATACAAATAATAAGCGTACAACAGATAAACAAATATAAATGCAAATACTAAGCGTACAACAGATAAGGAAACACAAATACTAAGCGTACAACAGATAAACAAATATAAATGCAAATACTAAGAGTACGGTACAACAGATCAACCTACTCATCATCCGAATCATGGTCGACCCCTGAGCACTAACCAGACGACCATCCACAGGAATGCGCAGGATCTGGAAAACATCGTGAAGCATGATCGTCATCTCTCCGAAAGGCATGTGGAAAGTGTTGGTGTCAGGCTGCCACCGCTCCACAAACGCCGAAATCAAAGGCATGTCGAGATAAGGGAACATGCTGTACGGTAAGTGCCCCAAATGCGTGGCACTAATCTCCTCTCTGATATCAGCACTCAGTGTAGACCGCCAACCCTGTAGTGCTGTACAGGCTCTGTGCCGATTCTGGCACTTCAGAACCTTCCGATCCTCTCCGTCCCAGATCCGTCTAACAATGTGACCCCAGAAACTAGGAATGACGCTCCCATCTAAAGGACCACCATCGTGGAGGCGTCTTAGCCAGACGCCTCCACGATGGTACAGGCGTCTTAGCCAGACGTCCCGTTTTTTTAATGTTTTTTGTCAAATTAAAATTATACGGTGTGTTATCTCAAATTATTTGACGTTTCTTTGCAAATTTTCGGTGGTAACCGGTCGGATTACAATGAGTTTTTTTGCAAGTGACGAAGATTCAAAAAAATTCCAGATCCAACATTTTTAAAGTTCCAAATCCCCCGGTGGTAAAACATCATGACTTACAAATACCACCTCGACAGTTGGATCGCGGGTGTGACCCGCGATCCGTGGGGGCACGGATCGCGGTTCCCACCCGCGGTCCGTCCCTCCTGCCAATTTTTTTTTTTTTTTTTTTGAAAATTTCACGGATCGCGGTTCTGAACCGTGATCCGTGAAATTTTTTTTTAATTTTTTTTAATTTCTTTATTTCTGTTTTTCTTTTTTATTATAATTATTTTTAATCTTTTTTAAAATCTTTTTTTTTTTGAAAATATGTTTTCTAATTTATATTATTTTTTAAAAATTTAAAAATTTGTTTTTAATTTTTTCAAAAATCGACCTCCAAATCACGTCGATAACCCGACGTATTGAATTGTTAGGGTATTTTATACAATAAAAAAACAAAATTTATTTGTCAGAATAATGAATTATTTGCAACTAAAAATTAAACAAACACTAAAACTAATTAAAACGAAAAATTGGTAACGTTGTCGAAAATTCGTAGGGTGTACACACATTACAAACAGATTTGGAGGTCGATAGAGCAAAAAATTAAAAACACAATTAATTTTTTTAAAAAAATGAGAACAATTACAAAACATATTTTGGAAAGAAATATAATAAAAAAACTTAGTTAAAATGATTTAAAAAAAATTCAAAACATAAAACACTACGACTAAAATCTGTGATTTTATTTATTTTCTTTTATTGTTTTTGATTTTTTCGGTTTTCTGTTTTAGTTTTTTTTTTCTTCTGTTTTTCTTTTTTATTTTAATTATTTATAATCTTTTTTAAAATCTTTTTTTTTCAAAATATGTTTTCTAATTGATATTATTTATTAAAAAAAATTTAATTTTGTTTTTAATTTTTTCAAGAAACGACCTCCAAATCACGTCGATAACTCGGCGTGTATTGAATTGTTAGGGTATTTTATACAATATAAAAACAAAATTTCTTAGTTAGAATAATAAATTATTTACAACTGAATATTAAACAAACCATAAAGCTAATTAAAACAAAAAATTGGTAACGTTGTCAAAAATTCGTAGGGTGTACAAACATTACAAACATTTTGGAGGTCGATACAGCAAAAAATTAAAAACAAAATTCAAAATTTTTAAAAATTAATAACAATTACAAAACATATTTTGAAATATATATATATATATATATATATATATATAAAACATAGTTAAAATGATTTGTAAAAAAACAAAACATAAAATCAAAAACAATAAAAGAAAATAAAAAAGTCACGGATTTTGATTTTTTTAAAATCTTTTTAACTATGTTTTTTATTATATTTATTTTCAAAATATGTTTTGTAATTGTTATTATTGTTTAAAATTTTTTAATTGTGTTTTTAATTTTTTGCTGTATCGACCTCCAAAAATATTTACAATGTGTGTACACCCTACTAATTTTTGATAACGTTTCGAATTTTTTGTTTTAATTAGTTTTAGTGTTTGTTTAATATTCAGTTGTAAATAATTTATTAAGCTGGCTAAAAAAAATTGTTTTTTTATTGTATAAAATACCCTAACATTTCAATACGTCGGGTTATCGACGTGATTTAGAGGTCGATTATTGGAAAAATTAAAAATAATTTTAAAAATTTTAGAAAAATAATATAAATTAGAAAACTTATTTTGAAAAAAAAAGATTTAAAAAAATATTACAAATAATTACAATAAAAAAAACAGAAAAGAAAAAACAAAAACAGAAAATCAAAAAAAAAAAAATTTGGCGGGAACACGGGTTACACCCGCGATCCACATAGTTTTGGAAATTTTTTTTTTCCTAAATTTCGAATTTTTAAATTTTTTTTATTATATTAAAAAATTACGGAAAAATTGCCTATATATTTATTCATTTTTTTATATTTTATATGTGGACGTGTGATATCCTCGCAAAGGGAGGCGTACGTTTCAGTTATTTTTATGCGCATCTCATATTTAATGCATTATAGTTATTTAGTTTAGAGATGATTTCCTAGTGTGGAAGGAATATAGGCTTAATTGTTTAACATAGAGATAATGTATTCTGCAACTAACCAATTATCATCAGTTTGCATCTTCTTCGGGTTAGATTTTTTAGAACTCCGTGTCATGTCTGTTATTAAAATTTAATTTAATTATTTTACTAGTTAACCATATATAGCTGGTTTAAGAGTAAGTTTTTGCGATTCCCTCTCTCCATTAACTTCAGAATTTGTAGGGCCTTTCTTAATTTGTTATTTTCTTGTTCCATAACTTTACTAGTAATTTTTTGCTTAGATGACATTAGCAAAGACAAAAGTCCATTATCATCTAACTGCCTCTCCGTACTACTGCCTCAGATTTCAAGTGAAAAATTCTATTCGAAATCTTTCTTTCTTTTTTGAATTAAATCTTAAATGTAAGTCACGAAGTTGAAATTCGATATTTAGTTAGGCTAATCTAAAATTAAGAATCTACCGACTAAGTTAACACAAGTTTGTAGTCGATATCTAAAAATTGAATCGGATTCTAGCTATTATATATACTACCCGAGCAGTGTCATAAATCTATAACATCAAATGAGCCACAATAAGTCTAGAACATACGATAATCATGTATCCTTAACAGTTTTGAGATCTGAAACCTGACATTGACATGGTAAAAAAAACAGTTTTTAGCTGATGCATTACACCGTTACGTTTCACAATCATATTGTTATACTCTAACCTTTGTTTATGTTTTAATTGTGTTTAGGGGAGGATTAGTAATGGATTGAGATGGACGGCTGAGATCGAGTGGGAGAAAATATATAAGGTTTGGGTTTTACTCTCTCTCTTTCACGATTTCATCACTCTCACTCACTCTCTCTCTCTAGACCTGTCTCTCTCGATAGCAAGTGGAAGGTCGGCGTTGTGTGGTGATCGGAGAGCACGAGAGTTGCCGTTGGAGTCGCTGGAGGAGCGAGGATCGTCGTTGCAAGAGGTTTCGCGAGGAAGCGCTCGCCGTTGTTTCTTCGAAGGCTTCTTCAAGCCTTGAGGTATGTCAAGCTTGTTTTCAAGCTCACCTATTATTAGTGTGGGAGTGAGAGCGGTCGACGGTAGGCCGATTGGCTCGTCGGACCTGCACAACAGTTTCTGAACTGTAAACGGTCGACCGGTGTATGGGTTCGGTCGACCGGTTATAGTGTATTTTAGTCGAAATCCCTCGCACCGGTCGAACGATACCTTCGTGGTGGTCGACCGGTGGTACAATTCCATCGAGAGATCGAGGCTCTGGGTATTTTCGGTCGAACGGGACCCCTTTTGCCGGTCGACCGAAAGTACTGTTGTAGGTCGGTTGGGGCGTTGACCATCCAAACGGTCGACCGCCCGTTTGACTCGTCCGACCGATGACTTAAGTGACTTAATGTCTGGTCGACCCGAAGTGAGGATTCGGTCGACCGTGTAGAATGTTTTGGTCGAAGGATTTGCTCTGGTGGATTTCGGTCGACCGATAGTGTTTTGTGGTTCGACCGTGTAATGTGATTTGTTGGAGGTTTTGTACTGGAGGTTTTCGGTCGACCGGAGATGTTGGGTCGTACGACCGTTGGAACTTGGTTTGCGAAAATGATTTTCTACTGGTGCTTTTCGGTCGACCGGTACCCCTTTGTCGGTCGACCGTTTGGCGGGTTTTTCGGTTGAGCCAGTTCTCTGGGTGAGGATCGGACGACCGGAAGACGGATTTTGGTTCGACCGTTTTGCACTGTTTTGGTGTGTGTGTGTGTGTGTGTTACTATTGATTGGCTAGAAGGCGACGGGTTCACCGACCCTTTTGGGGCGACGGACGGACAGGTCGGCCCTATAGCGATTAGTAGTGACACGTGGAGGTTGTTGTGATAACTGTCGTCGTGGCTCCGGCAATTGAGGCAAAGTCGTGGCTCCGGCGAATGATGCAAAATCGTGGCTGCGGTAACACTGAGGCAAGAAGGGGGTTGTTTGGCCGTGATTTGGACCGGCGGTGCCTTGTGTGCACGAGTGTTTGAGGGGTTGGGGTGAAAGGACCCTTGAGACCCGGGTTGTTGTTGGCTATGGCCGGGAGAATGGTCCCGGGAACTTAGCGGGTGTTTCAGTTGTGATATTTATGGTTTTTTGCATATTTCATTTTGTCCATATATGTGTTAGGGTTTGGCATACTGGGTTTTCTCCTGGAAACTTAGGCATTCATTGTCTGCTTTCAGGCCGAGAACGACGTTAGGTGGGTGGTGACGGCGGAGGGAGCGCTCGAGACCGGATCCTGCTTTCCTTATCTTTTGAGGTGGTTGTGATTACTTGTATATATTTTATGTATATGATCTTTTGATGTAATCACATTCTTTTGTAAACTCGATCACATATATATTATATGTTGGTGCACCGGTGTGTGTATTTCTTTTCGTAATGTCCTTGTTGATTGTATGATTTAAATTTGAAATTTTCCGTTGTATTTGAGGACGTTATGTCCTTGTTGATTGCATTCAAACCCTCCCAAGACACTAAAACTAAACCTTGAAAATTAGATCCAAACTAAAAGAAATGTTTTACATGGTCATTAATTCTAAGTCTAACTGGCACTTCCTTGTCACCCCTAAACTAGTTGGGATCGAAGTTCATTAAATCCTTTGTTATATAACTGAAATTAGATCCAAAATTAAAAGAACCCAACCTTGAAAAAAACACCATGCATGTTGTAACAAAGTAATTAACACGACATTGCCAATTACACACATCGATCCAAGCGCGCACATTGGAAGCATCAACTCACATTAATTTTTAAAGTAAATATAGTTAGTACTAACCAAATCTCACTTCAAACAACGCAACCCTCAACATATTACAAAATTACACCAACCAATTCAAACAATTAATCAAGAAACCCTCAAAACATCTCAACTCAGCTAGCAACTAAAACCTCCATTAAATCATCATCTCAAAGGATTAGCAACTATTTAAGCAACACAAGTTAACTAACCAAACAAAAGACATATACAAGAGCTAGTCTGACCCTTGTGATAATATTTTTGGTGGATTTGCTTCATGGTGGCCACTTGAAGAACTTGTTGGTGGAGTTAGAAGAGGTAAAGGAGGTTGAGCCAAAGAAGGTGGTGGCGGCGGAGAAGTAGGGAATGAAGGTTCAAATGAGGTGATAGGAGAGGAGAAGTTGGTGGTGTTTGGATCAAGAGAAGGGAGAGGTGGTGTTGTGAAGGGTCGTTGGTGTTTGGAGTGGAAGTGGAGGACACCAAAGATGAGGAGGAGAGATGCCACTCCAAGAAGCACCAACACAAAGATGAAGATCTTGGTGGCTTTGCCAATGTAGCACATCTCAAGCATGCAACTTGTACTGGTTGGTGTCTTGTAGTGATGATGTATATTTATATATATGAGGGGGGGTGTGATGGGTAGGAGTTAATGTAGAGTCAAGGCTCACTTAATAATTAACCTTACAAGTTATACAAGGTTTGTTTGGGCTTGTAGCAATAACTAGCATCACATAGTGGGTTAAGGGAGCTTGCCCTTGTAATCGCCAAAAATAATGTCACAAAAGCATACCTCGATTTGCAAACGAAGGAGTTAATATGGGAGGTAATTGTGCGAGAAATTAAAGTCGTTTATGCCTTGTATATTATATGACTTGGTTTTAGCTTTTATTTGTTGACTACTTTAGAATCTTACTTAAAAGAATTGAAGTCGTAGAACATAAGTTGCTAAATAAAAGAGAAAGATGGAAATTTTAAATTGATCTTCAAATTCATATTAGTTGAATCATATTTAATTAAAAAATAATGACCACACTTGTATCATTTGAAGTCTCATATTGTTCTTACTTAAAAAGTTGTGGACTTATATAGTTTTTTGTTTAAATCAGAAAGGATGCTTATATGTTTTTATATCAAAAAAGAGATCAGGTGGTTGAGTGATTCTTGTAAACTTAATTAATCTTTCATGGGAAATCTAAAAACAAGGTATAAATGCTTTACTGGTGGAGCCCCCCAAAGAATAATTATGGAAGTCGATGGCTTTTATTGCTTTTATTGAAATATATAAATTTGCAGAAGGATATTTCACCAAAAAAACAAATTGACTGAAACTTTGTAGGTAATTCTTGGGTTTCTCAAGTCACTCCAAACTTTATTATTTTTTAGTTCTTTATTGGAATTGCATACAATTGGTTTCCTTTTCTTTTCACTTTTGCTTTTCCCTTCCAGTTGATTTGTTATTTTGTTCTCTTTGGCATATTTAACTTTAAATATTCTGTATGTAACAAATATAAATTTAATGAACAGACTTTTCTTTTTTATTTGTCATTCCATGCCTTAATAAACTTCAATTGATCTAATCATCTTGCAACTTCAAGTACCTGAATCAAAGAAAATGGGCGACTATATATTATAGAATGGTCCAAATTTTACTCACACCCAATATTAGACTATTTTCTACACCAACACTCACCAGTTACGCCCTTATCTTAAGATTATTAATTTATATGTGTTTCTAAATTAGAACAATTACTTCAACCATATTATTTTAGTGGTATAATAAGCTAAAATCCAAATACTTAAGTGAATGGCATGCATGGTATGAAGATAGATAATTGTTTCTAAATGATGCTATATATGGCACAGAAGATGAGATAATTTTTCTAAATACTCTTATAATGATGTGAAACAAAGAAAAAACACACTTTCAAGTTGCCCTTTCTACGATGATGATGTTTTTGTCTTGCTTCTTGTCTTGTGGTAATGTTAAATCCCAAACCGTGATTAGGAGGTTAAGTGGGTAAGATTAGGTGGGGGTTTGACCTTGGAAGGTATGGAGGAGGAGTGGTTGGGTTGATGGGAGGCATGGTTGAAGGTAGGGGTGAAAACAGAGTGGATACGAAGCAGATGTGTCAGTATCCGAATTCGAATTCGTTTTTTTTCTCGAATCCGAATTCGAATCCGATCAAATTTATGAGAAAAGGATCCGAATTCGTATCTGAATTCAAATAAATTTGCATCTGAATCATGTTTAAAATCCATTTCGAATTAGGATATCTGAATCCGTTAAAAATCTGAATAGACTTAAAAACATATTTTGATTGATCTAAACAAGAATAAATTTCAGCCCTTTAGTTTTTGCCTAGATGAAAAAATATTAAATATAATATAAATAAGATAATTTAATTCATATATATTGTATATATTTTATTTTTATTTATATGTGCATATAAAATACGAAGCGGATATTATTCGAATTGGATGTACTAATATCCATATTCGCTTCATTTTGTACAGATGTTTATATCCAATTACGAATTCGGTTACGATTTTTTTCTCTCGGATAAATCTTTTGATTTCGAATACGGAGTCGGTCGGATTGACAGATTTCGGACACAAAGTTTCACCTAGTTGAAGGTATGGGCTGCCTTGATAGGTGGAGGTGGGTTTTGGTGTAAGCAGAGGATGCACTCTTTCTTCTCTTCTTTTCACTCAAACCTTTCTCTCCCTCCCCACAACTCTTTCTCTCCCTCACTCCCTCAGCGGTTAGCAATCGAAGGAAGTGCGACCGGAGGTGCAAGGAGGCACGATGGTGGAGGTGTTACACGACGTGTCTGTAGGATTTCATGTTTAATTATGCATGTATATTTTTCGAATTTTTTTATGCATAATAAGGATCAATTACAATTTTCTACGATTTATTTCATGCATGCATTGGTTTGTTTTAATAACTAGTTTCAAAACTCATTAAAACAAACATGGGCTCCGAAATTCATACCTAGAAGTTCTCTAAAACTTCTTGATGATCCGGAGATGCTGAAGAAGATGATCGTCGCTTCCCGCTGCGCCGGATGCCTCCGAGTGTTCACCGAAACCCTAAACAAGGTTGGAGAGAAAGGAGCTAGCCAATCAATCTCCAAACAAGCTTAGAATCTAGCTACAAACCCCTTCCTTAATCTCTGAGATTTCACCTTCCAAATACTTAGAAAACTAAGAGAATTTTCGTGGATTTTTGTGGTGAATTAGGAGAGAAAATATTTAGCAAACTTCTAACATAATTAAGGAGAATGATGACCTATTTATAGGCTCCAATCTTACTCTCAATCAAGGTTATTCTTAAGCCACGAATTCTTGACATTTTCTCTCACAAACTAATTCTATAATGCATTATATGCACCCACAAAACGTTTGACCAAGTTTGGAGATAATCCAACCATTGATCAAATTAATCTCTTAATTATCAAAGGCAGAAAATCGATCGGGACTCGGTCTACCGAGACATACTCGGTTAACCGAATATGTCACGTTCGGATTTCCGTGCACTTGACGGATAACCGATTCTTAAGGAGAAAAATTCTTCTTTAACCGTTCGGACGAATTCACGTCTTTGACCGAGTGTCATTCGGTTAACCGAAAATATCGGAACTGTACATTGTTCGGTCGACCGTTTCTGGTTCGGTATACCGACCCAGATTAGCAGGCACTTTGGTCAAGTTCGGTCAATCAACTTGACCATCCGTTCCACGTTCGGTTGACCGATCCACAGATCCTTCGGTCGACCGAACCTTAACGGATTACCGAACTTCTACCTGATTTTGCCTTTTCAAATTTTGGATTTATTTCCAACAAAATTTGAGCTTTAGGGTTTCAGCAAATTCACAACTTATGCAATATATTATCCTATGCAATAATAAATTATTGCACCCCATAATGCATCTTATATGAATTTATCATGATTCTAATTATGTTATATATAACATAATTGATTTTACTTGTTCACCACATGTATCATATTTTCTATAAGAAACCCGACACATCATATGAATCAAAATCAAGCTTCTTGTTTCCCGGTTTTTGCGGTGTGACCTATCGGAGGATCTAGACTAAATTGACAGTGATATTAAGAGCTTAATATCACTATCTATAAGCGGTATCTAGCTACACATTATAGCTCCCAATTAGTAAGATGTCTTAATTCCACTCGAACCAAAACCCGATCCATTTAGTGATGGAGAGCACCACTTGTGTCCGTCCCTTGCCTCGTGATATTAAGAATACACACAAAGTAGTATTGTGTCATCTTTGTATTAGTGTTCATTTCTTTATCTCTTTAAGCTAGTTATAAATATGTGACTTAACTCAAATCTCATTGTGCACATTATAACTTTGCTTTATCAAGGGGCCCACTAATATCATCACTCAATTAAAAGGGGCAATGATAATCTTTTGACTAACTATCTTCTCCAACAAAAGTTGTACTTAACCAACCAATGCATTTACACTACACTTATTGATATCTCAAGACACTAATCTAATTAAGCATTCCTTAAGTGATTGGATATAAGTCTCATATCAAAGGACCGAAGACACAGTAAAATATTAATGACACAGAAACAGATTTCTATAATATTTTACTTATTAGGTCTATTTAGTATACAAAAGTAATATTTTCCTCTTTTGCATACCCGTGTCGTTACTCACTTGTAGAGCTACAATGATCTATAACCAACACGACAATCTTAACTCGGTAATTAATGTCTCATGTTAATTACCATGATTGTGAATATCTTTTGTTTTATGTAAACCAATATCTTTTAGAGCTCTACGGTTAAGGACCAAGAACATCTTCCTCAACACTTCTAAAAGACGAATAACATAAACAAGGAACAAAATGATTTCTCATTCAATTCATAATAATTGACATTTAAAAGTAAAACTTTTAGAACACATTCCCTTCAATCTCCCACTTGTTATTAAAGTTTTCTTTCACATACATACTCAATGTATAAAACAATAATAACTAGGGTAAACCCCATTACATATCAATCATCAAGCCAATCAACATGGTTCCTCAATCCCATGGACTCGAAATGCATTTCGCCCTTGGCTTGGGATAAGGGTTTTGTGAATGGATCAGCTGTGTTGTTGTTGGTGTCCACCCATAAAAGATTTATTTTGCCTTCGTCGATGAGGTCACGTGTCACGAAGTACTTACGATCCATGTACTTCACTTTGTGGTGTGATCTAGGATCTTTGATTTACGAGATAGATGCACTATTATCGCAAAATAGCTCGATGGGTCCCTCGCTCGTGGGAACTACTCCAAGCTCTTCAAGGAACTTCTTGATCCACACTCCTTCCTTGCTCGCTTCAGCGACAACCATTACTTCGGAAGCAGTGGTTGAGTCGGCCGTAGTGCTTTGCTTCCAACTACGTCAACTCACAACTCCACCATTCAGAAGAAAGACGTATCCTGATTGCGACCTTCTATCGTCTGGATCACTCATGAAACTCGCATCCGAGTACCCTTCGGCTATCAACTCCCTTTGACCTCCATAAACAAGAATCTTATCCTTAGTCCGATTAAGGTACTTCAGGATATTCTTGACCGCAGTCCAATGCTCAGGACCTGCCTTGGATTGGTGACGACTTGTCACGCTTAGAGCATACGAGACATCGGGTCTTGTGCAAGTCATCGCGTACATGATCGACACAATTGCCGAAGCATAAGGGACATCCTTCATGTACTCGAAGTCCTTACGCGATTACGCACGTTGAGACTTCTTGAGTTGCACACCCATACTCATTGGCACACTGCCCTTTTTGGAGTTGTTCATCTTGAACCTTTCCAAGACCTTGTCAATGTATGTACGTTGACTGAGGCCAATGAGTCTACGGGATCTATCTCGATATATCTTGATTCCCAAGATGTATTGAGCCTCACCCATATCTTTCATTGAAAATGCAGATTTCAATGAACTTCTCGTTTGCTCAAGCAAAGGAACATGATTGCCCATGAGCAATATGTCATCGACATATAAGATTAGGAATACTACATGGCTCCCACTGACCTTCTTGTATATACAAGGTTCTTCCTTACTTTGAATGAAGTGAAGCTTCTTCACTGCCTCGTCAAAACGTTTGTTCCAACTCCTTGATGATTGCTTCAATCCATAAATGGATTTTTGAAGCTTGCATACCTTCTCACTATTCTTTGGATCTTCAAAACCTTGAGGTTGTACCATGTACACATCCTCCTCCAAGTTCCCATTAAGGAACGCCGTTTTGACATCCATTTGCCATATTTCATAATCATGAAATGCAGCAATAGCGAGCAATATCCGAATAGACTTGAACATGGCAACCGGTGAAAAAGTTTCATCATAGTCAATTCCTTGAACTTGAGTGAAACCCTTCGCTACAAGCCTCGCTTTGTAGGTTGTTAAGTTCCCATCCATGTCCATCTTCCTCTTGAAAATCCATTTATTTTGAATGGCATTTTTCCCTTGAGGAAGGTCAACCAAGTTCCACACTTGATTATCATACATGGATTCTATTTCGGATTTCATGGCCTTAAACCATAGTTTGGAGTCTTCCCTTTCCATTGCTTCTTGGAAGGTCAAGGGATCATTGGTATCTAGTACCATGATTTCATGAAGTCCCAGATATAAGTCGGGTTTCTTCCTTTCCCTTGTTGACCTTCTCAGTTCTTTTGGTTCTTTTCGTGTCTCTCGAACTTCTTCCACAATTTCTTGAGGAGTGGGTTCACGTTCAACTCTTGAACGTACACTTGGTGGGGATGATTGAGATTCTCTCACAATTTCTTGTGATGGTCTCTCACTCACGCTCCCACTAACCAAAGGAATCTCGATTGGGCCTTCATGATCTTGTAGAGTATCTTGAGTTTCCTCAAGCACAACCCTACTCCCACTACTTTTTACTCTTTCTAGAAATTCCTTTTCCAGAAATGTGGCATCCCTCTCTACAATCACTCGATTGGAGGTGATATGCCAAAAGTAGTATCCTCTTGTCTCACGAGGATAACCAATGAAGAAGCACTTATCCTCTTTTGGTTGAAGTTTGATCGACATCAATTTCTTGGCGTAAGCCTCACAACCCCAAATCTTGAGAAAACTGAGCTTAGGTGTTTTACCACTCCATAGCTCATAAGGAGTTTTCTCCACGGATTTGGATGGAACATTGTTTAGTGTGTAAGCCGCAGTTTGTAGTGCATAACTCCAAAAGTAAAGAGGTAATTCCGCATGACTCATCATTGACCGAACCATGTCGAGCAATGTCCTATTCCTCCTTTCGGATACCCCATTCCACTGAGGTGTACCGGGAGGGGTGAGTTGAGGTACAATACCAAACTCCTTTAGGTATGAGTCAAATTCGGCACTTAAGTACTCACCTCCACGGTCCGTTCGTAGAGACTTGATTTTCTTGTCGAGTTGGTTCTCTACTTCATTCTTGAATTCTTTGAACTTCTCAAAGGACTCACTTTTGTTTCTCATTAGATAAACATAGCCATAACGAATATAATCATCCGTGAACGTAATGAAGTACCTGAAACCATCTCGTGCACTAGTACTCATTGGACCACATACATCGGAATGTATCAAATCCAACAAGCCACTCGCCCTTGGACCTTTCTTCTTGAAAGGCTTTTTGGTCATTTTTCCCATTATACATGGTTGGCACGTCTCCAATGATTTAAAATCAAGTAGACCAAGAAGATTAGCTTCTTGCAATTTCTTGATGCGTTTTTCATTTATGTGACCAAGACGATAGTGCCACAAGAGAGTATCGTTCTCGTGAGTGGTCTTAAGTCTTTTGTTATTGATATTAAAGATTTGTTTATCATTCAATTCAAGCAAATAGAGATCATTCCTTATGAATGCATTTGCATAGAAAACACCATTCTTCGATATAGACAAGCAAGAATTTGAAATATTTATATTAAAATTATCCATATCTAAACATGATACAGAAATAATGTTCTTGCTAATCGAAGACACATAATAAACATTCTTTAGACATAAATTTAAACCACTACATAATTGAAACACCATAGAACCTTGTGCAACCGCAGACACGTTCGCACCATTTCCGACCTTCAATTCTACCTCGTTCCTTACGAGTTCCTTCCTATCCATGAGTAGCTGCACATTAGAAACTATGTGAGCACAAGATCCGGTATCAATTACCCAATCCTGGACAGAGGTGACTAAATTTATTTCAATAACAAATATACCTTTGGCCTTTTTGGGGCGCCGTCGTTCAATCACTCCGTTGTCAAGGTCTTCCTTGTACTTGGGGCAATTTGGCCGGATGTGTCATTTTTCACCGTAGTGAAAGCACTCCGTATTGGGAGTTGGAGATTTCTGAGATTTCCCCCTCGAGACACTCGCACGAGCACCTCCTACTCCCTTGCTCTTGATTGAACTACTTTTGGTAGATTTGCCCTTTCCTATACCAATTTTTTGGCTCCTCCCATGGACGGCAATGACTTGTTTGTCCCTACCCTTGCCCATGTCAACTTCAGCAGTTTTGAGAGCGTTGTGCAACTCCTCAAGACTCACCCCTTTTTCACGCACGTGGTAGTGCATCACAAATTCCTTGAAGGACGGGGCTAGAGAGCCAAGAATCATATCTTCAGCAATGTCCTCGGGCATTGGTGAAGAGAGCTTTGCCAACTTCTCAAGGTACCCTTGCATCGTGAGAAAATGCATGGATACCGATATTCCCTCCGCCATATGGCACCTTGTAAGTGCGATGATGGTCTTAGAGCTCTCCTTTTGGGCACTATCCATGAACATCTTAGATAAAGCCTCCATGGTCTTCTTGGGTTTTGAATCCAAGTATTTCGCTTGAAGCGAGTCACCCATGGATGCTAGCATAAGACCGTGAACCTGACTCTCTTGGTCTTCCCACTTGGCCTTAGCCTCTTTCTTTTCATCGGTTAATCTCTCATTCCACTTTGGGATTGGACCTTCCAAAATGTGAGACAGTTTCTCAAACTTTAACACGATGTTGAGTTTGAGTTGCCAACTAATGAAGTTTGAGCCATCATTTGCTAAAGGGTGTTTTTCTATCATGGATCGTACGATAGGTTGGATGTTCGACATTTTTCTACAAAATAAATCATACAGGTTTTAATGCCAATTTTATGTACACATGCATACATATATCGAATATAAATGTAAATGTTGCAAATAAAAATTTTGCCCATAAATGCAAAAATCCAAGATCCCATCAATTGTAATATAGACTAGCTAAGGGCTATCGAATACATTACAATATCAAGGTAAGAAAACATTTTCTAATCACAACCTTTTTGAATTTTAGCAACATTAGCGTCTTCAAACTCTTGTGACTCTTTTCGTTTTAATTATGAGGGAATACGACATATCCTCGTAAGAAAAACTTTTTCCCAAAACCGAGCGAGAGCTCCAGGTAATGTTAAGAAAACTTATTTTCATTTGATACGAGATACGTTTGTCCATTGTATTCACAACTAAACATATTTGAGGTTCACTAGGGTGAAACACACCTCATATATTTAATCGTGGCACAACAATAGACAACCCTTATATCTCCCACTATTCCCAAAGATGGAGGGAGTTATCTCCCGCTAAGGGCGAGCAGAGTATCCCTCGATCAATGGCTGCTAGTGGATGAAATAAGAAGGAAATTTATTCTTAATTTTTGTTGGACAATTTAACATGTGATTTAGAATTTTAGGTTATCATGCATATTATTAATCATACACATCCTAACATTCAACACATTCATCACATGCATGGCAAGATAAAAATAGAAATTAAACATTCACACAATCAACGTCGTGTGAGTTTATATGTTCCCCTCGATCCTCGATCCCTGATCTTCGATCCTCGATCGATGCGCTACAGCGGTGACTTCCTCTTGCACCGGAGATGTAGATTTTACAGAAAATAAACATGCTCCTCACATTCGATAAAACCGACTAGTGCAAGTCCTATGTAAAAACCTCTCATATGCAAATGCAACTATCTAAAAGACGGAAAGGGAGAGAATTTTGGCTTTTACATACATAAGCCCCTGTATAATAATGATTACATACATTCATAATTGTTGATTTGGAACATATAAACCCACAATTCCTGCAAAGACAACTCGAGCATCCATGCACGCAATATTGCTATAAACTATGCAATCTAGTTTATCAATCATCTAGACTCTCAAACAATTCTTTGAAAAACATTTTGAAATCCATTAAAAACGTTTTTCATCCATCCATAGTTCAAAAATAATTTTGAACCGCTGTCCATCCAATTTCCTAAAAGGAAAGACGAACCGCAGTTTTTCGGTTTTGTTGATTCTCTTATAAAATAATCGTTTATACTTAAAACGAAATTATTGCAAGTTAGACTTATGTCTAAACCATAATTCTAATAATTACATGGCATCTTTTAAACTACTTAAAACATTCAAAACGAATTATTACAAAGAATTATTTCAACAAAACATTTAAAGACCGAAAAACCGGTAAAACGAATTGTTTAAATCCTAGATGGTAAACTAAATTTGTTTACAGCCTTAAATCATAAGAAAATTGAACCCTATGCTCTAATACCACTGTAGGATTTCATGTTTAATTATGCATGTATATTTTTCGATTTTTTTATGCATAATAAGGATCAATTACAATTTTCTAAGATTTATTTCATGCATGCATCAGTTTGTTTTAATAACTAGTTTCAATACTCATTAAAACAAACATGGGCTCCGAAATTCATACCTAGAAGTTCTCTAAAACTTCTTGATGATCCGGAGATGCTGAAGAAGACGATCGTCGCTTCCCGTTGCGCCGGATGCCACCGAGTGTTCACCGAAACCCTAAACAAGGTTGGAGAGAAATGAGCTAGCCAATCAATCTCCAAACAAGCTTAGAATCTAGCTACAAACCCTTTCCTTAATCTCTGAGATTTCACCTTCCAAAGACTCAGAAAACTAAGAGAATTTTCGTGGATTTTTGTGGTGAATTAGGAGAGAAAATATTTAGCAAACTTCTAACATAATTAAGGAGAATAAGGACCTATTTATAGGCTCCAATCTTACTCTCAATCATGGTTATTCTTAAGCCACGAATTCTTGACATTTTCTCTCATAAACTAATTCCATAATGCATTATATGCACCCACAAAACGTTTGACCAAGTTTGGAGATAATCCAACCATTGATCAAATTAATCTCTTAATTATCAAAGGCAGAAAATCGATCGGGACTCGGTCTACCGAGACATACTCGGTTAACCGAATATGTCACGTTCGGATTTCCGTGCACTTGACGGATGACCGATTCTTAAGGAGAAAAAATCTTCTTTAACCGTTCGGACGAATTCGCGTCTTTGACTAAGTGTCATTCGGTTAACCGAAAATATCGAAACTGGACATTGTTCGGTCGACCGTTTCTGGTTCGGTATACCGACCCAGAGTTCCAGGCATTTTGGTCATGTTCGGTCAATCAACTTGACCATCCGTTCCACGTTCGGTTGACCGATCCACAGATCCTTCGGTGGACCGAACCTTAACAGATTACCGAACTTCTACCTGATTTTGCCTTTTCAAATTTTGGATTTATTTCCAACAAAATTTGAACTTTAGGGGTTTCAGCAAATTCACAACTTATGCAATATATTATCCTATGCAATAATAAATTATTGCACCCCATAATATATGCATCTCATATGAATTTATCATGATTCTAATTATGTTATATATAACATAATTGATTTTACTTGTTCACCACATGTGTCATATTTTCTATAAGAAACTCAACACATCATATGAATCAAAATCAAGCTTCTTGTTTCCCGGTTTTTGCGGTGTGACCTATGGGAGGATCTAGACTAAGTTGACAGTGATATTAAGAGCTTAATATCACTATCTATAAGCGGTATCTATCTACACATTATAGCTCCCAATTAGTTAGATGTCTTAATTCCACTCGAACCAAAACCTGATCCATTTAGTGATGAAGTGCACCACTTGTGTCCGTCCCTTGCCTCATGATATTAAGAATACACACAAAGTAGTATTGTGTCATCTTTGTATTAGCATTCATTTCTTTATCTTTTTAAGCTAGTTATAAATATGTGACTTAACTCAAATCACATTTTGCACATTATAACTTTGCTTTATCAAGGGGCCCACTAATATCATCACTCAATTAAGAAGGGCAATGATAGTCTTTTGACTAACTTTCTTCTCCAACAAAAGTTGTACTTAACCAACCAATGCATTTACACTACACTTATTGATAGCTCAAGACACTAATCTAATTAAGCATTCCTTAAGTGATTGGATATAAGTCTCATATCAAAGGACCGAAGACACAGTAAAATATTAATGACACAGAAACAGATTTCTATAATATTTTACTTATTAGGTCTATTTAGTATACAAAAGTAATATTTTCCTCTTTTGCATACCCGTGTCGTCTCTCACTTGTAGAGCTACAATGATCTATGACCAACACGACAATGTTAACTCGGTAATTAATGTCTCATGTTAATTACCATGATTGCGAATATCTTTTGTTTTATGTAAACCAATATCTTTTAGAGCTCTACGGTTAAGGACCAAGAGCATCTTCCTTAACACTTCTAAAAGACGAATAACATAAACAAGGAACAAAATGATTTCTCATTCAATTCATAATAATTGACATTTAAAAGTAAAACTTTTAGAACACATTCCCTTCAGTGTCTGGGTGATCATGTGCGACTTCGAGGCGAGACAGTATGGAGACGAATCACAAAAGGTATGCCAAGTCTTTAGTTGTTCTCACACAAGGAGTGTGAGGGGTTGTGATCGTCGTCGGGGGCCGAAGGTGTACGTCGCCGGTGATAAGGGACATGCAAGTGTCTGTCATGGAACGGTTGACCGGTGCCTTTTACGGTTTTGCCAAACACCAATCGAACAATGTCTTTTGGCGATCGAACAATGTCTTTTGGCGATCGAACGGTTGTATCAATTTGTTAGTCATGAGAAGACTCTGTTATTTTCGGTCGAACGAGTCTTTTGTGCTTTTGACCGTTACTTTATATTTTGACTTTACCCCAAGCATAGACCATCAAATGGTCGACCGCCCATAGATCTTGTATAACCAGTAACTTAGGTATACCTTGATAGTGTTCGACCGACATATGTTTGGTTTGACCGGATGTAGTTTTGGTGGAACTTAGAAAGCTCCAATTATTTTCGGTCGAACGACCCCCTTTGTCGTTCGACCGTTGCACTGAATAACTTAGTGTTAGTCTGGCCTAGACCATATAAATGGTCAACCGCCCATGATCTTTTGTTTGACCATTTATGCTTATGTTCGTTCGACCGATTGGATTGTTGGTCGATCCTCTTTCTGATTCAAGAGGAAACGGTCGACCACTTTGCCTTTTTTGTTCGATCGTTGGTGCCCAGTTTTGTTTTCCATGTTTTTTTGGTAGAGTCAGCTTGTCCACGGAAACTCGTGTCCTCGCTTCGTGCGTGTATCGAGAGGTGACGGTAGGCACGATGACTGGGCCTACCCAGGGACCGCCAAGTGGAAATGTGTGGATACTTGGTACACCCGTCCTATGGCATTTTTAGTCCGTGTATGATTTCTTGCATTGCATTAACCCTCCCTTGGTAGTAGACCTGCGGGATCGCGAGTCCTTATGTTTTGCATTGCATGGTACCTAGCTCCACGGAACGGGATGATCGTCGGATTCCGTTCCTGTAGGGGTGTTACAACTTGTGTGAGTCACCCATATTATAGCTTACGTAGGCACCAGGAGATCAGATCTGTATATGTGACACGGAAGTGTGTGCACTCCTCACCAAACCCTCATGTTTAGTATAGTTGCGATTTGGTGTGTGTCGCGTACTCTCCGTAAGACCGCGTGTGTCTGCGGTAGGTTCCCTCGGGGAACTTGATATTGTTGTTGGTCGAACAGATGTCCTTTAGTATTCTGGATGGGGAAGGTTTTATATTGCACTTTCGCGTACTCTGATGTTATTATACCTTTTTGGAAACTCCTGTGTAATGGTGCACCGTTTGAATTTTTTATAAGTAATGTTTCCGTTTTTTCTGGTCTTATAACTTGTGATATTTTGTTTAAATTTTCCGTTATTTTCGGGACGTTACATGTAAGGTTATGAAATTTGTTCTCTCTAATCCTAGTATCATGATTATGTGAACACTTAATTTAGTCTTGAATCGTGATCTTATGGGGTTTGATAAACCAAACTATAATGTTTTGAATCATGTACATCATTGCCAACTGATCAATCTAACAAAGATATATAATGTCCCCGTAGTTTGGTCCCTCGAGAAAATCCGGGTCGTTGTTCGTTTCATCAAAATCATCATAGCCGTCCATTGAGGAAGTAAATCGGTTACACCTCATCATCAATCGAATTGGATGAACAAAGAAGTTGTTATGGTGGCACTTATTGCACAACATTATGTGTTTGCCGAAATGACAAAAAGGTATCATGTGTTTTTTCATAGCCTATGTGTTTATCGATCATCATCTTTCTTACTTAGCTTATATTTTTCTTTCTACAGACATTGTGCATTTTATAGGAAACAAGAGATAGAGAAGGTAGAAAACAAAGCCCACTTTAAATTTGACTGTATATAATGGAATCAGATGTTGTTAGTTTCTTGGGTTGGTTTGTTATTTAGTTGAGATTAGGCTTGCCCTGTGTGATGTTAGTTGGTCTAAATTTCCCCTACATTTTCTTTTCATATTTAGCAGGTATTTCTAGAATAATTTCTACTTATCACAGTATATCATCCTCTAATGGTTTCTACTCCTACTCCATGGTTGAAGATGTTCAACAAGACAATCTAACTTATATCTTATTGCAGAAATAAACAGGCAAAACACGAGTGCAGACTTTGTTTCTGTAGCTTCGGACAGACTAATTAGGCTGGTACGTACGTATGACTTTGTGTGTACTATATATTTTGCTTCCTTTCCAACATCACCTTTACTAATAATTTGTAGAAATTAAGACTAATTAAACTAGGTGAGGATTAAGTTTTTCGGTTATACTTCTATTTTGATGTTCGAATCAACCATTATATTGAAGAGGATCAATGCTAAATTAAAAGTAGAAAATTCATATTGGTACCTCTAATGAAAGCGAAATTAGCATGCTCCAGCAGTCCTAAAATTACTTAATATATGGTATGCTGGATTGATGTTTGATTTTATCAATAAAAAACTTTTATTGGTTTTTACTTTGATTATTTTCAATACTTCAATTTTTTGTAGAGCTTTCCAATTCAACTTAAGTAAATTCTGGTTAAACTAGTGTTGTTATAACGCCTCGAAACAACAGAAAATTTAAAACTTAAAAGATAGATAAATCAATGGATTAAATCACAATGACGCTATGAAAACCACACACACACACATATATATATCAAGAAGTACATCGTATAATACAGGGAATCAAAAGTATGATTACATCTCAAAAGATATACAACATATAAAAGTATAATCATATCAACCTCAAAACTCAAGAAGACAGTATCTGGTCTGGGTGCGCTCACCCTCACTCACCACCTCCTATCGACACTCACAACCTAAAATGCAAACAAAAAACTATGCATGAGTTATCCATAAGGAAATCTCGTATGTCAAACTCCTAAATGCATAACTTAAACAAATACATGACATGATATGAAATGCAACAAATTGCAGCCGCCACCGTCCAACTGGATTCCCGTGACCTCTCTCCCAACCACATCTGACACAAACCAAACTGGATTTCAAGGGTCCTCTCCCCACAACCACACGTGCACACAAGGCACTGCCTGAAAAATCATTGGCCAACACGGGTCTCAATGGTCCTCTCACCCCAACCCCACAATCACACGTGCACACAAGGCACCCGCTCCGTAGAGCCACAATCACGATCTCTCTCAGGCCGGAATGTTCGTACCGTCGCCCCAAAAAGGTCGGGGACCCGTTGCCCTCAAGGCATATCAAAATAAAAACTCAAACCACAACATCACATGCAACAGATGCAAAACTCGGCAGAAACGGTCGAACAAAACCAAAACCCCGGTCGACCGAATCCCCACCCAGAGGACTGACCCAACTGAAAAACCTACCAACCGGTCGACCGGAAAAAGGCAGAATTTTCATATTTGGAACAATTTATACTGGTCGACCGAAACAACAATAGGTCGAACAAACTTTAAGTTATCTTAAGTCGTCGGTCGAACGAGGTCACAAGGCGGTCAACCGTTTTGTGGTCTACACCCCAACCTACATAAAACAGTACATTTGGTCAAACGGCAAAAGGTCACAGTCGACCGAAAATACTCAGAGCTTGCCTAACATGCTTGACCAGTCAACAACACGAGACATCGTTCGACCGGTGCAAGGCAAAACTCTCCAAATTACACTAACACCGGTCGACCGTATCACCAACTGGTCGACCGAATGTAACATAATTATGTTGAACAACAATGTCCAACGAGCTTTTCGGCCTACCGTTGACTCAAACACTCATACTACTAGCTTAGGTGAGCATAAACGTAAAGTTTGACATACCTTTAAGGCATGTAGAAGCCTTTGAAGAACCACGGCTAACGTTTTCTCAAAATAGCTCTTCTCCTCCGACAACTCCTCGAGCCTGATCACCTCAACTCCGCCCACCGTCTGAGCTTCTTCTTGCTTCGCCGATTCCACACCTCTCCGAAGCTTCAGATGTCTGAGAGGAAAATAGTTTGAGAGAGAGAACGAGCGGGAGAGAGATAAACGAGTGAAAAGAGAGAGAGAAACGAGTGAAAAGAGAGAGAAAACTCAACCTTTATACTCTTCTCCACTCCATCTCCACCCTCCACCTCAACCTTTTCAATCCATCTCAGCCGTCCATCTCAACCCCTTCCATCTCAGCCACCTAACCATCGTTAGCCCACTAAAAAGAGATTAGGATATTACAGTTGTATTTGTTTTGAAGGAATAGAACAATGAAATGATTTTAATTTTTAATTACCTCAGGTCAATTCTGAACTGATAAACATATCTGCGCTAACGCTCTCTCAGTTGAGAAGGTAAGCAATTTGTCACAATCTAAAATCTGATTTCCATTTTGTTGATAATTATTACTATTTTATCAGACTGATGGTTCTAAAGGCGTCTAACGTCTCACTAGAATGTGCTCTTCAATCAAATCCAAACATGGTATAATTTGCAATAATTTACAACTTCCATAGTCATGCCATGACGTACTTATGATGTAGTTCGGAGTTATCCAATATCAGGTAGTCTTAAGACCACCGTTGATCCCAACCCAAACATCCCCCGATTCCAGATTTTCTCTCCGCCACGTCAGCAAAAAACAATATACAACCCACGACCCAACTCAACTCATTTTTCATCTATTAACCCCAACCCCACTTTCAACACACTCTCTCCTCCAATTTATTTCTTTTTACCTCATTTTTTATTCCACCACAAAAATACACAAACTATTAAATAAATTATTTTTACAACGACTTTATCTTATTATTTTTCATTTATTTTAATTCTTAGGAATTATTTTCTAATTATATAAAATAATATACATATCAATAAAAAATTTACCTATATTTTTTAATATTGATAATAGTTAATAATGCTAATATAAATTTAATCTAATAAAATTACGTTAATTGTCAAACAATTTCGAAAAATTAGATTTAATAATGATCACTCCAACGGATCGGGTGTCTCGCTCATCGGTGAGCGAGCGGCGTTCCACCTCGTCGGTGAGGTGGTAGGGTGGCAAGGGGGGAGCGCCCCTGAAGATTTTTTATTTTTGAGACTTATTAGTAATTTTCTGCCGATTTTTTGAGGTTACTAATGCGTTTTTGGGTGAACCTGGGTAAATTCATGTGTTCTATTTTTACTAGGTAATTTTCTTTAATTATATACATTTACAATTGTCTTACTAATTTTGTTTAATTACTTACATTTATTTTTACTAATTTTGATTAATTATTTACATTTATTTTACTAATTTTTATTAAATATTTTCGTTTTTTTTAATTTTCAGAAATTAATTCTAATTATATAAAAACATATACATATCAATTAAATATTATTTAACAAATAAAAAACTAATTTTTAATCTTTATTTTAAAAAATAAAAAAATTGGCCCAACCTAGATTGGCCACGAGACCCGACCTGACCCCAAAAGGTCACCCCAAAAGGATGGCCTAAGTGAGGAGGTAGCTTCATTGATCGAAGCCAACTCTTCTTAGCATCACAAACCAAATCCCTGATGTTGTTCAAGCAAGAGGTCAGCGAGGTTCGAAATAATATATAAATTTTTATATGTTACAGTTATATGTTTGTTTGAAAATTTTGCACGTCCTTAATTACTATGGATTGTTTTTGTAGATAAGTATCATGATGTCATCGTCATGATAGAAGGACTTGTCGAGTTAGATTCCATAACTGAATGTTCTCTTGAAGGTAAAAAATCTCTACTATGAACCTTATAAATCAAGACCTTGAATATGATCAATATTGAGTTAGATTCCAAAAAAATTCCTTCGTTCAGTTTTGTAGGAAATCCACCTTCACAACTGTCTCCTTCAACAATGGCTTTGTTCGAGATTCTACCTCCATATACAAAGAAACGGGTCATGACATCCCTGAAGTTGGCATTTTGGCATTAATTTTAGCTTACTTCCTTAATACATAGTTTTTTTCTCTCTCTATTGTATGTCCTTGAAATAGATGTTGCTACCTACAGGAATTAATTTGAAGGATCAGCACAACGATCACAACTAAACACCAGTAATAATTACCCGATGTTTAAATTTAATAAGGAGACTTAATTATTGCAAAAACAAAGGTGTAACTTCGTACCATATGAAGCTTAATTGCAGATTGAGCTAGAGAAATATCTTGCTTAGTTGGTGGAGACAAAGTCAATAAGCGTCTGGTAATTAAGTACAAAAAAAGCAAATAAGTCAAAGTTGATGTACATTTTTTCTTGAAGATCCAATTTCTCGCTGGCAGGTGCCAAACTAGGTAAGTTGTAGTTCCATACTTGATATAATTTGTCCATCTAATTATGAAAGAGAAGATAATGTTTTATCTTCTCCTTTTACTTCAGATCTTTTTGTTGCTCATCAATATTCTAATTAATTATGACAAGCCTAACAACAAACTAACTTATGAATTTCTTTATATTTCTTCTTAATTTGATCACACAAGAAGGAAAATACCACACTACAGAAGTAAAATACCCAACGATGGAATAAAGAGAATTACCCATACACAACATAATTAATTTATGAGCAGTTGTTCTTCTTGGAGAATTAAATGAAATTAAGAGAATGAAATTTGTTTTTTTTTTGGGTGTAACTGAAGTCACATATTATTATTTCTCCTTCACGGATGTCCAAAAATAAAAGAGATCTAAATGACCTTTTCCCTCCCATTCTACCCAATTCAGAAGCAGAAACCACTTCTTTTTTGTAATTAGTGTGGTATTTGAACAACCGATTTGTCTGGTTAAAAAAACCCAATTGTCATCTCTTCGAGCGTAACCTAAAATAGTGATTGAAAGAAAGAATAAAAATATTATGCGTCTTCGGTTCTCTGAGTCCTGCAAGTCCACATCAACTGTGCTAAAGTTTTATCTTTTTCCACCAAACTGATTTCATATGAAAAGACATGTTCTCCTT
Organism: Triglochin maritima; assembly: GCA_963682175.1. NCBI lineage: Eukaryota > Viridiplantae > Streptophyta > Magnoliopsida > Alismatales > Juncaginaceae > Triglochin > Triglochin maritima. The sequence goes on from OY821783.1 coordinate 38,659,778, forward strand.
CAGCACGCGATTGAAATGTTTCACTCTGTACCGTTTGGATCTTCTCCGAAGTAAATGTTCTCACTTCTCACCGTTAACTATTTAACTCTCAATTTTACTCTCTGTCGTTGGTCATAATTACGGATGACATTGAATCAATTCCAGTTCTGAGAAAATCGAATCAATATTTTACTTAGATATCCAAAATCGAACTGGATCATGATCGATTTTCCAACTTGAGTACTCATAACCGGTGGGATCACGGGTACCTAGAATCGGATCCAGTTTATACGAAATCTTCATATTCTATGTTTAATAGTATGTTTATCCTCTTTCTAGACTGATTTATTTTCTTGCATATGATATTTCGCTAGCTTTCTTCTTTTTAGGCTTGCTTCTTAGCTTTTATCTTCTGGTCTAAAGGCGGGAGCTTTCCAGAAAGTAACTTACTCACAAGAGAGTGCTACTACAGAGAAAGAGGGATCTATCTTTAGAGGAAGAAGATTGTTGCTTCAGATAGTGCCTGTTGTTTTCTTACTTGCTGCCAATGCTAAGTTTTCTTAATCATGGTTGGTCCAAGCTATTGGTCATTCATTGCTGCCGTGTCTCATTCTTGCTCCTACTCATTGGACCATTTGCCCCCCTTGTTGTTCGACCACTTGCCCCCACTTCGCTTTTGGGAGGAAACCTTGTTTCCGTCGTCTCTTCGCCATGACCAGTTGGCCACTTGCCAAGCTCATTACCACACCTTACACACTTGTTTGCTAAGCTTGTTCTGTACTAAGACTTTATTCCCCCTATCCGTCCAGCCAACAAAAGGGGTCATATATACAACCAACAACTCAAATTACTTGTATAAAAAAGAGGCAAGCATACTCACCAGCGGTGAAACATAATCAGTCAAAACCTATTTAATTAAGAACAAGTTGCCCTAATTGACCCACCATAGGGGAAGAGGGCAACAACGTCAGAGGGGGAGATAAGTCGTATATCACCACCTTTCTGTCATAGGTGCCCCCTTTTGTTTCCAAACCTCCTAGCCTCGCGGGTCCCCGCTCACCCTATTTTATTAGTCAAGCAAGTACCAATAGCAAAAAAAAATCTTTAGGCGAGTAACCTTTGTAACCCTGGTCGAGTAGCTTCCGCTTCTTAATTAGATTAGTTAAGGAACTCTCAGCTCTATCCTGCTACTGCACAGGTAGCTGAGTATCGGCACACTCCTAAGCTATAGTTTTGCTCCTCCCCCGTACTATAAAATAAGGGGTTGTCCAAACTCTTTGCCTTGATAATCGAGTAGGGCTTGACACCTTTCTTTCAAGTATACTTCCCCCATGTCCTCAACAAAAAAATATCATTTTGAGATATTTTTTATTTTGGTACCGACTACTATATTATATTCGAGGAGTAGAGTGTGCCCATGATTTTGCTACAACTACGAAGAATTCAAGTTTCGATTCTTTAAACTCTTTCCACTGTAGTTTAAAAAGTCAGAACTTTATTTTCTTTTGTGACCTATACCTCCAGGTTAGAGATTCTCCTCCCTTAAGTCTCGCTCGAGCATCTACAAACCTTGGATTAACTATCCCATAACTTCACTCGTAAACTCTGATCCTAGCTGATCTAAGTGCTAAGAGCTTGTCCCTCCAACACTTCTTTAGTCTCGTGAACTTTCTTTCCTTGCCCGATTTGCCTATATATTAGGTTCAATATATAGGGCTCTGTTAGGAGTTGTTGTAACATAATCAACTGGAATTGGAGGAACCTCTCGGATCAAAGAGAAGTCTAGCTACAACGGAGCCCCCGGGTGCTTCCTCGTTGGTCACATTTCGAGTTTGATCTGGACATCTCCTCTACACCTGCTTTGTGTGAATATCGTACCTCCTAGTACTAGAAGAACCACCCAATCAAGCCTCAACAAACAAGAATCTAACCGACCCTAAGCCACATGTCTAGAATCTCCAAAAGCATTGGAACAGTAGTGACAATTGCCTTCTTTTGCCCGGGAAGCCCCGATAACCACCTATTTTATTAATCTTAGGCTGAAACCATCTAGTACGAGAAGAACATAAGAACCTCTGTCAATCTAGCGTTTTTGCACAGTAAGGGAAGTGAAAAAAGTTAGAAATCTTCCATGGGAGGGGAAAAGGAGACATATCACCCTGATCTGTGTGTGTGGAAAAAAACGGCTTCCTTCTTGGTGAATGATCAAGCCCTCTTCGTATGAGGAGTAACTAACTGAATGAAGCGAACGAAGGGCATGTCCGCGTCATCAATAGAAGATCAGGTCTATGTGTGTATTCGTAGGTGTGCGAGTTTAGTCTTTGTTGTGTCTTTCTGTATTCTACTTCTTAGTCTGTCTTTTTTCGGCTCAGTCTCTTTCTTTTTTGTAAGGCAAGGAAGCTACAGTTTGTTATCTTTCCTCCCTCCCATCCCACATGTTCAATCTATTTTTGCGGTTTCCCAGAGATCTTTATCATTAACGCAACCTTCATTTTGCTCATTCATGGAGTTGTATTTAGTACCTCTAAGAAAAATGATTATCCACTGTTAGTCAGTAATGAGGATTGGGGTCCATTACAGAACTTGTAATTTTTTTCAATTTTTATCTGTACAAACTGTTTTTTCATTTCTTACAACAACTTTTTAAGGTTATTTTTTATAAGAATACCCCAATTTCGGATCGCGTTCGAGTAGCTATAACTGGAACCGAAACGGTTCTGACCGATTTCAGATACCTGTTGTCACCACTAGTCATAATATAAACACAATCAGATAGTTCATTGACACTCATCGTGTTATCTTTTCCCAATGTTTTTGTTACATAACTTTTGAAGAGGTATATGTGCATTTCGACCCCAAAGATTTCCGAGAGTTCATGAATTTTTGTTTCCGAGACAAATGAGAAATTGATTTAAAATAATATATAATAATACTTATTTCATATTTAATTACTACGTCATTACCACATGTATAAATGTCACAAAATTACACCAAAAGCACTTTTTGGTTCATCCAATTGGACCGGAGAAAAGTGGTCCATAGTTTTTAAAAGTAAAATGATGTATAGACTCATTTTAACATTTTTGACGCTCCTCATGTGAAAGGACATGGTTCCTTCAAGTTGCATACACGTGGAATCTTTTATCAACTATTTAACTTATTTTCAAAATTGATGACGTGTTAATTTAGACACATGTTGATTTCCCAATGCACATGATCACTGGTATTCCAAGATGCATAGATATGTGTCTCACGTGGGACTGATGTGTATCCCTCACGGTATTGGTATGTCTCATGTGGGAAAGATGTGTGTCCCTTATTTTCATTTAAATGTTCGTATTTTATGAAAAAAATCAAGTCTCTTACTTTCTCGGAAATTGTATTTTTAAACAATAAAATAAAAAAACACAAATGATGACGTGAGGTGCGTCCCTAATGCACCGTGTTCGTCAGGACTCTTTCTAAAATTATGGTAAGGTGAAAAGAAGAAAATATTAACTATGAAATTGTTACTAACATTCGATCCTACAATCTTACGGGAATGATACTCTAGTATGACCAGTCGGACGAACTCAATGTGTCGGTGTGGTAGTTCATAATTAATATCAAAGACGAAATGCATGCACAACGAGGGACGATAACAAAATAATTTTGTGATGCATAACTTGCATACTTCCAAACCACAAGTTGCCAAGCCAATGTATGTGGTTTGATGCAACCCTTGACGGCTATAAAAGGCCCTGCACTCTTGATACTTCTCCCCGTCCATCCACCAACAACTTGAAGGAAACTAATTATCTTAGTTACAAACTCAAAATGAGTCACAACTCCCACTCTCACCACCACCCTCATCATCACCCCCACCACAACCCAAACAAGGAGATAATGTTGGCCAACTATGTGCCAATTTATGTCATGCTCCCTGTAAGTTTATTTCTAACCATGTTAATTAATTTGAAGTACACTTGGACCACATCTAAATGAACATAATGAGCTTGGAGTTTTTTTTATTGTGCAAGTTTGCAACAATAATACTATATCTAGATGTACTCTAAGGATAGATTTGTGCACTTGAACACATGAATATTTGATTTGAGCTTGGTTGGTTTTAAAATAGAAGTTTTTATTAATCAGTTCATGGTACTTTTGAAGAACAAGTAATTTCTTTTTTTTTCTCCCCATTTGATGTTAAGACGAGAGAGAGAGAGAGAGAGAGAGAGTACTTAATTTTCTCTTCTTATTTTGAAGGGGTTAGACTTTGGAGGTTGTTGAGTAGAAATTAATAGATAAATAAACAAACAACTGTTGCAACAAAACCAAAAGTGCTTTTTATTGCTACCTTGTTCCTTTTGTTTCATAGCTATAATTAAATTGCATAGAATTTTTCAAAAATAGATTTCTCGTAGAAAAACGTTTTATTCGTTTTATTTTGATACATCATAAAGAAACTAAAAAATAGCAATTAATTTTCTCTTACCTTTTGCATTAGACTACTAATTAAAGTAAAATATAAGCAAATGAAAGATATATGTATCGAAGTCTATTTTTCCACTTCTTTCATGTTAATTTTTAGTCAAGAAGACACGTACATGCCAAAATTAATCTAACAACGTACATTTAATTTCCATATATTTGTTTAATGGTATGTAGCTGGGTGTGATCAACGTAGACAATGTGTTGGAGAACCCAGAGGCTTTTCGCGAGAAACTATTGCAACTAAAACAAGCTGAAGTTGATGGTGTAATGGTAGATGTTTGGTGGGGAATAGTAGAGAAGAAAGGACCCAAGATTTATGAATGGGGTCCATACAAGAAGTTGATCAAAATGGTTCAAGAAGTTGGCCTGAAGTTGCAAGCTGTGATGTCCTTCCACCAGTGTGGAGGCAATGTTGGAGACATTGTCAACATTCCTTTGCCTCCTTGGGTTTTAGAAGTTGGTGAAAATAACCCTGATATTTTCTATACTAACAAGAAAGGGACAAGGAATCCAGAGTTTCTTAGCCTTGGTGTCGATAACCACCGCCTTTTTCACGGTCGGACCGCTGTTGAGGTAATTAAGTAGTGATCGATCTTCGATTGTATATGTATGTTTATCATTGTGTTGAACCATGCATGCATGCATTAATTTCTTGAGTTTAAAATATTTGTCTAAGTATAAAATTTTGTTTTGGTTTTATGTATTATTATTATTATTAACTGTTATATATTGGTGGGGTTTAATATATATATGACAGATGTATAGTGATTTCATGAGGAGCTTCAGGGAGAACATGAAGGAATTTTTGGATGCAGAGGTTGTGACAGACATAGAAGTAGGCATGGGACCTGCTGGAGAGCTTAGATATCCTTCATACCCACAACCTCAAGGGTGGGCTTTCCCTGGAATTGGGGAGTTCCAGGTAAATTTAATTTTTATTACATCGATCGATCGTAGAATATAAATTAAATGAGATTCACCACAAAATGAAATCTGTCGTAATTAATTTTCAACCACATCCTTAACCAAAAGGATTAATTGTCTCTTAAGAAAGACAACAAATTTAGTTAAGACGAAACCTAGAAATCGATCACTGATCTAATTTGAGTACCTCCACGGGATAAACCTCGACAGAAAAGTACCCTTGAGTAGTTGATCGCTAAGAACATCTCACAAGTCTTAAACGTGAATTTGCAATCAGGATTCCTCTTCTTCCTTAATTACTACTCCTTTAAAATGCTTATAGGAGGCTATGTACGTGGTAAAAGAGTTGTCATCAAACATTACTTAAGAATTTATTGAATCATACCACATTAATACATTTTTTTTATTTTTTTGTGCAGTGTTATGACAAGTATCTCAAAGAAGAGTTCAAACAAGCAGCAAAAAAAGTTGGACACCCAGAGTGGGAGCTTCCAGATGATGCTGGAGAGTACAATGACACACCTGAGGCTACAAAATTCTTTGAACCAAATGGGACATATAATTCTGAACATGGCAAATTCTTCTTGACTTGGTACTCCAACAAGCTCATAGCCCATGGAGATGAAATTCTTGAGAAGGCCAACCATGCTTTTATTGGTTGCAAACTCAAGCTTGCTGCCAAAGTAAAATTCAAATTTCATTTTTATTTACTAATTACAAACGACATTAATGGAAAAATTTAAAATGTTTAATTTGTATTAATAGGTTTCAGGAATTCACTGGTTGTACAAAACAGATAGTCATGCAGCAGAGCTCACAGCTGGATACTATAATCTAAAAGAGCGAGACGGGTATCGAACAATAGCAAGAATGTTGTCAAGGCATTATGCCATCTTCAACTTCACTTGTGTTGAGATGAGGAACTCTGAACAAAGTGCAGAAGCCCGCTCTGCGCCTGAAGAACTTGTCCAACAGGTCATTACAATACTAACATATAATTAAAACTAATTAATAATCAGATGTTGTTATGTAATTATGTATAGTGGAAGGTTTTTATGTTGTAGCTTGTGTGTTAATTTCTCGACAGGTATTTAGTGGATGTTGGAGGGAAGAAATTGAAGTGGCCTGTGAAAATGCGCTTAACCGCTATGATGCGACTGCGTATAATCAGATACTCAAGAATTGCAGGCCGAATGGGATCAACAAAACTGGGCATAACATTCTGAGGGTGTTGGCTTTGACATATCTAAGGTTGACAGAGGATTTGTTGCAGGAGGATAACTTCAAACTCTTCAAGATTTTTGTCCAGAAATTACATGCTGATCAGGTGAATTCATATATATATCGTAGATTTCATTTTGGACTATTTATTAAGAAGGGCTAATGACAACATATTAGGAAAAGAAAATAATAATAAAAACTAGAAAATTAACTTTGTACAACAATATCAGCATATATAGAATTCACATTTTCATAAGTAACATAAATTACAACTTATTAATTGCATGCATGGTAGCACAATTATTAGTTGTAAGGGGATGGCCAAAATCGATTAAGGTGTTTTTGCACAGCCATTCAAGCAAAAATTAATTGTTATTAAGGTTGCCCTATCCCCATAATTTATGGCAATTAAGTTGCGGTCGTCCAATTCTCAATGTTGCGTCCCATTTAATTTACATTCCTTATTATGATGATGATATATATATATACTTGATTTCATAAAAATCGTTTTGCTTTTTTCTACGAAATTAAAATCAGGATTACACTCCCAATGCACTCGAGTACTACAAGCCTATGGAACCGATGAAGCATTCAAAACCAAGAATGCCAATGGAGTACATTCTTGAGGCAACAAAGCCAATGGAGCCATTCCCGTTTGATGAGGAAACTGACATGAAGGTTGATGGTGATGCTGTTTCTGCAGCTTGATTGTCTGTTTAAGGCCAGAAGTTGTGTGCTTGTAGTAATCATAATAATTACGTAAATAAAACTCCAGAAGTTGGGTGCTAATGAATCCTGGAGCAACTTGTGAGTCAAATAAGACCATATGTGTTAATATCTTGTGTGTAATGGTCATTTAAATAAAATTATGTTTTGTCATTTGTGTGTGTTTGTTACTATTTTCAGCTTCGTTTTGTCCTGTCTGATTGTTTGCAGTTTATTGGACAACTTGAACTATTCTTCTGATGTAAAAATTTGATCATATATTGTAATAAAAACAAATTGAACAAACTTTGTGGTTGGCATTGTTCCAACCAAGGAATCTTAAAATATAAAAAAAGGTGATAAGAAAAAAATAAAAATATCTAAGTTTGTAAAATTCTTTTTTTACTGCTTCAATTATGTTCAAAAGCTAAAGATAAATTACATTTTACTGATTCAAGAATGGACACAACTTGTCTAGCTTTTTCCTTCTCAATCCTCTCTCTCTCTCTCTCTAGATTTGCCATAGAAACAAGAGAATTGTCTGATACGAAAAAATCAAGTAGCCATCTTGTTCTAATATGACCATAAATAGTATTTCAAAGAATCAGAAAAGTTATATATGTATTTTTATTGAAAAGAATAGAAGCATGCAATGCAAGGTTGGTTGTTGGAGTCCTTCAAATCCACATCAACTCTTGCTCATACCTTATCTCTTTCTACCAAACAGATTTCTTATGATAAGAGTATAAAACATGTTCCTATTCGACATGTGATTGTAAAGTTTCATATTATATTGCTTTTCTTTAAAATTAATATTCTCACGATTAATCCTCACTTTTAGCGTAAGGAAATGAGAGATCAATTTTTGTGATGACTAGCTTTCATTATCTTTATGAAAACAAATTGATTTTAACATTTTATATTGGAATGTGTATATATATGTATGGAAATTATCTACCCGAAGTAATTTTTACGTAAATTATATCACAAAGAGGAAAATTAATGGTATGTAATTTTTTTTTCAAACCAAGGTATATAAAATTCCAACAAAAAAAAGAAGAAGATAATTCCATAGTTAGTAGGTACGTTATGACATTACAATAGTTAAAATCATAAAACAAAACCCTGAATTTCCAAAGTGGTATTAATTAATGTTTTTTGACGTCTTGAATTTTATTCAGTTTTACAGTGATACTATTTAAATAATATATTAAATTATTTCTCCTTTGGGCTATAACGTTTAGGTGAATTTACCTATTGCTTCTCGTGAGATAATTTCTTTTATATATATACATGTGTCTATTTAAGCCATAAAAACTTAGTAGTATTCTTTAATGAATTTCCAATATATATAGACACATATCCATCTGAACCAAATATCTCAAAATGTATGTCTCGTATGAAGTTTTTATGTGACGACTAAACGTAATGAAACATGCGAACTAATAGTGTTATAAAGTTAATTCATATATAGTTATTAAATTCGTATTACTAAGTTGTTCCTTATGAAGGATAATTTAAAGATGGTGCTAAAATATTAGAAAATGAATTTCCTTGATGGAGTCATGTAGTGTCATATATATATATATATATATACTATATTATATTGTGTACCTAATGTACATAAATTACACCAAACGCATCTTTTGAATCATATAATGTGATGGTTAATCTTTCTGGAATTTAGAGGACCACAACTTTTTGAGAAGTGATAGGGTTGGAAGGTGTAGAAGAAATTTTAGTGCTAAACAACTACCGTAGAATTTGATCCGAAATTCTAAGAACGATGATATTCTTACCTGACCAGAACTTTTTCGACCGATTCATGATTGATCATAATTGATCTTAAGATGTTGCAATTGCATGCTGATCAGGTAAAGTCTTTTTCATTTATATAATATTATGATGATGCTTAATTTTATGATTTTTTTGTTTTGACTTTGATATGATGTTGGGTTGTTCTGAAAATTTTAGGATCACACTCCTGATGCACTCAAGTACTATAAACCTGTTGAACCACTGGACCATTTCAATCCAAGAATGTCAATTGACTACAATCTTGAGGCAAAGGAGACTATGGAACCACTCTCATTTGTTGAGGAAATTACTGATATGAAAGTGGAGGATGGAGTTCCAGTTTGATGGTCTTGTAGAAATATGTTGTGTTTCAACCTATATTTCAGACAAGTTGCATGTGTGCTAAGGCCTTCATCATACGGAGGTTGTAGTAATCATAATAATTATGTAAATAAAGCTCTAAAATTGTGTGCTGATCAGACCTGAAGCAAGTTGTCAGTCTTAAATAAGAATGTTCTTGTACCAAATGTTTTGTCAATAATGATGCAAGTTGATAAAAATAACTGATAACCAATTTTATATTACATTTTCTGTTTGTCTAGTAAGCAGATGGAAATCTATACAGATATCTTGATAGGAGGTAACATGGAAGCACTATTGGCTATTCAGGTTCACAAATATTGCTTTTACCGAACGGTCAATGTTTCTGGTTGTTAATTCTCGTGAGAAAGAATCTTAGAAAGTTATAATCTTTGTGATGCTGATATGTTTCCGGTGTCTATTCAGTTTCTGTTTCTGATATAAAGTATATATGCCATATACTGTGATTGTAAAGGTTTATCTGGTATATGACATCTTTCTGGTGTTTATGATAAGAATCTCTAGCTTTAAGTCAGACATGATTTTGATATATGTTTTTGACTGACTAATCAGTCATCACATAGTTGATTTGATTATGACTGTAACTCCTCGTTAAGAAACAAAAATTAAAATCTTTCCTGTTTCGTACATACCATTTCCTGCTTCAATTCCAGCGGCAGAAAAAAGGGCTGAAAAGAATCCCAAACCAAAATGTTAAGATAACACCAGATGTTACCATATGTACCAATTAGCACCTAAGTGCTAAATTACAGTTCCCCACCTTATGTACCAGTTACTGTTAGCTGCCATAGTGCAACGGTGTCATGCAGTACAATATCATAACAAGTTACATATATATAATTATACTGCTACTGCAGCACATACTTGTTAGGATTCTTAGTTTTCTGCAACATTGGCTTCAGGAACACTGCACCCAGAACTGGTGGTCTTTGGGATTCTTATCTCGAGATAGATGTCGTTCTCGACATATGCTTCTGCCTTCCTCCAATCTGCATTTGGTGGCAGCTCAAGCCTCCTAACTTGCCCGTATTCCCACCACATGTCAGTCCTCCAGTCCTTTGTATCAGTCGATTCCCTCAACTGCCTGCTGATTTCCAGTGTCTTCCCACTCTCAATGCATATTTCTACCTCATACTTGCTGCTTCCTGCATACAGAAATCATGATCATTAATCTTCAAGCTTACCAGCATCTAGGGCTCGTTCTATTACTGATAAAAAGTAGAGGGGAATCAGGGGAGTTTATGACAATAGTTTGGAAAATAAAAATGTGAGGAAGATGCACTTTTAAGAAGGTTTAATCATACCAAAGAAATTTACAGACCCTTATGATTACAAAATGGCCGTATGACTGTGACGGATCATGTATTTGGGTTTTGTATCTTCTTTACTAAAATATTGTAATTTCACAATACCTCGGTAAAGTAAGAAGGAACTTCGAGAAACGATATCTTATCTCAAGCATTTTTAGAAGAAAAAATCCTTAATTCCCGACAGTTATATTGAAAAAAGAAAATAGTAACACTTCATAGGATAGTGTCAATCATGTTGTCTATGTTCATCTATAGAAGCCCTATTCAACGTACGGGGTTGCTTAATCCAATGGTTATTCCACAATAGTGAACCACACAATCACAGCACTTAATATTGATCAATCACACAGGGTTTCTATCAATTTACATTAAACGATCACCTAGCCCAACAGTTAGACATCCCTTCCCTTTACCATTATCAACTGACTAAGCAGACAACCTTCCAAAAAAAACAGAGGTCAGTAGATTGACCCATCAACCTAACAAAATAGATCGCACAAAGTCATGGATTAATTAATTACTTAACCAACCAATTAATCTGAGAAAATTGATCACACATTCATGCGGGCCATATGACGATATTCTTTTAGTTGACCCACCAACCATGGCCTAAGAAATCAGTCACATAACCACATAAATTGATTAATCACTAAAATCACACCCATCAACCTCAACATATAAGATTAATAATAAGAGAGCCGTGAATTGAACAATCACTGAACTGACCCACTGATCTCAACCTACAAAATCAATTATTCAACATCTTAAGTCGATGCTCGGTTACTCAAAACCACCAACTTCAACCTACAAATTTGCTTATGTAACAACTCATATTGAATATTGTTTTATCGATCATGCACCAACTTAAATTGACTGCCACTTGATCCACCACTAGCATGAACCTACAAAATTATTATGCTACAGTTAACAAATGAATATTGGTAGTCAAATACTCCACCAATACATCAACTTCAAAGTACAGAACCAATTACTCGATCACTTGAACTGATATTAAATTAATCAAACCCATCACTCAAAAACAATTACACGGCCACATAAACTGGAGTGAATCAGTCAACCCACCGACTTCAACCTACAAAGTTAATCACACGACCAAAACATTGATAGTTCACTTGATCGACCCATTAACCTCAACCTAAGAAACAGATTTTGCCACCACATGAATTTGGGGGTCAATAACTCAACCCATTGACCTTGACTTACAAAACCGTTCAGACAACCACTTAAGTCCACTTCCAATTCTCTACCGGTTAAATCTACAACTCATTATACAAAAATCATTAACTTCCACCTATAAAATCAATCACGCGACTACTCAAATTAATATTAACAGTCGATTACTCAAGCCCAACTATTCCAAATGACGCAACCAACTATTCACCCCCATAAACTTATAGTAAATTAATTTTCAAACCTATGAACTCCAAAGTATAAAACCATTACCAAGTACTCAAAGCTGCCAACTTCAACCTACAACATCGATCATGTGACCAAATAAATTGATACATCACCAATCGACCCATCGATTTCAACCTACAAGATCAACTACTCCGGTCCTAAAACTGATAGTAAAATACTCAAATCTCCTGCAAATATTGGCAGCTATTACTGAACCATCAACTTAAACCAACATTTTGGTTATACATCAACAAAAATTGACTGCTAATTAACCTCATGATCAAGCCCAATTTAAATGTACTGCCAAATACTCAAAGCCACCAACTTTTGACCTCTAAACTCAAATACTCAAACCCATCAATTCCAAATCACACAACCACTCCCAATCACTCGAAGCCACCACCTTTAACCTCCAAAGCCAATAATCAATCCAACCAAACCATTATCAAACCTGGGAGCTCAACCTTGAAGAAGAATCCGTTCTCGGTTTCACCCCAATCGACCTTCACAAAAAATCATTTATGCGGCCACTTAAATCTACTGCTGATTCTTCCAATAAGTTAATTCTACTCCCAATTACTCAAGACCACCAATTTTAACAGCACAATCACTTGAATGGGTACTAAAGTACTCAAACCTATCAATTCCAAAGCACAAAGTTAACGAAGCAATCACTGAAATCTACTACCAATTCCACAAACAAACAACCCATCACTCAAATCCAAACCTGGGAGCTCAGCCTTGAAGAAGAAAGCATCATCGGTTTCGCCCCAATCGACCTTCCGGACCTTACTCCCGGCAGCCAAGAGCGAATCGACATCGAAGTCCCAGATTGGGAAGGCGTCGGCGGGGTCGAAGAACTTCCCGAACAGCATAGGGCTGAACGCCGACCCGGGAAAGTCCCGATGCTTCTCCGACGCGTCCTCCGTCAACGCCACGCGCCACCGCGTCCGCGGCTTCCGGTCTGAAGCCTGGATCGGGATCGGCTTCTTCGCCATGATAGGGTTAGGGTTTGGGACGATTTGGGAAAGCGGAGGGAAAGATGACAGATTCTGTTTGGATTGTGGGTTGGTTTGTTTGGTGGGGAATCGAACTTTTTTTATTCACGTTGAATTTAGGATAGAAAATGATTAATGGACGCTTGCGTCCGGGAATCGTGCTACGTGTTCAGTCCAGTAAGCAGTCAGTAGTCCAGTCATCAAAAGTCAAATGTCTTTTACTTTCTGAAATTAATTAAATAACATATTTATTTTGTGTCACATGCAACTTTTACTTTCCCAATGCAACATTTCACTTTCTCATGCAACATTTATTTTCCCAATGCAACATTTGATTCCCCCACGGACCCACAACTAAAAATGGACAGACTCACACCTTATTATGTCCAGAATAAGTTATGTGTCTGTCTTGAATAAGTTGTGTGTCTGTCCATAATAAGTTCAAAGTCTGTCCATAATAAGTTCAAAGTTTGCCAATAATAAGTTGTGTTTGTCCATAATAAGTTCAAAGTCTATCCAGATAAAATTCAAAGTTTGTCCATATTAAGATCAAAGTGTGTCCATAATAAGTTCAAAATCTGTCCATAATAAGTTCAAAGTCTGCCCATAATAAGTTGTGTGTTTGTCGAGAATAAGTTCAAAGTATGTCCAGAATAAGTTCAAAATTTGTCCATATTAAGATCAAAGTGTGTTCATAATAAGTTCAAAATCTGTCCATAATAAGTTCAAAGTCTGCCCATAATAAGTTGTGTGTTTGTCCAGAATAAGTTCAAAGTATGTCCAGAATAAGTTCAAAATATGTCCATAATAAGTTCAAAGTCTGCCCATAATAAGTTGTGTGTCCATAATAAGTTCAAAGTCTGTCCAGAATAAGTTCAAAGTCTGTTCATATTAAGTTCAAAGTTTATCCAGAATAAGTTCAAAGTCTGTCCAGAATAAGTTCAAAGTCTGTCCAGAATACGTTGTATGTCTGTCCACAATAAGTTCAAAGTCTGTCCAGAAAAAGTTCAAAGTCTGTCCAGAATAGGTTGTGTGTCTGTCCAGAATAGGTTTTGTTTCTGTCCAGAATATGTTCTGTGTCTGTCCAGATTATGTTGTGTATTTGTTGAGAATAAGTTGTATTGAGAAAATATTGCATTGGGAAACAAAATGTTGCATTGGGAACGTAATGTTGCATCGGGAAAATAAAAAATTGCATGTGACAAAAAAATGTTATTTATTTAATTTCAAAAAGTAACATATATTTGAATTTTGATGACTGAATTGCTGACTGTACTATCCATGTCAGCGCGCGTCACGAACGCCTGCGTCCGTGTATAAGGATCCTTGAATTTAGGGGTCGGGTTATGACGAAATGGATTGCATTATTTTTCATTTTGTGTAATGACAAAAGTTGAAAAGTAAATTACTAATTGTTTTAAGTAAAACTCAAGGTGTGATTGATATCGAGGGGAATTTTACTTTTAAAATAACTTCTGGGTGATTAGTAGTTATAAAAACTTAAAAAAAATCTGGAACTCAAGTTCCCGTAATGACTTTGATGACTTAAAAATATATGCTTACATGTGATTTGTTTGCAGGGAAATAGTATGAAAGTAGAAGAACTAACTTCCCGAATGACTTCTTGTGATTGATTTGGAAGCAAACTTAAAATAATATTGAGAACTAAATTATGTGAGGTCTCTCACTTTACATTGAATGACTCCCCTCACTCCAATTTCTTGGGAAGTCATGAAACTGACTTCAAAATTTCTTCCACTTCTTGTTAAACAATCACACCCTAAGAGTGATTTTCCTAATTTTCACTCTAGAACGAGAGAAAGTCATGAAAGTTAAATTCTAAACTTTTTTCACTTATTAAGTACCAATCACGTGCTTTAGAAAGATTCTGAAAATCCAATTTCAAGATATTCATAATCTTATAATTTTTGTACATGAAATGATTTCCCCCGCTTCGACAATAACAACACCATTGGAAGTCATGGAACTAGAATTATACAATTTTAACTGTGTTACAATCTTGTAAAATACTTAAAAATCCGCCAATCCCACTGCATTAGCACACCCCCATCCACGTACCCCGACCACTGTCCCATCTCAGCCGTCCATCCTCCCCAAAACCAACGGTTCGGATGGAGATCCGTGTGCTCGCACCTCATTGGCTCTTCCAAATCCCCACCTCCCTATAAATATACAAATCTCTCAAAGCCCCAAATCGTCCAACCAAATCCTAGATTTCGAACTCGATCCCGATGGCCGGAAGAGGGAAAGCGATCGGCGCCGGAGCGGCGAAGAAGGCGTCGTCGAGGAGCAGCAAGGCCGGGCTCCAGTTCCCGGTGGGGAGGATCGCCAGGTTCCTGAAAGCGGGGAAGTACGCCGAGAGGGTCGGCGCCGGAGCTCCGGTCTACCTTGCCGCCGTCTTGGAGTACCTTGCGGCTGAGGTAATCGAGTTTCGTGCGAAATTTTCGAGTTTTTTATCCATTTTGGCGTTTTTTTAGGTTTTCGACGGTTAAAAGTTCGAATTTGGGTTTTGATTTTTTATTTTGAGATTTTGCTCGAGTTTTGACTTTTTAACAGTTAAAAGATTTGATATTTGAGCACTTTTGATGGTCCAGAGATCTGAAATTTGATTTCTTTTTCCCAAAAGATTTAATTTTTATTCCGTTTTCTTGTTCTAACCGTTGATTCGAGCCGCATTTTGTTGCGTAATCATAGGATTTTGATAAAAATGTAATCTTTGAAGGTTCTGGAGTTGGCTGGAAACGCTGCCCGCGACAACAAGAAGACCCGCATCGTCCCGAGGCACATCCAGCTTGCCGTCCGTAACGACGAGGAGCTGTCGAAGTTGCTTGGGACGGTGACGATCGCCAACGGAGGAGTGATGCCGAACATCCACAACCTCCTTCTCCCGAAGAAGGCTGGAGCAGGTTCGTCCAAGGGTGCCGCTGCCGACGACGAGTGATGTTCACTTTGTTTGTTAGTTAGTTAGTTAGGATTTGTTGTAAGTCTGTTTGTGGTGGGAATGAATGTAGTATACTAAATCTTTTCAATCGAATGGAATGAATTGGTTGTTTTCACCTAAATGGGATGGATGGATGGATGGATGGATGGATGAATTGAATGAATGGATGTTTGTTGGTTATGTTTATTATATAATTTGTTACACTTCAAAAGATGTTTAATGTGTTCATTTTGTTTTTTTTTCTTGGGTAAATGTATTGTCTCTTTATTTTGTGTCTAATTGTATTAATTTATTTTATGTAATTCTTAGATAAATGGTCATAATTACTTCAAACCTTGTCTTGATAGGTGCACTTGGATTGTGCACTAAACATCATTGGTGAATTTGGACTTTGAAGAGAAGAACGTCTTTAGGATTAGAAGGCGACTTCTGGGGGTCTGAAGATTATTTAAGCTAATTTTGATCCTATAAAATGATTGGCACAAAGTTGGCTAGAATCTTGTGTGACTGAATTTAGAGAAATACGACTGCCATACTATTTGTCACGGTTAAAAGATCTGAACTGTCACATCTTAATACTAAAAATTTCAAGGTAACAAAAGATTGGAGATCATTCCATATTTGTCTGTCAGTTACAATGTTTGTTGGTGTTGATAGGAAGAATAAGTTCTTCAGTTTGTTTGTTATTTGGATTTTTTTAAGTTGGTGTTAAGTCTGGTTGTGTCTTCGGGCTCTGTAAATCATGAATTGTTAAGTTGATTGATTCTTCACCTTAATTGATGGATGCTTTGTTAATTCAGTGCGTAACATTTTTTCAGACAAATCATAATCCATGACAGAAATAAGATATGGCAAGTATAGGGGAGCACAGTAGATGTTGAGAAATAAGGACACCTATAAAACCGATTTTTTAAAAATTAAATGGTGCTGCTTTTTATTCTAACGTCTGTTTGCCTCCTGTTTCCTAAGTAAGGAATAAGCTAAAACATGTAATTGTTACAATTTTTTTGGTCAAAAGAAAAAAAAACTATCTGTGTTTTGTTTCATGTACAAAAAAAAAACCCTCAGATGAACTAACAGCTCCGTATCTTGTTTATTGATCCATTCTGTCATCTCAGACATTTAAATAGTTCTTCTCTGCAATGGTTAAGGTTAGCTCCATAAAGGGACATCTCTGATGATTTCCCTGCAAATTGGTTAAGAATTCATGTCAGAGGAAACTTACTTCAAAACCAAGCAAAATGCAACTTCGATACTGAATGGCACATAATATGGAAAATTCCATTGTAGAAGCAACGGTCAAAAGGAATTAACAAACTAGGATTATGGTTAAGGGTGTAACTGCGTACCGTTGTTAAAAACTAGGATTCTTCGTCTGAGCTGGAAGAATCACCAGCACGTTGGTCTCTAATTGCCGGAAATAGCTTCTCCCTTGGATTCACCACAGGCTGCAATGTAGGTGACTCCTTGGCAGGTACCGTAGTATTTATTCGTTTAGGCGCTTGCTTAACTTCCCTGCAGATTTTATCTAGCATTTGAAGGAAATCTCGGAGGATAACGAACAACCGCAGACCCTCATCCTTGGAAGTGTTCCCTTGGAAATAATCGGTCGTGGTTTTCACCAACGCTCTTATTCTCTTCTCGTTGTCAAGCAGAGAAGTAATGCCCATCTCAGCATGCTCCACAAAACACTTGAGGGAGTGATGGAATCCACTATCCTCTCCTATACTCGCCATATCTTTGTTCAGGAACTCTTTCGTCCTGACCAATCCCTGCCCCAGACTCCCTACTGTTGAAATAATGGAGTCCACGTCTAAAACCGCAGCCTTCTTCACATTGTCAAGCTCCCCACTCAGGCCAGAAACGATTTTGAGACCAAGGCTACGATAGTGGTCACCAGACTCACGGGGTGATTCATCCATGAAGTCCTCCGAGTTGAGACTGGACATGCTGTCGTTTCCTCTGGTCATTCGTACAGCCCGTAAGCCTTCGGAACGGATAATTTCTTGGACAACAAAGTGCAAGAGCGTGGTCTTCCCGTCTGTTCCTTTAACGTCGGATAGTTTTAGGAGCGTATCGAGCTTGAACGCTTGCGCACCCCCACGGAATGTACCATCATTCATGCGATTACCGGTCTTAAGAACAGCTTCTAATAGTTTTAAGAACAGACGACTGTTTCTGAGCTCGTTGCAAGCTGTCTGAAATAAATCAAAAAAACAAAATCAAATTTCTCCCAATAATTGAGCAGAGGAATAATGTAGTAGTCATGAAAGAAAGTGCAAATGATCCAGCAAATTACAACAGCGTACGTTGATCAGTTAGCAAATCTTTCAATTGTGAGCTCCTTATAGTAAGTTCAATCGTGAAGTATATTATTATATGTAATAGGGTCATCGAAGACTTGCCTCCAAAGTCATTAGCGACTCCTTGATGCTTGCAATGTCCTCTTGAAGTGTGCCCATAAAGAGCAAGGCGTCAAGACGCTTAAAAGCATGAGGAATATCCACCAATGTCTTCAAGAAGCGTTCAGCGATACCAAGTTGGGAAACATCGCCACTGTATAACCTAAGTTTGAGCTCTTCTTCAGAAGTTGGTGCCATTTTCAAAACCGTTTGAAGTAGCTCATTGGGTAGTTCATTTCCTGTTTGAACAGAACTTCATAAAGTTAGAACAAACAACTGTAACAAAAGATTTGGGGTTTCGATCTGTGTAGTTTTATGACTTTATCAGAAAAGATTTTGGTTTTTCTTTTACCTTCCATAAGAGCATCACAAACTTCTTCTATTGTCACATTCAATGCCCGAAGTAGGATTGCAAGATTCTGTGACTTCTTCGGGTCTAGCATTTGAAGAGGTTTAGTTGAAGAGTCACCAGAAGATGCTGCTCTTTTATGCTCTGATTTGCCTTTGTCTGCTGTATTGGCGTAACCAAACAGAGACTCAATCATTTCTTCATTAAACCTGCAAATTTAACATTTGTCAATTTGATTAAATCAAGCCAAAGGTAGCCGGCCTTCACGCAGGCGGACTGAGTAAAATCGGTTAGCCCTTAACGAGAAAGGCATGCTCATGAGAAACATACTGGAAGGATCCTGCTTTAATTTGATGCCACACCATCGACTGGTCCGGATTGGCAGAAACTTTATCCCAAAAGAATGGCTTCAACTTGGTTTTTGAAGCATTTGTGTCGTTGTCATCATCAGTCGTAGGAGGATTTGGCCCAAGTGAAGACCTCCTTCTCTTCGAACTCGTCCTCATTTGGCCAGGGCAAGAAGAACCCTTTGGCGGTGGTGGAGGTCGAGGACCAGTCTTCGGCGGAGGAGGTGGTGGCGGTCCTGGTGGAGGACCAGATTTTTTCATAGGAGGTGCCATAATTGGTGGAGGTGGCGGTGGTGGCGGACTAGGTGCCGGTGGCAACGGTGGTTGTGATACTGGTCCGTCAGCTTGAGCAGCCGGTGCAACTGAAGAACTTGTAATCCTGCTCACCGCATTCCAAGATGAATTATCACTTGGGCCAACATCTAGAGATGTGACTTGACCACGTTCAAGCGAGTTGGTCTTGAACGACGTCATTCCTGTCCTGCTGTTCATTTTGTTTCTAAGACCCCCATAAGATTTAGTAGAACCTGAAACCAAAAAGAACATGATAAGATACTATATATATGTCGAATATTTTGTTGCCGGAGACAAGTTGTAAACATCTTACTTACCTTCCGAGAAATCACTTAAACTTAAGGTTAGAAGAGGTCTCTCATCCCTTTGTCCACTGTCTAAATTATTATCTGTTCTCCGATGTCTACCAATGCAATAGAATGAAATCCCAGCCAACAAAAACGCTATGATTCCAATAAGAACAACGGTGATGACAATAGAACTTGTGTAATTATGGGGCTTCTCAGGTGGTGGTGGTGCTTTAGATTGTTTTGTAGCTTTAGTGCCACTGGTTCCCGACGCATCAGCTGGTGGAGTATCAATATCATCATAGTCCTCAAGAGTCGGAGCAGGGGCTTCAGAAGAAGAAGGTGCTGGGCTACTGGCAGGTGATCTGTCGTTGGGAGAGGGAGCTTGAACGGAAGCCAAACTCGGCTCAGGTGCTGACCTGGAAGCTAGTTGTGAGGCTAATGACAAAGCCGGTCCTGGAGCAGGAACGGACCCGGGGGCCAAAGTAGGAGCATGTCCAGGGGCCGAGGCATTAAAAATGCGTTGTGTGTAGCGAACCTTCAATTTTCGTCTAGAAGTATCATGCGGGTAAAGCATGGAATCATTGTGTGCTCCATACCATCTCTTTGAACTACAAACTTCTATATGGATGGACGTCAGGCACCCGTAAAGTTCCGATAATAACTTGGTCACGTCGTCTACAATGACACTTACACTGATCACGTCTGTGCTGATGAATTTTAATCTACTACCGCCAACGATTTGCTTTACCTGCACAACATGGCAATAACCGAGGGGAGGATAAATAGTTGGCATACATTAAAAAATAAGTCTAAAACTTGCAACGATAAAACTCCATTGAGAAACTCGAAAAGTTGAGTATAATTATCTTGCTGAATGCAGTCAATCGGTCATGCAGTGGAAATAGACAAAATATCCACATCCTTAAACCAAAGGACACGAGGATTTACATTGGCAGTACCATTTTGAAGCATTGACATGAACTAATGTTATTGTTATTAGGAGACATTGTTCCTAAATTAAACAAACTCAATTGTGCATAAGGACATGGAAATTTAAACTAGATACAACAAATTACAAATTTTCCTTGTTAATCACAAACAAATGTAGCACCCGCCCGTGGAATTACAAATTCGCTAACAGGAAAAATGCATTCATACCCACATGCTTACCTAAATGGATATAAAAATCGAACATTTTGATTTGAACCCATCAAAAGCTTCATAGATTAACAAAAAAAAATCTTCAAATGAAGTAAAAACAAAAATCATAAATTTCTGGTTAAAAAGTAAAAAAACAGACAGATACAATCGTCTTCCGAATCAACAAAAACAAAGTATTCCAACCAAACCAAACAATGGCGAAAAGTATCAAACAAAAAACTGTCTTTTCAATTAAAAAAACATGAAGATCAACAAAAAATATCGAATCCTGAGAACCCAGAAAACAAAAAAAAACTTCGCATTCCATCAAATGGTATAACAGAAAAACAGTAAAAATCCAATCTTTCCTACAAACGAAACAAACCATCGCATTAAGAAAACCCAAAAAAACACAAACTCCTCATTCCATCAAACTATCAGTCTATCACACGAATAAAAATCCAATCTTTCCTGAGAAAACGCAAAAAACATGAAAAAACAGAGAACCGACATAAACCATCCAATTCCGGCATGAAAAAAGACGTAAAAATACGAAAATCTTTCGTAGAAAAAATACGAAAAGAACACCACAAAAACACAAAATGATGGTTTTGGCTCACCAAGACGGCATCTTTCCTGGGAAAATCCCTCGCGGAGGAGCAGAAGCAGAGGGCAAGGAGGAATAAGAAGGAGACGAGACGAATCCTTGTGATAATGGTGGGTCCCATTCCCATTCCCATTCCCATTCCCATTCCTTCCTTCCTCACATCTATTCACATATGAAGAAGAAGAAGAAGAAGAAGAAGAAGAATGGATCCAAAAGGAGGCGTTTTGGGAGAAATTCCGGTAATGGAAATGGATTTGGTGAAATGAAACCATTCTTTCTTTCTTACCTCTATATTTGGGGTGTCTTCTCTACTCTTTCATGTTTTTCATTATTATTAGAGTCTACAAAATTATTTTTGTAAATGGGTGACTGGACTCAAGCTCGGATACAATTTTTTTTTGATTCAGGCATCCTCCCTCAACTATTGACTTGTGACTATTTTAATCCTTAAAACAAATGCATTTTAACACTTCCTGCGCAATCAATGGAGGTGTGACCAAGTTCTAGATTTGGATGGAAAACAACAGGTGTTGAAATCTTCTTCAATTTGAAGTCAACCATGTTAGGTTTCAATTCAAAGTCATGAAGTGTACTTGTAACTGTAAAGCGAATCCAACAACTCCTTTTTGGATTAATATATGAGATCTTCTCAATCTTTAAAGACACACAAATTGTACCTAATATGGATGTTTTTAAAAGTATACTATTTATAGGTATATTGTATCGAGCATCTCTATTTTGAATTCTCTTCTTCCTCCACATTATAGGGACTAACTTATTATTTAATAGATTAATAAATTACTAATTCAGTCATCTTTAAAATAATATGCCTAAAAATTTATATTTATTTCAATAAAGCAATACAAGTATCTCCTCGTACATCGGTACATGACTAAACTTTATGATAAATAAAGTTATTTTTAATGAGTTGAGGTCGTTATTTTTAGATGAACTTCCTTGAGCATACGAAGTGCATTTCAAAGTTAATTAGCATGTTGAGTATAAGCACAACTTTTGCCGATACAACAGTAAACAAAAAGTACATGAAATCAAGATTTAACTGAGATAAGTGTGAGAATGCAAAAATAAGTTTGCTTCTTTTTTGTCGTGAAACCTATCCCCAAGTGAACTGATTTTTAATGGGGAAAAAAGTAAAGACCTAGAGCAATACAGTATAACCCAAAAATAATTTCTGAGAAACATCCAAATGTAATTGGTGTTCAAAATATGATGTAACATTGGTCTTGTTAACTCGCCCGAAATTTGTTCGGTTTCACTAGCTCAATAACTCGGCTCAATTGTTAATGAGTCAAGCACGAGCTAAAAATTCTGATAAAAAAACGAGCCGAGCATGAGCATTACCTTCTGCGCTCGAGAACAAGTCGTAGGGGGAGAGGAGGAAGACGAGTGTTACTGTTGCACCTGACCCTCTCCCATTCACTCTTCTTCCTCCTCATCTTCTTCATCCGACCCAACCCTAAACCCACCTACATGACCTCTTCCAAGTTCCGACGAGTGCTCCGGCGACTTCGTGGCGGCGAAACTCCGACGAGGTACGTCACCCACCCTCTTGTTCGGGTCCACGGGGTCGGGGAAGGGAGGGAGAAACGGGGAACAACCGACCGGTAAACTTCACGCGGGTTGGTGCCATGTGCAACCATGCGGATCACACAACTACGTGATGGCGGTGCATGTTGGCCACTACATCCAGAAGTTGACCTCCCTGTGGCAGCGACGCACGGTTGGAGGGCTGCGATGAGGGGATTGAGTCAGTTTGGTGGATAATGTTTGGGTTATTTGTGATAAAACCGTGAATTCTATTGGTATTTGATTTAATGATTTAATTGGAATATTTGTAGAATAAATCCGAGATTTAATTGTATTTGATTAATATTAATTAATTGGGATAGGTTCGGAAAACCATAGATTTAATTGTATTTGATTAATTAATAATTAATTGGGATAATTTTGGAATAAACCTTGGATTTAATTTGATTTGAAATAATGAAAAATTGAGATAATACTTTGCAGAATTATAAGAAATAATTTAATTTTGGGAAAATTACCCATTTTCTCTGGATTTTCCATATATATGTATTAACTATATTAATTCAAAAATTTACTATTTTTCCCCTAAACTTACGAGAATTGTGATTTATAATGAAACTTTAATAGAATTACGTTTACACCAACATACCCTTTTGACTGGAGGTTTTAGAACTATAGTTTTACCTGCAGCTTTTATGATTCTCTAGTCTTGTTTATGCTTATTTCTCTATGTTTTCGTGGAGGTTGCACGACTCGTGCTTCTGGAGTAAATTGTGTTTACCCGTTGCCTTATGTATGTTGTGAGAGGTTCGTAGAACCGGTTGTCCACCTACGTTGTGATGAGTGACCGTTAGGAAGTGTGGGATGACAGTGGGATGACGTGTGAGGCTCGTTTGACTAGATGTTAAGGATTTTCGTTTGTATTGTGACGGTTCGGGAGGGTCCACTCACATTGTGACAAGCGGTCGTTGGAGTTAAGCTTACGGGCTCAGGCGTGTGGTTGGCTCACGAAACTGGATGCGGAACTTGTCAGCTCACCATCGTTGTGACGAGTGGCTGTTGGAGCTAGGCTCACAAGCTCGAGCACGTGGTTGGAGTAGGGTGTTGGCTTGTGGATTAGATGCTCGGTCTTGTCTAGGGTGCACACTCGGCATAGCTGGGATGCGTGATCGCCTTATGACGTGTGACAGTTCTACCGTGAGAGCGGGTTGAGTGTCGCCTTGTGGATCAGATACGTGGTAGGGTCGAGGTGCACAACGTGGCCTTGGGACATGAGACCAGTGTGAGTCGTACGGACGACATGACATTGTTCAGTGTCGAGTTGGTGTGGTGTACAAAGTCTTGTTTTCAAGACTCAGGTGTGGCTTGTGTATGTGCAGGTGAGACGCAGTAGGCGGCTGAAAGCGACTTGGGATTGGGACACGTTGACTGATCTGCTGCGCCGGATGCCTCCGAATATTCACCAAACTCTAAACAAGATTGGAGAGAGAAGAGCTAGTCTCTCAATCTCCAATAGGGTTTAGAATCTAACTACTAACCCCTTTTTAGTTCCATTGAGAAGAAGATCTCTGAAAACTAAAACTAAACTTAAGAATTAAGGAAATTTCGTGGATAATTATGCAGAGAGAAGCTTGCACAATGAGACAATGAATTAATTGATTAGGTAATGAGATAAACTTGTATTTATAAGTTCTCTCTAAATTACCTATTCATGTGCAACCACTTTCCCATGATTTCATGCAAACTTCCATCTAACCATCCATTATTTATCAACAAATAATCTCAACCACGAATTAAATCAGTTATGGACCAATTCCATGCATGATCTAATTAATTCTTAAATTAATTCTGCAGAAAACCGTCTGGACCGGTCGACCGTTTGAACCAAGTTTCGGTCAACCGTTCCGAACAGACGAAAATTCCCTGTTATCGGTCGAGACGTGTCCGGTCGACCGTGCATAATTTGGTCGACCGATCAACAGTAAACGATCGACCGTTTTTTGCACAGTCCTGTAGTTGGTCAAATTTTGGTTTTACCCCTATTTAATTTGACATTTCGGGATTAGTAGTAAATTCACAACTTATGTAACATATGTAAAGATAAATCATTACACCCCATAATATTTACATCACATATGAATTTAATTTAGATTCTAATTATGTTATTAATCACAACATAATTTTGATTTTGCTTTGTCCACCCCATGTGTCATATTTTCTACATGAAACTCGACACATCCTATGAACTCAAAATCTCAATTTCTTGTTTTCCAGTTTTGGGGTGTGACCTATGGGAGGATCTAGACTAAGTTGGCAATGATATTAAGATCTTAATATCACAAGTTATAAGCGGTATCTAGCTACACATTATAGCTCCCAATTAGTTAGATGTCTTAATTCCACTCGATCCATTTAGTGATGGCGTGCACCACTTGTTTCCGTCTCTTTCCTCATGATATTAAGAATACACACAAAGTAGTATTGTGTCATCTTTGTATCAGTATTCATTTCTTGATCTCTTTAAGCTAGTTATAAATATGCGACTTAACTCAAATCATATTGTGCACATTATAACTTTGTTTTATCAAGGGGTCCACTAATATCATCACTCAATTAAGAGGGGCAATGATAATCTTTTGACTAACTATCTTCTCCAACAAAAGTCATACTTAATCAACTAGTACCTTTGCACTACACTCATTGATAGCTTAAGACACTAGTCTAATTAAGCACTCCTTAAACGATCGGATATAAGTCTCATATCAAAGGACCAAGGATACAATAAAATATTAATGACACAGAAACACATTTCTATAATATTTTACTTGTTAGGTCAATTCGGTATACAAAAGTAATATTTTCATCTTTTGCGTACCTGTGTTGTCACTCACTTGTAGAGCTACAATGATCTATGACCAACACGACAATCTTAACTCGGCAATTAATGTCTCATGTTAATTACCATGATTCCGAATATCTTTTGTTTTATGTAAACCAATATCTTTTAGAGCTCTATGGTTAATGACCAAGAGACTCTTCCTTAACACTTCTAAAAGACGAATAACATAAACAAGGAACAAAATGATTTCTCATTCAATTCATAATAATTGACATTTAAAATTAACACTTTTAGAACACATTCATTTCATTCGGGACGCGTCACCTCCATTTATGGATCGTGACTAATATGATGGATTGATTGGACTCATTGTAGTGTAGCAGGCCTGAAGGATCGCTGATCCCAATGCATGATGATTGTGCGAGCACGCAACTGTCGTTGGGTGAGGGGACTACCGGCCTATTTGGCGACGGAGGTCGCTGCCCTGCTTTTATAGTTGCGACGTTGGTGTTTGCGGCTCGTGGAGCCTGAAGACCTGGCAGACTTCGGTCTGGACCGTCCGATGTTGTGCCGGACGTATTGATTGGACTACCGATGTTGTGCCGGTGATGCTGCCGATGTTGTTCCGGCGATGATGATTGATGGGCCGATGTTGTTCCGGCTATGTTTTCCTCAGTTGGGCACCTACTGGGATGATGATTGATGGACCGACCGAGCGAAGGCTCCGTTGGTGTGGTTTCGACCACGAGTTATAGATATGTATCTTTATGGCGCGGACCTGGCGGATGCCCCTTGTCGAACCCCATGTTTAGTGTAGCCGCGTGTGGGGGGTGTCGCGTCTTGTTCCGTTATACCGTATGTGCCTACAGTAGGTCTCCTCGGGAGACCCGATGATGATTGTCGGACTGATGTCCCATGTTACCCTTCAGGGGAACTGTTTTCCTTATTGTTGATGACATGACATGCTACTAGTATGATAGGTGCATTGGTACTACTGCATGCATATAGGTGAGCTTGGCATATGGAGTTTCCTTATGGAAACTCAGACATTGTTGTTGTATCTTTTTCAGGACCGCAGTAGGTCCAGTTGGGTGGTGATCAGCGGGCGCGCGCATCTTGGGATCAGATCCTCTATTCTGACCACTGAGGTCGACATGATTACGTTTATCTTATTTTCTTGTTCTGTTGTAATCATGTATCGTTTTTGACAAACTCTGATGTAAACTGGTGCACTGCTTTTATGTTTTTATGATAAGTAACAGTCCCGTCTTTAATTATTGGTCTCTGATGCTTTGATAAATTTTTTTAAATTTCTACTGTTTCGGGATGTTACAATTGTCCTACCTCGCTCGAACTCGGCTCGAATACACCCATAGTCTGGTTTAGACTTTTCAAAAGAAAATTACAAAAAAGGTCTAGTTTAGGATGGTCCCGTGAGATGAGTATCTCTTAAATTTTAATGCCATTCTGATATATGGAACGGAAGAGTTTGCTCTGATTTCTGAGAGAAATTAAATTTGATGATGACAGTACAACAACCCACGTGTCAGTAACATGCTTAGTTCCCAACACATTCCCTTCTTGTTAGGCAACAAAACTTCAACAATCCAAAATAAGTTTGTTTCTAAGTTCTTGTTGTTAACTCTTCTTTGTGTAACTTGCTATGAGTTATTCCATTCATTTTTTTGCAATTATTGTGTTATATAACACAGATATTCTTGCAATTATTGCAGTTACAATCTGTGACAACAAGAAAGCATTTTATTGCATTACAAACTAATCCGAAGGGACTAGACCGGAGAGTTATCAATAATTGTGATTTTAGTAGTTTAGCTGTCTCCTCCAACACGTTCTTATTTAGGCTAACTCATCGGATATTTTCCAATCATTTAAGCATTTTTCATCACTTTCTCGTACATCAATCTTAGTCTTCCCATACCTCTCATTCTCAAAGTTGACTCCAAATGTCTTCACTAGGAGGGGGTTTGTGCACATGGATTCCGAGGGAATCGGATTCCGGTTGACTCCGGAAATGGGGCGTTTGTGCACGAAAACACGGATTCCGTCGGATTCTATGGTATGTATAAAATTTTCTTTGAGTTTTCCGTCACTTTGAGGTTGGAAAACCACGGGAACCGAATTTTTTCGGTCGACCGTCAAACATTCGGTCCACCGAAAATGAATATAACGGACGACCGAACATATTTCGGTCTACCGAATTCGTAACTAGAATGACCCGTTCGGACGACCGAACTTAGTTCGGTCTTCCGTTTACGTTCACTATGAGGAAGTCGCATTTCGGTCGACCGAAACTAGTTCGGTCGTCCGTTTTTCTTATCCAAATTGTTTTCCGAAGCAGGCACAAACAACAGAATTCAGTCAAAGGGAAACTGTTTTCCACTGGATTCTGTTTTCCTCTGCTTTCCCATTGACTCCGAAAATCACTTTCCGGAGCTTTCCGCGCCACTAACACCCCCTATATATATATATATATATATATATATATATATATATATATATATATATACAGAAATATTACAATGAGACCAGGTCTCATTGTAAAAAAATGAGACCCCCTATTTTCCTCCCTCAGATCTAGATCTAACGGTTGGTTTATCTAACATTCAATTTATACAACCAAAGGGTAATACAGTAATCACACACACCACACTGTTTCTCCCCATTTCTAACACCTCAACCATCCTAACTCTCTCGACCACCCTCACCTCCCTGTCCTTCACCTTCCCCAGTACCCTGGACCTCTACGCCTGGCCGAAGATCACCTGCTCCGGCGACCGGATCACTGCCATCCAGCTCGACAACCCCTCCTTATCCAGCACTTTCCCGTCCCTCTCCAACCTCACTTACCTCACCCACCTCGAGCTCCAGGAGAACCTCCTCTTCGGGCCCCTCCCGGACCTCTCCGGGCTGAAGTCCCTCCATGACCTCCTTCTACACGGAAACCACTTTTCCTCCATTCCCATTGGCTTCTTCGGAGGCATTTCCTCTCTCCTGGCTTCTTCGGAGAATTTATCTTAGCTATTCATTGTGTTGACCCAATTCAGTGTGTGTGGATTGCACAGTACCACTACCGCCATCATCATCTCTTTTGTCTCCCCTGTTCCAACACTTTCATCACTTTCACCAAACACAACACCATGCCGGAAAACGGCGGCATGGACGGCGACGACGAGAGGGAAGAATCCGAATTGGACTCGGGAGAGGAAGAGGAGGGAGTAGCGGAGGAAGAGGAGGAGCCGAGGTTGAAGTACCAGAGGATGGGAGGGAGCATACCTTCGCTCCTCTCCACCGACGCCGCCTCCTCCATCTCCGTAGCCGAGAGGATGATCACTCTCGGCACACACGACAGCACCGTCCACATACTCGATTTCCAAGGCAATCAGGTAACCTTTCGATCTCCGTTTCTTCGGTTCGATTTCGTGGATTTGTGGAGCTGACACACTTTTTTGATCATTGAGTTTGTAATTTCAGAAAGTGGACTTCGTTTTGGCTTAATTTTGTAATTTCCTCCCCTGGTTGATTCAGTAGGCAACAAAGTAGCACAACTTTGCTTTTTGTTGATTATTATATAGCTGATTGCAAGTTTTTTGTTTGATTGAATTGGTCTGTAGTTTGCAATTTCTTCGTACTCAGCATATTAAAAATCAGGTTCAGTGTATCTGAGGCAATTATTATTAGCCAATGAGATTGTGGGTGATCTTTGCACATTAGGTCCTAATCCTAGAAACAAAATGTTTTTCAAATTCACTCTAGGATGGTTCCTCCATGGTCAGGGAGTTTTCTTTTATGCTCCCACACTGATGTTCCTCCATTTCCACCAAAAGTAGAACAAGTCTGTTCTTCAACCACTCACTGTTGTTATAGTTGCTGATTTTGACTTTTATTCTCGTTTTGGTGGATTTTGGTTTTAGTTGGTGGTTTGTTGTGCTGGTGTTTGAAAAAGAAAATTGTTGCTGTAATGGGGAATTGAATATGTTGCATTCCATTTCAATGCATGATAAGGTGATCAACTATATTTGACTGTTATCTTGTGTTTTTTATGGCTCTTGTTCATATATATTTTTGGTGAAATTTGCGTAACTTGATCCATGCATACATGACAACAAATCTGGTGGCTAGAAAGCATCTTGAGTTTTTCACTGAATTTTGAGCTTAAACTTCATTTCAATCAAAAGAAGCATGAATTATTTCTAAGAAATGTTGTCAAAAGCTATGTCTTAAAGTCAAAGTTTTACCATCCAAATGGGAAAAGACCCAGCAAAACAAGTCCTAGTGTGACGATTGGATTAAAGGAATCAAAATTTTACTTTTCAAAACAAGGATTAGCAAGGAGTACGATGATGGATTTTCTTTACTATATTTCATTTCTCTCTTAGGTTTTATATATAACAAACCTAAGAGAGAAATGAAATATAGTAAAGAAAATCCATCATCGTAATCCTTCTGCAGTTGGCCTGTCCTTATTATGTAAATTTTTATATATTTCACAAGATACCCTAGAAAGAATTAAGCAAGAAGAATACGTTTTGGTGCGGATTTGGATGGTTTTGGGGGTTTCGGAAATGAATCTGGTAATGATGATGTTGTTTTCGGTGTATTAAGTGTTGAATGTGGTGCATTTGTGGGATTTTTGTTTTTTTATGTGCTAATTTGTTGTTTTGCAGGAGAAATTGAATATAAAAAATAACACTTGAAAACAAAAGGTTATTCTTCCATTAAGGTTTATAAACTTTTTCACAAACAATGGTTCATGCTTAAATTATCATTCTTATCCCTAACTATGAAGGTTTTTTGCAGAAAACAGAGAAAGTCAAAACTGAGAGGAAAAAAAGAATTCAGCCTATCCTCTTGGAACAGTTTGTTATTCTTGTTGCTTGCTAACCATTTCTACATGTGTTGTAATTATTTTTAAACTAGGCATTTTTCTGTGTAAAGTACTATACTTGTGTAATAAGTTATATAAATTTCATACTTTTGTTTATAATTGTATTTGCTGCTATGATATATAAAGTAATGTATTTTCTGTTATGCTTGTGTATTATGATTATATTTGGTTATTTAATAAACTTTTATGCTTGCGTATTGAACAAGGTATCTGTGTATTCGAATTGGATTGTTGTGTAATATACGAATATGCTTTTGTACTAAACTAGTGATATATTTAAATTTGCTATGTTTGTCTAGCAGGATTGTATTATAGATATGTGCGTTCGATACACAACATTATAAGTTTAATACATAACTATATGTGTGTTCGATACAAAACATTATAAGTTTAATACATAACTATATGCTTTCAATACACAATTGTATCTTTTTTATTACACAACGGTTACTTCTCTTAAGTTTAATATACAATCCCATCATCCCAACTACTCCATCCGAAATGAACCACACTTAAACCCCACTTCTCCCAAACATGATGGACCGACCAACTCGTACCTATACAGAGCGTAATCTCGATGACTCAACCCATGCTGCATCTGCACGGACTTCAAAAGCTGCAAAATTGAAAGAAAAAACCAAAAAGATCAAATCTTTCTATACACACACAGAGGGAGAGAGGAATTTCTCATGAGTTTTTGTGTTTTTTTAATAACTTAATTTAATATGCTAGTAGCTTTCTATGTAGCAACTTAGAATGTGATTAGCTAATTTGGGAGTGTCATGTTGCTTTTCAAATTTGAGTAGCAATTGCTATCATGGTTTCACTACACTAGTGTTTTATGTTTTCAACACCGTGATTGTCACACCTTTTAAGTGAAGTTTAGGCTTCAAAATATGGTTATTTTATATATAAGTTCAAGAACTCTTTAATTTATAAAAATTATTATTAAAATACACAATTGCATTATAAGTTGAATATAATATTGTTTAGTATGGTTTAGCTTGTCTATTGGATATTTTAGTTAGAGAACATTTTGGAAAAAAATATTATTAAAATACATAACTGTATTATAAGTTTAATATACACAACTTTAAATGTTTAATATACATTTACATAATTACAATACGCAACCACATCACTTTCGTAAATAAATCTTCCAGTGAATACACATCTATATGCGTTCAATACACAACAGAATACATTTAATACAGTTGGTTGTCGTCGGAGAGGAAGAATTGAGCAACATATGATTCTAAAAGAGATACGTACATAAACATGAATTGCTGATCCTTGTTAAGGAAAGAAAGTAGACGGAGGGTTCATGTTGTTGTGCATGATATGGGAGTTAAGGCATTGATTGGTGTTGGGGGAGAGGGGAAATGTTTGATTTTGTATATTTTTGTGATCAGACAAATAAATAATTAATTGAAGTCAACCTCTAGTGAATACACATCTATGTGATTTCAATACACAACAATATATGTTTAATACACCAATATCTCATTTCAATACACAACAGTATCATTTTATTACACAAGTTCTCCAGAACGTATAACCAGATCTGAACACTACACCTGACAGTGACTAAATTACTATAGCAAAGCATATTTTTATATAAGAAAGAGAGAAAGAGGAAAGAGAGATGTCGGAGATAAAAATGACATGGAGCACTCTACAAAACTGCATCATTTTCTTAAATAAAACTTCCAGTGAATACACATCTATATGATTTCAATACACAACAATACATGTTTAATACACCAATATATCATTTCCATACACAATGGTATCATTTTATTACACAAGTTCTCTTGAACGTATAACCAGATCTGAACACTACACATGATAATGACTAAATTACTATAGCATGACATATTTTTATATAAGAAATAGAGAGAGAGAGGAAAGAGAGAGGTTGGAGATAAAAATGACATGGAGCATTCTACAAAACTGTATCGTTTTCTTAAATAAAACTTCCAGTGAATACACATCTATATGCGTTTAATACACAACAGTATATGTTTAATACATCAATATTTCATTTCAATACACAACGATATCATTTTATTACACAAGTTCTCCGGAACGTATAACTGGATCTGAACACTACACATAACGGAAATATGTATTAGAAAAAAATGATTTTTCGTAGAATCATGCAAGTCTACAAACTTGAAGGTGGCGACGATTATCTCACAAATCTATAGATCTAAAAATGGTTTTTCCGAACTATAGTCCGTAACAAGTTGGATATAACTACCTTTCTCGTTTTAGGCATAAAAAAGAATCTTTGAAAGGAACAAAAACGGAGCTAAATTGCGATTAGAGAACAAATCTGTTTTTTATTTTCCTAGAAAAAATGGAATTTGGAGTCCATATTGGAGGGAATGCGAGAAAGAGTAATAATCTGTAAGTGGTAAAAGGAATATTACGAAAATTGGATTTGGATTTGGAAAAAAGACAACGAGATCGGAGATCGGAAGGAGACGTGCCAACTCCGACATATTTTGGAAGGTTGTTGGAGGCATCACACGTGGTTGGGTGCGATTGGAAAGGACCGAAGGAGGGGAGGAAGTAGGAGACGGGGAGATTACGAAATTATCTTTTTCATCTTTCACCGTTAGATTTGATCTTGATGGTGTATGCTTGTGGTCTCATTATATTAAATTGAGACCTGGTCTCATTCTAATACCACCTTATATATATATATATATATATATATATATATATATATATATATATATATATATATATATATATATATATATATACCATCTGGAATGGTGTTATACAAACTTCTCTTCGATCGTATAACCCAACGCGACTCTATGACTCAATCTAGAAAAACTTATGGACTTCGTGTTGGTTTGGGTTCACAAACTTCTCTTTTATCGCAGGTGAAAAACATTCATGCCGTTATTGAATCATAATCCAATACTAAATGTGCCTTAACATTTACAGTAATGGTGTTTGGTCTTGCAATACGAATCTATGTCTTGAAAAAATGGTGCAAATTGTGATCTGGGCTTGGATTATATCATAAAGAAGTACAGTCACTTTGAAAGAAAATAATTGTGTTATTATATATAGTTTTTTTTAAATCATGAATAATTTACTATTGTCAGAAGAACTATTAAGCACTAATGAGAAAAAGCTTTTGGAAGATCAAAATCACCAAACAATGGCACTCAAATACTAGTACTTAGCATCCCGATAAATGAAAACCTTTTCCACACCTCACTTCCCAAGGACCTTTTAATGAAAAGTTTCATGAAAGTTGATGTTAGGATCATTGCCCAATAAAAACCATCAAGTTCTCAGGGCCAATTAGGTACTATAATCCACTTTTCACTGTTTAACCAAAACCCAAACTTAACCCACAACAACTGCTACTTCCCATAGCTTTTTTTACTTGAAAACTTGTACTACTCTACATTAATAAATCCCAATTATTGATTATTTTTAAGGACTTCTAAGCAACCAGAACATTTGATCAGGAAACCAACATGACCACTGTGTGACAATAAATGCTATTAATGGAGTGGATTCTATCTTGGTAGGATTCCAACCAAATTGAATGTGAGATTAATCTATTAATGCCAATTAAAACACCAAAGTTGGAATTTTTTTTGGTTATTTCCACCCCATTCCCATTATCAAACTCCAAAACCCAACTTGCTCTCGCAGTTGTATGGTGTGAAAATATCATGAGCATGTCCATAGCTCCAAGATTTCTTGTCAGAAAAACCCAATTTTTTCATTAGCTGTTGTGTCTGTCTCTTCTAAAAACACCAATCTGATTCTTTCATTGATTTTGCATGTCCATTTACTCCCATCTCTACCAATCCTCTGACCAAACCAACAAGGACAGTGAGTACTACTATCTCTTCTCCATGTTACAAGTAGTTGTGTTGGAAAGAGGGGGGAAAAGTCATCTTTTTGGTGTTTTTTTGTGTTCTATGGTTTCAACACCCCAAGATTTGATTTTTATTGTGACCCATTTCATGTTTTGGTCCATGTAGTGAGTATTTTATTTTTGGTGTGCTGTTGCCTGTTGGTACCTTCCATCTGGTTCTTTAGATTTTTGTTGAATCCTAAGTTGTCCCTTTTGGCCATTTAAATATGGACACAAGATTAAGAATGTGTGTGATGGTGTTTGTTTTCTGAGACTTGGGTTGTTCTTTGATTTGCAGGAAAGCTGAACTTTTACTTGCATTTGAAGTTGTATTAAAAGAGAAAGAACATCATTGGGTTGGTGTTAGTTTTGCCAAAGATTTGCCCAAAGAAAGAGTTTTACTTTTACTTGTCCAAGTGGACAAGACCAACCATGGTAAGAAGTTGTCTTCTAGGTGTTTGACATATTTCCCCAAAGAAGAATAGGAATAGGATTTAAGTGAGTACACTACAGCCAGCAACAAGTTGAGAGGTGAGATGAGGGAGAAAGAGGAGGAGAAGAAGAAGAACATGCCCACTGTGTGGTTTACTCTGAAGAAATCTCTCTATTGCAAGTCTGAGCCATCTGATGTTTATGATCCAAAGACAAGAAGCAACCTTGGAAGCATACTCACTAGGAAAGGAGGAAGGTCTGGTTGCTCTAGATCCATAGCAAACCTTAAGGATGTGATCCATGGGAGCAAGAGGCATTTGGACAAGCCGCCGAGTTGTAGCCCGAGATCCATTGGGAGTAGTGAGTTCCTCAATCCTATCACCCACGAAGTCATTTTGAGCAACTCAACTTGTGAGCTCAAGATTACAGGGTATGGTAGTTGCCATGAAGGTGGAACTGGTGGTTTAGGGTCTACGTATGTTGGCACATTAAGGCCCGGCACGCCCGGTCCTGGCGGGCAACATGGTCTACACTATGGCTCTTCTTTAAGAGGAAGCACTACACCGCCGAGGAAGTTTTCTGGGTTGTTAGGTGATAGAGAGCCTTCTTCATTCGGTGGTTCTGCTCTTTCGAATGCGGTGTTTAGTGAGGGTGGATTTGGTGGGGTTGGAATTCATCGGGTTTCTTCGAGGCCGCGAGCCTCTCATGGGGCAAATACTGTGATTAGCTGCCATAAGTGTGGGGAGCAGTTCAGTAAGTGGGAAGGTGTGGAGGCGCATCACCTCTCCAAGCATGCTGGTAAGCACCTTTAAGTTGATTTGTTAAATCGATCTTGGTGGTGAATTTGTGCACATGATTGTTTTATTACTATGCTCTTAATTCTATATACATGTAGAAGTTTAGTAACTTGAACTCTTACTGTTGAATATA
This sequence comes from Triglochin maritima, assembly GCA_963682175.1. Lineage (NCBI taxonomy): Eukaryota > Viridiplantae > Streptophyta > Magnoliopsida > Alismatales > Juncaginaceae > Triglochin > Triglochin maritima. Next base: position 38,695,932 of record OY821783.1, read on the forward strand.
GTTATTACCATTAAAACTGTTAGTTGCAAATGTCTGTTTTTTCTTCAGATATGAGATTGATTTCTTCAGATTTCGAGTATCTGTCGCCTGTGTCTGCTCTTCCTTTAGTTAGTCAACCAGATGTGCTTCAATATAATTATTTTTTTCTTATATTTAGAGATCAAATGATGTCTTTCTTTCGAGAAAAATCTCTTTGGAATCTACATCGCTGAACATTCTGAAGTAGTTAGTATCTATACTATATTTAAAATGATAGTTATTCTTAAATTTCACGCCATTTAATAAGCGTGATAATTCTTGTTGAGAGCAAAATTAACTACATTTATTGATTCCACATTGGGAATGTTCTGATTTATATTTTGGTAAATATAAAGATGTGAGTAATTAGTTAAAGCATCACCGGATTATGTTTACAGTAACGGAGCTGGTTGAAGGTGACTCCTCAAGAAAGATCGTGGAGATCATATGCCGGACAAGTTGGTTAAAATCAGAGACAAACTGTGGGAGGATAGAGAGAGTCCTAAAAGTTCATAATACGCAAAAGACACTCGCACAATTCGAGGAGCACAGAGAGATGGTAAAGTTGAAGGCCAGCAAGCTTCCGAAGAAGCACCCCCGTTGCCTCGCAGATGGCAATGAACTCTTAAGATTCCATGGTACGACCGTCTCGTGTTCCCTCGGGATGAATGGTTCTTCCAGTCTCTGCACTTCTGAAAAGTGCAGCATCTGCCATATAATAAGAAATGGTTTCTCCACCAAGAAGGAGTTGAAAGGAGGTATTGGTGTCTTCACGACCTCGACCAGTGGAAGAGCATTTGAGTCCATCGAAGTATACGAGGAAAGCCCATCGATAAGAAAGGTGTTGTTAGTTTGCAGAGTTATTGCAGGAAGAGTGCATCGTCCGTTGGATAACTTCCAAGAATTAGCGGGTCAGTCGGGCTTCGACTCGTTAGCTGGAAAAGTTGGCCTTCATACGAACATCGAAGAGCTCTATTTGCTTAATTCACGGGCTCTTCTTCCATGCTTTGTGGTTATCTGCAAACCCTGAACAACACTTTCACTCAAACTCATCTCGACCTAAGTTGAAGCCAACAATGTTAAACTCTTGACTCTGAGTCATGATCATTCGATATCTCATCCATATTTTTGTGGTTAGTAGGTTTTTTTGTAGAAGCTGTTTTTACAAAGATCAGGTGGATATCATTTTGGTAAGATTTTTCTTGTATGATGAGTTGCTTCCTTCCTAGATGTTTGTAGTTTCAAAGGATGTGTATCTTTTTATCTTCAATGTCAATCCTGTTTGTGTCAGGAGTTAAGATTTCAGAAACTTTTTTTTTGTTGAAAATTCAGAAACTTAAAATTTTGTGATGTACTGTAATATTTCATTTTTCACATTTTCAAATTGTGTAGTTTACAGGGAATTAACAGAAACTGAAGTACCTGCCAACTAAAGCATGTGAAGAAATTTTCTTGGTATCAGTAAAAAAATCATCCATAGCCTATGCTACGAAGTTCTTATTTGCAGCAAGCTAGAATTTGTTCTCAAACACCTAGCAGCTCTAAGAAATTAACGACATGATGTCACACATTAACAGTATATTTGAACTAATCATCAGAAGTAATGAAACCTTTTGCTCCCAGAATATAACCTAATACAATTGCAAGCTTTAGCGAAAATATCATTAGGGTCTATGTTCAAGACAACAATTGTCTCTGCAAGAAACTAATTGTTCTGATATGATGATATTTCAGAGACCAACACATATTTTTTCTTCAATTTCATGTAATTAAATTGTAGTCAACCAATGCCAAAATTGTAGGTATCATGTCTCCACCAATCACGTTAGATTAGTTTGGACTGTGTGGAAGTTAACCAAATGACTTTCCTATGTACCATACTATTTATTATTTATTTAAGAGTTAACACAGGAAGTCTGAATTTGATTTTTCAAACTGACAGATCAGAGACTCAGAGTAGTGGGATGACCATCAGGTAATTTAATGAATATACACTCTTCAGGGAAAAATACCACTATGTCTGCAACAACTGTCTAGTGCTTGTTGTGCATCCTATTATAATGCCAAACTCTTGGTTGCCAACTAACTCTTGCTTCCATATGAAATTAAATATGTATCATTTGGAAACAAAGAACATTAAATGCAAGGTCATGAGTCCTTGTCTTTTGCACAACCATAGTTCAGAAGCTAAGATGTAGAGGTCCCATTCAACAACTTGTAGATGTGAAATTAAGAATCACATATCTGTGCTTCAATAAATTGTGAACACATTTATTACTTAAATACCATGGCAAGTTAAATTGATCCTTGCTTCATTAAATTAGCACCAACCAAGAAGTTTATGTACACTGCTGATATGGAGATTTATGTCAAGAAATTTATTCTTCAACTTATTACATTCAGAAAGATATTTGTCAGTGCAAAGGTGTAGTCACTTTCTGAGTGGCAAAAACATGCAAGACTTTATTTTTAAGGAAGCGGTTTGGATTTGAGTTTCAACAACTTAGAAGGAAATGTATTGATGGTTTGCTATAAATATTGGGAACATTAGTTGAGTAGTTTATGTAACTGATGTACTGTTGTGTGTTCTGCTTAGTAAGGTATCATAGTAAATGAAGTATCACAACAGACATCAATTAAGCAACTGGAGGGCATGCTCATGTCCCATAATGTAATATGATAGACATGTTTCTGAGCACATGGGAACAATATGGGGCCTTATAGGTCATATTTCTTTTTTAATATACTCACCAATTCAATTATTCATATATATGTTATTTATGAATATAATATATAACATATATTATACAAGAAAAACAAGTACGATATAAAGATAATGTAATGGATAATTGATAACTTGAACCACACATTACAAAACCCAATAGCAAAACTTTCAAATGTTTGCTGAAGACGAGATATTACAGATTTGTGCTTTCAGTTCGGAAAACTCTCCAAAAACCCTTTCTCAATGGACCATTTGACGCTCTGTTTTATCACATCCTTCACATCCTTCTTGAATTCAAACCCAAGATCGGTTAATCTTTTCGATGAAATAATGACCGAAATTGTGTCGTCAGATTTGCTGGTACTTAACCTGTAAGTCATTTATTTAGCAATAATCTCAACTTGTTATGAATTGCTACGTGTGGTTTTAGTTGAGTCTACCTCTTACAATCTTGCAAACTATGATCTGATGCGAACAACGATGTGAGAGAAGAAATATCGCAATTTCCGGCGGAGCAAATATATCGACCTTTTGCCTCGGATTTCTCCATGAGAAATATATGAGCTTCACATATGTCTTCAATGTGCACCAAGCCAATTGTGCCCAGCCTTGCATTAACTGCCAATAATATTGAGTAAAGGTGCTGATTACCTGTATTTTTATTCAGTTTGATTAATATGTCATCAATCTAATGACACCTCTTGTGCGCAATAATACAGATGTATATATCATTCTGCATTATTTGTAAAAAAATACATCTTTTTACTAGAATTGAATAAAATCAGCTTAACTATCTATCGATCAACAGAATTAACATTAGCAGAAATACATATATAGTTTTTCAAAGCTTAGGTGACATGCAATTCTGAAAATGCTGTAACTAGCTAGCTCTAATGATTAGTAATGATGATGAAACATTTATTATCAATGGAAATTAATAGGCCTAGACAGATAGCTAGCGAAATATATATATAAGTGCACCTGTTAATGGAGACAAGAGAAGTTGAACACTTGAAGGAACATTAAGAGTCAAGAAAGGCCCTCCCACAGCAGTAGATACGACCGACACCAAATCCAATCCATTCTCTTTTGCAAACTCAATTGCAGCTTCTTCAGTCAGTAGTTTCATTAGCACATAAACCTGCACAACCAACATCCAAATTAATTAATATTAATCCGTGGATGCATATATATATATATATATATATATATATATATATATATATATATATATATTGATCGGGACTTGCCCATCCGGTCGGTTTGTTGTTCCAAACATGTTGGATTGGTGTTGTACACGACTCGTCGACCACTGGCTTCCGATTACCATACTCATCGATTGAAGTGATGGTGCTGATGGATGATGTAAACACCACTCTCTTCATCGTTCCGGATCGCTTGCAAGATCGAAGCACGTTGATTGTTCCTCTATCTGCCACGTGGAAGACCCCAACGCACCCTCGAATGGCATCGTCGAAGCTCTCTTCGACGGTCAGATCGGCCTCAAAAATCCTCAGACGGTCCAGATTTCCCCAACGAGTCTTCTTTCCTGATCAGACCAAAAAGTCAAAAAGCAATCTGGACCGTTGGATTGGGATATGGACGGTGGGAATTAGACCTGGATTTCGAACCGTGACGTGGACCGTGTAGCCTCGACGGAGAAGGGACTCGACCAGCCAAGACCCGATGTGGCCCGTCGAGCCCGTCACGCAGACGGCTGGGATTTGATCTTTGGACTGCGAGGATGGATCTTGGCCGTCCATTTGAGGTTGGAAGTGAGAGTGAGAGTCGTAATAACTCACAAGAATACGATAAGATATGACATTAATGACAATGCATAAGATATTGAAATAATAAAATATTCGATGTGGGCTTAATTGGGCCGGATGAAAGAATATTTTAATTTAATTCAACCAACTGCGTGTGGTGTGGTTGGGTGAATTTACCGACTGAATTATTCTTGTCTGATGAGATGAACCATACCATGAAATCTTCTATGTTGGAGATCAAACCTGGGGGTCCACACTTCTACTCAACTAGTCGTTAGAAATAACAACAATAGGAAACTTTTGAGGTGACGAGATAAAGTTTGGTAGATGGTAGTTATTTCAACTTCGAGGAGATGAAGGAAGCACAACATGATTTTCATGTTTCGTTATAACTTGCTTAGGAGTTGATCCTTCATTTCTGCTACTGAAAATGATCTAAAATAAGGAAGTACAGTTAATTTGATCTCAAATAAGTTAGAATCTATTCATTCAATCAATAAACACAACATTACCAAACCAAAACAATGGACTAAGCAGTATTGTAAATAAATACCTTCACATGAACATCGGTACTTGAGTACATACGATGTTACATTACAATTTCAACATGCATTGATTGAACCTGTTTTACAGATTAAATTAACCAAGCAAATAAATTTTTACATGAACAACAAGAACTATCTGCTGCAAAAATAGAACCAGAAAACAGAAAGAGATGAAGGCTCTTCAAACAGTGGTGACTTCTTTAGGGGCTTCCTTTTCCTTGGTTGTCTTTTTCCAGTCTTCCGCCTTGTCAATTATCTCACCGGTTTTAATGAGATAACGAACTCGTGAACCATCCTCGAGTATCTTGTGGCCAACACGGCTCGCCACTTCTTTCTCTTTTGAGTATAACATAACGTTCGAGCTGTGAATTGCCGCTTCAATCTGTTGTTTCAAAGAACAGGTTATACAAATAGAAATTTGTTTGACTGAATTGAAGTAGCAACTTGTAAGTGTTAGATGTGCTTCAACATTCATTAAAAGCAGAAAGATAGCATCATGTAACGCACGGTAACTATAAGTAGACGATCAACAATTGATTTCAAAGATCACAGCTATAGAAGTGTATCATTAAAATTTATTAGAATGCATGTTGTAATGCTAGAGCGATACAATAAAGAACTTTGAAATGTAAAATAAATAAAAACCATCATATGAAGTGAATTATAATGACTCCAACAGCTACACTTATCATATGAAGTGAATTGTTGTCTCCAACAATTAAAAGTACCAATGGAAATGAATAATCAGTCTCCAACATTTACGCTTACCTTGACGATCTGCCCTGGTTCACCTTGTTCTTTGCTCTTCATATGTTTGGTCTTCAAGTTCATGTCTTTTACAATCACAGTGCTGTTATGTCTAAAGACTTTAGAGATTTCACCAATTTTACCTTTCTCACGGCCCGCAATTATCTTGACAGTATCCCCGACTTTGACGTGCATCTTGTGCAGAACAGGGAGACTGTTGGGCTTACATTCCTTACGCTCCCACCTCTTAAGCTGCAAAATACATCAATGATAAAAAAGAAATCTTTCAGCTTCATTATCAAACATAATATAGAAGAATATCATCGTGCATGATTTGGTGGAAGTAGAGTATGCTTTGGAGATGCTAATGAATAATTAAGAGAAGTGGCACCAACCTTCATGGTGATTAAAGAAGTCCTATCTGCATCTTTTACCTGGTTAACAGAAACCAACTGTTAAAACTATAGAATACGAGAGTGTAGCAAAGAGTCTGTGTTCATAAATGTTTGCAGTCACAGAAAATTATGTGCCCAAGATTGTGTAGCTGCAGAATGGAATTTTTCAAATACCATAGAAATTAGATATTTGATCCAGTAGGGGAACCATATTTTAACCCTCTGATTTCATATCCGATACCAACCAAGCAGTATCATAAACTGATGAAAACGGTTTTCGTATTTTGGTTCTTCATGTACAAAAATAATATTCTAAACTTCCATTTTTTATCTCAAAAATCAATTCAAAGAGAGAACACATTGCCATATGCTAAATGTCGTTCCCTACCTGAACATTTTGGTTCCTTTAGATACACGTATTAGCAAAGTATAATAGACATAATAACGATCATACTAAGACTTTGTAACTTCACCAATCATTAGCTGGATTTGACTACGGTGCGAACTTAAAGCAATAAAAGATTTTTTTTTTGTGCAGAATCATAATACATTCGCTTAGCATTATTGTTAGCTAAAGTCCATTTGATTATTACATGGTAAGTGGTCCACAAACTCAAACTTAATCAACAATTCCAAACTATCTTTCATGATTACAAATGGTAATTCAATAAGACAAACAACCTTTTTAGGGATTAACTTCTACTACTACTCGAAAGAGTTCAATTTTTCACATAATTTTCAAACAAAATTTACAAGTAAACAAGCCGGACTCGGCATGATCCAGTTGCATAGCTAATGCCCTCCTCTCCTCCCATTTAACCCACCAAACAACAATTTCTACTATAAAAAGGCGAAAAAAAAACCCTTTTTCATGTCCTAACTCCCAAAGTAGAGAATAAACTCTAAAACACACATGAGACTAAAAAATCACAAAATTTGAAAATTGTAGTACAAAAACAGCACCCTTTTCACCAGTTCACCCAGAAAGCCACAATGAAACCCCAAAAAGCAGGTGCTTTCCGCATCAAAACCCCAGAAAACGAAATGGGTAACGATCCAAATCAAGAAAAGACTCCAAAAAAAAACAAAAAAATGTTCTTACGGGCATGGCGAGGGGAGACGGCGGAAGCAATCGCTGACCCAAGAAGGAGTTGGAAGTGAGAGACAGAGAAGCCATCGAAGTCTGCAGCATTGCCGCTCCTGCCATGTTTGATGTTTCCTTCTTCTTCTTCTTCTTCTCTGCAAGTCTGGTTGGTTGGAGAAGAATTGGTATGAAGAGGGTTCCAACTCTTTTTGTCTCTGGAAAGAGGATAAGATAAAGAAGGATCCGATTGGGGGTTAATCGGATCTTTGTGGTTTAGTAAGATTCGGCCCATGTTTAGGGTACACATTAATTTTCAACTTTTTATTTCCTTTATTTGTTTTTTAATTAATAATAATAATAATAATAATAAAGTATAATGTGTACGGGTACACCCGTTCCGAACCGGTTTGGAGAAAATTGAGAGGTGGAAATTGGACTGATAAATCAGATTTTTGACCGGACTAGATTGAATTGGTTGTGATTCCTAAATTTTAGCCATGACTGGTGAGGCTCAGAAGGGTACACAAAACGGTTGTAAGTTTTTACGAAAAAAAGGGATGCCAATGCCATCACAGAAGCCAGAAAGTTTGACTTAAGTAATTAACAAGATAAGTATGGTTCCTTAAGTTAAGGGTAGTCGAGATCCATTTAAAATCACATTTTTTGATAAACTAGAATTTCTAAAATCTGGTATATGTGTGGACATTTTAAGTGGAAATTGCGAATTATATTTCATTTTCAAGATTATCATGTGTTTCTGATGGCAAATATGATGTCTCGTTCCCGGAAGATTTGATTCAAGAAAAAACAGATTTAAGTGAATAATTAAGAGGATACAAACTAATCAAATGAAGTACCCCACCGACCGACAGAATAGTAGAGTGATCTGATCTCCAATTTTGTGCAAAACAACAAAAAAGGTCAAATTAAAGTTCAAGATCGTCAAAAGACATACACATGTTCTCATTCACATCCGACCGTCCAATCCAAATCCAACGGTTGTCATCCTCTCCAAAATCACTCGACGTCATGTGTTCATCACACCGACGCCATCCAACAAAAGCTACCAACCATTGGATCGAAATCCAACGGTCATTATCCTTTTGGAATCTAACGCGGATGGTTTGACCCATCTAATCCCCGCATGTGTCTTTCGGAAGCATCTCATGAACTTTCCACTTATTATGTTCTTGACTTCTTGTCTTCTTCTTCTTATTATTATTATTATTAATCTTCTTCTGTTGTGACCATTTTGTGGAGAGAATTTGAAGTAAGAAGAGAAGATTAGGGAGAGAAAGAGAAGAAGAAGAAGAAGAAGTGGTTGGCCAGCCTAGAAGATTACTTTCCTGGGTCTCGTCTTGAAGGTGAGACTTTGCTTGTGCAAAAGTTTGTTGGAAAGTTGGGTTTTTTTGTTGATGTGATTGGTTGCTATTGGATTTTTTGGTGTTTTGAATTTTTTGTTGTTGTGGATTTTTGGTTTGGAGGTTGGTAGTTCATAATTTGTTAAAATCGTAATCTTTTTCTATGTTGTAGTGGTGAATTCATTGTGTCACTTTAATTTTGGGATTTTGGAGTTATTTTCTATGTGGGTTTTGGTTTGATGGTTGGTGGTGGACTTGAATTCTCTTTTAACAAGTTCCTTTTGAATGGTGATTTTTCTTTTATCAAGTTGTTCTTATGTTCTTGTGAATTCAGGTTTCGGGGGTGTGGTGATATATTGATAAAACTAAGTTACTAAGAATTAATGGTGATTGTGGTTCCATTAAAATGTTGCCATTCTCATCTTATGAAGTTATCCTGGCTTTCTTGTATCATCTTTGTTAGGCAAAATTGCATCTAATTTTTTTGAAAGTTCAATCTATGGAATTCTGATTGTTTTACTGCCATAATGACAGAAGTTATATGGATCCTCGGAAGCTTTATAAATCTGGTATACACAATGCAGATCTATCATATGATTTTTCCTCTTCTGCAACAAGCAGTTTGTCCAAATTCTTTTCGTACCCGGCGACGAAGTTCAACATCGGCCGATCGCCCAATTCTCCCTTATCCAGCAAACCAGACAGTGAGGCTCTCTCGACATTAAGCAACAGTCTGGAGCAGCACAGCTCAACCGAGGCCCCGTCGTCTGGAAAAAGCCCGTCTCGGAACTCACCTCTCCAATCAATTAATTCGTTTACACCTCCACTCGACCACCAAGATAATTTTCAAGCCAGTTCGCGAATGATTTCTGAAATGAGCGCTCTGCAAGAATTAGAATCACTTCTTATGTCCCCTGACACTTATGAAGTAGCCACCATTAATGCTTGTGCTGATTCCTCCGAACCATCGAAGTCAAGGCCAAGATCATGGACCTCCGAGCCTCAACATGACTCTTCTTTGAGCTATGTCAATTATGGCGGTTGCAAGTTTCAGAAAGTAAGTCATGGTCCCTCAGCAGAAAGACAACAACTTGTCTTGCCGAGGGACGCATCCCGATTCGGCATTAAAGGATTGCTGGTTGAGTGTGCTAGAGCGATAGCCGAGAATAGGTTGGGTGATTTTGAGATTCTAGTCGAACAAGCGTGGGGGTCGGTTTCTGTGAATGGTGAGCCATTGGAGCGTCTCGGTGCATACATGTTAGAAGGGCTTGTGGCCCGGAAAAAAGCATCAGGGACCGCAATATACCGGTCGTTGAGATGTCGTGAGCCGGAAGGCAGCGAATTGCTGACCCACATGCACACTTTGTACGACATTTGCCCCTACTTCAAGTTCGGATACATGGCGGCTAATGGGGCAATAGCGGAAGCTGTTAGGAACGAGGAAAGAGTGCACATTATAGATTTCCAAATAACCCAGGGAACGCAATGGATCTCTTTGATACAAGCGTTGGCCGCAGCAACTGGTGGACCGCCTAGCGTTCGCATCACTGGGGTTGACGATCCAGTTTCTAGGTACGCTCGAGGAGGTGGTTTGGAAGCGGTAGGTCGGAAGTTAACCGCTATAGCCGAGAAATTCAACATTCCTTTCAAATTCCACGAGTTGCCGGTTTTCGGACCAGAAGTCACTAGAGAAATGTTGGACATAAGACCAGGCGAAGCCGTCGCAGTCAACTTCACCCTCCAACTCCACCACACGCCAGACGAAAGTGTGGAGGTAAGCAATCCACGGGACGGATTGCTACGAATGGTAAAAGGGTTGTCGCCCAAAGTGACTACATTAGTGGAACAAGAATCCAACACAAACACCACACCATTTCTAACCAGGTTCATGGAGACACTTGACTACTACCACGCCATGTTCGAATCCATCGACGTAACACTTCCACGAGACGACAAGAAGAGAATCAACGTGGAGCAACACTGCCTGGCTAAGGACATCGTCAACATAATCGCGTGCGAGGGGAAGGAAAGGCTCGAGCGGCACGAGTTGCTAGGGAAGTGGAGGTCAAGGTTGAGCATGGCAGGTTTCAAACCTTGTCCTTTGAGTTCTTATGTGAATTCTGTAATCAGATCTTTGTTGAAGAGTTACTCTGATAATTACACATTGGTGGAGAAGGATGGGGCAATGTTGCTTGGTTGGAAGGATAGGAATTTGATCTCAGCTTCAGCATGGCATTAGCCATATATTGGATAGGTCAGTCATATATAGGAGATGATTAATATATCTAAATTTTAGTTTCACACTATATGTCAAATTATTTACCTTTGTAACTTCTGTTCGTATGAAGTCTATGCATGCTTAATGGCTGGGAAATTTGCACACTTGGTCTTGTATTCTCATATGTGAACTTTACATTTTTGTTGTTTACTACTCATAATCCAAGTCAACAAACAAAAAAAAGTAGCACATCAAGAGCATAATTAATCAATTAGTAGTCAACAAACAAACACACATCCAGAGCAACTAAACTAAGCAAGGAACTTGTTTTACCCCGCAACAAAAAAACTCTCCAAATTAACAATGAGATCCAATCATTGAAGCGAATAGCTTTAATGGACGATATCTCACCTGTAATATCCCGAAACAACAGAAATTTAAAAACTTAGACAATCAAGAGATTACTCAGATCAAATCAACGGGAATGTTTAGGGCTGTCAATTTTACACGAAACACGATAACACGGCACGAAAACGACACGAAGTTAGCGGATATGGATTGAGAATTTGAACACGATTAATAAATGGGTTGGATACGGCAACACGATTATTAAATGGGTTGGATATGGATTTCTGCTGCAAAAACGATTAAGACACGATAAAACACGATAAGTAATTGGGTAATTAGGCACACGATTGCGAATACGACACGATTACTACACGACTAATACCGACAAGTCTATAAATAATATATAATATATAAATTATAATAAACAAATTCTAAGAACTGAATGTCATATTTATAATTTTACCAATTATATATATATATGTAAGTGTTTTGAAACTTTGAAGTTTGAACTCTGAACGAGTGGATAATCGTGTGTTCAATGGTGTAAACGGTAGCGATATTAAACGTGTACACGAAGTAACCCGTTTAATAATTGGGTATAAACGGGTTGGATACGGCAACACAATTATAAATGGGTTGGATACGGCAGAAATTTAGCAACACGATTATTAAATGGGTCGGATACGGCGCAACACCTAGAGCTTATATATAGGAGTTGACACGACACGATTAGCACACGACACGACACGATTGACAGTGTTACTCATATAAATCAACAGTCGGTGCATCAATAATACAATAGAGTTTGTCAAAAGACGTGATTACAACAATACAATGAAAAGACAGGTACAACAATCACGATGATCTCGAAGAGTCCGAAGAGGATCCTGACCCCAAAATGTGTGCGCCCGTTGTCACCACCCGACAGAACCTACTGCGGTCCTGAAACATGAATCAAACAACGATGTCTGAGTTTCATATTAGGAAACCTCGTATGTCAAGCTCACCTATATGCATGCAATAGTACGGCAAATGAACCTATCATACTAGTGTCATGTCATATCACATCTGCAGTGCATCAAATCCCTCCAAGGGTAAACGGGACCTCAGTCCAACAACGACGACCCTCAACAGGGTCCACAAGGACATCAATCCAGCAACAACAACGTGTCTCCCTCGGAAACCTACTGTAGGCACATACGGTCTTACGGACAGCACGCGACGCGTCCCCCCACACACTAAGAATCGACATACCTCGAGAAGAAGACGGAGCACGCCCGAGATCCACTCAACGTCGACGCTCGATCGCAACCACCGAACACGCGCGCCTCCTCGCACCCGACCTCTGCGGCTCACGCCGGAGCAACCTCCACACCTCCTGGTCGCCGGAAGAGACCAAGAAAGTGAGAGAGAAGTTGGGTGAATAAGTGAAGGAAACAAGGAAAAGAGATGGTTTTCTCCTCAACCCAACACATCAACAGTAATCGCCCCCTACACCCATCACTGTCACTGTTCACGCTCCCATTTCCCATACAAAGCACCCCACTAATCAAGGGATTAGCCTTAAGCAAGATAGGGACCTAACATCACCTCTCATGGACAGTGACGACCGGATGACCATAAACGACATGCTCAAGAGTGTGTCCGACGAGTTCGGTCTGTGGCAACTAAGACAACTAATCCTTTGTAGTTAGCATGGGTTGGGTGGTAAGCGCCTTCCACACCGCATGTGAGACCCGGCCATCAGGTCTCCTTCTGCATGCGGGTTGGAGAGAGGGTGGTGGGAGTGGGTTGATGGTGTCCGAGTGGGATTTGGTTTGCTCCGGTGGAGGAAGGTACCTAGCCGGAGTGCCTCAGTCGGCGTTTTGCGCCGGCTTCATGATTGGTAATTAATTACTATGCTAATTACTTATAATTAAAGTTGCACTTATATGTAATAGTGTAGCAAGTAAGCTATATGCTATTGTAGTAGTTAATTTTAATTTATTAATATCCAGAAGATCACGCTTAGTGTAAGCTATTGTAGTAGTTAAGCCTAATTTAGTATTCTATCAAGAAATGATTGTCTAGAAAAATATGATATATGTTCTTAGTTAATTATATGAAAATTTAATTGGTTCATCACCTTTCCGATTCATTTCTCGGTCGGAAAGGTGCATCGACTGTCATATGCCTTTTCGAGGGAATCTTCGGCTGCCTTACTGCTCTCTCACATACATTTTGAGTTTATACATCTCTTCGATTTTTGACCGGAATAAGCACCGGTGGCCACCTAGCCGGTCGGTCCAACTAAACGAGATACTCCCGGTATGTCCACATTCTACTTCTACTCAATTGCATGGATCTGTAGTTCTCTCAGGCATTGCTTACTTCAAAGTTGAATCGTGGCGAAACATTTACGTTCTTTCGTCGCTACCTTCGTTGCGAAACTTTGATTGGTATACTATCTTTTCAAAGTCAGGATCAAACTAATGCTTAGTTGTTTGGTAACATGAAATTGGAGTTGCATAATTCAGTTTGCGATTTCCATTTTGGTGCTACATGTTATTAGTTTGTTATCCTTTAAATATTGCCTTGCACGCTCATACGTACCTTCGAATTTGATCTCATCATCCCATCTCGATTACCTTGCATTGATCCATCATTATCTTAAATTTTTCTTTGAATTGCTATTAAATTTGACATTACTAGTAAAATCAAGAAAAACCACTATAGATGTGAAAACTACGTTCTCACCCACAAATCCACCCACGTTTGTCGTTTTTCTTAGAGTTAATTTTTTGGTTTTGGTTTTTGTCTTTTTGTCAGATGTTATCTTGTCCTATTTTTGCACTTTTGTTGTTCTTTTTTTATTATCCTCTTACATTTAGACAGGGGCGGACCCACATACAAGACAGGTGGGGCAAGTGCCCCCACACAGATTTAGGCAGATTTGGGTTTAGCTATTCTACGTCGGTTTTTACTATAACCGGCGTAGTATCATCTGCCCCACCCATCAAAATCTCCTGGATCCGCCTCTGCATTTAGAGACGATATTGTTAAACTAAAATACTCAGAGTACACCATTTTTTTTGTTATTCAACAAAACTACTCATATTATAACACAAAAATGCTTAAACTAGAACACTAAACTCAGATTGTACCACACATTAACTCCAAAAATACATTACAATCAGTATAAAATACCCTCCTTAAAAAATTCCTCACATGCATTCAACATAAAATAGTCAACAAAAGCACGTACAAATATATTGAACATACTTATATATTAACTCCAAAATAAAATACCCACATTGAAAATACCCTAACTTTCATTATAAAATACCCAATAAAAGCACCAACAAATCCATTGAACGCACCCACACATAAACTCCAAAATACCCTCATATCCAGTATAAAATACCCACATTGAAAATACCAACATTTAGTATAAAACACATGGTAAAAACCTACAAATCTATCGAACATACCCACATATTAACTCCAAAATACCCTCACAATCAGTATAAAATACTCACCTTAAAAATACCCTCACATTCAGAGTAAAATGCCCAGCAAAAACACATACGAATATATTGATCAAACTCACATATTAACTCCAAAATACCCTAACAATCAATATAAAAAATTAAAAATACCCACGTTAAAAATACTTTCACATTCAGAGTGAATACCCAGAAAAACACGTACAAATCTATTGATCAAACACACCCATTAATTCCAAAAAATCTTAACAATTAGTTTAAAATACACATTGAAAATACCCTCACATTCAGAATAAAATACCTAACAAAAACACCTACAAATATATTGATCAAACTCACACATTAACTCCAAAATACCCTCACAATCAGTATAAAAAAACCTACATTGAAATCCAAGATTACCACCTTAACCACCCAACCACTAACACCACCATCTACCACCGTGCACCCAACCACTAACCGCCAACAATCTTTTCACCTATTTTCGTAGACACCACTATCACCTACCACCACCTAACCATCGTATTCCGCGCTCACCACTTCTCACCAGCCCACTACCATCACTTTAGCCACCAAAACCACCACCAACAACAACCATCCACCACCTCGTCATTCTCGAATAAAATAAGTTGCAAGTAGTCGGAGGAAAAGTGAAAATAATAATAATGTGCTGTGTTTTGTCTTTTTATAAGAAGTAAAATTCAAAATATAAATCCCCCACCCCAAAACATGTCAGACGTCTTGTGTTGACAATCTTAGTTACATGTTTCCAATAGATACCTTGTTTGAGGTAGATCATCAGAAGCACTGAAAGTATTGAGAAAGATTGCCAAAACCAATGGACAGTCATCAATGTACATAAAAGACAATATTTCTCTAGTCCTAGATTGCGATGACAACTCAAGATCAAACATAGATGAAGAGAGTCATAGAAAGACCAACTCATGTTCGATTTTCGATGTAATTCGATCTCCGGCAACTCGTCTCGATGGAAATCCGTCAACTTCTTCGGCTATATCGTCTATGATGGGCTCAGCTTAAATGTGGGCAATCTTAAAACTAACATCTATGCAACCACAATTGCCAACGCGATAGCCGAAACACCGGCTTATGCTCTCACAACAATTATGTTGAAATGGTTCGGTAGAAAACCGATATTGGTCGGGACTGTGTGGTTGAGTGCAGCCTCTTGCGGTGCCGCTATCTTAATGTCGAACGGCGAAGTTATGAAAATGGTGAGAACATGTTGTGGGATGGTTGGGATTTTTGCAATGTCGGGGAGGTTTTAACTTGATGGTGGTGTATACGTCGGAGCTTTTCCCAACGGTGGTGAGGAATGCGGCGCTTGGGTTTGCGTCTGTGGCCGGTAGCATGGGGGCGATATTGACGTCGATGGTGGTGGAGTCCGGTGTTGTCGTTCCATTTGTTGTGTTTTGTGTTTGTAGTGTTTTTGTTGGGATGTTGTCTTTGTGTTTGCCGGAGACCGCCGGACGGCAGTTGTATGATACATTTGCCGGAGCTGAAAGGGATGCAAAGGTGGTGTTAGATTAAGACTAAACATGTGAGTTTATTGTCACAACTACTTGGCAGTTTAATAAGAGTCATCATTCAGATGTTGATGTTCGTTCATTTTGTGGGATTGATAATTGTGAGGCGAAGGAATTGATCGTAGATATATAGTAATAATGTATGTAATACATCAAATCGTTTGTGGACATAAATCACCATGCGATTAAAACCATATAGACTACATTTTGCAAATGTCATAAAAGTGGAAGTCAATGGGTAGTGACATCTTAATTAACGAGTGTGAAGGAGATTAGGGGGTTCAAAACCAATTAAAGCTTTTAAAATGTGGGTGTGAAAGTCATCCAGATAACATTCAAATTGGAACTCCAATATACACTCTTTAATTTACGTAACATACAAAACAAGACGGTTTTCGAGATAACTACATTTTTCATGGCTACGTTGTGAACTCACGTAGAAGAGAGTATGCGTGAGATTTACATGATAATTGATTGTAGATGGAGTGGTTTGATCTAAAATGGTACCCAACCCTTTTAGTAGGGGTGTCAACGGAACGAATATAGACCGGATCTACCAATATCTGTATCCGCGGAACAAATGATACATCCGTATCCGGACGGATATTAAATTGAATATCCATTTTATAATCCGTCGGATACGGATCGAATACGGATATTATCTGTATCCGGATATAAATCGAATATGGATATTATTCGTATCTGTATTCGTATTTGTATCCGCTGAGTTGTGTTTGGGGACTTTAGGTAGGTTTAGGGTGAGGAATTTAGAATATGTTATATAATTGGGTAATTTATAGAAAAAATACTTAACATATAAATATTTCATTAATTTAAAAAATAACTATATATAATACGGATTCGAATACGGATATGAATACGGATGTTGTACTACGAATATCCGATCCCGGATCGGATATTATACGGACCGGATGTACCAATAACCATATCCGCTCCACGAATTTACGGATCAGATACGAATACGGTCTTACGGATATTTTTTCGCGGATCGAATGTCCAAATTCGAATACGGATACAGACGGATGTTCGGATATTCGAATATCCACTGACACCCCTACCTTTTAGTAATGCAAGTTCCCAAAACATTACTAAGTTTCACTAAAAGACATTTAAATTTTGATGTTGATATATTATACGAATTTCTATCGTGAAAAGTTAATTGTACATCCATAAAGTTTATGACAACCATTCAAACCTTACCCCAACAATCACATCTAGTTAAAGCTTAAGCCTTATCTCTCAAAATCAACAAAGAGATGCTATATTTAGACGTTTTTCAAACTCGAAACTACAGACGAATCGAGAGATAAAAAAGTAGACTAAGGTATCAGGTCGGCCTGGTTCGGCATGCTGGCCGTGTTTATACGATAAGGGGCACAAAGCCTCTGTCCTCTATCCTACTTGCCAGCACGACTGGTTCAAATTTGTTTTTAAAATACCTATAAAAATATCTTAAAATACCTAAAACACATCCAAAAATCTACAAAAATACCTAAGATACATAAAAATACCAAACTTCAGGACCTACCTATCGGCACCAACACGATTAGCCCAACGAGTTGCCGGATCCGGTCCGATACCTGGGTCTATAAAAAAGCATCCAAATTACCATACTTATTCGTAAAATAAATTAATTCGGAGGTTTAAATCGGAAAAATCCCTGTGGGATTTCGGTAAATTCGAGAAACCATTTTGCACCCTGCGGCGTCATCTCATCTCATATCTTCCTCCCCTTTCCCTTTACTTCCACTCTTCTTTCTCTCCAAAAAGAAGAGAGAGAAAAACTCGAAGTCGAAACCCTAACGATGTCGAAGAAGAAATCCTTCACGATGACGCTGAAGGACTTCCACGGCGGCTCCATCCCCTCCGATCTCCCCCTCCCCTCTGCTCCCGGCGTGTAAGATCTCGTTTTCCTCTTTTTCTTCCAGAAAAAACCCCGTTTTTTTGCATTTTTCTCCATTGGATCGGGTCGGATTCTCGTTTTCCTACTTTCGGAACCGAAAAGATTTGATATTTTTGTGTTTTTGGGTTTTGGGTAAGTGCGGATTCTCGTTTTGCGTTTTTTTGTTCTGTAAAGATTTGATCTTGTTGTGTTTTAGGGTTTTGGGTAAGTATGGATTTTCGTTTTGCGTCTTCGGATCTCGTAAAGATATGATATTTTCGTGTTTTTGGGTTTTGGGTAAGTATGGATTCTCGTTTCGATCTCCCGTTTCCGTAAAGTTTTGATCTTTTTGTGTTTTTAGGTTTTCAGTAAGTATGGATTCTCGTTTTCCGTCTTTGTACATTGGCCGTGTTTTTGGAGGATTAGATCTGTGGGCTATACGAATGGGATCGGATTCGTCTGTTTAAGTGGGTGGACTTTTGTTTCTGTATTTGTGTTGAGTAAACATATGATCTTTGGTGCTATTTGGAGTATAGGCCGGTAACTGTAAGACAACCCGATCGAGCCGGATTTGACCATCCGACTGGAGGAATTCGACACGATCAGTACCGTCCGTCTCGTCCCGGATCTGCTGGTGGTGGGTCACGGGGATTTGGAGACGACTCTGCTCCATTTCTTCCACACTCTACTCGAATTGGGCGGAACTTTGAGGAAGACGAGAGGAAACCATTTGACCCGTCGGTGGTGCCAAGACGTGGTGTAGTTGCTGTTGAATCGACACGATTAGGTTCAGACGTGGGACAACAGAAGGCGTATGGGCGTCCTGGGTCGAGCCCGGCATCAATGCCGAATATGGTTTCTAGTGGTTCGGCTTTTCCAAGTGCTGGATTTGGAAGTGGGAACCAGTTTGTTGGAAGTGGAGGTGTGCCCAATGCATGGGGAGTGAGGAAGGAGGTTGGGAGTGAGAACCAAGTGGAGAGGAGTGGTGTGGTGTCCGGTCCGGTACCCGCGTCTAGGTTTGCTCAGGCTAGCGCAATTGAAAAGATTTCTTCAGGGCGTTGGCATACAAAGGATGTGTCTTTTTCACGGACTCCTACGGCTGAGATTATTAGGTTTTCAGATGATGGTGGTAATGGTTTTCAGGAAAATGATGTTAACGGGAGTGGGAGGGCGGACGGGTTTGATAGGAGATATAATGTGGTGAAGGAGCAAATGGGGGCCTTGGGTTTTGGTTTTGACAATGCTCGACCTACGTCTAGTGACGGGAGACACAATGGTGATCGTGTTCTCGTGCAGCCATCACTCGGGAGGTATTTTCAGCAGGATGGAAGGTTTGGAGGGCAGCAAGTGTCGCCTTTGGACGATAAATCAATTGGATTACAGGTGCGTCAGCAAGACGGAAAACCTGGAGGGCAGCAGGTTGGGAGAGTGGGTGGTGCGCACATTCGCCAACAGCCTGCTGCTGAGATAACAGAGAGGCCAAAGCTGAACCTTCTTCCGAGAACGAAACCATTGGAACCATCTGAAACCCAAAATTTGGATGTAAAGAAGGTATAGTTTTTTTGGGTGATCTAATTTTCCAAAATATGCACGCCTTTTGATCTCCCAAAAAATTTTGGGCTACACTAATGTGTGTGTGTATATATATGTACTAAATATATGGTTGCCTTTTTAAAAAATCTTCTGTAGGGGTTTCAGTCAACGTCTGAGCTTTGTTATGTTGCAAATGTTCACGAAGGATATGGAAATCAGAAGCCTAATAAGCCGGGGTCATCTGGTTCTGATGGGGAGAACCGGGCTGTTGACCATGCTAGGCTAAATTTAAAGTCTCGCAGTCAACCACTGGAGCACACAGAAGAAAGGTAAAATGGTTATTTAATTTGTTGCTTATGCATAATCCTTTGTTTTAATCATGACATGGTCCATGTGTTATGCTAGTTACTTTTATAGACACCACATTTTCATTTGGATTGTTGTTTACTTCCATTATTGCACTGCACACTTTATCATTTTTACTTTTGAGCTACTGAAATTCATATTGTTGCCTTTTGTAATCAAAATTTTTAATATTACATTTTACTGGCCGTTGAGTTCTAGTCTAGGCTGTGTAACTCATCGTTGACCTATCAACCTCATGTAATTACTGGATAACTGTGTCAAAAGTAAAAAGGTGGAAGTAGCATAGTTCATGATCTGGAATCTAGATTTCAACTTCAATGTTGTCTTTAGCCATCTATAATTGAGCAATCTACATGTCCTTAACTAGATGACATTTTTAAGGTCCAATAATAAATGCTTAAGCAATGAAATTAATGAACAACCACAATTGAGAATTTTAATTATCTAGAAGGATTTATGGTTAAGATCGAAAGGTAGTTGCTACAGAGACATTGGTGTGTAGCACTTGCTGTATTGTATATCTGAATCCTTATATCCTTGATCAGTTAAGCATGATACCATATTTTTGAAGAGCCAATGTTATGTGTAGGTGGATTTTTAAGTTTGTTTTGAAACTATATATGGGTTAAAACTTCATTTATTAGGTTACACATTATCATATGTAACAAATGGTGATGCGTAAAGTAGGATGAGTTCGAAAAACAAGGTGGTATAGCTTACATCGTAATTTGAAAATTGATTTTGTGTGAGCCATCTTTACCGAAACTTAAAGCTACTGAATTGAATCCTTTATAGTGATTAACTGTTTATACTAATTGTTATCTTTACTTTTCTTGCAGAAAATCTGTGTTTGGTGGCGCTCGTCCAAGGGAGCTGGTTAGTTTCTCTGCTATATTATAACATGTCTTGTTATCTATTGAAGAATTAAACTTTCTAATTTGGTTTCTTGTTTTGCGCTGAACTCTCTAGGTTCTTAAGGAGCGTGGATGCGATGATCCCTCCAATGATTTTGATCCGAGAGTAGTAGATACCAGGTAATTTCACCTGCACATTTGAAAAGTAAATCATTTCTTCAGCAGATATTATTCTGAAGTAGGTCTTAAATGGATGTATTATTTTGTGAAATACATAATGAGATTGTGGCCTAATAATTGTGAGAGCAAACCATGTTGACGTATATGTCTATGTTTTTGCGATTAATAGCCCTTAAAATCCTATTATTGTGCCTTAGTTTTATGAGAACAAGGTGGCACAAATTGATGAATTCCCTACTATTTCTTGTGTAATTCTTTCCTCATACTGAAATAATGCAAATCAGGAGTAAACTATCGATTTCTCCTTCTCTTGGCCTTATTCTAATTCTAAGCTTATTCTAATTTTATATCTGATAAGATGTATGTTTCTGCCTCTGCTAATTTATTTAAATAATGACAAGGATAAATATGGTAAGATATGGAGATTTGAGCCCTATTGCATTTCCTTACTGCCTACTGAGCATGTTAAGGTATGGAGATTTTGAGATATATGGCTCCCTTATATGTGCAGAGTTAAGCAGGATTCATATAAGAAGGATGCAAAGCCAGATATGTTGGCCTCCCCGAGTCGTCACACCGAAAGGGTCGATAATCCTTTTGATTTTAGAGCTGTCAGGGGCAGTGATAGAAAAGATCACAGGGCAGAACCAGAAAAACCAGATCTCCAGAGGACATCGTGGAAGAACGACAAATGGAGGAACACAAAGGTGCACGAGAAGCCAGTGGAACGGCATCCCGAGCCCGATAGCTGGCGTAAGCCTATTGAGGTACCAAAGCCCGAAGTCCCTAGTCCCCGTCATGGCAAAGCAGCTTCCGCACTGGAGCTTGCTCAGGCATATTCGAGGTCCACCTCAAACCCCAGGTCCGATGTCAGTGCGACCAAGCCAGGCAGCGTTCCTGGCCATAACCAGGTCATTTTTTCGAGGCTGACCGACAACCGGGAGTTCCGGTCAGGCCTCAACGTAAGAAAGATCAATGGGTACTGAACCAACAACAATTTTCAACCATCTACATGTTGCACAGATTTGGTGGCAGAGAGCTTCCATTTGCGCTACTACCATTGGAGTTCTCTTTGGAGTTAACATCTTGATTGGTATTTATATGAATTGTGAACATCCAGATCTAGAACATGCAGGAAATTTGTTGACTTGACGGTTGGTGGTAGAAAGAAAAGTATAGTATTTGATTGTGACTTTTCTATCTTTTATTTTGATGAAAAAGGGTGTGTGACTTTTGTACCTTTTTTAATTTCTATGTCCAATGCTGAGAAGAGAATTAGTGGTGGGGATATAATTGAAGACATGATTTCTGTACTGTACTAAGCTTGTGAAGGATTATTTAATTTCAATGTGGCCACAACGTTTCAGAAGAAAAACTCAATTTGCTTGACCAGCTGTTTAATTTAGGAGTTGTATCCAAATACATATTGCTAATTTTTCATCTAAACATTAGTTGCATTCATTTTCACCCTCTATTTGCAAAGATTTTTTGGGTTTGAAGGAGGCAAGACTTAAAGACTCCTTACTGGCTCATATGCAGTGTCAAGTTTGTATTGGAAATTTAGGATCTAATGACAAGGGTGTTAACTAACACTTGGAATGTATTAAAATGATTTTAGATTAATACTTTGGATGACATAAAAACACCATAAGTTTTGGGAACTACTAAACGTCGCCCCAAAACTACTTAAATCGCCCCTTGAAATTACCAAATTGCCCTTAACAATATATTTAATACCCATATCGTCCCGTGTCTATAAATAAGGCATATGGTCTTGTATATTCATAATTTATCAGTAAAAACACCACGAAAATGTCTAACGAGGGTGATGCATCGGGTGAGGTAAGCCTGGCGCGGGGCAAATTTTGGGCCGAGCGTCTGCATTAGACGCCTCCCCCATGGTGAGGGCGTCTGCGTAGGACGCCCTCCCCATGGACTAGGCGTCTAACGCAGACGCCTCCCCCATGGGATAGGCGTCTTATGTAGACGTCCTCCCCATGGGTAAGGCGTCTGTAGTAGACGCCCTTCCCTTCGGTCAGGCGTCCTACGCAGACGCCTTACCGTTGGGGAAGGCGTTTAACACAGACGCCCCATCCATGGGGCAGGCGCGTAACACAGACGCCTATTTTTTTTTTTTTTTGATTTTGATTTTGTTTTTTTATTTTCGACATTATTTTTGAAATTTTTTAATTTCTAATTTATTTTTTAATTTTTTTTAATTTTGATTTTATTTTTGTAGGTTCCAGATTTCGGTGGTGATGGAGTGGATTACAGTGAGTTATTTCAAACTACACAAATCTTTGCAACAATCGATGAAGCATGTAAATGGGCCAAACAAGTAGCTATCGGAGCTGGGTTTTTTTTGGTCGTGTCGTCGTACAAAACAAGATCAGATAGTCGGATGGATTGTTATTTGAGATGCGACCGGCGAAATCAAATGGAGTCTCGGGATATGGATACTGCACTTCGAAGAAACACCAAAAGAAAGGGTTGCGGTTGCCGTTTCTTAATAAAAGTGGTGGAGCGACGAGATCGTGATGGATGGGTTTTGGTTTTTAATAGTGCTCACGGACATCACAACCACAGACTGGCAGTTTATCCAGAGGGTCATCGTCAAATTAGTGGTCTAAGTTCTGGGGCGAAGAAGATTGTTCGTGATATGACAGAGGCGCAAGCAAAACCACGGAACATCTTGAAGGCAGTAAAAGAAAAATTCCCGGAGGACAATCCAAATCAAAGGCATATTTATAATTTCAGAGATTACATGAGGAGGACAAAATCTGAAGATCGGAATCCCGTCCAGCAGTTTCTCTACCAAGCAGTGCAGTGTGAGTACTTACATTGGATTATGGCGGATCCAGAAACTGATGTCGTCACTCACGCTTTTTTGGCACATCCGACGTCAGTCCAGTTGTTGCGGACATATCCTTTCGTTATCTGCATGGATTCGACTTACAAGACGAACAAGTATAAGATGCCTTTGTTCGAAATGATTGGGGTCACACCAGCAAACATGAATTTCCTTATTGGATATGCGATTTTGATGGATGAATCTTACTCCAGTTATTTGTGGGTGATGGAGAAGTTGAGAGATCTGTTATTGGGGACTGTCAGCCCGACTGCAATAATAACAGACCGGGAGTTAGGCCTTATGCGACCAGTGAGAGAGGTTTTTCCAGACTCTGCTCATTTACTCTGCACATGGCACATCAACAAAGACGTATTGAATTACGCGTACCACGTATTCGGCAAGAATAAGGAGATGGCAGAGACTTTGAGGCGTGGAAGATGGAGGAAGATCATGCTTTCTACTTCAGAAGCCGAGTATGATAGAGCTGTGTATGCTCTGAAAGATTTGTATAGATCGTGGCCGGCTATCACGGAGTATCTGGACACCACGTGGTTAGTGCATAAAGAAAAGTTTGTGCTGAATTGGACGAACAAAGTCCTTCATTTTGGGAACACCACGAATTGTAGGGTCGAAAGTGCTCATTCGGCTCTAAAAGAGTGGATTTCTACATCGACTGCAGCTCTGGACACTCTTTTCGAGCGCGTCAACGCGGCTACTGAAATGCAGCTGACGAATATTCGAAACTTTCTTGAAGACTCGAGACGGCGAAATTTGACTAATTTCGGACATTCTCTATATCGTCACATAAATGGTAGAGTTTCGCATCACTGTTTGCAGTTGCTGAGTCAGGAGGTGAAGAGAATGCAACAGTTAGATGATGAAGTTGAATATCGTTGCGAGTGCGCTTTTCTGACTTCTCATGGGATACCTTGCGCATGTACCATCCGTGGATGTCTTGAATCAGAAAACGGAATTTACTTAGAGCAGATTCATTCGTTCTGGAGGACACTTGTCATTGGGGAAGGAGCCGGGAACGCAGAGTTTGTGTCTCAGGCAGCTCAAGACGCCGAACATTTTCGCAGTCTGGTTGATGAGATTGCAGGAAGTGACCCTACCGTAATTCGATCTGCCTCTCGGGTTTTATTCGAGCAGCTACACCCCGAACATTCGAATTTGAAAGAGCCTGCAGTAAAAACAAAGCTACGAGGTCGACCAAGGGGAAAGTCGACACGACGGGACCCTAGTGCGTTTGAGTATGCAGAGCGAGGTAGTGGTCGATCTTCAGGTAGTGGGAGTAGAGGTCGTGGTCGTTCTTCCGGTAGTGGAAGCAAAGGTCGTGGTCGATCTTCTGGTTCTTCGTCAGTGAGAGGAGGATCAGGTATACCATCCTTACATTTATTATTATTATTATTTTGTTATTTATTTCAGTAAATATGTATCTTTTGTTATTATATGTAACTGTATTTTTTGTTCATATTGTAGTGACTGGGCGGGCTGACGTAGACGACTTCCCATATGGAGATAGAATTCCAGGAATCATTATGCCATTCCTACACCAGTGGAATGATGTACGTGCTGATGGAAACTGTGGATTTCGATGTGTCGCCGATGTTTTCCACGGTGGTGAAGACAATTGGCAACTCGCCCGTCGTTCGATTTCAAATGAGATAGCTGCGAACCCATCTTTTTATGAGCACGTATACTACGACGGTGTGGCGGAGGCTCGTCACCGGATTAATTGGGGCGGGGGACCTTGTGGCGAGAATCACTATATGGAGACGTGGACGGACTTGTTTCCCATTGCAAATTTTTACAAGTGTGCAGTTATGTTCTTCTCTCTCGGAAATGATGGTTCGTTGTACCCATGTCTTACAGTTCTACCTTGGGAGAGTCCGCCTACCGTGACGAGACCGTGCAGAGAGTTGATTATTGCTCATTTAGGGAGTTACGCTCATTACATTCGTTTGGAATTGAATGAGGGATTCCCCGTACCTCCTATAGCGACTCTGTGGTATCAAATACGAGATGAGAGTGTTATTGGATGGGAGCTGGAGTACCAACATAGGATAGCATATTGGCAACAATTATGTAATATGTTTTGATATGTTTGTATAATTATGTAATATGTTTTGATATGTTTGTACATTATATAGTGTTGCTTTATTATGTAATATGTTTTTGATATGTTTGCTTTATTTGCATTATATATAATAGTACGAAAGGTTATCAAACACAAATACAAATAATAAGGGTACAACAGATAAGCAAAACACAAATACAAACAATAAGCGTACGACATGTTCGCAAACACAAACACAAATAATAAATAATAAGCGTACAACAGATAAACAAATATAAATGCAAATACTAAGCGTACCACAGATAAGCAAACACAAATACTAAGCGTACAACAGATAAACAAATATAAATACAAATACTAAGAGTACGGTACAACAGATCAGCCTACTCATCATCCGAATCATGGTCGGAGATGCCTAACTGCGTATGCCATGACTGTATGATCTGATCCACATCTCCGCATGCAGCTCTGGCATCGTCTGGCAGCTCATCCCTCATCTGCAAGATTGGGTCTACAGCCCGTATCATCTTACCCATCCACTGCACATAACATTAACATTAGCGTACATTAACAAATTATACGGTACAAATAAATTTAGATAAAATGAAAAAATTACCAGATCGCCACACGTCCTATCTGGTGGTCGATCTGCTCTCCGGGAGGCACCACGGACGATGATAGGATGTGAGTAAGTACCGAACCAATCAAGATAACGTGCATCACACTCGGAGGGGTCGCGACTACGTCTGAAGTCGCCAAGGAACAATCGGCATGATCTCGGAAATGTCCGCCAAGTCGATTCCGCTGTAGAAGCGGGGAACCTGACGTCGTACGTCGCTGCTGTCGCAGACCGCACCGCATGCTCTGGTGTCGGGATGTCAACCGGGATCACCTGAACATATCCTAACTGACGCAAGACCCGATCGGGCATATAAGGCTCTATGATATCCCGATAACGAATAAGACCCATCAATAAAGTCCTCGGGACATCCGCTGCTGGGTCAGGACCATAGGGTAACCACTCCACCTAAAGTTTAACACATTAATAATAATACATCTTAAAATTAAATAAATGGTGTAAAGTTTGATACCTCTGATGCAGTCATATGATCTAGCCGTGCGCGGATGGAACGCAATCGTCCATCGCTCTTGTCCTCGCTCCGGACAACCCACATACCCGAACGTGGATGACCCTCGTCGATAATCTTCCGCTCACGATGCGGGCGGAATGCAGGAAAGTACTCGTATATCCACGCCTGCAGCAGCGTAAGACAACCTGCAATCCCAGAACAATCCGCACGGCTAGCTATCCCAAGCTGCCGGTACAGGTATGCCAACGTCGCTGACCCCCACGAGTACTCACGAACGGTCTCCGGGTCCCTAGCCTCCAGTAGATCGCGTGGTCTGATCCGACAACCACTCTTGTCGACAAACAAGACGGCTCCGAGCATCAAGAATAGGTACGCCGTCAACTGTGTATCATCGGCCCGCGGAGGTCGTGCCCGTCTGCATAGGTCCTCAAGGGAGTCGATGCCGACACCACCACCACTCCATAAAGCTGTATCTCTCGCCAGACCATCAGGTGTGACACCAAGCAACTCTGCCACATAACACCTCAGCTCAGACGTCGACCCCTGAGCACTAACCAGACGACCATCCACAGGAAGTCGCAGGATCTGGAAAACATCGTGAAGCATGATCGTCATCTCTCCGAAAGGCATGTGGAAAGTGTTGGTGTCAGGCTGCCACCGCTCCACAAACGCCGAAATCAAAGGCATGTCGAGATAAGGGAACATGCTGTACGGTAAGTGCCCCAAATGCGTGGCACTAATCTCCTCTCTGATATCAGCACTCAGTGTAGACCGCCAACCCTGTAGTGCTGTACAGGCTCTGTGCCGATTCTGGCACTTCAGAACCTTCCGATCCTCTCCGTCCCAGATCCGTCTAGCAATGTGACCCCAGAAACTAGGAATGACGCTCCCATCTAAAGGACCACCAGGCGTCATACTGCTCACGATCCAAGAATCGTCCTGGACCCTCTTCTTCTTCTGAGCGCGGGGATCAACAGTGCACGAGCTCGAATCCCCGGCCGTAAACCTCCCACCCCTACCCTTCCGCACCATCCATCCGGCGGAAGTAGAAGTACCCGCTCGACCACGTCCTCCGCTATAATCCCCCTGCCTCTCCACCTCCGGCCGCACATCATACGGGCCATCATCGTCGCTCTCGTCGTCGAAACTATCTACATGCTCATCATCGAAGGAATCATCCTCCTCCTCACGACGACGTAATGCCTCCCTCTCCCTCCTGACCGAAGCAGATATCCCCCGTCTACGTGGATGACGCGGTGCTGAATCATCCTCTAAAGAACGGAAGGCGTGTAATGGTATCGACTTGCCTCTCCCTCCACTGTGACCCGATGACTATTTATTGAAATTTTAAATACAAATTTGTTAAATTTGTTAAACTAAATTATCATATTTATCAAAATTGTTAAACTAAATCAAAATTTGTTAAACTTAATTATCAAAATTGTTAAACTAAATCAAAATTTGTTAAACTAAATTAAAACAATATATAAACTAAATCAAAATTTGTTAAAACTAAATATCACAAATGTTAAACTTAAAAAGAATTTGTTAAATTAATTTTTTTGATTTATCACTATTTATTAAAGTAATTATGATATTTATTAATTAAAAAAACAAAAAAGGCGGAGGCGTCTGCGAGAGACGCCTCCCGCAAGGTGGAGGCGTCTGTCGGAGACGCCTCCTCCTACGGGGAGACGTCTGCGGAAGACGTCTCCCCCATCGGGGAGACGTCTTCCGCAGACGTCTCCCGCTTCGGGTCGGCGTCCGAGGGAAACGCCCCCCGCATGGGTCGGGCGTCCTCGGAAGCCGCTCCCCCCATAGGGGGAGCGGCTTCCTCGGACGCCCGCCCCATGCGGGGGGCGTCTCCCTCGGACGCCGACGACTTTTTTTTTTTTTTTTTTTTTTTTTAAAACAAATAAATAACGTAATGTTACCTCATACGGGTACACCGGGGGAACTGCTGGCTGCTTCCCTGGCCTCCGAGACATTCGTAATCTTGTGTAGTAGGTATAGGAAGAGAAAGTTTTGAAAAAAGAGTGAAATTGTGAGATATATAAGCAAAAATAGGAGGAAGGGCAATTTGGTAATTTCAAGGGGCGATTTAAGTAATTTTGGGGCGATGTTTAGCAGTTCAGTAAGTTTTTTCCAAAAAAACTAGTTTTATGAAAACTACACTGTCGAAGTCTGTTTTTCAGAAAATTACGGTTGGATGAGAATGTAGCTCTCATGATAGTTGTATCCTCAGTCAGATCCCAACAAGAACTTCCCAATATCACCTGTAGGTATGCAACCATGTGTATATTAACCTTTTTAGAGTCAATATTGATTTGTCAACTAGGGTTCCTAACTACCGATTTTTGTGAATTTGTCAGAGAAATACTTCCTAGTTGCTGTCGGTTACCCAAATCGCAAGGGATTCATGACACCCTGTCGAAACACAAGATACCACCTTTCTGAATTTTGAATCTCACAACCACATGATATGATAGAGAGAAGATGTTTAATAAAATGCATTCTTCTTTAAGGAATGCAACTAAAAGAGCCTTCGGCGTTCTCGAGAAGAGGTGGACTATGTTGAGGAAGATGAGACCCTTGCCACCCTTCCCTTTAGAGTCACAAGCGAAGATAGTGGTGGTTGCAATGATGAATTGCTTGTGTAATATCCTGAATTTTTTAATTGAGGTAATAATCAAATATCTTAATTAAGATTGTTGGATGATTGTGTGGTTTTAGGAGAAGATAAATTTTGAGAATAATATAGAGAAGAAAAAGATGGAGATTTTGAAGCAAGTACTGATTCGTTATTCTTCAGTTTCATATCATGTCTGTCTCTCTTGATATTCGTAGTTCCATGCATTTGAGCATTAATATTGATTTTATGGATATGCATATAATTGCATGGTGGTGTTTCGGTCGACATGTCCTGTGGCTGTGTGTATGTTTCTGGCAGAGCAACTTAGGAAAGAGCTGCCTAGCGGACAGCGTGGAGCCACCCGAGAGAGGAAAGGGCTGCCTGTCGTTAGTGTGGAGCTACCAGGTGTGCGTCTGACAGATTGATAGATTTCAGAAGCACAGGATGTGGTCGAATCTATTAGAACATCCATATAAAGCCCAATGTATTCGGCCTTCCTTCTAGTCCACATACATTTCATCTCTGTATTTTATTAATCCCATACTGCTCAAATGTAATTTTGTAATCCAACCACTTGATATAAATACATCATGATCAATCTCTTATTATTTAAGAGATTGATATCAGTTTATCTTAAATTCTTCTTCCAAGATATGTGTTTCAACATGGTATCAAGAGCCAATCTGGCCCAACAACCCACTTCTTTTCCCCACCTCCCAACCCACTAACAAAAAAATCAGCCCACCAGGCCCATCCTCGTCCTCTTCGCTGATTCGCCCGTTCTCTCTCCCACGGATCACGTGAAGGGAATGTGTTCTAAAAGTTTTACTTTTAAATGTCAATTATTATGAATTGAATGAGAAATTATTTTGTTCCTTGTTTATGTTATTCGTCTTTTAAAAGTGTTAAGGAAGATGTTCTTGGTCCTTAACCGTAGAGCTCTGAAAGATATTGGTTTGCATAAAACAAAAGATATTCGCAATCATGGTAATTAACATGTGACATTAATTACCGAGTTAAGATTGTCGTGTTGGTCATAGATCATTGTAGCTCTACAAGTGAGTGACGACACGGGTATGCAAAAGAGAAAAATATTACTTTTGTATACTGAATAGACCTAATAAGTAAAATATTATAGAAATGTGTTTCTGTGTCATTAATATTTTACTGTGTCTTTGGTCCTTTGATATGAGACTTATATCTAATCACTTAAGGAATACTTAATTAGATCAGTGTCTTGAACTATCGATCAGTGTAGTGTAAATGCATTGGTTGGTTAAGTACAACTTTTGTTGGAGAAGATAGTTAGTCAAAAGACTATCATTGCCCCTCTTAATTGAGTGATGATATTAGTGGGCCCCTTGATAAAGCAAAGTTATAATGTGCACAATGTGATTTGAGTTAAGTCACATATTTATAACCAGCTTAAAGAGATCAAGAAATGAATACTAATACAAAGATGACACAATACTACTTTGTGTGTATTCTTAATATCATGAGGCAAGGGACAGACACAAGTGGTGCACTCCATCACTAAGTGGATCGGGTTTTGGTTCGAGTGGAATTAAGACATCTAACTAATTGGGAGCTATAATGTGTAGCTAGATACCGTTTATAGCTTGTGATATTAAGCTCTTAATATCACTGCCAACTTAGTTTAGATCATCCCATAGGTCACACCACAAAACTGGGAAACAAGAAATGAGGATTTTTGAGTTCATAGGATGTGTCGGGTTTCATGTTGAAAATATGACACATGGGGTGAACAAGCAAAATCAAAATTATGTTGTGATTAATAACATAATTAGAATCTAAATTAAATTCATATGTGATGTAAATATTATGGGGTGTAATGATTGATCATTACATAGGATAATATGTTACATAAGTTGTGAATTTACTACTAATCCCGAAATGTCAAATTTTGTAGGGGTTAAACCGAAATTTGACAAGTCTGCAAAATAGTGCACAAACGGTCAACCGGTTGGAAGTAAACGGTCGACCGATCGGTGCACGGTCGACCGGTGGTGTCCGGTCGACAGAACGCGTCTCGACCGATAACAGGTGAATTTCGTCTGTTCGAACGGTCGACCGAATCTATCGGTCGGTCGACCGAACATCGCGATGAAATATTCTACGTTAAGAACGGTCGACCGAATCTCGCACGGTCGACCGAAATTGGGTTCGAGCGGTCGACCAGACCTTCGTAACGGTCGACCGGTCCAGACGGTTTTATGTAGAATTAATTTAAGAATTAATTAGATCATGCATGGAATTGGTCCATAATTGATTTAATTCGTGGCTAATATTATTTATTAATAACTAATGGATGGTTAGATGGAATTTTGCATGGGATCATGGGCAAGAGGTTGCACATGAATAGGTAATTTGGAGAGAACCTATAAATACAAGGTTATCTCATTACCTCCTAATTTAATTCATTATTTTTCTTATGCAAAATCTCTCTCCATAATTCTTCACGAAAATTTCTTAATTCTTAAGTTTAGTTTTAGTTCTTAAGAGATCATCTTCTCAAGGGAATTAAAGAGGGGTTAGTAATTAGATTCTAAACCCTATCGGAGATCGAGAGACTAGCTTCCCTCTCTCCGATTTTGTTTAGAGTTTGGTGAATACTCGGAGGCATCCGACGCGGCGAGAAACATCCCCAACGTCTCCGAATCTTGAAGAAGTTTTTGAGAACTTCTAGGTATGAATTTCGGAGTCCTTGTTTGTTTTAATAGAGTTTTGAAACTAGATGTTAAAACAAACCGATGCATGCATGAAATAAATCAAAGAAAATTGTAATTGATCCTTATTATACATAAAAATTTCGAAAATATATATGTATAATTAAACATGAAATCTTACATCACGATCCTACCCGTTCACAAGAAACACAACCTAATCCAACGTTCCACGTTTTCTCCAAGAAAGCACACCATCCTCTCCTTCCATTCCGCAAAACCCTGCATCCAACGGTCCAAATCTTCTCCGTCACCCAACAAAACCAAGAAACCCTACTCGTCTCTTCATTTCTCCCCTTCTTGGCCGCAAAAAAAGTGATTCCTTCACCGACGAAAACCTCTTGTTCTCGTCGACCACCCATCATGGCACCATCCACATCCTCCACCTCTACTGAGCAAGAAATTCCCGGTAGCACACGCTTGCTAACCATCCCCTCCAACCCTTCTTTCTCCGTGCATATTCGCCTGGATCGCGACAACTACCTTCTTTGGCGTTCTCAGATCGTTCCCCTCATTCGTGGACACGATCTTTTTGGCTACCTTGACAGTTCACTCCCATGTCCTTCCCCTTCTTTACAACCGACACCGACCACATCATCTACCAGTCCTTCCACCACCACCAACCCAGCCTTCAACTTTTGGTGGAAACAATATCAACTACTTCTTGGATGGATTCGCTCAACCCTCACTGAACCTGTCATGTCCCACATCGTTGGGTGTGAAACCACCAACGCCGCGTGGACCACCCTCGAACGACTCTATGCCTCTCATTCCAGATCACGTATTCTACAGCTCCGCCTTCAGCTCCAAACCAGCAAGAAAGGTGGCTCCTCCATCACCGACTACCTTCAACAAATGAAATCCATCTCTGACAAGCTCGCCGTTGTCGTCAGCCCCGTCTCTGATGCTGATCTCGTTCTGCATGTACTCTCCGGCCTCGGTCCTGAATATGAGTCCTTTGTCACCTCTGTCACCACTCGTCAGGACCCTCTCTCCATTGAGGATCTCCATAGCATGCTCCTTTGCCAAGAAACTCGCATTGAGAAACATCATACTCCGGATCCTACTATCAACACAACAACTAAAGCATCAGACAACTCTCGCAACAACTCCGGTCGTCACAACAACCGTCCCATCTACCGCAACAACTCCAGTCGCAATAACTCCCGCTTCCGCAGCAACAACAACAACACCAACAACTCCAGCAATCGACCCCGAATACAATGTCAGATCTGTACCAAACAGGGTCATTCAGCCCTTCAATGCTATAAACGGTTTGATCCTACCATTCAATTTACTCCTAACCTCTCTGCTAATGTGGTTTCTACCTGTCATGAAGTCAATGATGCTTGGTACCCTGACTCGGGCGCAACTCATCATCTGACAAATGATACAGGTGGTTTCCAAGACTCGCAAGAGTATCTTGGATCAGATGTCATTCAAACCGCAAATGGCACAGGTTTGCCCATCCTTCGTACAGGATCTCTCACTTTTCCCTCTTCCCTCAAACATTTACGCATGCATAACGTTTTTTATGTCCCTATTGTTACACGAAAATTATTAAGTGTTGCTAAGTTCACTGCTGATAATAACGTTTACTTTGAGTTCTTTCCCACTTATTGTCTTGTCAAGGATCTATCCTCGGGGCAGGTCCTCCTCAGAGGTCAACTTAAGCATGGCTTGTATCAGCTTCAGTTCTCTGATCTTCCTCCTCGCAAGCTGATATTTCTTGGTGAAAGAGCTCATGTCACCATCTGGCATCAACGGCTGGGACATCCCTTTTCACGAGTTGTTCACACCATTCTTCATCATTACAGTTTGCCAGTTTCAGGCTCTAAAACTTTACATACTTGTTATACTTGCCCTCAAATAAAGAACATTAAACTTCCATTTGCTAATTCTACTACACAAACTACTGCTCCTCTTCAAATAATACATGCTGATGTTTGGGGACATTCCCCTACTATTTCTTTTACTGGTAAACGCTATTATATCAGTTTCTTAGATGATTTTTCCCGTTATACTTGGATTTTTCCCATTACTTGTAAATCGGAAGTATTATATGTCTTTCAACGTTTTAAACTTCAAGTTGAAAACAATTTCTCTTGCAAAATTAAATGCTTTCAAAGTGATTGGGGTGGTGAATTTCGTAATGTTTCTCGATATCTTTCTGAAAATGGCATCAGTCATCGCATAAGTTGTCCACACACACATGAACAAAATGGCACAATTGAACGCAAACATCGTCACATTGTTGATACTGGTCTTTCTTTACTCAAACATTCCAGTGTTCCTAATCGATTTTGGGATGATGCCTTTCTTTCATCTGTTTTCTTGATTAACAGACTTCCTACTCCCACACTTAACAACATCTGTCCTTATGAAAAACTCTTTCGAAAACCTCCTGATTATTCTATTTTAAAAGTTTTTGGATGTACTTGCTTTCCCTATTTACGTCCCTATATGGCTAATAAACTTCAAGCTCGATCTACTGCTTGTGTGTTTTTGGGCTACAATGTCAATCACAAAGGGTACAAGTGTTATGATTTAGAAAATTCTAAAACATATATTGCCCGCCATGTAGTATTTGATGAAAGATCTTTCCCTTATGCTAAGATCGTGCCCACTATCAATGCTGAGGTATCTGGTAGTCGTAATTATACGTCTGCTATACCCCAGCCTCATACAACTGACATAGCATCCCCACATTATCTTTTGACAGCACCCTCTCCCAGCTTCCAAAACACATAAACCTCACCAATCCAAGAAAACAACCCACCTACACCACCAGTAAATCCTTCAGTCACTTGTTCACCACTACCCTCCAATATACATGATACTCCAACTGTATCTCACCCCATGACCACAAGAACAAAAGATCAGACCCGAAAACCCAAGGAATTCCCTGGTTTCAAAACCTTCAATACTACCAAACATCCACCTCCATCCTCCACTCTTTCAGACACACCACCTTCAAATTTCTCTACTGCTGTCAAAAACAATAAGTGGCGGACGGCTATGGATGATGAATATAATGCACTAATCTCAAACAATTCTTGGGCTCTTGTTCCTGTCTCCTCAGTTAATAATTTAGTTGGTTGTAAATGGGTATATCGAATCAAGCGTAATCCTGATGGCTCTGTTGTAAAATACAAAGCATGTCTTGTTGCTAAAGGGTTTCACCAAGAAGCTGGAGTTGACTATGATGAAACTTTCAGTCCTGTTGTGAAACCAGTCACTATTCGAGTAGTTCTTTCTCTTGCTATTTCCAAAAACTGGCCTATTAGGCAACTTGATGTGAACAATGCATTTTTAAATGATGATCTCCAAGAGGAAGTCTATATGTCGCAACCTCAGGGATATATTAACCCAAGGTTTCCACATCATGTCTGTCGACTCCAGAAAGCCATCTACGGCCTTAAGCAGGCCCCTCGAGCTTGGTTCCACAAATTATCAACCAAGCTCACTCAGCTTGGCTTCCGACCAAGTCTATCTGACACCTCTATGTTTGTTTTGAATACAGGTCAACACATCCTGATTATCCTCGTCTATGTAGATGATATTCTCCTCACAGGCAGCTCTCCGCAACTCATTTCTCAGGTTGTTTCAACCCTTAACTCTACCTTTTCTTTAAAAGATCTAGGCCTTATTCACTATTTTTTAGGGATAGAAGCACATAAAACACCTACTGGCATGTTTTTTAACCAACAAAAATACATTTCAGACTTATTGATTAAAACCAACATGCACAACGCTAAACCATTCACCACTCACTCCTGTCCTTCAATCAAATTATCACGTTACACTGGCTCACCCATGCATGACATTTTTCTCTATAGAAGTATTGTCGGTGCTCTCCAATATATAACTCTAACCATACCCGACATAACATACTCCGTAAATCGTGTCTGTCAATATATGCACAATCCAAATAATGATCACTGGACTGCTGTAAAAAGGATCCTACGATATCTAAAACAAACAATCAATCATGGTTTGAATTTTGTTAGATCATCTCCCACAACTTTAAGCCACTTGTCTGCATTTTCTGATGCAGATTGGGCTGGGGACTCGGATGATCGACGCTCTACTTCTGGCTTTTGCATCTATCTTGGAGACAATCTGGTTTCCTGGAAATCAAAAAAACAACCCACGGTAGCAAAATCAAGCACCAAGGCTGAATACAAAAGTTTATCCCATGCCACAACAGAAATCATATGGATCCAGCAACTTCTTCATGACCTTCACCTTCCCTGCACCACGCCTACTCTTTGGTGCGATAACATCGACGCTACATTTCTGGCTGCAAATCCGGTTTTTCATGCCCGAACCAAGCACGTGGAAATTGACTTTCACTTTGTTCGAGAGAAAGTCGCATCTAAACAACTCAACATACAGTTTATTTCCAGCAAAGACCAAACTGCAGATGTTTTCACAAAGGCACTACCGTCATCTCAATTTAACCTTCTTCGTTTCAAACTCACAGTTCGCCCACTCCCTGTTCGCTTGAGGGGGGATATTAGAACATCCATATAAAGCCCAATGTATTCGGCCTTCCTTCTAGTCCACATACATTTCATCTCTGTATTTTATTAATCCCATACTGCTCAAATGTAATTTTGTAATCCAACCACTTGATATAAATACATCATGATCAATCTCTTAAGAGATTGATATCAGTTTATCTTAAATTCTTCTTCCAAGATATGTGTTTCAACAGAATCTGAATGGGGGTTTCAGATTGATATGCATGCATTTTATTTGTGATGCATGTCTCTTGATTGTGCTTATTGACTGAATGTCATATTCTGTATTATTTTCCACATGATTATGATTCTGATTGATTGATGGTTGGTACTTGCAGGCTGTCGAGCTCACAAATTGTTGATTATATTTTTCAGATTAATTATGAGCATATCAGATAGATTTAAATATCAGAGTTCGCAGCGGTCAGGATCACAGATCGTATCTTAACGCACCGGGTTCGAACGTGTGAGCAGTTGTCCGGGATCGGGACGTTACAGCATGAGGAATATGCCAACCGTGAGGTCATAGGTTCTGACTCGTTCAACGAAGGTGTTGCAGTATCCCTGGTGCTGGATGGCACTCATGTGTTCACCGTTTGAGACCGCATTCGAGATGAGATTGGGAAGGATAGGGGTGTTTAAATGTCCTTTGGTTTGTTATCAACTATCGTACGACGATGTACTATTGTCAGATGAGTTGAGCTCTCAGTTCTGAGTATAGCGTATACTACAAGTGGGATCAACACAAAAATTATTGGGAAAACACAAAACGGAGTTTGCAACATGGAAGTGGTTGCAAAGACAAACCGGATGAGATGATGAGAGGCACACCATCCAGATTGACAACGACCGGTGGAAACAAAACACCTTGTTAATTGTAAGTTTCATTTGAATCAGTTCTTTTATATTGTGTCCTTCCATGTCTAACTTGCTGCTACGAATACATTGAGGGACACTTCAATCTTGAAAAGTTTAGGCATGAACCAATCTATGTCCATATCAGAATAAGATTCACAAAATCATTAGAATATAATTTGAAATTAGATCAAAGACCATTATATATATAGACTACACTTTCAAAACTTTGAAACCTCCAATCAAAAACAGACATCGCAGTTGTTAGTTGATTTGTTACCGAAGCAATAGAGCTAAAACAATATTTTGTTACGGAAGCATGCATGAAGAATATTCTATTTGATGTCAGTATTAAAACTTTGCTTGTGGTAGTTCATATTCAAACACACCTGCAGAAACAAGCTGTTGTCACACTACACCATCATATTGTATTTGAAGCATGCACGAATATTATTAATCTTCCCACGGTTGTCTTTCTAAGCAATATAAGTCTATAATCAACAAGCCTTTGATTTGATGGGATTAAGCCCACAAAGACTTCAAGTTGCAAATTCAGGGTCATC
Organism: Triglochin maritima; assembly: GCA_963682175.1. Classification (NCBI taxonomy): domain Eukaryota; kingdom Viridiplantae; phylum Streptophyta; class Magnoliopsida; order Alismatales; family Juncaginaceae; genus Triglochin; species Triglochin maritima. The sequence goes on from OY821783.1 coordinate 38,734,352, forward strand.
AATTCATCATGAGAAGCATCAGAATGCATGTGATCTTCTGTGATCAAAACCTGTTCAGAATCTCTACTTTTTGAACTGTCAAAACTCCCCCCATCTGCCAGCCTGCATTGTTTGATTCTCACATTATAACTTCTAAAAGTAAATGTTGTTTTTGATAATTCTCAAAATAAATGTTATAATTTCATTAAAATCTACGAGAGAAAAAAATGTACAGAATTGTTCCATGACAAGTATACAACTACTCTAAAGTTTGGGAAGGTAAAAAAAGGCATATTGAGGTTAAGAACTGAACTCATGTCAGTTTTCCATGTTCATAATGATTTGGTTTAAGTTGGTAGTTGTTAGGAACCATCTGCATTCTGCAATGCTTGGAATAATTGGTGGGTATTTTTGGAAATTGTTCCCAACACTTGTTTATGATCTTGACTTGATTAAATTGTAGCTGACACTTGTATAGATTATAATTGAAATTTGAATTGTTGCACATATTGTTATTCTTAAGTTTCAACAGAAAATTACAAAAGCAAAACTGTAGCTTATCCATTTGCTATTGATACACATCACAACTTGCTGTCTGACTTACAGTTATCTGATTTTGGTGTGTTTGGTGTTTGCTGATTAGTTGAAACATATCTCTCCATATTTATGCGACATGGATAGGAAAGTTTTCAAAATCCAAACAGAAATGTTGTTTCTATTTTACCGTGATTCGTATGCAACAATCATTTTCTGCTTCACAATAATAAGAAGTGTTAACATTATAAGGAGCCAATAATCGATCCAACTTTTATGATACCGAATTGAATTTCTCAATATATTTTCAAGTTTAAACTACTCATCACCGTATTTAAACAATTGAATCGAAATTCTCTGTAACGCCCCAAAACAGCGGAAAAAAAATTAAAACTTTAAACAGATAAAGGATTAACACTGGGGTCGTCACCAAACCACGAGTACATATATAATATAATATGATATGTACGATACAACAGTCAAGGATGACTACAACCCAACACAAAACATACACAACGCATGTACAAGGGAAAATCATCCACCTCGAAGAACAAAAGGAGACAGGATCTGGTCTGGGTGTTCCTGTCCGCAGTCACCACCTCCTAATGACGCGTACGACCTGACATAAAACATGAATATGCCTGAGTTTCCCGTGGGAAACCCCGTATACCAAATCCCTAAAATATGAACATAATATGTGAAATGAAACATGAAATGAAATGCAGTAAAACATAACAATCTCTCGTGCACACCAGGCACCCGCTCCTCAGAGCCACAACAACAACGTGCACACAAGGCATCGCCGGTCAGAGTCTCGGTCAACGCTCCGTAGAGCCACAACACGTGCACACAAGGCACCGCCGGTCAGAGTCTCGGCCAACGCTCCGTAGAGCCACAACACGTCTCTTCTCTCAGGCCGGCAATGTTTGTACCGTCGCCCCAAAAAGGCCGGAGACCCATTGCCCTCGAGACGGATCCAACAACACACGACACAAGCATCCATGTGCAAAACAGTGCCCAACGGTCGAACGGAAGACCCCAACCGGTCGACCGAACACCACAACTATTCCTCAGAATAACCGAAATAACGTCCAACCGGTCGAACGACTCTCAAATCACGGTCGACCGAAAACCAACAGGGAAAATCCTCTCTCGCTCAAAAGCACCAACGGTCGAACGACCCTCAGGTCACGGTCGACCGAAAACAACCAGGGAAATTCCCCAACAAAACCGCACTACACGGTCGACCGAAACCACACTCCCGGTCGACCGGCCAATAAGTTAACTGAAACGTCGGTCGGACGAAGTCAATGAGCGGTCGACCGTTTAGATGGTCAACGCCCCCAACCGACCTTTAACAGTGCTTTTCGGTCGACCGGCAAAGGGGACCCGTTCGACCGAAAACACACAGAGCCTTCTTCCCCTGGTAAAACGCACCACCGGTCGACCACTCGAAGAGTATCGTTCGACCGGTGCAAGAGTTTTCTGCCCAAAATACACTACGACCGGTCGACCGCGCCATCCCGCCGGTCGACCGTTGCAGAGCAGAAATGCTGCTGCAAGGTTCTCGACGAGCCTTCCGGCCTACCGTCGGCCACTCCAACCCTCGCAAAGGCTAAAAGGAGGTCTACACTAAGGCTTGACATACCTTAAGGCTTGAAGAAGCCTTTGAAGAACCCCGACGAGCGCTTCCTCGCAAATCTCCACTTCTCCGGCGAAAACCCGAACCCGATCCTTTTCCTCCGGCCACACGATCCGGCGAGCCTCGAATCACACGATCCGGCGAACCTCGAGCTCCTCCCCACCACAGAGAGCTGCTGATCACGCGAGAGAGAGAGACTTGAGTGAGAGAGAGAAAACGAGTGAGGGAGAGAGAAAATCCAACCAACCTTTATACGCCTCCTCCTTCAATCCCCACCATCCATCACAATTCCTCCCCTCCATCTCAGCCCTCCATCTCCTCCTCCCCTAAGCCTCCACCTAAACACAATTAAGCCCAATAAACAAAGGTTAGGATGTAACATTCTCGGAGCAAGATAAATGTCGATCCGAACGTAGTACAAGCTATACATTTAATCATTTATAGTCGGTATCCATATGTAAATGTCAAGTATTTTTTAAAACTATGAAAAAAGACATTAACATTATTTTTAAACTTTTGAGCATTAAGATATAATGCAATTGTCCCTAGAGTTAGTTTAAGTTTTCTGTGGAAGAATGTTAGAAGTGTCATTTAAACATTGATCATTTAAAGGTTCTATTAATGATTTTAACACTAAATCTTTATATGTTATATCCATTTGCTATTTGTTCCATTTTCACAAAATATTAATCTATAGGAATCACTTTGCCACCACATATCACACACCCCAAAAGTAGAAAATGATGATGCATCAGGATGGTGATAAACTGATGACTATTTGGTCACATGAAACCAAAGAAACATCCAAACAATGGAAGACAAGAAAATTTAATGACAACAAGAAGGAATTCCAAATGGAAACGACAATATGGAAGAAGAAAATTCTGTAGCTCACCGTATTATGTTGTGTTCCATAGGAGTTATTGTTGATTCTACCAATGTTTTATGTGTTTTTTATTCCCAATGTGTCAATATTTAATGCTGCACTGCTGCCTATGGAGTATGGACTATGATCTGGTTTTCGGATATATATAAAGAGTACTTTTGCTATTTTTCTAAGGTATTTGGGTCTTTTTGCAAATGTGCAGAAAGAGATCAGAATGAGATGATTGGGTAATCATTTTTTCAAAAGTATTATATTATATACTTGTTTGTTTTCTGCCCCTTGGCTTTTCTATTTCTTGAATCAAAGTCACTTGGGAAATCTATAATACATTTCAAAATTTGACTTGTGATCAGCATTTTTAGTCAGTAGTCTGAAAAATAGTTTCAGTTTTCATTTATTCCACAGTTGATGCGGTTTCAAGAACAGTACATTGGAGATAATGTTCTTGTGTAGGTTTTCTGATGTTGCGTTGTTTGTTGAGTTCATGTTTAGGCAAATCATATGCTTTGAGTATAGCTTATCAATTACAAGTTCAAAATTTGAAAGAAAAAAAACCCAACCAAGTTGAACATACATGATAGTTGAAGAGTCTTAGAAACTAGTTTAAAAAATCATATTAACGAAGAAAAAGAATGAAACTTTGAGTTCCTTGACTCATTGGTCCGTTTATTTTCAAGAAGTTTGCCGAACCTACTTAAGAGCAGGCTTTTCTCAAGAGGGGGGGGGGGGGGGGGCAATGACGACAAGACAATAGCAAAGTTTTTAATCTTAAACTAATTGATACACTAGAAATAAACAACATCATATACAATCGGTCAAACTTGAAAATTTTCTGAGAATAATCAAACATAATTGTCACAAACTAAATTCCTAATTAGAAAACACAGTGTGTAAAAGAAGTTATCAAACCAGGGGTAAAATAGGAAGGAAAAAATGTTGTCTTGGGAGAATAACACGACAAGGCATTGTGTTTTTGTGAGAAGAAGTGTAGGATGTCTTTGGAGTTGTGTTCTTTCTTGTTTGATTGCTGTTGTGGAAACAAGTGTAGAGTGTGTTCTAAACTACCTCCGAAAAATCCTTCCAATTCCAGCTATAAGACTCATGTCAAGCTTGTAGAAGTAGAAGTAGAAGTAGAAGTAGATCACATATAGAGAGAGAAAAAGGCAAAAGTTTCGAACACAGTAAGAAAATATTTTTCTTTTGAGAGAATGGCAGTGACCCAACAACTCTGTTTAGTTTGTGTCATCACATCTGGCTTCTGTGCTTCTCAGAAAGTGAAACACTTTCCACTTCTTTTGAGTTTCATTTGACTGTGTTGTGTTCTTCTTCTTGTTGTTGTCCTCATGCTCATTTGAGCATTTTAGCTTTTCCAGGTTTCTTCACTTATCATTTGTTCCTTCCTTTTTCTTGTGAGGCATCTCTTGTCTTAAGGAATTAAGGTTATTCTTCTCCTTTATGGATTCTTATCTTGAAGTTGAAGTTGATGGGGAAGAGGTCTTCTGGGTGAACAAGGTAATAAAAAAAACTAAACTTTTCACTTGAAATTTGTGTTTTTTTGGCCCTTTTGATCTGTTTGCTGTATTCGGTCTGTGGTTTTTTTGTTTTAACTCACAGAAAGTTGTGATTTTTATGGCTTTGGGTGGTTAGTGGTTTTTGGAAGTATGCCAATGGCTTGTTGTCTTGAAGTGGGATTAGTTAAAATAATTCCATACTCGCCGCTAGAAATTTGTTATTTGGCTTTCTTGATGTGTTTCTGTTCTCGGTCAGTTTTGTTTTTGGTTTTAACTACTAACAAGTTTGTGATTTTATGGTTTTATCATTTTGGCACCATATGCCTCACTTGTCCTTTGTTGTAAGCATTTATTTTGTTTTAAGGTTTGGTATCTGATTCTGTCCATACTGTTTAATTGGATTTTGGTGTTCTGGATTTATCAGCTCCATCCTTTAATGATTTAGGTGATGCCAATAAGAATGTTGTTCTGATTCCTGCGATTGTAGGGTTCAGGTTTTCTTTCTGCTGGTTGGCATTGTTTTGGTACAGAAATTTATTACTTACACAAGTCTTCATACCATCATTGCATATGTAGAAATTCAATGACCAACATTTAATTTTTCCTATTCCTCCACTTTTGGAGAAGTTGTTGGCATCATAACTTTATTATGATGATTTTCTTCCTATTTCCATGTAAGATCATCCATACCCTTATTTTCTTCCAGCAATTTAATGCTTTTTAGCTAACTACATTCCACCATCTTTCTTTGTCCATTTATTTGGTGGAATGTGAGATTCTTAACTAACTACAAAGTTTTGGAATTTACTGCATTTAAATTCCAGCCATCAAGAGTTTTGTACTTTTCAGTGTATCGGGTTTGGCAAATGTAAGTTCTCTTTGTTTATATATTGAATTCTAGTTTGCCAAACACAATGTCACATAGACAATGAAGATCTTCTTTCTCTCTTTTCAACTCATGTCAATTTTTTGTGGTAGTAGACATTAATTTTTCCTATACTTCAATTCCTCCGAACTGTTGTGTCTATCCTAATAATATTTGGTACTAACTTTGCTCTTAATGTTGCTCTGATACTTGATTGCAGACAATTGTTTCGTCTTTCTCTCGTAGACTTGATAAATCTGTAACCAAGTCATTGGTAGAAGCTGAAGCTAAGCCTGCAAAAGTGCTCTTGCGAGGCTTTCCGGGAGGACCCGAAGCATTCGAGCTGCTACTGAAGTTCTGCTACAAAAGCTTGAAATCGGAAATAACTCCGAGAAACGTGTGTCTGCTGAATCTCGCAGCGCATTTCATGGAAATGATGGTAGCGGTTGAATCCTCTCCCAGTTTGGTACAAGAAACCGAGAAATCTCTCGAGATGATCCCTTATTGGACATGGGCCGAGTCTTTGGTTGCTCTTAGACAATGCCAAGATTATTGTTCTTCCGAGAACACATCTGCCGTCTTCGACAAAGTGGTTGAATCGATTGTTGGCAGAATTGCTTCCACGAATGATACGAGTCCATCTAATTCCTCGCCCGAGAGCTCAGGCTTGCGATTCTTGTTCGACACGAGAAGTACCGTTAGCACGAAAAACAGCTCCCATAGATCGTGGTGGTTCGATGATCTTATGTCTTTCAACACTGAAACCGTTCAAATGCTGGTCAAGTCAATGGCATTCCAGAAATTGGACCACCAAACCATTGCCAGATTCCTCCTTTACCATTTCAAGAACAAAACATCAAATGGAAGGCTTCAAGATAAGAAAAAGATTGTGGAATTCATCATCGAACTTCTCTTTTCTCTCGACAGAAACTCCGTTTGCTGCAAGAGTTTATTCAGCATTCTGCGAATGTCTCTACCGTTGAATGTGAGCGAAAGCTGCAGAAGCAAACTAGACGAGATGATCGGATGCCAAATGGATCAGGCGACTTTGGACAACATACTTGTTCCTGCCACGGCCGCAATGGACAGCCTTTACGATGTAAATCTAGTACTAAGGCTTCTCAAGTCGTTTCTGAAAACTGGCGGTCGGTCGTCCACAACTCGACTGAACATCGTGGCAACCTTGGTGGACTTGTATCTAGCAGAAGTCGCTCCAGACCCGTCTTTGAAACCTCAGAAATTCGTGTCATTGGCCATGATTTTGCCCGACGAGGCTCGAGATTCTTATGATGAAGTCTACAGAGCCTTGGACATATATATTCAGGTAAAATTAATCATAAGAAGATTACATTTAACTTTCTTCTCTAAAATCATATGCTTCAAATTTAGCGGTTATGATGTTTATAATATAATCTTGTTCATAATTAGGTTCATGGTGGATTATCAGAAGAAGAGAGGATGAGGATATGTTGTGTTCTAAATTATGAGAAGTTATCATCAGAAACATGCAAGCATCTAACTCAGAATTCGAATCTGCCATCCAGAACAGCCATCCAAGCACTTGTGTCACAACAATCCAAACTCAAAAGCTTGCTCCAAGAGACCAACAATTACAAGTTCATAAGAAACTCGCCTCGTCCGGTAAAGGACTTAAGTGATGGAGAACAAGTTGTTCTGTACGCGAAAAAACTCGACTCGAAGAGCATTGAGAATGAGAAACTTAAAGACCATCTTCAGGGAATGCAATGGAAGGTCGTCGAGCTCGAAAAGATTTGCAGAAAGATGCAGACTCAGATAACAAGAATCATGAAACCAGGAATGCCCACAAGTAGAAGCTCCAAATCACTGCCCAAGTTGTGTTCTTGACTTCACAAAAACATGTTCCGTTTCTCTTCATGTATGTTTTTGTATAGTCAGTTGAGAAATTACCATTTCTCGTGTTTTGTGTTTCACTTTATATTATGTGAGCATTGTTTAATTTTGCAACATGAATGGGAAAACATATTTTGGGCTTTGATCAATTGTAGAGAAAATGTAAAGAATATTATGGTCATTATTTGGCATCATCAACTAAGATTAGAGAAGTTAACTTGTTAATATTATGTTTGAACATTTAAAATGAGTTATGTTTTGTTGGGAATAGGAGCAAATAAATGAGGACAGTGTGGGAATTAGTGAAGGTAATGTTGAAGTGAAGAAACAACAAAGAATCTAGTTATGGATGGAGGGTTGTTATGTCTGATATTAATTAAATGGCTAATTACGGGTGATGGACATATATTTTTGTGCAAAGAGGCATTGAGACGTGTGATCTCTGAGAGATTTGGCTTTTGGTTTTGGACACATCTGTGGTGGGAATCAGCAAAGTAGATGGTCGGAGAGTCATGTATAAATAATTGCACTTCTAATACCCTTTGCTAATATAACTTACATACTGTTAATTTTGTACAGATTATTTTTGAAGACAACTTAGACACTACTCTAACTTTGACAAGATTATTCACTAACCTCTTACCATTTTGTCACCTTTTATTGCTTTTCATTTTATTTTCATTAAGAAAATGACTTGATTTCTTCTAACAGTGAATATAGTAAATTTCTTTGGAATATTATTTTTGAACACTAGAACGAAATATGTTCTTACCACAAGCTTTTAATAATATGGTCGTGATCTGTCATTACGTGCCACTATCTCAAAGGATATGAATATGAGCTTGAATATCATACTCGTTAAAAACTTTATCCTTAAATGAAATGTGTATTATGTATGGATATGACCTGACTAATGATCACATCCATTAAGTAAGTAAATGGAGGGAATCTCATACCCATTCTAATGGTTTTCTACCTAATGACGTATTAGTATTTTGACCCGCATTCACGTCATATATACTTGACTTAGACATCATATCATAGTGGTATGACTTTCAATTAAGTGACGATAATATATATATATCCCTAGTGTTATGTTTATCACATGCATAATCCCCCCTGTAAATCAGGCTCGAGAGAAGGTTCAAGATCGAAAAGGCATCTAAATGTGGTCCATACATATGATTTTGAATAATTATGAAAGCGCCAACGTGATCATCCCCATAAAGATAGTCTTAAGCTGATAAAATAACATTTTTGAACATGCTTTGTAGAATCAAAATGTTGTTATCAATGAGAATCTTAATCTTCTGTTGCTTACATGGAAAGTTTTAGTAAACCAAAAGGTGTAATATTAAATGGTTGTGATGGAATTTGGGGTGAAAACCCAAGGCGAGGAATACGGCACCCCATATACCTCCTTTTCTAGCTATTAAGATAATGATTAAAACATAATGTTTGATCAAATCAGAATCCAATGCATTTGGACATGGAAATAATGTTTTGACACATATATACCCCTCATTCGATGTTGGTACGTGTAGTAGACTTGGAGCTCTTCCATTGAACCAAATACATCATCATGTTATACATTCATGCAAAAGACTAGTTTGTGCCATTCTTATGCGAAAATAGACATATATACTTATGGAAACATTAATTCCCATTGCCCACAAGTAGCTAGGTTTGTGTGATAATATTGAGTATATATAGTGTTTGATTGGTACCTTAAGACCTCTTGAAGTTGTTGTTGGCGGATGGTTTATAGAATGTTGAAGTCAAGTTTGGCAACCACGACACACGTGATTTACAAGATTCGGCAACGTACCTACATCCTGGGGGAGGGATCATTCACGGGTTTCCTTTTATTCATCATCTTCTCTAACAATAGAAGTAACTAAGATTACAAGGGATTGGAGACAATGTGTCCTCCAAAACTCTCAAAAATTCTCTTACCCTTAATCTCTCTAAAGAAAAAAAATGCATTGTGTGCGTTGCGTAAATTGTGTACAAAAATGGTGAACAAAACATTTAAATACTAGACTCATCACTCATGACCGTACAGAAAAACATGCAAAACGTGGGCGACGGTCAAACGAAAACTTCCATTGGTCGACCACTACCATTACCAGGAACGTTTCTTGATAATTTTGGTCGACCGATGCCACCAATCGGTCTATCGCTTCACGGTTATCTTCAGCTCTTTGCAACTTTTTGGTCGATCATTTTTTCAAGAACTTTTTGGAGTTCAGGAACAATCGACTGGTATGTTCTTTTATCGACCGTTCTTGAACTCCAAAAAGTTCTTGGAAAAATCTGTCAAACGGTGTCCAACACCGGTCAATTGTTTTTTCTTGTTTTTCTTGCATTAACGAATTTAAACCGATTCCCAACAAGTTCAAGATGGAAGGGTTCATGTGCTTTTGTTTTGGAGTAGACATCAATGAAAATGTCTAGCATGGAGTCTTGGCATCCTTTAATTGTTTGGGAGATCTAAAGCAAGTTCTATATTTTCTTGTAGTCCAATTAGTGCAGTGGTTTGCTCCTTCATGAGGTGCTTGTTTGCGAGGAAGGAAAAGTATAGATATAGATGACTCGTAAAAGCTCAACATTGCCATTTATATATCAGTGTTAAATGAATCTCAAACTTAATCACTCTTACATATCTCGAGATGATTTGCATCAACAACAAAATTAAATTAGGTTTTTACAAATATATTTTAGATTTGCTTTCAGAAAGTATTTCTACAATAGAAATGCACATTGCACGTTTAGTAACACAAATAAATATGATTTTAATGGTATAAGTGTAAATATATGATATTATAGTGATCACCTAGAAAATAATAATACAAATTTTAATAGTTTTTCGGTGGTAGAGGAGTGAATAAATAATAAAATTTTAAAATTTAAGAATAAGAAAAGAGAGTTTAAAGTTTAAACACACACGAAAAGCATTTCGTTCCCACTCCACTCCACTTAACGAACTTTCTTCTTCTTCTTCTTCTTCATCTTCTAATCGAAAGGTCGAAACCCTAACCCTAACCGTTGGAGGAGGAGGTCATGGCGGAGATCCCTGGATTGGTGTGGGGCCGGAAACAGGGGCGTCGGAACCCGAACGGGGCGCAGTTCTACGAATCGTTCACCCTCGACGGTGTGGACTACTCCCTTTACGACGACGTCCTTCTTAATAATGATATTGATGATGAAGACCGAAAGCCGTATGTGGGGAAGCTGGTGAAGATCTGGCACCAGGAGAGGTTAGGGAGAAGGAGGATCAAGATTCTCTGGTTCTTTAAGAGGGACGAACTCCCACTCCCACTCAGACTAGGGCTGGAAATGGAGAATGACGATGAAGATGATGAGCTCTTCTTGGCCACAGGGACTGCCCAATCCATTGGGGTCTTCAATGTTAATCGCCTGGTATGGTTTTTTGTTTTTGTTTTTTGAGAAATTTGTTTTGAGATTATTAATTTCATGTTAGGAAGCATTGGTTGGAAAGTGTAATGTGGTGTGCACGTCAAAGGACATAAGAAATCCACGACCTTATTACTTCCAACTTCAGGGTTTCCAAATAGCCAGAGAGATGAACCTTCCAAGAAAATGAGGCTGGCAGATGATACGATAAAACCTTCACATGACCCAGGAATGGTTGTTACTAGTTTGGAATCATTATGCTTTGCTTTGGTCCTATTTCTCTTATATATATGTCTTAAGGAAATTGAGTGGTGGATAGACGATGTCAAGGCTGCAGTATTGATAGGGAATCAAGGTGTGATGCATATCGTAGTACCTCTTTTGGCTCATTAAGTCACCATAAGATATTTATTTGAACCTTCCTTCTTTCTAGCCAAATATTGTGCTAATATTTCTTCTTGCATGCCAACATTCAGCTGTCATCTTGCCACTCTTAGGCAATTCCTATTCTTTCATGCATGTTTATTGAGTTTTAATTCATCTTTACGTGCATCTCCTAACATTCGCCATACTAGGAAAACAATTGTACATGTTTTGATGGGTCTGTATTGATCAACTCTAACCAACTATTATTCATACTTCTCTAGGGCTTTACCATAGTATGCACTTGCATCTTGACTTCTGGTGTATTTAAGGGGTGTATTTTACTGTCTTTCAAACTCTTTTGGTTTTGTTACTAGACATACAAACCATTCACTTTCAATTTATTTATTCTCGTATTAATTTGTTCAGCGGACAAAAAAAATAGATGCGTGACATACTCTCAAAACTTGATAAACTTGAAGTTAAAGACGGGAAGAAAAAAATATGGAATCATCCTGATTTTATGAGTTGGTTGTGTTATCTTGGAGTATCATTCAGTTCTTCATTGTCTAAGATTCTTCTTAGGTTTTCCTCTGAAGTCTAAATCATAATGTTGAATATAGACAATGGATAACATATTTCCAAATGAAGGAACACAATTGACTGTTAAAACAACATTGAATTGAAAACATGTAAATTTCATTATGCATGTTAAGCTGCAAATTAGGTTGATTTTTTTGAGTGGAGCATTTTTTTGGTACTTTATTAATTATCATTTTGTTTTGGGTTCACAGGAAAGGAAGAAGTGGTTTGCAGATCTGGTAAGAAGCTAATCTTTCATCCTTCTCACAAAATTTTGTGATTTCATTTTTGCCTAGAAGAAGATGTTGAGTTCAAAGTAGCAATTTTTTGTTGTATTAACTATTAATTGTTCTCATGTATTATCAAATTATCCATGTCATTTCTTTTGATTGTATTGCAAATCATATTTATCTTCACTTTCCAGCTGAGAATCATGAAGGCAGATAAGGGTAGTAGTAAGACACGAAACAGTTATGAGCATATGTGAGCTTTTGAATTGATTGTGTGACCTTTGATATCTTCTAGTAAGATCACCGGAGTCCCATCAATTTGTTTTGCCTTAATGTTGTAGTTGCTTTGAGATTACAAAGTTGCTTGTAAGAAAGAAAGAAAGAAAGAAAACACAATCTCTCTTTGGTCAAGCTTAGCCGAAGCCAATATTTATTGTTTGTTAAGAATGGTTGGTTTGTTAACAAGTTTTGACGATGATTGATATCTAATATGTTTTCCTCTGTGTACGAATCACTTAGTGTTCTATAGCTTCTAATTTGTTGAGTTTAGTGATAATATTTTAAAAATCTAATATTGTGTGCAAAATAAATCTTTGGTTTCTATTGCAAAAATACTAACAAGAAAGATTTGTTCTTGTTCTCATATGTGTGGCAGTTTTGTAATCTTATTGCATTTTAAACTTGTTCCTTGAAGCCTTGGGAAGCTCAACTACAGAATGCCATTGAGCAGAATAGATTTGTAATGCTTCATAATTTGGACCCTGACTACTCCCGTTCAGAAATTGTGGTATGACTTACAATTTTTGTAGTCAAAAGCACATCAGCACTGCTATTTTGAATTTTATATGGCACCTTAGTATATCCGAACCTTTGATGCATTTTTTTTGGCTATCATTCAAAATTTACTCACAGTATTACAAAAGTTCTTTCTTGTGTGCCTCTTTCTCTTCATTCTGAGCATATGAAATATTGAGCAGAAATAAAAGATAATTACTTGATTTCCTATAGATGGCATATCGTGTTTGATGGTCCATAGAAACCAACTTCATTATTTAATGTTGAAGGTGAAATTTCTTGAGGTCACATCCCTAGATATGCAGTTTTACTCTTAATTAACAATTCAGTTTCCAATATCATTCCTTTTGTATTAGGTTTTACTGTTTTATCTTTTGAGTTTCACAAATATCTTGTTTATTTCAACAGGATCTGATATATTGTGCTTTCCGGGAGAATTGTTCTGTCAGGTTAATTGAACAATCTACTTTTACAAACCCACATCATGGTATGCAACAATGCAACTGTTACTATTCACTTCACTGCGTAACGTAATACTAGCTTAAGACAATCCATCTTTTGTAGGTGAAGCACTTGTTATTTTCAAATCATCACATGCAGCCGAACTGGTAGTCCAAAAATTGCACACAGAAACTCTTATGCTGCCAAATGGAAGGTACTTGGTAGGTTCTTCTTGTAGTTAGTCGTGTTGTTTCATTGGTTGAGAACGTCAGATGAGATGGTGATGGGAATTTCGAGTTCTCTGAAGGATAACTACTTGCGTCTATTTAGGTATTGTGCAGGAGAGAGGTGCCGAAATCCTATTTTCTGTTGCTGCAGTATGCTATTATGAAACCCTCTGCTTGTAACACAGAAACATTGTGGTTCTTCAAAATGTAGTGAACCTATTACTCATCTTATGGTGTCTTAGTTAATTTTATTAAATAGGTCATTTTCCCCCACAACTATTGATGATTACCGAATCCTATTCCCTTGGAAGAATTGTTATTTTTCGTTGGTTTGATCACATTTTTTGGTTTGTCTTGCAGACCTCTGGTAGCTAAAACTAAGATTGAAAAGTCGCCTCACAAGCAATCTTCACAACTGATTGGCATTATTCCTGTTGACAAACACATAAATCCTAAATATCTTAGAAAAGGAAAGGTGATTATTCTTCCTTCTGTTATGGACTAAAACAAGGAATTAAGAGATGGGTTTATATGGTATATGATCTATTTACTCCCTTTTCCTCGCTGCAGCGGTCTGTAGCATCAAGTTCACATTATTCACAGGGTAACACAATCGAATATGCAATGGCCATGGAGTGGATGTATCTTGCACACTGTTCGATGCATTGGTGGCAAGACCTACATGAGGTCAACTTGGGTGCATGTATTAGTTTTTTTTCACATTATAACTGCTGCTAAGCTTCGCCTAATACTGCATACGATTGCAGGCGCATTATCAGGAGGTTATGGTATTTACAGGCCATCTTAAAACCAAGTAATGCTACTACAACAATCATCTAGATCAGATGTGTTATCACAGGTTTCAAACGTCTGAACAAATTTGTCTGATCAGATTGCTCTTCCTCTGAAATCCTCTGCTGGGTTTTATTCAACAGATCGAGTTTTTTTTTCTTTCCAGATCGAGTCGGAATGACTTCTCCATTGATTTTGTTACATATCTTATAACTGTAAATCCTTTGATGACCATTTTAAACAGTGTCATGTTAACCATACAGAACTCTGTAAATAGTTGATGTCAAGAATCATGAGAATTAATACTTCTCATGTCTGAAGCACTTCATGGGTAAAGATGTGATTTGCTGTGGAAGCCATGAACAACTCTGATTCCAAATTCAAATACGAAGAGAATCATATTAGTTTAGATCCTTAAAACCTGTAACATGCATTGAATGATTGAATCTATTTTTGGGCCGAAACAGACGACAAATGGTTTAATTAGTGGGTCATGTGGCATTTCTAATTTCTAACCTGTAACTAATGAGGACCCATGCGTTATCAAATGCCTCCAAAACCGAATCTAGTCAAACGCACCGGTATTTAGCAAATTTAGGCATCTTCTCCTTGTGACTTTGTTCCTAATTTTGTATGTAATCATAAACACAAAAATGTGGCATTTCATCCCACACCGCATCTGAAAGTCTGCCTCCATGTCTTAACAAAATTAACTTCTTCACTAAAACCTTAAAAAACAAGTGTTCAACCAACCTGCTATGATCATGTAATGGGGCTTTATTGAATTGCCACCAAGCCAACTCCATCACTAAAACACAATGTTGTATACCAACGTCTCATTCGTAAGATATCGGACAAGTTTGATTAAAATCAATCTATCAACTTGGCAGGGAAAACCCTTCAACTTCAAAATTTATGGAGATAGAAGTACGACAGAATCTGCATGCACAAGCCAGATGAACGTTTCTGAAACATTTCAGCACACCAACAACATTCATAACACAGCATAGTTATTAGTGATACATGTTTTAGGCTTTTATAACACACCAACCACACAATTCCTACTGATTCCTGTCAGAGTAATGTGGTTTTGTGAAATTAAGAACACACACACTTGCAATCTTGTTTTGCCCTGCATGTAATGAATGATATGGTATAGTATACAACATATACTCCAGAAAATGAGGTGCACACATGTGGCTGTCGGATTCCACCTGTGCAGATACTTGTCCTTAAGACATTTGCACGTGGTTTGGAAGAAATGTTGGGTGTTCTCACGGAGTGTTTGTTTTCTTTCATGACAATGAAACCACACTCTGACACCTCCATTCCTCACTGTCACTTTCACTTCCACTTCTTTCTGGTTTTTGACATCTTCTTATCATCATGTTTAGTTACAGTTTAGATGGATTTTGCTATTTTTGTTCAAGGCATGTGATGACATGGATGGATGGATGCATGCAGGGTTTGTTGTCCAAGATTAGAATTGTTAAGTGTGGTGTACTTATTTTTTGTTTAGGACGCATGCTGACTGCTGAGTGAGTTTAAACTGCTGAAGATGAGCAGATGATTAAACTAATATAGTGTCATTGTTACTGTCATCTCATCCATGAGGTGCATGGGCTCATCAATAATTGGATGTCACACTAGTGGCCGGACAACACCAGCATGGTCTTTAGGCACTATATCTTTAAATATATAGTTATGATGAATATATGTTTATTACCCACGAGTGAAAAATTGAACTACGTTGTTCGCATATTGGATTAAAATGGCTCTACAAATTAACCATTCGTGTTTCTTATTATTCGTGAAATAACAAACGATCAGTTGTGCATCGATCGAGTCAAATGGTCCATTAATTGGAAACTTCTCTAATTACTATAGCTATGATTGCATATGTTCAATCCTCTTTGTCTTGTTAATCATGCAGGAAGCTATTTTGAGACACTTGTTAATATTGTTGATGATCTATTATGATGAACATGCGATGGTATTCTTAACTTTACAAAGTACAAAATAACAAATATTCAACAAAGATATATAATATATATCCCAGGCCCCCACAGGTGTCCAAGACCTAATACAGTACCCTATTGACATGTGTAGCTGCCCTCACCCATACCTGAAAGCAGTCCCCACATTTTTGTCTCTTGGATCTTAATTAATTCCCCATGTTGATCGATGAATAAGAAGGAAAAAAAAAGCAATGGTGGCCGGTGTACATGTTCTCTCTGGTTGGTGCAAATTTTCAAAATCTTTGTTGGTTGGAAGCCCCTAGTGGTGAAGTGCTCAAACCCTAGCTAGGTTTGTTTTGGTGCACTTGCTTTTGTGTCAAACTCCATCTTAACCTTATCCACCCAAGTGATGACACAAGTCAACAACCTAAGGCTCAGATGTCTGCCTATAAGTGCTATGTCTTCCTCTTCTTCCTGTGTGTTTTCACCGAAAAGCCCACATCTTTTGAAAGGTTGTTGACTGGGATCCATGCAGGGATATCACATGGAGATGTATGTGTTATTGTTCAACCATTAGCCTCTTGATGTGACCATGGAGGATTGGACCTTAGAGTCAATTTATCTTTCAAGTTTGAATGAATAGTATGCTTTCATGTGCCTCCAATAATGTAGACCGCATTGTTCTTTTGAGGCGGTGCGGAGAAGAGGAAATTCTTGATCATTAACCATGTATATATTCATCATGCAGGTGTTTGTAGTAACTAATTCAGCTTGTCGTGGTGACGTCATTACTTGTTGAGATTCCGGCGAAGATATATATGGGTAAAAAAGAAATCATTGTGCTCTTATATATATATATATATATATTGTGTGTCCCCCTTTTGCTTCCTATTATATATTGAGTAATCAAGTGTATATATATATATATATATATATATATATATATATATATATATATATATATATATATATATATATATATATTTTATAAAGGGTAGTTTGCATTAAAGATAATAGCGCTTCTGCTATGAACCACAGCTAAAGGGTGAGAATTCAAGATATAAAAGACAGCAATATTAGAGTGCTTAGTACAATGTTCTCTCTAGCAAAGCAAAGTAGCATAACAGTAAAGTGAAAGGAGTCTGTAATCAAGTATATATTTGATATGCATACTTTTCCAAAGATGGTATGATATGTGATCTTCCATTGACTTTCATAAGGGTAATGTGAACCATTCATTTTTTTTATGTTTAAAAGTTGATTGGTTTTGTTTGACACTTGCTTGTTTCTAGTTCATTGTAAATGTCACCTAAACTATTCACTTCCTACTTGAGAGATTTGGCAAGGTCATGTGTTGACACACAAAAAAAAAATCTCAAATCGATACAATTTTTCTAATGATCGTCGACCAATTGCCATCCCGATTTAGTGGAAATTGGAACTCTATTGAAGTATAGATTAAGCAATATCATCAAAATGAAGTAGTATTTCATAGATCAATCTCTTGATCTAAGTTTATTCGATTAAACATGAAAATATAGTCAAAACTGGAAGAGATGTGGAAATTCACATGATTCAAAGGTAAAAAATGAAATTTTACCATTGAGAACATAAATAAAATAAATAGATACAAAGATGATGCATATCTCACGTCAGTAGTTTTTCATAATCAACATGCATATTGCAAATTCTCACCTCATGCATGCGTGAGGTTCAAGCCTCACAACTCACGTCCTTCATGACATGTTCCACGTCAACCCCATGCTCACTACCTCTCATCCCCACGATCATGCCCATGATCTGATCCATCATCACACGTTCTCCTCCCACTTCTATTTCTCTTCCTCTATAAAAGAATACACATACACAACTCCACAATACACACAACTCCACACACAGACAACTCTACACACACATCACAATCCCGACAACTCCTGCAGTGACTACAACGCTATCGCCCGCGAAGACTTCGACAGACTCCGGATAACATACAACATCGACGACAACTTGACGGCTCCGGACATACGTCTTCGACAACTCCGGATAACATACAACGTCGACGACAACTTGACGGCTCCGGACATACGTCTTCGACAACTCCGGTTAATATATAACGTTGACAATAATTCGACAACTCCGGCTTCATCAACAATTCCGTTGCAACTCCGGCAAGTGCAACATTAGTACCGGCGTTTGCTTCATCAAAATAATAATAACAATAATAATTAAACTAAATGTGCACGGGTGGCCACACCCTTGGGGATCCGTACCCATCCGTGTACTTAACG
Organism: Triglochin maritima; assembly: GCA_963682175.1. Taxonomy (NCBI): domain Eukaryota; kingdom Viridiplantae; phylum Streptophyta; class Magnoliopsida; order Alismatales; family Juncaginaceae; genus Triglochin; species Triglochin maritima. Next base: position 38,752,734 of record OY821783.1, read on the forward strand.
ACCGTTCCGGCCTCCTCCTTTTAAGGAATCGAACCCGGACGGTCGCCCGTTTAGCCAAACGGCCACCTCCCTTGGGGAATCGTACCCGTTTGGCTTGGGAAAAATACGTCATTCCGGCCTCTTCCTTTTTGAAGGATCGAACCCGGTTTGATCGACTATAATTTGGCAAAACAAAAAGACGCCGGAAGGCTGCCGAAATTCAACCAGAAATACTCTAACCGATAAAAAGCAAACAACGGTTCCATGTCTGGTCTAACATTAATTAATCAAAACCACATCAAAGGCATGTTGTAATGCTGCCTAAATCGCACAAGAATTTATGGTCTCTACAATTAAATCGGATGAAATGATGCCCCAACTCATTCGTATGTGAGATTTTGACTGCAACTCCAAAAAAAAATGTGCATATGTGCACCTCTCTTGAAAAGATAACTCGTAACTCTTCAAGAAATTAACCATTAATCGAAATTGATTTGATCTCAGTCTGGCTAATCAGCATGTTGAGGTTGGATGTTGAAGGGTCTGGTTTCAAGATGTGGGTTTAACACGAATATCCAATTGTATCGTAAGATTCATGATATAGAATCTGAAAACTCTGATAGAAAATTGTGATCTATGTATTTTAGATGACAAATACAAAAATTGGACTAAGCACAAGTTCAAATGATGATAATCAAGTGCCATATTATGCATTCAAACTATGACTGCCGCAAATCAAACCAAGTTCATATAAGTCTTCAATAGCAAGGTCTTCTACATACAATGTTATCGTATTTGGGTGTTAAATGAGTTAAAAGAATTTATTTTTTTAATTCAATTAGAAAGGCCATATATGCACATACATCTCTATACGTCCAAGGCACTAGGGATTTCCATGAAAATGCAAGTGACGAGATTTTGCATGTGAAACCCTATACAAATAACAGATTGAAGTATGGTGGTCATGCTTTGAAAACAATCAACCAATCCAACACTTTTGACAAGATTACAAATAGACCACCCAAATGGACAAAATTACCAACTCTCTTGTTAGTGAGATGAATTACAACAATATACAAGTGGTACCATTTGATTTACAAAATCAATCTTAAAATACAAATAGTCCCCTTAAATGGACAAACAACAAATCCACCCCTAAATGTGGATAAATTGCAAACTAAATCTTCAAAGTTGTAAAATATGTCAACCAACCTAAAAATCGAAAACAAACATAAAACCTAAATATTGACTGCTCTAATAATAAGCGAGGATGCACGCCAAGCTGGATCTTGGGTTCCCTCTCTCTTATCGTTGGAGTGATCAAAAACTAAAATATGGATTACCTTAGTCGTAAGTGAGGATGCACGCCAAGCTTGATCTTGGGTTCCCTCTCCCTTACTGGCGATGGAGTCTTCATTTAACAAATCAAATAAACAAAACAAAATATATACACAAAACCCTCCGGGTCATGAGGTTAAACTGTCCAACACACATAACAAATTATATACATAAAATATTCTCCTAGTTATGAGTTTAAACTAACTATTTGATGATATTCAAATATAAGAATCATCGACAATATAACAAATACATACATATAAAACCCTCCTAGGTTACGAGGCTAAACTGACCAAGATGTGACGATATCGATCAAAAGGATAATCGTCCAAATAAGTCAAATAATACATACACAAAACCCTCCGGATCACGAGGCTAAACTGTCCAAGACACTCAACAAATTGTGTATATAAAATATTCTCCCAGTTATGAGATTAAACTAAACTATTCGATGATATTTATACATAAGAATCATCGGCAATATGACAAAGATGCATACACAAAACCCTCCGGGTTACGAGGCTAAATTAACCAAAACATTATAATATCGATCAAAGAATAATCGTCCACACAGAATATCACACATAAATACCTCCTAGGTTATGAGGCTAAACTAACCGTTTTTTTTTTACGATATTCTAATATCAGAATTATCGTTGATAAATTAACACGGTGTATTCAGCATAAAGTTGAAGAACCTAAACATATACAAAACCCTCCTAGGTTACGAGGCTAAATTGATCATATTGTGACAATATATCACAACAAAAGGGAGATCATTATCGAATCGATCAAAGCACGAATCGATACATCCCCGTCCCTAATATACCGAAATATAAATACCCTATTAATAAAATATATATCTGAAATTGTTAAATATAACAACAATTTTGGTTTATAGTTCGCAAACGGATGCTTATATATCTTCCATTTTTTTGTAATATATAAATATGTCAACTCTTTTATTTCATATTTATTCCTTCAATTTAATGAAATGAAAGAAAATGTTGCACTTATTTACTTTCTGGCTAGTTATTCACACTTATTTAATTTCCTGTACAAATGAATGACACGAGCCATGACACAATGAGGCATTCTTCTATAAGAAGTTGTAAGGTGCGGAATTCCATTATGAATTCTTGAGAGGTCTTCGCAACACCAAAAAAAATATATAAACACAAAAGAACAAAAAACCCACGTTAAACAGAATGGCACGCCCGGTGGGACCTCTCATCCTCGTAGTCATGTCTCGTGTCATTAATCTAACATAAAACCTTCCACGTTGTACAGGAACGAAAATTTGCGATGGAAACTAGCATGAAGGTGATATTTACGGCTCCTGTCTCTTTTGGCTCCTTCGAGCCAGCCTTGTTCAAGTATTCTTTTGAACACGGCCTCGTGACGGGTTATGAGATTGAAGTACCCATCAAGCCTTCAACTCTTAGTCCGGTGGGCAACATCGTGGTCGCTTCAGAAAAGGAACGATTGGAAAGGACGCAACCGGAGTTTGCAATTGCTGAAATTCCTGAAGCACATGCCAAAATTTCGAAGAAGAAAAGGAACAAGACACGCAAGCCAAAGGTGAAAGAAGCCAAATCATTGTCCAATCAGTCACCAAAGAGTCCTTGCATGCCTGGTTCACCAAGCAAACTAGTTAAGTGTCATGTACGACCCCAAAAGTCATTATTGGGAAATTTCAAGGCTCATAAAAGGGTTGGAGGGAACCCGAAGGCACTTAACGACAAACAAATGTCGCTCATCCTGAATAAAATTAATGATTATGAGATGGTGATTCTCTCTAGTAGAGACGTCTACCGTCTTACTGGAGTACACATGACCGAAAACATTTCGATGAATGATTGCTTCACAATTCCAGCTCGCGTGTTGGTATGTGCAATTAAACTGAGAATGAAAGCGCAAAAATTGGGTGTCAACTTAATATCTTCGCCTGTTTTTAGCAGTTCTCTCATCCCAATGGAATGTAGAGTCATCTCGTCCTCCCCACTTAACGGAAATCCTTTTAGGCCATATCCTAAGAGGATGAAAGTTTCCCGAAGTGGGAAATCAGTTTTGATCGATGGGAGTCGTTTCAGTCTGACAAGCGACGAGCTAGAAATAATGGAACCTGACTATTCTGTGAATATATCGACGAATAATCGATACGATATTCTGAGGAGAACAGACGAGGAAAAGCCTATGTTAAGAAGAAAGAAATATGCCCGGACTTCTGTTTGGGACAGGATCGGTAGCGGCACATCGCGTCCGTCCGTATTCGAACGCATTTCTCGTCATCCGAAGACAAGGTCTGAAACCCGGAGTATTAAAATGAAGTGGGACGGAAATCTCGAAATTGAAACAAATCCTGAGGTACGACGGAAAGAAAAGTCAAGTAAGTTGGAAATCAAACGGATTAATCTATCCAAAAGGCAGGTTCTAACAGTGTTAGTCAAATCCGATGATCGATTGGAGGGTACAGGGTCTACAGCTGATAGTGATACCCTTACTCACAGTTGTTATATGGTACAAATAACTGAAAATCCCTACAAAAAAACGAGGAGAGAAACAAATGATGACCTGCCGAACACTATAGAAGAACTCCAAGACATAGTCTCCCAACCAGGTGTGGACACAAGGAGGAAAGAACGGGCTAGGCAGAAGTTGAGAAGTCTAGAGAAGCAACCAATACCCGAAGAAGATTTTAGGAATTCAAGACAGGACGACACCCCAACTTTTGTGGATGAGCAAATATCGAAGGGGTATGCTAGCGGTGATGAAGAAGTACCAGTTCAGACTGTGTATACAACCGGAGAATCTTCAAGAGAAGAACATTTCAAAAAACAAATAGAAGACCTTCAACAAATGGTCTTGCAACTGTCTACAACCATCGAGTCAATGAACTTGGAAAAAGAACGAGAAGTGGCCGGACAAAGGGACATGGTTGAACAAGCCGTGAACGCTCGATTCTCGGAGATGAGCAACACTGATCAGAGGCCGTTAAATCTCCTAAACCCTTACACAGTTCCATATCCAATAAAGCATTTGGAGACCAGATTACCTGTCGGGCATGTGCAACCAAAATTCACAAAATATAATGGGACGGGAGAACCGCGAGAACATCTAGCTCATTTTACAGCTCAGTGTGGAGACCTCGCAAACGACGAGTCATACTTGCTAAAGTTGTTCGTTCTTTCATTGAGTGGACCAGCTTTTGAATGGTATGGGACGTTAAAACCAAACTCTGTCCCCAATTGGAGTACCATGCAAACACTGTTTATTCAACGGTTTTTCACTACCGTTAGGAAAGTCTCAATCGCAGAATTGAGCATGCTTAAACAAAGAATCGGAGAATCATCCACCGATTTTATATTGCGATGGAGGAATACTTCGATGTATTGCTCACAGGAAATTGAACAGGCTGAAGCCGTTCGTCTTTGTCAAAGCAACTTTAGGCCTGAACTTGGGTGGAAATTGGTCGGAGAAGATATACGAACTTTCGAGCGTTTGAACACTAAAGCTCGAGATGTCGAATTATTCTTACAGCAATATCCGAACATTTTTCCTACCACTCCTTCATCTTCGGGGACTTCCAAAGTCAAAAAGGACGAAAAGAGAAAAGAGGTTAAGGAGAGTCACAACACATTCGCCCAAGGAAGGAGAATGGAAGGGAATCAGGAAACACCTCAACAAGCTCCAAGACCCAGAACCACCATAGAAGAGAGAAGAAACAAACCTTACTCTTTCCGAAGAGATAGAGTAAAGAAGCTCTTTCAACGCGCAATAGAAGTGGGAAAGCTTCGCCTCCCGGAACCAAAACGGCCAAGAGATGTCGACAAATCAAGTGAACCAAATTATTGCTTGTACCATAGGATGTTGGGTCACATAGTCGAAGATTGCTGGGTCTTTAAAGATATAATGCAGAATATGATAGAAAAGGGCGAAATTGAGCTCAATAACTCAATTAGGGTTGATCCACCGCAACCTCATCATCATCCTGGTGAAAAGGAAACTGCTCATGTTGTTGAATCTACTCACATTACTTTTCCACCATGCCATATTGAAGATTTAATATGCCAAATGATGAAATTCATGCCTTGGGTGACTGTTCAACAAGAAGAAGTAACTCCCACTAATCAAACGCCAGTGAAGGAAATCGTTCGGGATCCGAGGAAGGGTAAGGCTCCTATTGTCAAGGAACCAACCAACATCAAAGAAACAATTCATGTAATCCAGAAACTAAAAGATAGTATGGAAGATATTGTTAACGAGATGAAGGGGTGTGTTTGTACTAGTCTTGCTTCTACCTCATGTGGGGCAACATCAAAAGGTGACAACGACGAAGGTTGGCAAGTTGTGACACGTCGAAAGAAATCTTCTCAGCCTCAAGCACCGCCACTGCCGCCACAAAAGCAATATTCAAGACAACATCTTCGTCGAGCCCTTAAATACCTACAGAAAAGAAGTAAAGCAAAGAAGCCAGTGGAACCAAAGAAAACACCAAATGAGCTAAGCCCGTTGGAAAGATTGCAAAAACTAATTAACAAGTTGAAGGAGTACGAGCAGGGTACCCCGAAAAATATAACTTTGGAAGATTATATGCCATGGGAACTATTGCTGGAAAAGAGAAGGGACGAGCCCTCGGGTGAAGAACCCAAAGATAAGACGGAACCAATTGTACACGAGTGTCGAATGGTGGGTTCATCTCCAGTCAACAGTGTTGGTTCACCCACAGGAATCAAGGAAATGTTTTCGTGGAGCGATGAACCCAGTGATGAAGATGAAGGAATAAATTTCATCCAACTAAGGAAGGGTAAAATCCTGTCATCTACTCCAAAACAACCCAAAAGTAAAGAAGTTAATTCATCCAAGCAGTTGGTTGGTGAAACCGAAGGAAACAAAAATAATGATCAGGGAGCAGTTGAAGGAACAAAGCAATCTTCAAACAATGAACCTAATGACACCAAATCGAAAGTCAATTACGATGTCATTGCTCATTTGAAGAAAATCCCCGCTCTCCTTAGTATATATGATGCTTTGCAACTGGCACCCGAATTGAAGGATGCTCTCATTCAAGCTTTGCAAAGATCAACAATATACAAAGCTCATCTGGCCGAGACCCAATCCGTATTCAAGCAAGGAATCACGCCAATCACCTTCAGCAAGGAAGATATGCTTCTGAAACATATAGATCATAATCGCCCTCTTTATTGCAAAGGAACCATGGAAGGTCATCCTGTGGGGCGCATACTCATTGATCCTGGTTCTTCAGTAAACCTCATACCGATGACCACACTAGCAAAGCTTTCCATCGCAAGGACAAATTTAAGCCCATCCGATATAGTCATACACGGGTTTGATCAACATTCACAAACTCCCATTGGCATGGTAGTGTTGAAACTCGTCTTTGGAGAATTTGAGACCGATGCAACGTTCTATGTGCTGAATGTGGGGACATCATATAAAGCATTGTTGGGACGTCCTTGGCTTCATGAAAATTTTGTTGTTCCCTCTACCGTCCACCAATGTTTCAAATACATACACAATGGGAGGGAGCACAGATTCTTTGGAGAGCGCCAACCATTTGAAGCACATGAAGTACATTTCCATGACGCTCGCTACTTTCTCGATGAACCTAAAGAAGGCAAAGCCCCCCCTCTCATACAAAAGTTCAATATGAGGAGTAATATACTCCCGGAAATAATAGAACTCGGTAATGACGATGAAGAACCTGCATTCAAAGTTGTTACACCTCCCAAGCGAATAGACGGAATGAGGCAGTCTCTAAACACCAAGAAGCAGGTTAAGATTTCATATCCAACTATCAAATCAGATAGTAAGAAGGTGAAGGCAACATATACAATAGACTCTAATACGGTGATGACATTGCCACCATGCACTATGAAGGCACTCGAAAAGCGAGAAGTGGACGTAGTAAAGTCTTTGAAGACTTTCATTGTTCCGTCAAAGAAAAATAGTGGGAAGATAACTTTCTATAAAGGCGAACCACAACGTGTCGAGTCAAATACTCCCTTTGGCAAAACAAATGAAATTGATGATGATGCTGATTTGGATGATTTCACCATCAATCCGAAGGTCTTGACAGCTTTCAGAAATAGAAGAGAGAATCGTCCCTATAAGAAGAAGGAACAACAAAAATATGAACAAATATGGCGTCCGAAAGATGACAAGGGACGTGATAGTACGCGGCAAGGGAAAGATCGCAGGGGTCTTGGTTGCTCAAACCACTTAAAAAGCAAACAACATTACATATAACGGTAAGCTCTGCAGATGTTGAGTCAAAGGATGTCGCGCAAGTCGAAGGATCTTTCGGTACTCAACAATCACAGGTCGATGAAAATCAGACTGATAGTGGATCGGAGGGCGAAGAGATATTGCTTCAAGATCAGTCTGATGTCGAGGGTATTCTCCCAGCTCCACGAGAAATGGAAGAAGGGGGACAAGCGACGGTTGATGAACTTTTAGAAATAAACTTGGGATCTAATGATGACCCGGAACCAACATTTATCAGTGCTTCTCTTAGTCTTAAAGAAAGGGAAGAATACATAACTCTTCTCAAAGAAAATCATGATTGTTTCGCTTGGAATTATAAACAAATGCCAGGTGTAGACCGAAATGTCGCTGAGCACCGTTTATCCATCGATCCCAAACATCCAGGAGTAAAACAGGGGCCTCGCAGGATGCACCCGGATATTCGTGATTTAGTGATTGCAGAGATTGATAAGCTCATCAATGTTGGGTTCATCGAGCCCGTGATGTATACCAAGTGGTTATCAAATATTGTTCCAGTGCGAAAGAAAAATGGTCAGATTCGGGTTTGTGTAGATTTTCGTGATCTCAATAAAGCTTGTCCGAAAGATGATTTCCCCTTACCCATCACTGAACAGATGGTGGATGCTACAACTGGGTACGAAATCCTTAGTTTCATGGATGGATATTCTGGATATAATCAAATTATGATGGCCGAGGATGACAAAGTACATACAGCGTTCCGTACACCGAAGGGGGTTTTCTGTTATAAAGTCATGCCTTTTGGGTTGAGAAATGCTGGTGCGACATATCAACGAGCCATGACACAAATATTCAGCGATTTGCTGCATAAACAAGTTGAATGTTATGTAGATGATCTGGTAGTCAAATCTAAAAAGAAGATCGAACATCTATCCGATCTTAAACTGATATTTAAAAGAGTTCGGAAGTATAACCTCAAAATGAACCCATTGAAATGTGCCTTTGGAGTCACAAGTGGCAGATTCTTAGGTTTTGTGGTTAAACACCGGGGCATCGAAGTTGATCCAACAAAAATCAAGGCAATTCAAGAACTCCCTCCTCCAAAGAATTTGAAACAACTCAGATCACTTCAAGGACGTTTGGCGTATATAAGGCGCTTTATAGTAAATTTGTCTGGAAAATGCCAGCCTTTTTCTCGCCTCATGAAGAAAGGTGTAGCATTTGAATGGGATGAAGAATGTCAAAAAGCTTTTGAAGATATCAAAAAGTATCTCCTTAATCCTCCTGTGTTAAGGGCACCACAGGTAGGCAGGCCACTCATATTATATATCGCCGCCCAAGATTGCTCATTAGGAGCATTGCTTGCTCAAAAAACTGATGATGATAAAGAGCAAGCTTTATACTATTTGAGTAGGAGGCTAGTTGGGGCGGAATTTAAATATTCTGCAATCGAAAAAATATGCTTAGCATTGGTCTTTGCAGCTAAAAAAAAATGCGTCATTATATGTTAGCTCATAAAGTCCATCTCATATCAAACGTGGACCCCATAAAATATATCATGACACGACCCACCTTGGCTGGACGTGTTGGCAAATGGACCCTTCTGTTGATGGAGTTTGACATTGAATATGTTCCGAGGAAGGCAGTGAAAGGACAAGCTTTAGCGGACTTTCTTGCGGCTCACCCTTTGTCTAGCGATTCCCCATTGGCAACAGATCTCCCGGATGAAGAAATAATGTCTGTCAGAGCTAACAAAGAAGCTTGCTGGGAACTCTACTTTGATGGGGCTTGCCGTACTGAGATCACCGTTGATGGTCCGACGATTCGAGCTGGGGCAGGGATCGTGTTCTTCACTCCACAACGCGGTATAATTCATTTTTCGTGCACACTTGTCGATGAGAAGTCCAACAATGAAGCTGAATACGAAGCTCTAATAGTTGGATTAGAAATGGCCCTCGATATGAACATCAAAATTCTTGAAGCATATGGTGATTCTCTACTTGTTGTTCGACAAGTTAACGGCGTATATGAAGTTCGAAAAGAAGAGCTGATACAATATCACGATGTGGCACTGCGTCTGATTCGAAGGTTCGATAGTTTGAAGATATCACACGTTCCAAGAAGCAATAACTCTCATGCGGATGCCCTTGCAAAGTTAGCAACTAGTCTGACCCTTCCACCCCAAGGAGAAATGGAAGTTGTTATAAAAGATCGTCGTCTTCTTCCAAGTATAGCGACGCTACGTGAAGACGAAGCAATAGAAGAAGTCAGCATTGTAAATGATGAACGAGATGATGATTGGAGACAAGTGTTTGTGGACTTCTTTAAGCATGGTCAACAACCTGTTAATAGAGCCGATCGAATGGAACTCAAAAGGCGGATTCCATCATTCGTGTTTGAAAATGACACACTTTATAGATTAGCGCCCGGTAACCACAATTCTGTGTATCTTCGATGTCTTTCAAAGGACGAAGCACGAAAGATTCTTCAGGAAATTCATTCAGGGGAATGTGGCGGCCATCAAGTAGGACCAAAAATGCGACATCGAATTAAACTTATGGGCTATTATTGGCCCACTATGACTCAAGATTGCTTAGAGTATGCAAAGAAATGTGCCAAATGCCAAGAACATGGTAATCTATCTCACAGGCCGCCCTCAAAACTTCATCCAACAATTGCATCTTGGCCATTTGCGGAGTGGGGAACAGATGTCGTTGGACCCTTCACCCCTACATCTCGGGGTTACAAATTCATACTAGCTGCAACAGATTACTTCTCTAGATGGGCAGAATTGGTTCCTCTTCGTGAAGTCACAGCTGAGGCGGTCGTCAAGTTCTTCACCAACAATATTGTTCATCGATTTGGAGTCCCAAATAGGGTCCAATCCGATAATGGGACCAATTTCAAAAGTCAAAAAGTATATCGCTTTGCTAATAAATATAGTATTAATTGGAATTATTCCACTATATATAACCCATCTGCAAATGGGTTGGCAGAAGCCTTCAATAAAACTCTTTGTTCTATAATAGCTAAAACTGTAGAGTCAAATAAGCGAGATTGGCACGATCGTATGTATGAAGCACTCTGGGCCTACCGAACCACCTACAAGACTCCAACTGGTTGTACACCGTATTCCTTGGTATATGGGGCAGAAGCTGTACTACCGTTAGAAATTGAAATACCATCCCTCCGTGTAGCATTGATGACTGACCTGACTAACGACTTCAACATCAAAGTAAGGCTCGAAGAGTTGTTAGACGCCGACGAAAGAAGACTTAAAGCACAACAAAGCCTTGAGCTATATCGAGCCCGAATGCAAAGAGCTTTCGATAAGAAAGTTCGCCCCCGAGCATTCAAGAAGGGTCAACTTGTTTGGGTAATGTCCAAAGATTGCATGGCTCAGGGTTATGGAAAGAAATTAGACCCAAAATGGAAAGGTCCATATATTGTTGAGCTAGCATATGACAACGGGGCATATCTCTTAACCGATCATGAAGGGAAAAGGCCATACCCCCCACTAAATGGAAAATTCCTCAAGCCATATTATTCATAAAAATAAAAATAAAAGGGTTAAAAAAATGAGACCCTGCGGACTTAGTGAAAACCCTAAAGGGTGCTAAGGGTAAAAAAAAAGTCCTGTCCTCCTGAATAAGAGGTGAAACTTTTCAATATACCTCCTGAATAAGAGGTGAAACTTTTCAATATACCTCCTGAATAAGAGGTAAAACTTTTCGATAGAAATGTTCTACAAATCTATGAAGTACATCTGAGATTTGTAAGAACAATAATAATATAAAACTTTCGCTGACGATGGAACGTCCCTCGGGTCACTCTCCCACATATGAGAGTTCTTGAGGCGAAAGGGGTTATCAAAGTTCTACAAATCTATGAAGCATATCTGAGATTTGTAAGAACTTTCCAACCTTGTTGGGTGACATCCATATGAAGAGCGAGCATCCGGTACGATTTCAAAGATGAGATCCTTACTGTGGCTCCACAGCTGATGGTTGTCATGATGTAAAAAATCCTGTCCTCCTGAATAAGAGGTAAAACTTTTCGATAGAAATGTTCTACAAATCTATGAAGTACATCTGAGATTTGTAAGAACAATAATAATATAAAACTTTCGCTGACGATGGAACGTCCCTCGGGTCACTCTCCCACGTATGAGAGTTCTTGAGGCGAAAGGGGTTATCAAAGTTCTACAAATCTATGAAGCATATCTGAGATTTGTAAGAACTTTCCAACCTTGTTGGGTGACATCCATATGAAGAGCGAGCATCCGGTACGATTTCAAAGATGAGATCCTTACTGTGGCTCCACAGCTGATGGTTGTCATGATGTAAAAAATCCTGTCCTCCTGAATAACGAGGCTAAACTTATTCATATATACATACATAGCCCAATCTCTTTTGTAGCCATAATAAGTCTACACACATATCACCATCCTCCTAATAACGAGGCTAAATTTATTCATACATACATATATGTCCTAATCTCATGAGTAGCGATAATAAGTCTACTCACATATACCGTCATCACCCTAAATATCAAGTAAAAGGGTTGGCCACATTTGTTCCACAAATTTTACAAAACCATATAAAATTTGTATAAAAAAAAATATATATGTCAATAAAATATATAAAAAAAGAAGAAATGCAAACAACTCTAATAATAAGAGAGGATGCACGTCAAGCTAGATCTTGGGTTCCCTCTCTCTCGTTGTTAGAGGAGTTCTATAACGAACAAATAAACAGACAAACAAATTTAAAAAAAATCATCAAATAAAAAAAAAGCCTCCTGGGCGATGAGGCTAAATTTATATGCATGCCCTAATCCTCGAATAGCAATAATAAGTCTACTCTCATTTTTTCTTCTTCTTCATCCTCCTGGGTAACGAGGCTAAACTTATCCATATATCCTAATCATCTGAGTAGTAATCATAATGCTACTTTCTGAATATATTCAACCTCGTGAGTAGCGAGGATAAACTTACTCATACAACAAAATCCTGAATAATAAGGATAAACTCATTCCAACGCGTTTCATCTCGCGAAGAACAAAGATAAATTTACTCATACACTCCAACCTCTGAATCAAGTAGAGAAATTTATTCAGCGCACTTCTCATATATAGATAAAAATGCAAACAAATTTAATAATAAGGGAGGATGCACGCCAAGCTCGATCTTGGGTTCCCTCTCTCCTATTGTTAGAAGAGTTTGCAAATATATATATACACATATATAATCAGATCAACAACAAAAGAAACCCTCCTGAATAAGAGGTAAAACTTTTCGATAGAAATGTTCTACAAATCTATGAAGTATATCTGAGATTTTTAAGGACAATAATAATATAAAACTTTCGCCGACGATGGAACGTCCCTCGGGTCACTCTCCTACATATGAGAGTTCTTGAGGCGAAAGGGGTTATCAAAGTTCTACATATCTATGAAGCATATCTGAGATTTGTAAGAACTTTCCAACTTTGTTGGGTGACATCCATATGAAGAGCGAGCATCCGGTACGATTTCAAAGATGAGATCCTTACTGTGGCTCCACAGCTGATGGTTGTCATGATGTAAAACAATCCTGTCCTCCTGGGTAACGAGGCTAAACTTATCCATGCGTGTTCTAATGTTCTGAGTAGTAACATAAGTCTACTCACCTCATATATTGTCCTCCAGAATAATGAGGCCAAACCTATTCATATATACATATATATCATAATCTCGTGGGTAGCCACAATAAGTCTGCTTACATATATCGGCATTGCTCCAAATATTTGATGAAGGTGTCTGCACATTTGTTCTACAAACTTACAAATCATATAAATAAAAAATATTTGTATTAAAAAAAAAAGCGTAGAAACAAAAAAAATTACAAAAAGAAAAGTATATGCAAACAACTCTAATAGTAAGAGAGGATGCACGCCAAGCTGGATCTTGGGTTCCCTCTCTCTTGTCATTAGAGGAGTTTATAAAAACGTTTAAAAAAAAATCAAATATACAAAATCCTCCTGAGAGATTAACTTTTTTTTTTCTCAAACACACTCTTCAAATTTATGAAACATATACGGAGTTTATAAGGGGATGATTCAACTTTTTACCTACGATGGAATATCCTGCAAGTCACCACTCTACCATAAGAGGGTTCTTGAGGTAAAGAGATGTTAAAATGAAATGTTCACTAATCTAAGGAACATATATAAGATTTGTGGGGACATATAAGTTGTTGGTCAAACAACCATATGAAATGTGAGTATCATGTAAGATTCAAGATAGAAGAATCTTTATTGTCACCCTACCGTTGTTGGTACTCCAACATCAAATGTCTCATTGGTTTGAGTACGTATTTCTCTACATACTAGCATATTGATATGTAGCAAGATATGACTCATATGAGAAAATTCATTACTCTCATATACAAGTTAAAATACTTATTCAAGCTTTACATGCTTCGACGTCGATGGCCCCGTATGCAAACAAATGTGTACTTCTGAAATATTGGAAGTATTATTATTATTATTATTTCTCAAGAAGTTATGATTCACAATATTCATCATATCTTCTTGAGGGGGCATAACTGTTGACACACAAAAAAAAAATCTCAAATCGATACAATTTTTCTAATGATCGTCGACCAATTGCCATCCCGATTTAGTGGAAATTGGAACTCTATTGAAGTATAGATTAAGCAATATCATCAAAATGAAGTAGTATTTCATAGATCAATCTCTTGATCTAAGTTTATTCGATTAAACATGAAAATATAGTCAAAACTGGAAGAGATGTGGAAATTCACATGATTCAAAGGTAAAAAATGAAATTTTACCATTGAGAACATAAATAAAATAAATAGATACAAAGATGATGCATATCTCACGTCAGTAGTTTTTCATAATCAACATGCATATTGCAAATTCTCACCTCATGCATGCGTGAGGTTCAAGCCTCACAACTCACGTCCTTCATGACATGTTCCACGTCAACCCCATGCTCACTACCTCTCATCCCCACGATCATGCCCATGATCTGATCCATCATCACACGTTCTCCTCCCACTTCTATTTCTCTTCCTCTATAAAAGAATACACATACACAACTCCACAATACACACAACTCCACACACAGACAACTCTACACACACATCACAATCCCGACAACTCCTGCAGTGACTACAACGCTATCGCCCGCGAAGACTTCGACAGACTCCGGATAACATACAACATCGACGACAACTTGACGGCTCCGGACATACGTCTTCGACAACTCCGGATAACATACAACGTCGACGACAACTTGACGGCTCCGGACATACGTCTTCGACAACTCCGGTTAATATATAACGTTGACAATAATTCGACAACTCCGGCTTCATCAACAATTCCGTTGCAACTCCGGCAAGTGCAACATTAGTACCGGCGTTTGCTTCATCAAAATAATAATAACAATAATAATTAAACTAAATGTGCACGGGTGGCCACACCCTTGGGGATCCGTACCCATCCGTGTACTTAACGACCGTTCCGGCCTCCTCCTTTTAAGGAATCGAACCCGGACGGTCGCCCGTTTAGCCAAACGGCCACCTCCCTTGGGGAATCGTACCCGTTTGGCTTGGGAAAAATACGTCATTCCGGCCTCTTCCTTTTTGAAGGATCGAACCCGGTTTGATCGACTATAATTTGGCAAAACAAAAAGACGCCGGAAGGCTGCCGAAATTCAACCAGAAATACTCTAACCGATAAAAAGCAAACAACGGTTCCATGTCTGGTCTAACATTAATTAATCAAAACCACATCAAAGGCATGTTGTAATGCTGCCTAAATCGCACAAGAATTTATGGTCTCTACAATTAAATCGGATGAAATGATGCCCCAACTCATTCGTATGTGAGATTTTGACTGCAACTCCAAAAAAAAATGTGCATATGTGCACCTCTCTTGAAAAGATAACTCGTAACTCTTCAAGAAATTAACCATTAATCGAAATTGATTTGATCTCAGTCTGGCTAATCAGCATGTTGAGGTTGGATGTTGAAGGGTCTGGTTTCAAGATGTGGGTTTAACACGAATATCCAATTGTATCGTAAGATTCATGATATAGAATCTGAAAACTCTGATAGAAAATTGTGATCTATGTATTTTAGATGACAAATACAAAAATTGGACTAAGCACAAGTTCAAATGATGATAATCAAGTGCCATATTATGCATTCAAACTATGACTGCCGCAAATCAAACCAAGTTCATATAAGTCTTCAATAGCAAGGTCTTCTACATACAATGTTATCGTATTTGGGTGTTAAATGAGTTAAAAGAATTTATTTTTTTAATTCAATTAGAAAGGCCATATATGCACATACATCTCTATACGTCCAAGGCACTAGGGATTTCCATGAAAATGCAAGTGACGAGATTTTGCATGTGAAACCCTATACAAATAACAGATTGAAGTATGGTGGTCATGCTTTGAAAACAATCAACCAATCCAACACTTTTGACAAGATTACAAATAGACCACCCAAATGGACAAAATTACCAACTCTCTTGTTAGTGAGATGAATTACAACAATATACAAGTGGTACCATTTGATTTACAAAATCAATCTTAAAATACAAATAGTCCCCTTAAATGGACAAACAACAAATCCACCCCTAAATGTGGATAAATTGCAAACTAAATCTTCAAAGTTGTAAAATATGTCAACCAACCTAAAAATCGAAAACAAACATAAAACCTAAATATTGACTGCTCTAATAATAAGCGAGGATGCACGCCAAGCTGGATCTTGGGTTCCCTCTCTCTTATCGTTGGAGTGATCAAAAACTAAAATATGGATTACCTTAGTCGTAAGTGAGGATGCACGCCAAGCTTGATCTTGGGTTCCCTCTCCCTTACTGGCGATGGAGTCTTCATTTAACAAATCAAATAAACAAAACAAAATATATACACAAAACCCTCCGGGTCATGAGGTTAAACTGTCCAACACACATAACAAATTATATACATAAAATATTCTCCTAGTTATGAGTTTAAACTAACTATTTGATGATATTCAAATATAAGAATCATCGACAATATAACAAATACATACATATAAAACCCTCCTAGGTTACGAGGCTAAACTGACCAAGATGTGACGATATCGATCAAAAGGATAATCGTCCAAATAAGTCAAATAATACATACACAAAACCCTCCGGATCACGAGGCTAAACTGTCCAAGACACTCAACAAATTGTGTATATAAAATATTCTCCCAGTTATGAGATTAAACTAAACTATTCGATGATATTTATACATAAGAATCATCGGCAATATGACAAAGATGCATACACAAAACCCTCCGGGTTACGAGGCTAAATTAACCAAAACATTATAATATCGATCAAAGAATAATCGTCCACACAGAATATCACACATAAATACCTCCTAGGTTATGAGGCTAAACTAACCGTTTTTTTTTTACGATATTCTAATATCAGAATTATCGTTGATAAATTAACACGGTGTATTCAGCATAAAGTTGAAGAACCTAAACATATACAAAACCCTCCTAGGTTACGAGGCTAAATTGATCATATTGTGACAATATATCACAACAAAAGGGAGATCATTATCGAATCGATCAAAGCACGAATCGATACATCCCCGTCCCTAATATACCGAAATATAAATACCCTATTAATAAAATATATATCTGAAATTGTTAAATATAACAACAATTTTGGTTTATAGTTCGCAAACGGATGCTTATATATCTTCCATTTTTTTGTAATATATAAATATGTCAACTCTTTTATTTCATATTTATTCCTTCAATTTAATGAAATGAAAGAAAATGTTGCACTTATTTACTTTCTGGCTAGTTATTCACACTTATTTAATTTCCTGTACAAATGAATGACACGAGCCATGACACAATGAGGCATTCTTCTATAAGAAGTTGTAAGGTGCGGAATTCCATTATGAATTCTTGAGAGGTCTTCGCAACACCAAAAAAAATATATAAACACAAAAGAACAAAAAACCCACGTTAAACATCATGTATATCCACTTGTAGGACACGATCAAAGCTTGGGATCATGCATGCAATCTTTTTGAGGGGTCAAAGAGATATGGTCTACATGTTAGTTTTTTTACAATAGTAGAGTCATTCTATACCAACTTCCATTAAATTTGTCGTGAATGCTAACCACTATTAGAAAGATATAATCTCTCCCTCATATTAACAAAAACACCTCATGTATAAACTAAAACATGCATGTATTGCATACAATTATATGCGCGACTCCCACATTAATGTGTTTATATATTTTACTAATTTGAAATTAGCTATTTCACCGAAAACAAAACCCTAATTGTCTATTTCAATAAAGAAACTGTCGGTTGAAGACACGAGCAAAATATACACTAATAATTGGTTTTTGTTCGTAGTGGTCTTCATGTAAGTCCACTTCCTCCGACATGTCATATATATAGTACTTGAGCAACGATCTGCTTCACTTCTATGTGCAATTGCAAAGCAAAGGGAAAACCAAATGAAACCAAAATAGCAAATGAAGATTAGACTAATGAAGGAATGACATAAGAAAAGGTTGTGGTGTGTTGACAACTCAATTGCACTTCATGAGGCCAAAACTAATCTCATATCAAGGTTTTGTCACTAAAATAAAGAAGCCGTTGACTTTCTTTGATTTGTCAACCTATTGGTGTGAATTTGGATGTGTTCATCATGCATGTTTCATGTTTGGTGAGTTAATTAGAAGCTTGCTTGGGTTTGGTTTGTTGATGGAGATTGTGCTATTCTAAAAGAAATGGATGATGGTCGTGAAGTACTAGTGGGGGAGATTGATTGGTAGCAACAATGATCGATATATGTGATTCTAACCAATCGGAATGTGGTATATACCATAAGAAGAAAAAAAGGAGATTGTGACTTGGTGGTGTACTTACTATTGAAGAGGATTAAAAGCAATGGTAAAGAAAGTCTACGGTTGCTTTTGGGAAAGATTATGGGTGCCATTGAGCTTTTCCAAACATGTTGCTTCTGAGAAAAGTAGAAATGAAATTGAGAAAACTAATAATGAAATTTGGTTGAGAAATCAAATTTGGCGAAGTTGACCTTGAAAAGTGTCAATCGATTTGAAATTTCTATAGAAAAACATTTTTGCAAATATGGATTGAAAAATAGAAATGGACGCTCCCTCCACTTCTTCTATATTCATTGATTCTTTCCTCTTCATGAGTTACCATTGAAATTAACCATCACAATACATGTTTGATTAATATAAAAGTAAGGTGGTGGTAAAAACAAGGACTAGGTTTTCTCATGTTGTTGAGCACAAGAGAGCACCACAGCTGTTACGCAAGCAACAATTAATGCAAGTCCTTGTTGACCTACTTAAAGTATATATTGGCTTAGGGTACAAGGTAAACCTAAAGAAATGAAATTAATTTAGTACCATTTGATGTTTCTAAAACCTGTGGTCTATTGAGACTATCAATCTCCCATTAAAGAACACATATGATCATGCTTAACATAGAAAGTAATCTCAAGGTACACCTCAAAAGTTCGTAATTAATTGATTAACACCTATTAGAAGCAAGGTTTGAGATAGATTGGTTTTCGTATCACAATGGCTGTAAAAGTTGGTTTCAAGTGTTTGTTTCGGTTTTATTTAACTAACATGTTCCGAATGATGTGTGCGTTGGCTTCCGAAGTTTTGGCTTTTGTAGACAAGATATTAGGAAGCATATATGCACTTAGCACATGGAAAGTACTAGTATGGAGTCATTAATTTACAATAACAAACTAGACTTTACCATCAATCTCTACTGTTGTCTGAGAACAACTCCCCTTTGCTCCAATCTCACAACAAATCACCACCTTTATATATAATAATAACTTCATGCATCCAAAGACGTGCGTATATGGAGTTTAATTTTCTTCTAATGTAATTAATAGTGAAGTTTATTTGTTGTATTTTAGAATTCAATTAAAGGGTAACTAACTTACATGGTATATTTATATTTATATATATAGAAGAAACTAATTACTTGGTACCCTTTCGAGTTTATATAGAGTCATGAGTCAAAACTGGATGAGTTTCAAAATTTTGTACAGATACGACTGACTATCTTCTCCACTAATTCCAAAATGAAATCTTTTGGAAAACTTAACCTTTATGAATCCATCTATATGTAAAAGTTCAAATAATCCATCGGTGTTTGACAAATCAAATTCTATTAATGAACATGTTAAGCTTATATGAGATGCTTCTACTATATATATATATACATTTCCCAAATTATTAATGAACATCAAGTCTCATCCTACTCTTCAGCAAAAATACTTTCCCCATTTATCTATTCGTTACATATATGTATTATAAAATTATTGGTTCTAGTTATTGAAGGTGAAGTGGATGGAATTAAACAAGAAGGCAGATAGGGAGCACACAAGATTGGCATGAACTTGAAGGACAAGCCAAGGACAGAGTCAGGGATTTGTGGGTATCTCTCTCTCTCTCTCTACCTTCCTCAAACTTAAACAAATGCATCCCCACATTGAAGTCCCCAACTACTAGTTTGTTCCCACATAACACTGACTACTTCCAAGTTCTCTCCTACATATCCCAATTATAACTGTCTAGGTTGCAAGCACAAGGCATGAGTTGGGTTTGGCAGCAATCCTTGTTTCCCTCCTTCACCAATCTATATATATATATATATATATATATATTACTTTTAGATAAGCCTCCAAGTATATATTTTATGTAACCATCCATCCATGCATGCACAAATTACAATACATGTTTTTTATATAAAAACTATCTTTAAATGTATATTATATATGTGTAATTTTTATGTACATGTTGTTTTGAGTATATATTTTATGTACTCTTGAAATAAAAGAATGCATGCATAAATGTGTGGGAACAAAAATACTGGATTTTGTCTATGTTGGTCGGAGTCTTGGAGATGTGCATGTAGTGGAAAAATCTACATCGTTGGATTGAAAAAGTCAACGGTCAACGCAGCAAGCTCCTCGATCTCGGCCGTTTGTGTTGTGGGACGGAGACGGGGTGGGCCCACTGTCTCTGAGGTTGACTACTATAAATTGTATTAGTAACAATATATGTGTGTGTGGGGGTGAGTTTCTTAATCAATTGCATGTATACATCTAATTAAGTTCGGTTGGTTGTTTAACATTTGATATAACTACATTTAGACCCACGTCAAATTAAAGCGTATCAAAATAAATGACCAGAAATGTTGAACTAAAATAATATAATATGATTAAGATTATACTTCAAATAGAAGGGCATTGATGCAAGTGTATATATGGAAAAGCTTCATCTTCTTAAAAAATCTAAAAAGAAAAGGTTAAGCAATTAAAATATAAATACTGAGACCACCACAAACATCCATACACTAACTATTGTATTTTTTTTATTTTGATAAATGGTGGATATACACTAACAATTAAAATATAAAATACTGAGACCACCAAATGTTTGATACAACGTATATACTTCTCTACATAGATGTGTGTGTAGTGGTAGTTGAACACACACATATACATACATATATATATTCGCATTGCATATTAAAAATATGCATCCTCATCCAAAAAAATAAAAATTGGGTGCAGTGAGATGGGGGACAAAAAGTTAGAAAGCAAGGAAGTATGTTGTTTGGGACAAGAAGATCGGCATTGGGGTCGACAACTACCAAACTCATTTCATTGGACCCCAAAGCATGCATAACAGTAAATATGTAACCCTAATTTAAGATATAAAATGCAAGTTTTATTTTTTTAGATGAATTTTAGACCTTACTTTTCACCATAAACTTTGTTTGCAATAAGCGTAGTATTTATGTAAGTAATTTTTTTTATAATAATACCGATTATGTAGTATACCCCCTAGATCTTGGGGTAAACTAATTAATTTACTTAATACCATCTAAACTTGGGGTGCAATTATTTGACCCGCATTTCAACTAAGTAATTTCTCAAGAGTAGAAACCTTGTAGAGCACATGCACTATAATTAGTTAGTACATGAGAAAGATGATGCTTCACCAGTTCACTTCCTCTTGTATTACAGCTAATAAATCACATTTTCCAACTTTTAATTAACCTCAACGGCAAGACATGAATAATATCCTTCATGGAAATATTTTACCAAAAAGACCACAAACTTTTCATATGTTTTCTCCACAACAATTATTTGAGCACTAACAGCCTAACTGAAAAGGCATTAGGCATGTATATACCTTTCTGCCCCCTCCGACCCACTTTATGCTTTCTTAATTCAAAAATAACTTACACTTAATTACACAAATTGCTATATGGTAAACATACTAAAAAAATTATATAGAAGTTATAGTACTAGATAAGCGTTGCTATATGGTTTTATGTAACAAATGTCATGTTACTTAAGTTTAAGCACCGACTATATGTTGATTTATACATGTTCTAGAAATGAGTGATTTTACTTAGAAGATGTTGGAAAAGTGAAAATTTCCAAAAATATGAATATGATGTGGTAAAAAAACATAGGGTTAGTTCACTATTCAAATTGGTCACGTCTCTAGTGCACTAAAAACATTTTGTTCTATAAATACACCCCCACACTCCTCTTCTTTCTCATCAAACACATAAACAACAAACACTACTCTCTCTCTCTCTCTCTCTCTAAACCAAGCCCTTCACTTCTCTCTTCCTCTCCTAGTCTCCTACAAACTCACAAAATTATTCTGATATTAATTTTCTCCACCTCCCCAACGGAAAACGATGCCGGAAGCTCCAATGGATATCCCTGAGGCCCACAAGAGGGCTCTCGAGTTCATCGACGACGTGACGGCCAACGCCGATGTTGTCCAAAGGCAGGTGTTATCGGAGATACTCAACCAAAACGCTAACACCGAGTATATGCATCGGCATGGCGTTGCCGGAGGTAACGCCGACGACTTCCGACGTCTCATGCCCATCGTACAGTACGACGATATCCAGCCGTACATCCACCGGATTGCTCACGGCGACACGTCTAAAATCCTCTCCGGCAAGCCCATCTCTGAGTTCCTCACAAGGTTGGTTAACATCTAATTACTATATATGGTGGCTACATATTAACTATTAAGGTTAAGTGATATTTTGTTAAAACATGTATCACCGGTGGACGTGAATTAATTTGGCAACATATATATTTTAGTAAGTAGTCTGTCGGTTCGGTTGGACGTGCAATTTGAACGTTCGACTTCACGTAAAATTGTTCGTAATTGTTAGCTCAAATTCGGTAGTATTATTGTTATAAGAATTTTCTTAGGTTAAGAAAAAAAAACTTATATTTTAAGACTATTAATTAAGTAGTATTGATTTATTTAATTTGTATATTTTATGTACGTACGTAGCTCGGGTACTTCGGGAGGAGAAAGGAAGCTAATGCCAACGATCGAAGATGAACTAGACCGACGAACTCAACTATACAGCCTCCTAATGCCGGTGATGAGTCGATTCGTCCCTAGTCTAGACAAAGGCAAGGCAATGTACTTCCTATTTGTAAAATCGGAGGTGAAGACTCCTGGAGGTCTCGTGGCACGACCTGTACTTACTAGTTACTACCGTAGTAGCCATTTCATGGAACGCAAACACGACCCGTTTACGGTTTACACGAGCCCGGATGAGGCCATACTTTGCTCTGACTCCTACCAATCCATGTATGCCCAACTCCTATGTGGGCTCGTGCTACGTCAACAAGTTCTACGTGTTGGTGCTGTGTTTGCGTCAGGTTTCATTCGGGCCATCCGATTTTTGGAGAATCATTGGCCCGACCTCTGCCGCGACTTAACCACCGGAATTGTGAGTCCCGAGATCACGGACGGTTCACTTAGGACCGCGGTCGCTAGGGTTTTGACTCGACCTGAACCTGAAATAGCTAAGATGGTCGAGTTCGAGTGCTCCGGGAATTCATGGAAGGGGATCATAACTAGAATTTGGCCCAAAACCAAGTACATAGATGTGATTGTGACGGGTGCAATGTCACAATATATTCCAACATTGGATTACTATAGTGGTGGGTTGCCATTGACTTGCACTATGTATGCTTCATCTGAGTGTTATTTTGGGCTCAATTTGAACCCTTTGTGTGACCCCGAAAAGGTCACCTACACACTCATCCCCACAATGTGTTACTATGAGTTCCTCCCCGTTCACCGCTCCGACGCGACCACCACTAGAGCTCCGGTCAACCCAAAAAATCTCGTTGATCTCGTCAACGTCAAACTCAATCATGAATATGAGATCGTGATCACAACTTATTCTGGTAATTAAAATTTGTACATTCAGAATTTACAATATCTGTCATTTGTTTTTGAGTTGGAAATCCATATTTAATTTAATATGTTTTGTCGTGCACATATTTGGCAGGACTTTATAGGTACAGGGTTGGCGATATTCTCCGAGTTTGCGGTTTCAAGAACAAGGCTCCTCAATTCAGCTTTGTGTGTCGAAAAAACGTGGCGTTGAGCATAGATTCTGACAAAACTGACGAGGTGGAGCTCCACAATGCCGTCCGGAACGCCGTGAACCATCTCGAGCCGTTCGGGGCAACCCTAGTGGAGTACACAAGCCACGCCGACACGTCAACCATACCGGGGCACTACGTGCTATATTGGGAGCTCCGGCCGGGCAACACGCCCGTTCCAGCCTCGGTATTTGAGGACTGCTGTCTTGAAGTGGAGGAGTCACTTAACAGTGTGTACCGGCAGGGCCGGGCGACCGACAAGTCGATTGGGGCTCTAGAGATTAGGGTTGTGGAAGAGGGAACGTTTGATAAGCTAATGGACTATGCCATTAGCCAAGGAGCATCAATTAACCAATACAAGGCACCAAGATGTGTTAAGTTTGCACCCATAGTGGAGCTTTTGGACTCTAGGATTGAGTCCAAGTATTTTAGCCCTAAGTGCCCTAAGTGGAGTCCTGGTCACAAACTTTGGAACCACCAGTGACATTTCTAGTACCTCGATCTAGACTATTGATGTGTCCAAAACTTGTGGTAATGCTAGAAGTAGCTGATTAATTAAACTAGTTGTTGTTGTTGTTGTTGCTGTTGTTAGTTTTTGGTTTTCTTTTTGTTGTGATGTAGTGATTAGTGTAAATTATGAAGTAGGTTAACGTGGTTTCTGATTTGAGCATGCATGCATGCATGCAAGTAAGCTATGTTTGGTGTGAATTAAGTAGGCGTTTGATTAATATCGTATGAAGAAGTAAAGTTTTGGTTTTGGGTGGTTCATACGTATGTTGATCGAATACATGCATATAGATACCTACCTCTCTCTCTCTGAGCATAGACACAGATGTTTTTTTATTTGGAAACTTTCAAAAAAATAAAGTATAGACACAATTTTGATGATCATATGCATGCATAATGGGGGTGAGATGTAGAGGGTTCATGGATGGTGACAACTGGGTCCAGCAATGCTGCAGCACCGATTCGTATAAGTTACATGAAAACAATATCTCATAAATGACTCGCTTACATCTTTGAAAACTATACAATCTATATATAGCTTTCATGAAACTACATACTATTTGTTTGTATATGATATTAGTGGGGGTACTAATGTAATTATCTAATCTTTCTCGACCAAGACCATAATCTCTTCAAAGAGCTCTAAAATAAATAAAAGATAGAGTTATTAAATAACACGGACATTAAAACCACCCAATTGTCTCTACTCTCTACTATGGAACAGTGAGACATGTTGAGGCATTTGGGAGAAACCCCACTAGGCCACTATCATACATGAATCCCATCCAATTATTGTGGGACTTATCATATCCACCACCAAACAAGAGGGAACACTACACGATCATTAAAACTGATGATATATTAAGTAATTGTATATCTCTAAAGCATCAAGCTTAAACAAATAAATCAAGTTTAGCTCAGTCAATATGATGTGTCTAACATGATATGTCTTTGCCTCGGTAGGGCGGGTTTGAGCAGCAATAATGGGGGGAAAAAATCAGAAATTTGTAATATTATATTGTATCAAATATATTTGAGAAATTACATTAAATAAATTCTAGATATGTAACCATCGTTATCAATCATTTAATATTAGAAAAAAATAGAAGACATTAATTAAAGCATAGGTCAAAATGAGGAGAACATATGTTTCATTCTAACACGAAACTTTCCTCTCAGACAAAAATGTTACCCCATCTGTCTTCTCATGCATCACCATATTTATTAATTCGGTTAGTATAAAACAAATTAAGTTGGTTTGGTTTGAGACTAGCATCATAAGATAAGAAATTGATGATTATGAAATATATATAGAGGTGGTGGGTCTTGAGTGTTGAGGGCACCGATCGGCAACATGAAAATGGGCCCAACATGGAGACCACGTTACCATTTCTAGATGGGGACGTGAATTGGGAACTTTAAGAGATAAAGAAAACAAAAGAAATAATTTGGGTAATATGATTCAAGGAGTTGGTATTAGGTAACTCCTAATGCATTCTTAAGAAAAATTAATTACCTAAACAACCTGAAGTTCCGATGGCGTTGAGACACTACCCGAGGATGTGCCACTCACAAGTAACAGTAAGTTCTTGTAAGGTTAATAAGGTAGGGTTGGACCGAACTCTGACTCGAGCTAGCTTCTTTTATTTTAGGAAA
Organism: Triglochin maritima; assembly: GCA_963682175.1. Taxonomy (NCBI): domain Eukaryota; kingdom Viridiplantae; phylum Streptophyta; class Magnoliopsida; order Alismatales; family Juncaginaceae; genus Triglochin; species Triglochin maritima. The sequence continues at coordinate 38,778,994 of OY821783.1, forward strand.
CAAGAGAACAAAGTTACAAATGGAAAAAAAAATTGGATAAAAATATTTTTGCAATGACATGGGAATAAATATGAAAAGAAATTTGACATTGGGATAAAAAATGGAACTACTATTCGTTGCCGAAAAACTACTTCAATCACCCTAAAAATTATCTTTTTGCCCTTAACAAATCAATTAATACACATTTCGTCCCGTGTCTTTAAACAAGGTATCTGACTCAGTTTTACTCACATTCTTAGTACCAACACCACGAAAATGTCTGGCAAAACACCTGGATCCGGCTATGTAATGGAGGCGGATTTTTTTTTCCGACTCGGGCGTCTGGCTAACACGCCTCCAGCTCAGATATTTTTCTTTGAGTCAGCGTCCAGTCAGCGAAATTTCTCTTCGCGCGTTTTGGTCTTTTTAAAAAACGTCGGTTCTTTAAGTTGAACGATTCATTTCCCAATACACAGATAAGACAATGTGCAGACCCTAGGACATCGTGCAGTCTCATTATTCGTGCAGAGCCCACACTTATTATAATAAAATATTTGTTTTTAAGTTTTACGTTGGATCAACTTAATTTGTCTAGCTTACTTTATGTGTGTGTGCAGTTTACATTATGTGTTTGTCATGTTTACGTTATGTGTATGTCCGGAATAAGTGTATATTGCTGTACGGAATAAGTGTATTTGCTGTCCGGAATAAGTGTATTTGTTGTCCGATTTAAGAATAAAGTGTGTCCAGAAACGGAACATAAAGTTTGTCCGGAATAAGTTGATTTGTTGTCCGGAATAAGTGTATTTGCTGTCCGGAATAAGTGTATTTGCAGTCCGGAATAAGTGTAGTTGTCCAGAATAAGAAGAAAGTGTGTCCAGAAACGGAACAGAAAGTTTGTCCGGAATAAGTGTATTTGCTGTCCGGAATAAGTGTATTTGTTGTCCGGTTTAAGAATAAAGTGTGTCCAGAAACGGAACATAAAGTTTGTCCGGAATAAGTGTATTTGCTGTCCGAAATAAGTGTATTTGCAGTCCAGAATAAGTGTAGTTGTCCAGAATAAGAAGAAAGTGTGTCCAGAAACGGAACAGAAAGTTTGTCCGGAATAAGTGTATTTGCAGTCCGGAATAAGTGTATTTGTTGTCCGGAATAAGTGTATTTGTTGTCCGGTTTAAGAATAAAGTGTGTCCAGAAACGGAACATAAAGTTTGTCCGGAATAAGTTGATTTGTTGTCCGGAATAAGTGTATTTGCTGTCCGAAATAAGTGTATTTGCAGTCCGGAATAAGTGTAGTTGTCCAGAATAAGAAGAAAGTGTGTCCAGAAACGGAACTGAAAGTTTGTCCGGAATAAGTGTATTTGCTGTCCGGAATAAGTGTATTTGTTGTCCGGTTTAAGAATAAAGTGTGTCCAGAAACGGAACATAAAGTTTGTCCGGAATAAGTGGATTTGCTGTCCGGAATACGTGTATTTGCTGTCCGGAATCGGAATAAGTGTATTTGCAGTCCGGAATAAGTGTATTTGCAGTCCGGAATAATATATGGCTTCATTATTGTCGGAATAAACGAATCAATATATGGAATGCAATAATATGATGTCGAAACAAACCTCCCACTGTATATTTTACCTCACAAGAATTACGTTTAGGAAAAAAATAGCATCTTAGATTTCCTGTTTATGTAGAAAGTTTGTCCTGTTTATGTAGAAAGTTTGTCATGTTTTGTCATGTTTATGTAGAAAGCTTGTCCTGGAAAGTTTGTCCTGTTTATGTAGAAAGTTTGTCATGTTTTGTCCTGTTTATGTAGAAAGCTTGTCATGTTTTGTCCTGTTTATGTAGAAAGTTTGTCATATTTATGTAGAAAGTTTATCTTGTTTATGTAGAATGTTTGTCCAGTTTATGTAGAAAGTTTGTACTGTTTATGTACAAGGTTTGTCCTGTTTATGTAGAAAGTTTGTCATGTTTATGTAAAATGTTTGTCCAGTTTATGTAGAAAGTTTGTCATGTTTATGTAGATACAATGAGAGCACAATGAGATATTTATGATACATATTATTGATGGTAACTATTACACAATAAGATACAATGAGAGCACAAAGACAAACAAACAATACAAGCACAAACACAAACACACACAAATTACAAAAATAATATATCTTCTCCCAGTAAATCACACACAAACAAATAATACAAACACACACAAATTACAAAGATAATATATATTTTCCCAGTAAATCGGAAAGAAGATGTAAGACTTAAACATGATCGTCTCATTCACGCTGCTTACGTTGTGAAGAACCTTGGGAGTCGACATCAGACGCTTCTTCGGCGTAATATCTTACTCGAAATGGTGATTTATTACGGAGAGATGTACGACATAAACCGAACAGACGCAAGTCTTCACCATGGAGCGTTGTACCTCTCTCCGGAATAAATCACAATTTCGAGCAAGATATTATTTCGAATAAGCGTCTGATGCCGACTCCCAGGGTTCTTCACAACGTAAGGAACGTGAATGGGACGGTCGATAACACTCTTTCTTTCTTCTTCCTTCTTTTTCTGTCATGGCTCCAACAATGCAGCAAAGATGTTGTGGTGCGAAGTCTTCACTACCGGATCGTCACATTCACGATGCTAACGCTGACAAGAACATCGGGAAGTCTTCACACCATCCCATTCACGCTGCTTACGTTGTGAAGAATCCTGGGAGTCGGCATCAGACGCTTCTTCGACATAATATCTTGCTAGAAATGGTGATTTATTCTGGAGAGAAAGAATGAAGAAAAAAGAAAGAGTGTCATCATATTTGTATTTGGGTGGAGAGAGAGAACGTGCTGAGTTGAAACACATTTAATGTGATTTAAGTGGACATCAGGAAGAAAAAACAAAAAAAACATTCATGCTTTGGCCACGTAAGAGCTGACATGGATATCCACGTAGAGCGCGTCCGTGACGCCATGCGTTCAACAAACATTTTCCATTTAGTTTTTGATGTGTTACTAGGGCTGTCAATCGTGTCGTGTCGTGTGCTAATCGTGTCGTGTCAACTCCTATATATAAGCTCTAGGTGTTACGCCGTATCCGACCCATTTAATAATCGTGTTGCTAAATTTCTGCCGTATCCAACCCATTTATAATCGTGTTGCCATATCCAACCCGTTTATACCCAATTATTAAACGGGTTACTTCGTGTACACGTTTAACACCGCTACCGTTTACACCATTTAACACACAATTAACACACGATTATCCACTCGTTCAGAGTTCAAACCTCAAAGTTTCAAATCACTCATATATATATTTGGTAAAATTATAAATATGGCATTCAGTTCTTAGAATTTGTTTATTATAATTTATAAACTTATATATTACTTATAGGCTTGTCGGTATTAATCGTGTATTAATCGTGTCGTATTCGTAATCGTGTGCCTAATTACCCAATTACTTATCGTGGTTTATCGTGTCTTAATCGTGTTAATCGTTTTTGCAGCAGAAATCCATATCCAACCCATTTAATAATCGTGTTGCCGTATCCAACCCATTTATTAATCGTGTTCAAATTCTCAATCCATATCCGCTAACTTCGTGTCGTTTTCGTGTCGTGTTATCGTGTTTCGTGTAAAATTGACAGCCCTATGTGTTACTGAATAGAAAATTAAACTCGAAAAAAATAATCTAATACTCTGAACACGTGATTGCGAAAGACGACTTACCAATTTAAGCTTTTTAACTATAATTAAGTGGTTCGATTGTTTAGTGTTGTCACACACAGACACAGTGCACAACTACCGATTAATATCAAGGTCAGGTGAAATGATTAGGGCGCTCATGGGAGGGGGACACGTGTCCCATTGGTTAATTTTTTTTTTGAATTTTTTTTAGTTTTGGTTTTGTTATTAATGGATTGGGTATTTGTTATAAATGTGGGGTAATAAATTTTTGTAAGTGATTAAAATTAAGAAATTTCCAGAACCAACAATTTCAAGTTAAATAGAAAAAAAAATTAATACAACAATACATTAATAATACTAAAATACGAAATACAACCAACCACATGAAACATATGTTAAAGGGAAATACAAACCATACAGACTACTTTTCTTTCACGCAGATTACTTTTCTTTCACGCGTATACTGTACATTCACGCGGACTACTTTTCTTTTACGCGTATACTGTAGATTCACGCGGACTACTTTTGATTCACGCGTAGACTGTGCAATCACGCGTATACTGTGCAGTTATGCGCGTTTCGAAATTCAAATATTCAAATTTCAAATATTCAAAATTTTGTGTTTAATAGTGATTAATATTGTTAATTAATTAATAGTAATAATAAGTATATCGCGAATTAAAATTATAATGTAATTAGAATTAGATTTATATATAATGTATTTTGGTAAATGTTGTGTGAGAATTAAATTTGTTTAATTAAGAAATGATGTGGATGAAAGAGAGTGTAGGGTGGGTGGGGTAGCCCAGGCATGGATAAGGGGATTTTTTGGGTGGGTTGGGTGAGCTGACGTGGCAGAGAGAGAAGCTGACGTGGCAGAGAGAGAGTGCAGGGTGCCCGGGCTCAGACACTGTTAAATATGCTCTTAGGAGTTTGACAACTGTCTTTATTCTATTGTTCCTTTCCAACTACTTTTTTTCTAGACTTGAAATGTTGAAAAGAATATCACAACCTTTTATTTCCTTCATGGAAAGAAAGCAATCTTCAACTTTTATTGCTGAACAATAAACACTTCCCATGTTTCTTTGAAAATGTCGTCAAATAACTGAAATCAAACTTTTTAAAAAAAGTAAATGTCATTGGAGGGACAAATTAGAAGTACACTTTTGTATTTTGATGATGAGTAAGTAGTAAATAAAATAGTGTGTTATTTAGGAGAATATGCTGTCATATGCCCATCAAATCATTGAGCACATCTGGTTAGCACAAAACCAACTTAGCCAATCAACACATGAATTAATGGATCACAGCAATACCAACATTATAATGTCATGTGCGCTTGTGCAGTGACTCAAGGGAAAATATTAAATAAAGATTCCTGATATTTTCTAATCTCTGAAAACAAAAGAAACTAAATATCATATATTATCATCCTATTATGTGATATTTATGACAAAGGTATAACTTTATTGTCTTAAGAGTGTACGTAATTGGTTCATAGAAATGGAGGAAAATCTAAAATTCCAATTCTTAAAATTTCAAGTCGTACAATTACAATTCCAGTTATTCATATGTGTATATATACGGTTAATTACAATTTGACACTCTGAACTATACATTGATATCACTTTGGACTCAACTTTCAAAGTTGACAGTTGTCACATTTGAACTTTCTTTTTGTAACACTTTGTCCATTTAAACTTTAAAAATATATTATTTAAACATATATTTGTTGTTTTTGTTGTAATTTTTTTGTTGTATCCATAGTACTATGATAAACATATATTTACGTGAATGTTCGGATCGAAATAGAAGATTTGGTTAGAATTTGGGTCGAATTCAGTACCAAGCCGATCAAAATTCTAACCAAATCTGACATCCGTTTCGATCTGAAATTTTACGTAAATATAGGTTTAAAAGTATACTAAGGATACAACAACAAAACGACGATATTGGTTTAAATAATGACTTTTTAAAGTTCAGTGGGGTAAAATATTATGAAACAAAAGTTCAGGGGGGTAACTATCAACTTTGAAAGTTCAGAAGTATATCAAGACATAGTTTAGAATGTCAAATGTAATTAACCTATATATATTATAAATTTTAAGTGTACTTAAATTATATATATAATATGTGGGCTCTGCGCGTGACTTTTTATTTCCTTATTCTTTTCTTTTCGGCCCTATATAGAATTGTAAATAGGCAAAGTAAAAACTAGATTATCTTTGTAATAAAATAGTAGATTTAAGATAAATGTTAAGTTTCGAAGATGTTGGTATATAGACGAGAGAAACATGTAGTTTGGACCAACATATATTCAGTTGGGATTCTTGGGAATGAAAGATGATGCTTTTGGATAGATAAAATGTCAAAAACAACTCCTTAATTTTAGTTTTCTACTCTACGTTAAACTTAGAACGCTGGAAACGGTTTCAATTTTGACTCCACACATCAACTGACAATAGCTTTGTTTTTCCCGACAGTTTTCCCCCCCTTAATAAAACCTACCAATAGTCTTTTTTTCTCACGTTCACTTCAAACCAAACCGTATGAAAAATTGAAAACCGTATATTCTACAAACTAAGTTGCCCAAAATACCTCTGCAATATCTATCCTCAAAAGTAGACAAAAATATGATTTTTGTTTTGGTTTCTTTTTCTGAGTTTTTTATACTGCCACTACTTATGTGTTTCCAATGGAGTCTTTGTGTCATCAATAACTATGTCCGGGCTACTCCTAGGCGGATTTTTCTCTCTATCACGTCAGTTTCTCTTTCTGTTACATCAAATTTGGTGGTGCTCATCTCCCACCAAATTTTCCTTAACTATGTCCTGAGACTCATCTACACCCTGCATTATCTTTCCTCCACATCATTTGGAGACCGATCATTGGTAAAATAATAATAATAAATATTTTTAGAAAAAAATATTTTTAGAAAAAAATATATTTGAAAAGAAGATTTTTAAACTGAATATATTAATATTTATAATAATTTTTTAAAAAACCCAAAAAACGGGGGCACCCAGGAAAAGTGCTCTTAGAGCATCGTTAATGGTTACTGTGCGCCTGGGCGGTACTGTTCACCGTCCGGCTACGTACCCATAAATCTCCTAAAATCAAGAATTTGCTTGCCACGTCATCCACACGGGTGGATGTGTTGGGTGGGTGGGGGTACGTGTCCCCCCATTGGTGGTTTTTTTGTTTTGTTTGGGCGTTTAGAAAATGTTTTAAAAATTATTTTTAATCGTTTTTATTAAAAACAATTATGAAAAAATATTTTTTATTTGTTTATATTTTCTTGAATTTTTTGACAATTTTTTATTAGTCAGGGCGTTCTGTTTTATCTCTCTACCACGTCAATTTCTCTCTCTACCACGTCAGGTCACCACACCAACCTCCAAATTTTCCTTAATCGTGTCTTGAAACCCCCCAAACACCATACATTCTATTATCTCTACGTCATTTGGAGACAAATACTAGGTTAAAAAAATTAAATTTTAAAAAAAGTAAAAACAACTAATAAAAACATTTTTTAGAAAAATAAAATTGAAAAATAATTTTAAAATGAATATTTTAACATTTTTAAGAAAATTTAAAAAAAGGGCCCACCCAACCCACACTCGAAAGGCGCCCGAGTGTGAAATCAGGTCGCCCAATGCCCATGCAGCCGCCTCGTCCACGCTCCCCCGCTAGGGGGTGTCACCCGAGCACCCAAAAAAATCATCCTGTTAAGGATGGTCTAATATGTAGTACAATCTACCTATTCTAACATAACAAAACAAATTCTTCCCCTTTAAAAACCACCTCACAAACTAAAACCTAAAAAAAAATTGTAATCACCAAAAGATGAATTCTCTTATGTCTCAAAATGAGGGGTACCCAAAGGTTTTACCCTACGTCGTCTCATCTCATGAAATCCGCTAGGTTTTGACCTCAAACATTGTCGATAATTAAAGCTATATGCCTACTATAACATCAAAAATTACGTTGTGAAACAAAACTAAAAAACAATCAAAGAAAACTAAAAACTTTTTGAAAAAAAACAATCAAATAAAACTTAAAAAAATGGAAGTTGTTGAGAAGGGCACAAAGTTAATTTCCATCCCTCCCCCGTTCTTAGGGCACCCTTAACGGGGGTGCCCCGCCCGGGCGCCCAAGGGAGGGGGACACGTGTCCCCCTCCCATTGGTTAATTTTTTTTAAATTTATTTATTGGATGTTTTGTTATTAATGGATTGGGTATTTGTTATAAATGTGGGGTAATAATTTTTTGTAAGTGATTAAAATTAAGAAATTGATAGAACCAACAATTTCAAGTTAAATAGAAAAAATATTAATACAACAATACCATAAGAACAATACATTAATAATACTAAAATACGAAATACAACCAACCACATGAAACATAAAGGAAAATACAAACCATACAGACTACTACAACCCGAAATACAAACTAAGGGAAATACAAACCATACGAAATACGGACTACAACAAACTACACATACCCGTTCTCTTCTGCCCAGGCGAGAAGTTTATCGATTACTTTTTGATTCTTCTCCGTCGGGTTGTCCTTCCTCATCAGAGAGTGAAGCATGTCCAACTTATTTTTTATTAAATGCCTCTGGAAATTCCTTTCCGCTAACTCCTCTTGCTTGGAGAAACCATCTTCTCTGACTTGGGCGGTGTATCACATTTGTTGTGCAAGTTCTCTAACATCGGTGTCTCTTTCGGGGCGTAATGCACTCTTAGCCTTTTTCTTAGCCTCTTCACACTTTCTGGGCGTGTAGACGACTCCGGCATCAGCTCTTCTGTATCCGAGGGTGATTGCATCCTCGAGCCGTCCGTGCTCTTTCTTTTCCCAAGGCTTCCTGACTGGGGATTATTTTCATCGTTCAACTCCGGGGACTCCCAGTCAACACGCACGACATTAGCTCCGGAGATCACACTCTCCCATTTTGGGTACCTACGCAACATAACCCAAGCATCAAAATAAAAAATTTTACTAGGCCCATGAGTTCGCTCGTAGATCACGTGCGCTTGTCGGACAACATCGTCGTCATTCTGGCCGCTCCTTTTCCGTCGGAATGCCTGATCGAAGCACCCGACTCACTTGTTCACAGCAGGTATAATTCTCCTCCACCGTCCTTTTAAGGACTCTGCGTTCCTTTCAGGTAGGCCAGTGTCTTCCACGGAGATGTCGTACACACGTTTCACTCTAGCCCACAATGAAGTAGACTTCTGGTTTGTCCCTGTCACCGCATCGCAACTGACTTCCATATATGCAGAGACAAGTCTCTCGTCCTCAGCTGTGGTCCACAACTTCGGATTGGCTTTGGCAGTTTGGACTTGCTTGCGGTAACGACGCTGTGGAGGTGGGGATGGTGGTGTGGGGGTGTGTCGTGGTGGGGACTCATCGTCGTCGTTACCCTCATCTTCAGTGTTCGCCATACTCTGGCTACTTTTTTGAGACATGGGTCGGCCAAACATCTGGAACTGCGGTTGATTATAAGGGAATAGTGGTGCATATTGAGAGTATTGTGGGAATGATAAGTTTTGATCTGGAGGTGCGTAGTGGGAGAATTGTGGGAATGGTGAGTTTTGGTCAGGTGGTGGGAATGGTGGTGCGTACTGGGAGAAGTCTGGTTGTTGGAATGGTTGTTGGTAAAATGGACGTGAGGGATATGGTTGTGGATAACGTGGATGCGGATTTGATTGTGGACGAGGGGGGAACGAGGGGGGGAACGATGGTACTCCGGAGAAGACATTGTGGAAGAGATATGGGATGTAAATTGAGTTTTGTGTTTTGTGGAAGAGATATGGGGTGTAAGTTGAGTTTTGTGTAGGGTATATATAGAGAAAAAATTAGACACTATGCAATCACGCGGATTACTTTTCTTACACGCGTATACTGTACATTCACGCGGACTACTTTTCTTTCACGCGTGTACTGTACATTCACGCAGACTACTTTTCTTTCACGCGTATACTGTGCAATCACACGGATTACTTTTCACGCACGTGTATACTGTGCATTCACGCGCGTTTCGAAATTCAAATATTCAAATTTCAAATATTCAAATTTCAAATATTCAAAATTTTGTGGTTTAATAGTGATTAATATTGTTAATTAATTAATAGTAATAATAAGTATATCGTGAATTAGAATTATAATGTAATTAGAATTAGATTTATATAAAATATATTTTGTTAAATGTTGTGTGAGAATTAAATTTGTTTAATTAAGAAATGATGTGGATGAAAGAGAGTGTATGGTGGGTGGGGGTAGCCTGGGCATGGATAAGGGGATTTTTTGGGTGGGTTGGGTGAGGTGACGTGGCAGAGAGAGAAGCTGACGTGACAGAGAGAGAGTGCAGGACGCCCGGGGTAGCTCAGGTGCTGTTATTTCTGCTCTTAAGAAACCCCTTTCTCTGTCTCTCTCCGCAATTTTCCTTTCCATCCATCCCCAAATCTCCGAATTTCTCCCAAAAAAAAAATGTCGTCAAACCCTAATTCCCCTTCCAAAACTCTAATCATCTTCTTCTTCCTCCTCCCCTTCACCTATTCCACCTCGATCCACTCCCTCCTCCGTTCCCACGGCCTCCCAGGCGGCCTCTTCCCCCGCAACATAAAATCCTTCGACCTCGACACCTCCACGGGCCTTCTGGAGGTCAACCTGGACCGGCCCTGTTACGCCAAGTACGACAACATGGCCTTATTCGACGTCGTCGTGAAAGGGAACCTCAGCTACGGGGAGTTGAGGGCCGTCGAGGGGCTCTCGCAGGAGGAGCTCTTCCTTTGGCTCCCCGTTAAGGGGATCTCTGTTTCGGATCAGAGTAAAGGGGTCATTCTGTTTGATATTGGCGTCGCCAGGAAGCAGATGTCGTTGTCGCTGTTCGAGGAGCCCAGAGATTGTTGCCCGGAGGGAAATCTCTTGGGGAGACCAGGTAAAGCTTCGATCTTTGGGTTATAAATTCCATCTTTTGGGATGTTTTGGTCTTTGGAAGGCATACAGATTTTATCTTTTTTGGGCCTTAATAATGGGTTTATGTGGAATTTTGTTTGGGTTTTTTGGGTGTTGTAAAGATTTAATCTTTTTTGGGTTTTTGATGTTGGTGTGTGCTAAATATTTGATCTCTTTGTGTGTGTTTTTCTTCTGCCTGGAGTTTTTGGGGATGACTTGTATTGATCAGGAAGTTTTAAGGATCGGATCTCTTTGTGTGTGTTTTTCTTGGAATTGTATGACTGTTTTGATGGAATTATACACTGGGTATCACTAGAATTTGCTGAAGGAGATCTTTTCAAATTTATTAAGACGAAGTTTCTATTAGCGATTCCTTACTTGGAGGTTCCGGATGAAATCAATTTACGTTATTTATTGAACTGCTACTTCTGTTGTAGGTCTCTTAAGTTTAGAATTTAATGGTCTTCTCTTTGGAGCCTTTAAAGTGTGTTCAAATTCCTTCTTTAGAGTTGCCTCTTCTATATGGTCTCATGTTTATTTATTTTTAAAACTTGTTTATAGTTGTCTTCTTTCGATTCTCCGGCTGGAACAGCTGTTAAGTATCAACTTGTATCTAATATGTAGTGACATGTTAAGCTGTAGTATGGAACCTCAACGGCTAAAATACAGTTTCCTCTAATCATTTGGGGTTGTGCAATACATAATTCTTCTACAGAATTACAGCTATTAGGTGTTATCCACAGATATCAAGTACCTTCATATCATCCAATCTTTATTATCATGTTATGTAGTAGTGTATATAATTCTTACATGGTAGTAAGCCGGGATGTTGTGTTCTCTTTTCTTGTGCAGTTGTGTGTGGAGTTAGTATATTGATGACTTGCATTTATGCTTTAGTTACTTAGAAAGGCAGAGAGCTAATTGAAACTTCACTTCAACAGTTCAACAATTTACGTTTGTCTTCGATTGCTGTTGTGTATATTATATTCGTTCACCAGTTTGTTGCCCATGACATAATTAATCTTTAGTCACTCTGATGGTTGTCACTTCTCATACATAAACTTATTAGAAGATTTTGCTCGTTGCCTGTAACGACTTCCATTTTGTCCCCCGGTGGTAGTTTTCGTTCATGCAATAGGATTGTGTTCATGTTTTTCTTCCTTTTGTTGCACCAATTTCTACTTCCCACATGGAAAGAGTCTCTTTCAGGTAACATATCAAGACATCGCTCATATGTTTGTTTTCTTTTCAGGTTCTAATGAATGGATACCTGGGAGAAAAGAGAAACGAGGAAGCCAAGACCAGAGATGAAAATAGATCAAATAAATAGCAAACCCTCTTTCTGATTTGGTATTTTTGGGCTTGTGATGTATTGTAAATGGAAAATATAGAGCAAAGGTGAGCTCTGATAGTGATAGGTTTAATTAGAAGTTATGCAGAGTTTGTATTTGAACATCAATCAATGTTGTATTGTGGCTTCAATGGTTTTGATTTTGTCTCCATGTCATGAAGTGGAAAAGGAAATGCCAATGCCAGTTTTATTGGTATCTTTGAACCTATGCTCTGGAGAAACAAGATCTCTTGTTAGGTTGGCAACAACATCATGCCCACAAGGCCATGTCTCCAATAACCCACTATAATCAAATAATAATAATAATGGCAATCATAATCAACATCTTGTTTTCTGACCCCCTTGAGTCCAATTGTATTGTAATGTCATAATGGAGTGAATTTTGCTTCTCAGGCCATCACTAACCATGACCTGGACGATCCGGTCATCAGCTTTCTCTCTCTTCAAAATCAGCTTTCTCTCTCTTCCACGTCAGTTTTTTCTTTCCTCAACCCACCTTCTTCTCTTTTCTACACTATTCATCTCTTAACCACAACCCAACACAACCTACCTCTCTCCTCCACATCATCTTTTAGTTCCACTAACTTTTATTATATTCCAAAATCAATTATATTTACTCAAAACATTAATAATTCAAACAAATATTTATTAATAAGCAAATAATTATTTTTATCAATAAAAAACAAAATACATATTTATTTAAACCATTATACGTAACGTAATACAATAAAATATTACATTACCTTAATTTCATTAAAATGAAAATGCATACTACTAAAAAAAATTAATTTGAGGTTCCCCCGAATCGTTGCCATATGTGCTCGATCAAGTCATATCTTAGGGCGAGATGCCTGTTTTTTTCACGAATGCGTTCTCTGGTGTCTATATACGTATCAAGATTGACAACACGACCAGTGGAGAACTGATTCGAACCCAGAGTTGATGTGCCCCCTAAGTTGGGCGGGAGGTCCTGATCAAACTCTGTTGTATCATAAAGAGTGGAATATGAGTCTCGTTCGTCCTCTACTATCATGTTGTGCATTATGATGCACGCAGTGATGATGTTCGTCCTCTACTATCATGTTGTGCATTATGATGCACGCAGTGATGATCTTGCTCAGCAGGTCAACGTTCCACGCAAGAGCAGGAGCTTTTATGATTGCCCACCGCGCCTGCAACACTCCAAATTAATATCCCCACGTATTTAAACCAAATACAAATTAAATACAACATCTTCAACAAATAAATAATACCCCAACATATTTAAACCAAACAAAAATTAAACCCAACATCTCCAAAAAATAAATCAACCTAACATTTAAAACAAATATTTAACCAATAAATATTTAACAAAAAAATAAAACTTAAAAAAAAATTACAAAAAAAAACCCGGACGCGCCACCTAGGACGACCGGGTCGACGACCCGGGCGAAGATGACCGAGGTCATCTTCGCGTTAAGGCGAAGATGACCTGGGTCATCTTCGACCCAGGTCCCACGATCGGGGAAAAAAACCCATTAAGGGATGGCCTCAAACAAGTTATTAGCCCCCACCACTCGAAAATGACCCCTAAACCACCATTGGTATGTCTAGTCTCCTTGAAGCGGTGTGAAGTAACTTTTTAGAACTTCATTTTTTTGGGGAACTACTAAACGTCGCCTCAAAACTACTTAAATCGTCCCTTGAAATTACCAAATTGCCATTAACAATATATTTAATACCCAGATCGTCCCGTGTTTTTAAACAAGGTTTTGACTCAGTTTTACTAACATTCCTAGTACCAACATCACGAAAATGTCTGGCGAAACACCTAGATCAGGCGAAGTAACGGAGACGGATTTTTTTTTCCGACTCGGGCGTCTGGCTAAGACGCCTGCACCATCGTGGAGGCGTCTGGCTAAGACGCCTCCACCATGGTTGAGGCGTCTTATCCAGACGCCTCCACGATGGTCCAGGCGTCTTAGCCAGACGCCTATACCATGGTCTAAGCGTCTCGCTAAGACGCCTCAACCATGGTGGAGGCGTCTTAGCCAGACGCCTCCACGATGGTACAGACGTCTTAGCCAGACGTCCCGTTTTTTTTAATTTTTTTGTCAAATTAAAATTATACGGTGTGTTATCTCAAATTATTTGACGTTTCTTTGCAAGTTTTCGGTGGTAACCGGTCGGATTACAATGAGTTTTTTTGCAAGTGATGAAGATTCAAAAAAATTCCAGATCCAACATTTTTTAAGTTCCAAAATCCCCCGGTGGTAAAACATCCTGACTTACAAATACCACATCGACATGTCGTTCGGAGGTCGAAAAGATGCGTAAAATGATTTCCAATATCTACCTTCCAAATTGGTTAGTTTAGACAAATATTAGTTTTTGATATTTTCCAAAAAGTAATAAATTTTGAAACAAATTACTATACTTCAACCAAAGTCCAAAATTTCCCTTTTGAGACCACTTTTCTGCCCTAATTCTTCATCCTTAAACCCAAATTTCCCATCAAAATCCCTCCTTTTCACTTCCAAACCCTCCAATTCCCCCAAATGGACCAAACCCACGAGGTAATTTCACTTTTCTCCATACATTCTTTGCGCAAACTCGATTAGGGTAAGGGAGAAAGATCCGATCTTTGATCCAAATTTGGGTTCCAAAAGCCCCAATTTTGGTCAATTTTTCGTGGTCTTTCTGTTCGGTTACGTGCATTTTGATTTAGAAGCTGAATTTTGGGTTGTAGTGATAGTTTTGGAAATTATATTCCAAAAGCTCCAATTTTGGTCAAAAAGTTCTGGGTTTTTTGTTTTTGTTATGCGCTTTTGGTTTCTGAAGCATGGATATTTGATTAAAGTTCCAGAGCTTGTGGGTTTTAGTTGTGGTAATATGCTTTTGGTTTCTAAAGCACAAATGCTTAATTAAAGTTCTAAAATTTAGTGATAGTGATGTGTATTTGTTATTTAAGGGAACTATTTTTTTGTAAATTTTCATGGTTTTTGGTGATGGTGATATGCATTTGTTTTTGTTTTTGTTGTTGTTGTCGTTGGTGTAGAGAATAGTTGCTATGAAAAAAGCTTATGCTGATGTTATATTGAACACTGCGAAGGAGTCTGCAGCACGGGTTTTGGCTTCCAATGGTAATGTGGTTCAGTTTGAGCGAAATTTGATGGAGACGAAGGAAGAGGCTCTTCGTACCATACTCAGGACTAAAGGCTTCATGGATGCCAAGGTGATTATTGGGAAGAGACGGTCCACCTTTATTGTGGATTTTTCAGATTTGAGTTTGATGTTTTAAAAGGTTGTGGAATTGTTGACGTTTAAAATGTAGAGTTCTTCGGTTAGTCTTAATTATCTTTATTTGGCTACTATTCCTTGATCTATATCATTCCAAACTTCTAATTAAAATAGTTACTGATTACTAGTTTACTCGGCATTTAGTTTTTGATATTTTTATGCAAAAGCTACAAGTAATGCAAAATAATCAAAAGCATGACTGTATTTCGTATGAAATGAAGACATTCGTGAGAGAGTTGGAGTTGCTCCAATGGAAGAGAAAGTTATCCAACACAGACTGAGATGATTTAGACATGTACAAAGAAGACCTATGGAGACACCTATAAGAAGATGAGTATTGAATCGGATCGAAGACATAGAAAGAGGAAGAGGTAGACCACGATTGACTTAGGAGGAAGCGGTCAAAAGAGATTTAAAAGATTGAAATGTTCTTCGGGAATGCAAGGGAATTTGCATTGGATAGAAATGCGTGGAAGAAGACGATTCACGTGCCTGAACCGTGACTCCTTAGAGTTTCATTTCTAGCCTACCCCAACTAGTTTGAGATAAAAGATTTTGTTGTTGTTGTATGACCGTATTTCGTATGAAGTTAATTCGAAAAGTGTAATGTCAAGGATAATTTATTTGAGTAGGGTAGTTCATATTTTTGTAAAATCAAGTAAGCACTGATAATTTGAAACAACCGGCATTTCCATATTGCAAGTATAGCCTGATACGTGTCGGGCAGTGTAGTTACTGCTGAGACGTGTCTTTGATGCATTTTGTTAAACATCAAACATAGTTCAACGGTGGTCGAATACGGTTAGATGGATTGTCATTTAGTTCTTTAGTAGGTTTGTTCTGCATTTTCCTGAATTACGGTATTTAAGATTGAAAAGTAGGTTCTGTCTTGAAAGTTAACTAAAACGCATATGGTATAATATGGATATTTGGAGTATGAATGAAGATGGTGTTCCATTTAAATGGTGATATAAATATGTCAATAGTTTTTGTAGTAAAACAAGACGTTTTGAGTGCAGTAAGGATGTATCTTCACCATGTTATTATTTTCCTAATGAATGCCTACTAGTTGATATGATAACATGCTGTAACTTGATGTTTTGGTATTTTGCTTAATAACTTGATTGTCTGTGAGTAATTTGTAGACAATGTTATTGATTCATTTACGAGCCAATGCGGTATAGCATACAGATTAAGCTTTATTTCTGTCTTCTAGAAAGTTGAGAAGAACCCTTAATTTCTATAAATGATTGTTTCAGATGAACGAAGCAGACATGATTTGCTTGGGTCAAGAACGCAGAATCTGCGAACTCGAAGATCAGCTTAGTCAGGCTCAGCAGACAATTGAATCTCTCAAGGTGGAGTTGGAAAGAGCAAACACCGAAATGAAAGGAACAAGTGTTTCAGCAAACACATTGGGCACAGAAACAGATTGCCAAAACACCTATTCTGGAGATAATCTTGTGGATAGCTTCAACAATGCGTCCAATGACTCCCATCCGTCTGGCGATCACCATCTTTTTGGTTCTGGAGAAGTAAATGAATGCCACAATGACCATTATGATGGATCACGCCCTTCTAACCAGCCCAATGTGAAGGTTAAAGTTGACAATTATTTCAAAAGTGGCAGAATTATCTCCTTGCGATATTCTTCCAAGAAACAGAAGGGTAGACCATTACGGTCTCTGTCTCTAGAGAAAAATGCGACATATTGTCCTTCAAAGAATCACACATTGTTGGACGCACAAGAAGAATCTCAAGATTTTCATATCAAAATGGAAGATATTAGAGAACCAGAAGGTGGGGCAAACAATATGGAGAAAATGGCATTGAGTTCAGTTTCAGTTTGTAATGCAGTCGAGAATGAGAACACCGAAAAGCCCGATGAATCTAGGCACAACGCTGATCGTGAAAATGGTGACATGGTTTTTGATCCTGTTGGAAATCCTAGTGGAGCCTCTAAACGAAGACTTGTTAAGTATACATTTCAGAGAAAACGCACGAGACGTTCTTCTTCAATTGATGCTGATGACAATTTTCTTGTCGATGTTGAAAATACTCCTAAAAATAAAGAATGTGTTGTGGCAGATCCGTAGGAGCCAAGTTTGCTCAAGAGTGGAGAACCAAGAAAGTTGGAGGATTGCTAAAGTTCGCTAAGTTAGTCTGTGTTACCCGATGACCCTTCAGTTGGCTTAATTCGTACCTACAATTTCAGTTTCTCTATATTTGTAACAGATGCTAATGTCTAATTTATTACAATTATTTGTAACTGATGTCGATGTATGTATGGTGTAACTTGATTTGGTTTTTTGGGACTGCGAAACAACCATGTCATGCTAATGGAGATGATTCAACATTAAGTTTAATATGCTTTGAACTTGGAGTTGTCAAAGTTGATGGATACTTACCTTTGAAATGACCCAAGGTTCCGAAAAGTAAATTTTTGAGAAAAGAGATTTTCAATTTTCTTGTTTGACTATTTAGATTTTGCCTTTTCAAAGATTACTACAATACCATTAGAACTTAAAGCTGTTCTTTTATTAAATATAACAATTATGATATTATAATTTTTGGCAAATAATAATGGTAAACATTTTTTCTTACGTTTCTGTCATTATTTATATATTCTCAACACAAAATAACAAACTTAAGCATTTAATCACAACATCAACTTTAACAATATTTAAAGTAATATTGTAGATGAGTTATTGGAGATGAGTTATTTTATTAATATTGTTTTGGTATATCGTTAATTATCAATATTTAAAGTAATATTCTTTAGTATGAATAATGAGGGTAAAAGAGTAAATTCAATGTCTAACAATAAAAAAGAAACAAAAAGCGGACTCAAATTAAGAAATATATAAGAATTGAATCATTGATGATTTCAAAAAACAACTTTTCCAAAAATCTCTCTGACTATTTATTTGTTTGCAATTACTTTTCAAAATTAACATGAATTTTCAAAAAAATCAACCCAAAAAGCTGTCTGGGAAATCTAAATCCTTTAAAAAATAGATGGAAATTTCTGGGATCTATAGGCTGTACTTTTTTGTGAAAACATTTGTAAACCAACATTTAAGATGCAACTCGTTGCTGAATTTTGGGTTAGTCTACCACATCATACAGTGATCACATTACGTGGCCAAGAGGATCTTGTGTTCTACTTTGACTCGTTTTTAGACATAATAATTTGATGCCGTTTGACCCTTGGTCATTAATTTGTCAACAACATCAGAAACACAATACCTGAGATAGCGTTCGTAAGTTGATTGTATTCTTCTCTAGAACCAACGCTTAAACTCCACTAAGACCTGATTTCCATCGATCCAAACATGCAATTACTTCGAAATAATGCTATTAACTCAAATTACAAATTCACATTGGGATGTACGTATGATGTATTGGTATCAAAGCCAGTACACTTCAACACGCGCATTAAACTTGTTCTACTTATTTTTAGTTATAAAACGGAGTAGAAGAAAATACAGATTATACATGTCTATAATCTTTACAACACAGTGGCAGAAGAAAAGAAAAACTTCTGTATATCAACACCAACAAAAACATCTGATCTATATGTAGTCTGGCCCCTGAAAATGTGGAAGGTCTGGATGTGTGCCTCCACCAGGTCGTCGAGGTTGTTGCCTGTGCAACAAAAAAACACCACTCAGTTCAAAGGAAAAAAAATGCAGCATTGCTATGTTCGAACCACCCATCTTGGGGAATAAATACCTGAGTAACCGGCTAGGCTCAAATCCTGGAACTCCTGGAGGACCATATGGATCAAAGCGAGCACCGGGAGGCACACCACTGTTTCATGAACAGCCACAAAGCATTAGAATTGCGGAAGCTCATAAATATTTTACTCATGCAATAGCGTTACCGTAAAGAGTAAAAGCTTTGATAAATTGATTAATGGAAATGAAGCTTACAGCACTCCACCAAAGCCTCCAGGTCCACCAGGGTACCCACTCTCCAAGCCATCCCCACCCATCCAACGAGGATCATTTGGTCCTGCATTATTTCGTGTAAAGCAGATATTAGGCACCAAACACAGGTAAAAGCATATAGACTTTGCATAAATATCAGTTATCCCGATAACTTACCAACAAGCATACCACCTCCACCGAAGTGCCCCCTGCAAGAAAAGAAAAGCCATGCAATATGAAAATCTTAATAATGTAAACGATGAAAAGCAAGTAGTGCAAGACTATCAAACCTGTCGGGGAAAACACCAGCACCAGGTCCAGGATTGACATCATCAAATCCAGACGATGGAATGGGCGGATACACTAGACTGCAGCCACACACACAGAACAAAGGATCATGTTGTGCTTTGGTTTACATCGATTTTGATAACCAGGTGGTAGACCTAGGAGTCCGAACTCATTATTTGATTATTCCAAGACACAATTATACCAATTGGGCTATCCCCAAGCCAATTACATCATTCAACTGTTTTCATTGCAAATGAAAGACAAGAAATTCATTATTCACATATAGTAATGAAGTAACATGTCTATTTTCCTAACACGGGTAGCCCAACGTAAGGGACAATAAGCTTGAAGTAATACATGTGACAAATGCAATTGCTGAAACAAGTTTTCCATAACAAATGGCTTTGCAAGAAAATCAACTTGACTAAATGACAAAATAAATATGCCGTAGTGTAGATCATAACATTATTTAAGAAGCCATTCAAGGCAAAGAGATGTAAGACAATTATTTCAGGCTGGATATTCCAATCTCTTTATACCTTAACGGTTAATACTTGGAACATGGCCTCAATTTTTGCACTCATTCTTCCCAAAAAGAAATATGATTATAAGTTGTGGTCAACTTAAGATGGCAGAAGTAGACATCTGTAATAAAACACATAATAATAAGGAAAAATGTATTCTAAAATGAAGGAATCTTACAAATCACTATATGGTTGCGGCTCCATTGGTATTCCGATAGTAGGTCCAGGCACACTTGGATCAGAACGTTCATGCCTGAAATAGGAATGTAAAAACACAACCAAAGACATGCCAAATGAAAGAATCAGTACTATCTGTGTTTTATTTTTAACCTTTTATAACCTCTAAATATTGATGACTTACATTTCAAGCCTACCCAATTAGTGTATATACATTGTGATTGAAAGCACATATATTTTATTCTTCACTTAGCCATGTGCAAATCATATTTATGGACATTCTAGTGAATCTACAACAAAAAATTGTAAATACATCATCCATTGACAAAAGTATGACTTCATCTTATAAGATGTGTGGCGTTAAAAACTTCCTAATTCAGTTCTTTGCACAATATGATGACCAATTTATTATAAATAACAGTATCATGATCGTTCATGTGAATAAATGGACTGTTTAGCAGTTTCTAGACCTAAAGGTAACGAAACAAAACAATTTAAAGATGATCCAAATTCCATATAGCTTTATTCACGACTCAATTGAATATAAAATATGTAGAACTAAAGTAGACACGAAAAAGCCATCAACATACCCAGCATCAGCGGATGATCCAGCAACCTTTGGTGGAGTTTTCTTCTTCTCTAGTTTATCCAAAATGCCAACCTTTAAGCTATCCACAAGATCCGCAAAGTTCTTATACATGTCCTTATAATTCCGGGTGCCAATGGCATCTCCAGACACATAGTCCTTCACACTGCACAATTCCAAGCATTAGTCAACCCGGAAAAAAAATTAAAGTCCACCAACTAGTCGACTAGTCCCCATGACCAGATGACTGATCCAACTAGTTGGCTTGATTAGTCGCAGGGTAGTCCAACTACTCACAACTCGTCTTCAACCCAACTAGCAAACTAATCCAACTAGTTAACCTAATTAGCCCGACTAATAACCGAATAGTCACCGACCAGTCAATTTGGAGCCTTTTACATACTAATGTTCGTCTAGCCGACTATAAATTATTGATCCTAACAATCCAAATTACAAACAAAAAGTCACCATTACGATTAATATAAAAAAGGAAATTCTATCGAATCACTTGAGCTGCAAATGAAGGGGCTCCTTCGCATCGTCATCCACAACATTAACCGCATCGACAGTGAGAACATCTCCAATTACCAAACACTTGACCACCACCTTCTTCTTCACCCCATTTTCACCAATGACAACATAGACGAACCCATAGCTATCCTCTAACTCATTCCACCGATCAATCCCCACCTCCTCCTCACCTACAAAACCATAAAAACCTCAACTTTCAACCAAAAAAATACAACAAAACCCATACAAATCTCAACTTTCAACAAAAATATATAACAAAACCCATAAAAATCTCAACCTTCAACCAAATAACAAAACAAAACCAAAAAAATCTCACCTTTTAACCAAAAAAACATAAAAATCTAAACTTTCAATCAAATAACATAAAAACCTCAACTTTCAGCTATAAAAAAAAACACCACAAAAACCGCAAATTTAAACCAAATAACAACAACGAAACCCATAAAAATGTAAACTTTCACACAAATAACAACGAAAAGCCTCATAAAATTTTCAACTTCACCCTGAAAACAGAAGAAAAAAGATCGCAACTTTCGGAATGGAATTGAAGAAAAATGGTACCAACCGGAAGAGAGAGCGGAGGCGGAAGTTCCGGTGGCGGTGAGGGAGTAGCCGGAGGCGAGGAGGGTGGAGTGGATGGCGAAGGCGAGCTTGTCGTGGGGGTTCCGGAAGGAAGGGCGCGACGCCCTGATGACGGCCATCACGGAGCCTTCGGACGCCATGGATGGGAACGCGATTGGAGAATTCTAGGGTTTGACGGAAGAATGGAGGAGAAGAAGAAAGGGCAGACGTAATCGGTTACAACGATTATGTTAATGTTTTAATTCGGTTAATCCAAGTTGGACCTCTATTTCTACGCCCAAGTTGGACCTAAACCTGTTTACTTACTTAAATGTTCTTCTAATGTAAATTATTGGAGATGGTAAATTATATATACCCCCTCAACTATACCCTAAATAACTTACCTACAATACAATTTCAACAATAACCCTTAACCTCCTCAATCTGAATTTATAGCACTTTATCTCCTAAATTTCTTTTAATAACTATATTTTACATCTAAACCATTAATTTATATTATTTATTAGTGTTTTTACCGATAATTACATAAATCTAACGACAATAAGATCTGACACATGTTATGATCTGAACTTAACTATAAAGTTTATAGTTAAGTTTTGTGTTCTAACTTCTAAGCATACAACTTTAAAATTAGGTGATTAGATTCCATAGTCCAGGAGGCTATATGTAATTTAATCTAATAAAAGTAAATACAAATTAAATGGCAAATTGGGAATAAAATTTTGGTTTAATTACAATTTAACCCTCTGAAATATGT
This sequence comes from Triglochin maritima, assembly GCA_963682175.1. Classification (NCBI taxonomy): domain Eukaryota; kingdom Viridiplantae; phylum Streptophyta; class Magnoliopsida; order Alismatales; family Juncaginaceae; genus Triglochin; species Triglochin maritima. The sequence goes on from OY821783.1 coordinate 38,801,608, forward strand.
TTTGATATATCTTTGCACTCCTAAACTTTCAAAATTCACAGTTAACCGCTTGAACTTTCGTTTTATAACATTTCCCCCTGAACTTTAAAAATCTATTATTTGAATCCACATTCTTTTTTTCTTTTAATTTTTTTTTGTATCTGTATTACACTTGTAAATCTATATATACGTGAAATTTTGTATACAAATGGATGTTAAATCTTGGTCGAATTCAGTATCAATCCGACCCAAGTTACAACTAAATTTGATCTTCGTTTCGATCCAAACTTTCACGTAAATATAAATTTAAGTGTAGTATGGATATAACAAAAAAATGACAAATTTAGGTTTAAGTAATAAATTTTTGAAGTTCAAGACATGTTTAACGAGGGTGTTTGACAAGGCATTTAAGCCGGTTGGCGGAAATTTATTTTTTATTTCTTAAAAATGTTTATAAATTTATTTTAAATTCGTTTTAATATTTTTTTAATTGTTTATTTTGAAAATATAGTTTTTATTTGTTTTGATTTTGTAGAATTTTTTGTGAATTTTTTTATATTTTATCGAACATTGATCTACAAATGACGTAAAAAGTAGTGAATGTAGCGTTGTCAAAATAACTTCTGGAAGTTATTTTTTTAGGTGAGTTGGGTTAGTTTGTTAAAGAATTTCTCACTCAAGTAATGTCCTGGTTAAATCCAAACGTGATCAAAGAATTTTTTTAGGCGAGTTGGGTTAGTTTGTTAAAGAATTTCTTCACTCAAGTAATGTCCTTTAATTTCCATGGCAAATTGGCACTTCATAAATAACTTCGGTACAAAATAAGAAACGATATCCAGCGCATGTAGACATTCTGGAAGTCGACGTTCGAAGTAGGACTCGAGGCAGACCGGACACTGCTATTTACGCTCGGAGGCAAAATGTACTAAACTAAATTTGGAGTAGCTGTCAACTTGGCATATCAATACATAAACGACGGGATCAAACCGTAATTAACCTTAAAATTTAACTGGAGTGCTGTGTCATCTTTTAACTTTGATCATACATACCACTCTGTCCCGGACTGATGCTGAAATACAATGAATCAACCGAGTACAACCACCATAAACCATTTCACATGTGCTGATTATCATCAATCCATACAAGAATCCATAACGTCATCACAAACTGTGATTTGAATCTCATACCTGAAATAAACTGAATTCAGACATAACACAACAAACTAAATAAAATAAATAAACATGGTTTAGTATATCCATACAATACATAGCAGTAAAAACCAACCGACAAACAAACAATGGTTTGATGGGAGCATCAAATGCAAGATGCAACCAACCAAAACTCCCAAACATCAACAAAACTAGACAGATGTCCATTTCTTTAACAAACAAACAAACACTTGATCGATCGATCATGACCTTTGACACTCGAGTGGTGTAACAGGAAACCTCTCAGTATCCCAACAATAATCATAAACAAGGTGGTGAGCTCTAACCCACATAAGCTGATGACTCTGGTGAACACTCATAATATCCTCCACCATCCCAACCTCCGACCGGGACCCTTCACCGGCTGTCATAACCTGAAACTCTCTGAAAGTAGTAACAAAGGGAGCATGGGTCCAATCCGTCTTAATCAGGCCGCCTTGCGTGGCCCAATCGTCGGCATTCCATATGGAACTATACACCCCCATCGGCTGGTCTTTGGGGAACGGAACGCCATTCGATTCTTTGTTCTTGAACACCCTCACCGGCGTGTCGTCGACCGAGAACATGACATGGTTTGATGACCATTGCAGTGAATACGAATGAAAGTCGGCGGTCGGGTCGAACCAAAGATCGAGTCTTTCCTCTCTATTCCCCACTCCGTTGACGTAAACGTTGGTCTGGACCAAGTAAGGGTTCCCGGTGGTGTTCCCCAAGAACTCAAAGTCGAACTCGTTGTGTTTTTCGCCTTCAGAAGACATGTAGAATGCGGTGACTGTGCCGGCGGAGTCACCCGGGACAAGCTTAATCTCGGCGGTGACTTTGCCGAATAGATATTTGGATTTGGAGGCGAATCCGGCACCGGAGGTTTGGTCGAGCGTGAGCTTGAGGAGGTCGCCTTCCTTCACCACGTGCTCATTCGACCAACTCGGAGAGAACAACTCTTCGAATTTCGATCCTCCAACACCACTACTACTGCTACTACTACTAATCAAACACCACAAAAACAACACCACAACAACACCACTACTCTCCATTTTGTCACAATATTGTTTGTGTTTCGTTTGGTTTGGTTCGGTTTGGTTTATTTATTTATAGGGGAGAAAACATGGGTCAAACTTGTGCAGGTCCACGTCAGCGAATAAGTGCCACGTAGGATCAACGGTGGGGACGTTGTTTTTGGGAGTCTTGGCTGGCAGGCAAGTCTGTCTTCGGGGACAGGGCTTAAAGAGGTTTCGGTCAATGGGGTGGTGACCCGTGGACTTATCTCTGTCGTGGTCAGCTAGCTGGCAGTTTCAGGAATCTGTCTTTTTTTTGTTTTTGGGGGGGATTTTGATGGTTACAGCTGTAAAGATTTTTGAACGTTGGATGAGTACGTAAGCCAATAATAATTCAAAGCTATTATAGTACTCACATGACCGAAACGCCCTTGTGTTTTTCAAATGATTTTAGACCGATAGAGTTGGAATTTTTTTTTGGGTTGGTGTGACTTGTGAGAGGGTGTAATTATGCTAAACCACTGCAACACTCATCCATGTCATCACTGTGAAAGACAACTACTGGATTTGAATTCATAAAAAAAGCTTGTGTTGTCTAGCTCACCATCGTTCATTTTCATTATGTTGTGTATAATATTTCATTATACAAAGAACTCATATTGTTTTGAAAATAAAGTACAAATTACTATTCCTTAAGTGAAAATAAAGGAGGGTTACAGAAGAATGGTGGGGAAGATATTTTGGAGGTGTGGTGGAAAGGAATGATTGGGGGAGGTATGGTCTGTTCAGGTCTTGTCAGCTCTGCAGTAAATAAATACAAGTTATCTAATATATATGACACCACTCACATTCATCCCACTCTACTGAAACAAACTGACATCTCTTTTATGCCGTGTCTTTAGGGGTCTTATGCACGGACGCGTGCGTGGACGCGGCTTACGTGACATCTAGTCAGCAGTCCAGTCAACTGCCCAATCAGCGAAAATAAAAGCGCACGTTGTTTCGAAAAATGGGAAAACTGCTGCGGCTTTCGTGCGACGGTTCCTTCTCTGACGTATCGAAAAGACCGGGAAGGGACATCAGACGCGCATGTTCACATCCCGACGCGCGAAAGAAAACCAAAAACGTTTTCGATCTTTCTCACATTCCCTTTCTCAACTTTTTTCCGATTCATCACCCCAGTTCTTCACCGTAACCCTAGATATCCGTCGACCAAATGGATTCTACACTTCAAGCTTCTATTTCGGGGGTTGTGGTGCACCAGGTTTGTCGTTTTTACCGTAACATTGAATTGCGATACTCTAAAAAGGAATGTTCTCATACGGTTGATGTCTTCCTAGGCTTCTACGCATTACTTCCAGCCCTCCAAATGTCCGTGGACCCCAATAGAGAAGGTCTTTGGGAAGTTGAGGGACGCAGAGAAAGATGCCTTCCGGGCTACACCATTCGGTCACTTCATCAACCTCTCCAACGTTCCTGTCGATAATGACATTATCGACTGGTTCGTGGAACACTATGACCCCGAGGAGGTGGGGTTGAGGATCGGCTCTGGGGTAGTACACTTCACCGTCGAAGACGTTGCCCTAATTTTGGGGCTCAGAATACATGGGAAGGCTGTCAGAATGCAGCCGAATGAAGTCGCAACCCGACAGGGGGAGATTCTGAACAACACCCAACTATCTGCCCAGATGATGGCTACGAGATATTTGGTTGATGAGGAGGAGGAGGAGTACGTCCGACTACTCATTTGTTACATCTTCAGCCATTTTTTGTTCTGCGATGACACCCTTCGAACCAAAATTTGGTTCCTCGACCACTTGGCCGACTTCACTAAGCTACACAAGTACGCGTGGGCCGAGGCTGTTCACCAGGCACTTGTGAGGGGCCTGAAGAAGGCAAACCGGGATCTACGCGATAGGCGATCTACCGGTTCTTCTATTTTAAGAAGGGGATACGTCGAGGGGTGTGTTGCTGTACTACAGGTAATGAAGTTGTTCCTTTTTATGTTATGTCTGTTCCTTTTTATGTTGAAGTTTTTTCCTTTTTATGTTGAAGTTGTTCCTTTTTAAGTTCAAGTTGTTCCTTTTTAAGTTTCGTTTGTTCCTTTTTAAGTTTCGATTGTTCCTTTTTATGTTATGTCTGTTCCTTTTTATGTTGAAGTTGTTCCTTTTTAAGTTTCGCTTGTTCCTTTTTAAGTTTCGGTTGTTCCTTTTTATGTTATGTATGTTCCTTTTTATGTTGAAGTTGTTCCTTCTTAAGTTTCGCTTGTTTCTTTTTAAGTTTCGGTTGTTCCTTTTTATGTTATGTCTGTTCCTTTTTATGTTGAAGTTGTTCCTTTATAAGTTTCGCTTGTTCCTTTTTAGGTTTCGCTTGTTCCTTTTTAAGTTTCGTTTGTTCCTTTTTTAGCTGAAGTTGTTTCTTTTTAAGTTCAAGTTGATTCTTTTTTAAGTTTCTCTTGTTCTTTCTTAGGTATGGCTGTGCGAGAAGTTCAACCTGGCAGAGCCTAAAATGGGAGGCCATCCTAGGTGGAATCGGTGGTCGAGGATGTTTGGAAAATGGCTCATCCTGAAGAAATGGGAGGAAAAGGGCATCACCCTTTCAAAAATTTACGAGGGAGACTTCAATAAGACTGAGTCGACGACCCTGACTCAGAAAGAGAGGGAAATCATTGGTCATGCTGAAAAACTCAGCCAACCCTACGAACCAATAGTGATTGTCAGTCAACAAGCAGCGAACCTATGCTGCAATTGAGGGACTGCAGCATCCCTCGGGACCCACTACGGGAAGAATTGGACTTTGCAATGTTGAAGACAAAATGGCTTCAAGCAGAAGTTGCACTGAATGAGGCAAATGAAGAGGTTAAGAGGCTGAATGAGGAACTTAGGAAGTCCAGGGAGGAAAATGAGACCCTAAGGGAAGAGATTGCATCTCTTCGAGGATATTGTATAGAAGGTAGACACGAAGGAAGAGAGGATGAAAGGAGGGATGAAGAGCAGGAAAGAGAGGAGGAGAATATGAGGGAAATAGAGAATGAGATTGAGAGGGAAAGAGAAAAAGAAAAAGAAGAGAGCAGGAGAGAGGAGAAAAGGAGAGAGGAGGAGGAGGAGAAAAGGAGAGAGGAGAGGGAAAGAGAAGAGAAGAGGAAAGAGGAGGAGGAGAAAAGGAGAGAGGAGAGGGAAAGAGAAGAGAAGAGGAAAGAGGAGGAGGAGAAAAGGAGAGAGGAGAAGAGGAAAGAGGAGGAGAAAAAGAGGGAGAGAGAGCAGAAGAGAATAGAAGAGGAGAAGAGGAAAGAGGAGGAGGAGAAAAGGAGAGAGGAGAAGAGGAAAGAGGAGGAGAAAAAGAGGGAGAGAGAGCAGAAGAGAATAGAAGAGGAGAAGAGGAAAGAGGAGGAGAAAAGGAGAGAGGAGAGGGAAAGAGAAGAGAAGAGGAAAGAGGAGGAGAAAAGGAGAGAGGAGAGGGAAAAAGAAGAGAAGAGGAAAGAAGAGGAGAAAAAGAGGGAGAGAGAGCAGAAGAGAATAGAAGAGGAAAAGAGGAGGGAGGAAGAGGAAAGAGAGAGGAAAGAAAACGAGAAGAGAGACAGGGAGAGAAGTGAGAAGAGGAAAGCTGATGATAAAAGGAGGGAGGCCGAAGCTTCAAAGAAGAGGTTGAGGGAAGAGGTAGAAAGAAAGAGGGTAGAGGAGGATGAGGTAAAGGAAAAACCCCTCAGGGCAGACTGGGGGGCCAAAAGATCACGCTCAACGGCCAAAAAACAAGAAGATGAGGTGAAAGAAAGGAAGAAAAAAGAAGAGGAGCGGAAAAGGGGAGATAGAAGGCTCCAGAGGAGCATGAACAAAAAAAGAAAGCGGGATGGGAATGACGATTTCAAGTTGGCTCATCACGGGAGAGAGGATAGGCCAGACGTTGACATGGATGCATTGGGCACATTGAGCCCCGATGAGCTGAACATTGTACTGAAGGTGACCGCACCTACACATAACCAACGGGAGGTGATCTGGAGAGGTGATTCCTGTTTCTTCACACGTTCCGACCTGAAGCAGCTAATGACGAATGGGATGGATTTGACCAACGAGGCGATAGACAGTATGCTTTGTGTACTTGAAGAGCGCCAAAAAACAGAAAACTACCCCCAAGAGGTAATTTGTATTCCAAGCTTCTATTCGGAAAGAGTTATGATCGATCAAGGGGATACCATGATTGAAGAGTGGCTGGCGCCCAAATTACAAGGCCAGGAAATGGGAAGCCTCGTCATTAAACAACCATTGCTGTTGTCAGAACACTGGACCCTTGTAGTTGTTAATGGCTTAGACAAGGAGATCCTGCATTACAACAGTTGCAGTAAGGAGTTGGTACCAGATGAGGATCTTGACAATGCGGTAGGGGTACATGAATGTTCGGCCAAAGATGTGAGTGAATTCTGGAGAAACCGTCTTAAGGTGAACTGGCCATTGAGATACCTCAGGGAAACGTGCCAAAGACAAATGCCGGGAAGCAACGACTGCGGTGTTTTTCTATACTACTGGATCAAATGTCTCATGCAAAATGTCAACCCAACGGAAACGAAAAACCCCAAGACACTTCACTCCATCAGGGGTGAAATGACCATTACTTTATTGAGGGACTCCCGCTGCTGTGTCGAATTTAAGTAGTGCATAGTTGTAAATTAAAACAGGAACACATACATTTTATAGTTGTTGTAATTAAAACTTTTCCATAGTTGTAATTAAAACTTTTCCATAGTTGTACTTAAAAAGGAACCGACTACAATTAAAAAGTAACAGACTACACTTAAAAAGGAACATACTTCACTTAAAAAGTAACAGACTCCACTTAAAAAGGAACAGACATCAGTTAAAAAGGAACAAACTTCACTTAAAAAGTAACAGACTACACTTAAAAAGGAACAAACTTCACTTAAAAAGAGACAGACATCACTTAAAAAGGAACAAACATCAGTTAAAAAGGAACATACTTCACTTAAAAAGGAACAGACTTCACTTAAAAAGGAACAGACATCACTTAAAAAGGAACAGACTTCACTTAAAAGGGAACAGAAATCACTTAAAAACGAACAGACTTCACTTAAAAAGGAACAGACTTCACTTAAAAAGGAACAGACTTCACTTAAAAAGAGACAGACATCACTTAAAAAGGAACAGACATCAGTTAAAAAGGAACATACTTCACTTAAAAAGGAACAGACTTCACTTAAAAAGGAACAGACTTCACTTAAAAAGAGACAGACATCACTTAAAAAGGAACATACTTCACTTAAAAAGGAACAGACTTCACTTAAAAAGGAACAGACTACACTTAAAAAGGAACAGACTTCACTTAAAAAGGAACAGACTTCACTTAAAAAGTAACATACTACACTTAAAAAGGAACAGACTTCACTTAAAAAGGAACCGACTTCACATAAAAGGGAACAGACATCAGTTAAAAAGGAACAGACTTCACTAAAAAGGAACAGACTTCACTTAAAAAGTAACAGACATCACTTAAAAAGGAACAGACTTCACTTAAAAAGGAACAGACTTCACTTAAAAAGGAACATATATCACTTAAAAAGGAACAGACTTCACTTAAAAAGGAACAAACATCTTAAAAATGAACAGACTACACTTAAAAAGGAACAAACATCTCTTAAAAAGGAACAAACATCTCTTAAAAAGAAACAGACATCACTTAAAAAGGAACATACAACACTAAAAAGGAACATACTACACATAAGAAGGAACAGACTACACTTAAAAAGGAACAGACAACTTAAAAATGAACAGACTACAAATAAAAAGGAACAGACTACACTTAAAAAGGAACATAAAAAGGGACATGTCGTATTTGTTAAGAAGGAACATACAACACTACAAAGGAACCGACTTCACATAAAAAGGAACAGAAATCACTTAAAAGGAACAGATTTAACTTAAAAAGGGACAGTTATCGCTTAAAAACGAACAGACTTCACTTAAGAAAGAACATACTTCACTTAAAAAGAGACAGACATCACTTAAAAAGGAACAGACTTCACTTAAAAAGTAACAGACTACACTTAAAAAGGAACGGACTACACTTAAAAAGGAACAGACATCTCTTAAAAAGGAACAAACATCTCTTAAAAAGGAACAGACATCACTTAAAAATGAACAGACAACACTAAAAAGGAACAGACTACACATAAGAAGGAACAGACTACACTTAAAAAGGAACAGACAACTTAACAATGAACAGACTACACATAAAAAGGAACAGACTTCACTTAAAAAGGAACAAACATCTCTTAAAAAGGAACAAACATCTCTTAAAAAGGAACAGACATCACTTAAAAAAGAACATACAACACTAAAAAGGAACAGACTACACTTAAGAAGGAACAAAAATCACTTAAAAAAGAACAGACTTCACTTAAAAAGGGACACACATCACTTAAAAAGGAACAGACAACACTAAAAAGGAACAGACACCAGTTAAAAAGAAAACATACTTCACTTAAGAAGGAACAAACATAAGTTAAAAAGGAACACACAACACTTAAAAAGGAACACACATCACTTAAAAAGGAAAACCAATAACTCAAAAATCATAAAGGACAACTCTACATACGTACCTCTCATACACGAAAGCCACGTCTGAAAGAGTCATATGTAGTTTTCAGTGGTCTCGGAAGACAACAAAGCGCAACCGAGCAACACAGACTCGAAATGGTGATTAACTCCCACAAATGGTGCAAAGGGCATGTCGTATCTGTTTGTGAGGTACGTAGTGTCGAAACATATAGCATCCCCAAAGTATGAATAGGCAGCCCTGGAACGACAGTCGGCCCAGAAAACATTCCTTAGTCTTCCCTCGTCATCCATATCCACGACATAGAAAAACATTGCATCAATCTTCTGCATCTTAATGAAATAGTTCTGAAGAGCTTGTGCATCGCCGGGTCCCATTTTCAAATTCCTTACTTCGGTTATAACATTCCTGCACACACAAAAAATATTAAGGCCGCAGATTTCTACAAACAAAATAGCGTACAAAAGTCTTCAAACCTTAGGTCTCTATCGTTAAAAGTAAGTTTGTCATGCCCCCCAGCCTCAACAACAAACGATTGCATGGTCTTAGCAGTAGAGATCCCAGAAGCATCGTTGCACGCTATTCGTGCTATGGCGGCCTCAGGTACAAATCGTTTCTGTCTTAGAAAACACATCTGGTGCTCCTGCAGCATTTCATGGTTATGATTGAGATCGACAAAGTTAATCTGGTATCCCCTTGCTGGGTTTCCAGAAACCCTGATGCGAGCCGTGCACTGAACTCTACTAGATAAACGTGGCTTCATTATGCCTTGACCTTGGTCTGTTGGTGCGTTACCCTCCTTGGAACAAGTAAGAGTAGCCCGGGTAACCACACCAGCGTCGTAATGAGTATGTCGTAGCTTAACACCAAAACCACAAGCATCAGCATAGTCGTTGTAAAAGGCTCTTGCTCCTTCGAAAGAGGGGAAAATCATCTTCTCCTTAGGAACGTTTGACGCCATTTCCATTTGAGCGAAGATTTCTCTCAAAACGAAGAGAAATGAACGAAAATGAAAAAGAAAGGAAGAAGTGACGGTGGCCATTCCGTGCCTCTTCGTCAAAAAGAGGTATGAAGCAGGTGGGAGCGCCAAAAGGAATGATATGATTTGGAGCACGTCTGATTTGAGATGCATTAAATGCGGCTGCCCCCTCTGCCCGCCAAAAATATTAAACTTTGGCTGAGCTGGATTTGTCCAACTCAGCAGCGTCCCGCGAACGCGTCCCGGAGAGCGGCTACTAAACATTTCCCTGTCTTTATTGTCTCTATTTAAACCTCCCCTTTAATGTCCTTTATTACTATACTAATCTGCTATTCGTCGTCGTAAAACTACTTAAATCGTCCGTAAGATTACCATTTTGTCCATCTACACTTTCTACTAATATAACTCCTCATTTCACTCTTTTAACATAACTTTCTCTTCATATCACTCTTCTATTCACCACATAAGATGTCTCGGAGGCCAGGAAAAGAACCAGCGGAGACCCCTGACTACTCACATCTGGTAAATTACCTTGTTTATTTCAATTAATTTTAAAAAACATTTTTGAGTCGGGCGTCTCCCTCGGACGCCCGACTCAATGAACCGACGTCTACGGGAGACGTCTCCGGCAGACGCCCGGGTTTTTTTTGTTAAAATTGATTATAAATTGTGATAAAATTGAAATAAATTGAATATTATGTTAATAATGAGTTAAATTAGTTTAGTAAATCGTTTATTAATTGTAAAATGTGATAAATAAAAAATAAATTGATTATTATGTTAGTAATTAGTTGTGTACGATTTTAGTAAAGAATTATTGAATAATTGTGATAATTGCTAAATAAATTGATTATTAAGTTACTAATTAGTTTAATTATTTTAGTAAAATCATTAACAAATTTGTATTTTTAAATTGAATTAATAGTCATCGGGTTACCGTGGAGGAAAAGAGAAATCAATTCCCTTACGCGGTACGTAGTATAGCAGACGAGTCAGGTCCTCGTCATCCACGTACACGTGGTATTTCTGCTTCAGTTAGGAGAGAGAGATCTGTTACGTCGTCGTCAGACACCTGGAGAGTCTTTCGACGACGAGGATGATTCAGATGAGTTGAGGAGTCACGACGACAGTGACGATGGGAGCCGATACGACTTGGGGCCACAGGAGGAGGCAGTACATCAGTCCGGTCGAGGACGGGGGCGACACGGTGGTCCTTCAGCTGAGTGGGTCATTAGGAAGGATCGAGGTGGCCGGTTTGTGACCGGTGATTCGAGTTCGTGCACTGGAGACGCCCGAACTCAGAAGAAGAAGAGGGGTGATGACGAGTCTTGGATCGTCACGAATATTATTCCCGGTGGTCCTGTAGATGGCAGCGTCATTCCGAGTTTCGGAGGCCACGTCGCTAGACGCATCTGGGATGGCGAGGAGCGGAAGGTCTTGAAGTGCCATAATCGGCACAGAGCCTGTACGACATTGCAGGCATGGCGTTCAGTGATGACTGAGGATATGACGGCGACCGTGGTTGAGAGTGGATTGGGTCACTTGCCGTACAACATGTTTTCCTGCATCGACATGTCGTTGATTTCGGCATTCGTGGAGCGGTGGCAGCCTGACACCAACACTTTCCACTTGCCGTTCGGAGAGATGACGATCATGTTGCGTGACGTCTTTCAGATTTTGCACATTCCTGTTAAGGGTCCCATGGTCAGTGCGCAGGCGCCGACATCTGAGTTGAAGTTATATGTATCTGAGTTGCTGGGTGTCAGCCTGGAGGGTCTTGGGCGGGATAGCTCATTTTGGAGTGGCGGTGGTGTTAGTATCTACGTTGTGGACGAGTGTTGCAGACGGGGGCGACCACCACGGACTGAGGATACACAGATGACTGCTTATTTCTTCTTACTGCTAGGCTGCGTATTGTTTGTCGACAAGAGCGGTTCCAGACTGACATCACATCGTGAGCGGGCTGTCTTACACTGCTGCAGGCTAGGATATATGAGTATTTTCCTGCTTTCCGCCCACATCGTGAGCGGAAGATTGTTGAGCATGGCCATCCTCGTTCGCGTATGTGGGCTGTCCGGGCGGAGGATAAGAGCGAGAGTCGACTTCTTTCTATTCGTAGACGGCTAGATCAGATGACTGCATCGCAGGTATATAATGTATATATCATTCACGTTTATTTTAATTTTATTTTATTATTATTAACGTATAAACGTTTAGGTGGAGTGGTTACCGTATGGTCCCGAGCCTGCTGTAGCTGTGCCGAGGACTACATTTGCCGGCATTATTCGTTATAGGGATATCACAGAGCCTTATATACCTGATCACGTGTTACGTCAGTTAGGTTACATTCAGGTGATCCCGGTTGACATCCCGACGCCCGACCATGCAGTACGGTCTGCGACTGCGACGATGTACGACGTCAGGCACAGCGTTTCGTCTGCGGAATCGGTTTGGAGGACATTTCCGAGACTAAGACGACTACACCTGGCTGATCTGAGTCGTAGCCGCGACCCCTCCACTTGTGCTCCAGATTATTTGCAGTGGTTCGGTAGGTGCTCACATCCACTACTCGTACGCGGTATCATTCCGAGACCGGAGAGACCACTGGATAGGACATGTGCCGATGCGGTTAGTTTATATAAATTTATATTTAATTGTAAAGTATATTTTGTTATTGTACGCTAATTTTTATTTTACATACAGTAGATGAGTAGGGCGATACAGTGTACGCAGCCGTTCTTGCGAAAGAGAGACGTCATGCCGAGTGAGGCGACAAGACTTGCATGTACAGATTGAGATCGCCTGATCGAGGATTGGAACAACCAGTTGGGCATTTCGGATCATGATTCAGATGCTGAGCTGTAGTTGTCTTGCTTTACTTTCGTTTTGTTGCACTGTTACTACATTTGTTGGTATTTGCTTATGTTTATTTGTGTACTCTTGTTATTTATTTCTGACGAACATATCTTCTACATATTTCTTTGACTATCATATTTTTTAATATTTATTTTTCACGAAAATATTTTCAACTTATTTCTTTAGATATCAAATAATATTTAAATTTAAAATACGGTAAAAGAACAACACGATATAAGTAGAAATACACGATATATTATACATTACAAAAACATTACAAATTACAATCAAAATGTACCACGTAACCGGTTCCAATACTCCATCCTACTTTGGTACTGATCCTCCCATCCAACAACACTCTCATCTCGCATTTGATATCATAAGGTCGCTATAGGAGGTACTGGGAAATCATCAAGTAATTCCAAACGAATAAAATGTCTGTAACTCCCTAAATGAGCATTGACCAACTCTCTGACAGGCCTCGTCATGGCAGACGGACACTCCCAAGGTAGAACTGTAAGACACGGGAACAACGAACCATCCGTTCCCACTGCGAAATACATGACCACACACTTGTAAAAATTAGCAATAGGAAACAAGTCCGACCAAACCTCCATATAATGATCCTCGCCACAAACTCCCCCGCCCCAATCAATTCGTTGACGAGCCTTTCTCACATTGCCGAAATAGACACTCTCATATATAGGATGTGCACCTATCTCATTAGAAATCACACGACGGGCGTACGACCAGTTCTCCTGACCACCATGAAAGACATCGGCAATACATCGAAATCCACAGTTGCCATCAACACGTACGTCATTCCACCTATCCAGAAATGGTAAAATGATTCCTGACAGTCTATCATTATATGGGAAGTTGTCCACGTCAACCCGTCCGGACACTATAAGATAGGTAAATAACAATTAATTAAAACAACAAAATTAGGAGATAATATATTCAACCTCATTTAGATTACTTAAATATATTAAATAACATAACAAGAAAGATATCGACATACCAGAAGATCCTGTGCCCGTATTCACGGACGATCGAGACGAATTAGACCGACGACTCCTGCTCCCACTACTGCCAGACCGACCACGACCCCTGCTCCCACTACTTCCAGACCGACCACGAACTCGCTCAGCATACTCGAAGGCACTCGGGTCCCGACGTGTCGACTTTCCCCTAGGTCGACCTCGTACCTTAGTATTTTCTTCGGGTTCTCCATAATTCGACTGATCGGGGTGTAACTGCTCGTATAAAATACGAGAGGCACTACGAATTACTGCAGGATCGCTCTCCGAGATCTCATCCACTAGCTTCCGAAAATGCTCGGCGTCTTGTGCTGACCGATCAACAAACTCTGACATCTGGACTCCTTCTCCGATAACAAGTGTTTTCCAGAATGGATGAATCTGCTCTAAATAAATTCCATCACCTGACGCCAAACCCTCGTACATGGTACATGCACAAGGAATCTCATGTGTTGTCAGGAAAGCACACCCACAGCGATATTCAATTTCATCACTTAAGTCATGCATTCTCTTCAACTCCTGAGTCATTAACGACAAGTAGTGATGCGAAACTCGGCCATTTATATGCTGAAACAAAGGACCTATGTACTGTGCCAAATTTCGACGTCTCGAATCTTCAAGAAAGTTCCGAATATTCGTCAGCTGCATTTCAATAGACGAGTTGACGCGGTCGAAAAGAGTGTCAAGAGCGGCAGTCGATGTAGTGATCCACTCTTTCAGAGCCGAATGTGCACTTTCCACCATGCAGTTCGTAGTGTTGCCGAAATGAAAAACTTTATTCGTCCAATTCAACACGAATTTTTCCTTATGCACCAACCACGTGTCTTCCACATACTCCGTGAGCACTCGCCAGGACTTGAAAGAATCTTTCATATTACGGATTGCTCTATCATAATCCGTCTGTGAATCAGAAATCATGACTTTCCTCCACCTTCCACGCCTGAAAATCTCTGCAGACTGCTTGTCCTTGCCGAATACGTGGTATGCGTAGTTGTACACGTCTTTGTTGATATGCCAGGTGCATAGTAAATGAGCTGAATCAGGAAAAATCTCTGCCACTGGTCGCATCAGACCCATCTCCCTGACCGTAATTATTGTTGTCGGGCTAACAATATCGAATAACAGATCTCGCAACCTCTCCAACACCCACCGGTAACTAGACTCGGTCTCATCCTGCAGAATCGCATATCCGACGAGGAAATTCATGTTTGTTGGAGTAACTCTAACCATCTCAAACAAAGGCATCTTGTACTTGTTCGTCTTATACGTCGAATCCATACAGATTACGAATGGGTAAGTACGCAACAACTGAACTGAAGTCGGATGTGCCAAAAATGCGTGAGTCAAGACATTAGTTTCTTCATCTGCCACAATCCAATGCAAATACTTATGCTGCACTGCCTCTCGGAGAAACTGCTGCGCGGGATTCCTGTCTTCAGATTTCGTCCTCCTCATGTACTCTCTGAAGTTGTAAATGTGTCTTTTGATTCGGATTATCGTCCGGAAATTTCTTTTTTACCGCCAACAAAATGTTACGGGGTCTTGCTTGTGCCTCTTTCATATCACGAACAATTTGCTTTGCCCCAACATTAAGTCCGCTGACCTGTCGGTGACCCTCTGAATAAACTGCCAATGGGTGGTTGTGCTGCCCATACATGCTACTAGAAACAATAACTCATCCATCACGATCTCGTCGCTCCACCACTTTTACCAAAAACCGACAACCGCAACCTTTTCTTTTCGTATTCTTTCGCTGTGCAATACTCGTATCACGAGAACTCATCTCACGTCTGCGATCACATCTGAGGTAACAATCCATCCGGTTATCTTCTTTTGATTTGTACGATAATATAACCAAAAAAAATCCGGCTCCTATTGCAATTTGTTTCGCCCATTTACAACCTTCCTCGATTGTTGTAAATAAATATTTACTGTCAAAAAGCTCACTGTAATCTACTCCATCACCACCGAAATCTTGCAACGGAACCTGAAAAATTTGACTTTAACAAAAAATTAAAAAAAAACAAAAAAACGGGCGTCTGTCTTAGCCGCCTCCACCATGGTGGAGGCGTCTGCCAAACACGCCTCAACATACGTGGAGGCGTGTTAGCCAGACGCCTCCACCATGGTGGAGGCGTGCATCTAAGCCGCCTCCAGCTAGGTGGAGGCGTTTAGCTAAACCGCCTCCACCTATGTGGAGGCGGCCTATCCAGACGCCTCCACCTGGGTGGAGGCAGCTTAGGCAGACGCCCGAGTCGGGAAAAAAATTCCGCCTCCGTTACCTCGCCGGATTCTGGTGCTTCGCCAGACATTTTCGTGGTGTTGGTACTGGGAATGTGAGTAAAACTGAGTCAAACACCTTGTTTAAAGACACGGGACGAAATCGGTATTAATTGATTTGTTAAGGGCAAAAAAGTCATTTTTGGGACGATTTAAGTAGTTTTCCGACGACGAATAGTAGTTCCCTAATAATATTCACATGCACTCTTCTTTTCTCTAGCTCCCCTCGATAATATCTCAACATCAAGCCTCAGGGTGTAGGTTTTGATATCATATTTATTGAAATGAAATGAAGTACTTCGGTAGGATTAGAACCTAGCTGATCTCTTTTTAAGAAAGATTGAAGTTGTTTCATGAGACAGTAACTTGCAGAATTGCACTCTCACATTGGCAGAGTCTGAAGTAATTACTATTCAAAGTGCTTCTGATTAAGGGAAAAAAGTAGTTACCGAAGACCTGTGTTGTGATGAAATTCCATGGACGAATGGAACGGGACAAGTTTTGGAGGCAAAGAACATGATGAAAGGAAACAAAAACTTCTTATGCTTTTGTCTTTTTTTTTTATAATAGACAGAGACACAAAAAACACACGAGGGCTCCCCACAGAAACATGTGAATGATGCATGGAATAATGATTCAAAAGACAACAAATATTGGGAAAAGGATGCATGTCAATATATGTACATAGAGATTCAGATAAAAAACGAGTGGTTGTACGTGTGTGTAGTATGTGTCTGCCCACATCCTCGAACCCAAATTTGTAATTCTGTTTGTACTCCTAAACAAAATCTCTAATATTTTTGCTTTAAATATGTTGATTTTCTCTGTATGTTACAACGAGATTAGTATTGGTAACGGTGCTTCGATCCATTGCTGCTGAATTTGATTCTAGTTTCTAAATCTCGGGAGACAAAACTTGACTTCATGTGTTTGGTGTCTTCTGCATACATGCAAAGCTCTCGAAAACCTCCCTCACCTAACTCGAGATTTGCAATCTTTTTAATACCACGTACAAACAATTAAGTTGCACAGATTTAAGTTCACAAGTCATTATTTATATAAAAAAAGGCACACAAGTCCGATTGCTAGTTGGGCTCCTTTGCTTTCCAACTTGAAGGACCCAATGGGTTTAAGTTCACAACCTACAAAGGAAAAGAGATTATTATTGCCACCAAATATGAAGGAAAGGTTAAGTGCTTCAATCTCCACTTTTTAATCTCTATTGATATTGTATCCATCTTTTAGTTCAGGTATATATTAAAGGGACAATGTTAAGATGGAAGGAGGAACTTATCTCTAATACTAATTCTATTAAGTGTGAGCATTATGGCAGTAAATGCCACTTGCCATTCTCCAAGATAACACGACACTTTAATAATGCAATATGGGAGTCCATATCTTGAAAAAACATGAGCATCTCTAGAGAATTATTTGATGTAAACATCTCCAACGACATCTCAAAGACCTCAAAAAAAGCTACCACCTTATGTTAGAATTCTTAACCAAATTTAACACACCACACATATTTTCATGTTTGGATTGAGTTGCTATCCATCCTTATGTTGTATTATTAAACACTTAAGTTAAGAAACGTGTAAGCTTAGTTTACCAATTATAATATTTAACTTTAAAAAAAATCTTTTCATTTTCTGGGGTCAAAAACAGGACTTAGGATAAGAACTAGTTGACTGGTCAAAGGCCAAATATAACACACATAAGTGGATTTTGAAATCAACGACAAAAAAATTTAAATGATGAAAAATATTTTAAATATTCTCTAGTTCTGATAATATGATGAATTCCCTTACCAATTAATTTGATAAATAACCATCCCTTAATTAATTGAGAATTAAAAAAATTGGCAAAGATAGACCAAGTCTTTGGGATTTGTTACAAGCAGGTGAAGTGTTGCATAAGATCATGAGACCAAATCTTTCAGCAGTTGTAACCTCTTCTTGGATTTCTAGTACAATTCTACTTCTTAGACCCAACAAAGATTATGTCGTTTTCTGTTATCAGGCATAACTTTCCTTAGGATGAATGATGATGTCAACAACATTCTTATTTTACGCACTATAACAATTAATTATCATAATATGTTTCTCTTTCCCTAAAATTTAACAAGTGACCATTCTAATCAAGTTGTAAGATGCTTGTATATTTTAGACCAAATCCTAAAAAGCAGCAAGATGTTTTAATCTGATCCGTCTAAAATTAAAGCTGCTTTCAAATTAAAAATGCTCTCCCAAATTGCAACTAAATAATATCACTTGTTTCACATATAAAACCCTAAAAACTGCATTATTTTGGTGTGCATGTCTTCTAATCGAGTTTAAAACGTTACCACTTTCAATTATGCACTCAATTACTATAAATAAGACAGTACACGACTCCATCAATTATATAAATTTTTGACCATTATAACTAGTTGCAACTAATGCCTACAAGTTTCAGTGGAAACCCTAAAAGCAGCATCATTTTGCCATGCATGTCTTCAGTTCACAAAAGCACCCTTGAGTAATATTTCTTGGTTTGGAATAAGCTGAAACATTGAGCTCTCCCAATATATGTTATATAAATACTCGTACCAGAGATGATGCCAAAGCAGATACTGTCATCTATAAAAGAGATATATACATATTTTAAAGTTTTGGAAAAAATATACACATTATCATGATGGTTTGTTCTTTAATTATTTGTTGGTAAAGAAGGTGTGCTTTGAGTAAAGGTTGCCATGGATGTTATACTAATCTAAGCTTGTCATCAAATAACTAGCCTTGCTTCTGATGAAAGATAAAGAAGATCTTTTAATGAGTGATGTGTTTGCTTTCCATGGAGATCAATGATGGGTACAAAAGAAGTTAAAGCATAGGAATGATAAATAGGTAGTAGGTCTGACCATATATAGTGAATAGTTTAATCACATGGATTTATGAGTGTTGATTATTTTCTCTTGTGTTAAGACCGACCACATGTCTTAATACTTGGTTTCTACTTCTTAAATATGATGCAAGTTGGAGGTTATACTCATCCATCATCTTTTGTCTTCCATCTACATGACATGCTTAATCACGAGTTTAATCGCATACTATGAAGAATAAAAATTAAAATACAAGTATTCACGAGTTACAATAATATACGTCCATCACTTTATAGGAAATTATCGTGATACAAATACATTCAAGTAGTCCATTAACACACAGTTTTTACTCGATACAAGTTACAAAAGTGCACTTTTAGGAGTAACAGTTTATTTATTCATAATTTTCTTTGGAAGCTACCATTATAGTTGTACAAAATCTTGAACAATAATATTATTTAACTTACAGGCTTTGGAAACCTTTGTATTGTGTCCTCCCCCTAATACTTTTAAGTTTAACGGGACACCATGCATGTTCTTGAATTTTTTTTGTTAATTTCCACCCTCAACAATTTTTTTTCCGAATGGGAGATCATAAAGTTAAATCATGAGATCCAAAGAAAGTTGAGTAAAAATATATGATCTGATATTCTGATCTGATATTATGTATGGTTATGTTGTCATTATATATGTACACATGTATTACCTCTTACATTTATAATTGCATGCATTGCTTAAAAAATCCCTTGATTATAAATACATGCTTATGTTATGTTTAACCTTTTAGAAGTGCATATATAATAAATAGCACACTTAATATTTCAAATCATTTACTCAACTGATAATTGCACGACTATGTTTATTGTTATATATGTATAATATCAAAGCATATGTAGTGCTGATTGATGACATGGGATGGTGAGATATGTTCCTGAAAGCATGCTTAACGTGCCGGGTGTGTGCCAGGGCAACCACCCGGGCGCGTGATTGTGCACCGGGCATCCAGCTTGGACGTCCGGGGCGCCCTTGGGTGGGGGGCACGTGTTGCCCTGAAAGGAATGTGCTCTAAAAGTTTTACTTTTATATGTCAATTATTATGAATTAGATGTGCAAACATGTTGTTCCTTAATTATGGTATTCGTCCTTTGGAAGTATTAAGGAAGATGCATTTGATCCTTAACCGTAGAGCTCTAAAAGATAATAGTTTACATAAATCAAAAGTTATTCACAATCAAGGTAATTAACATGAAACATTAATTACCGAAATATGATTGTCGTGTTGGTTATCGATTGTTGTAGCTCTACAAATAATTGACGACACAAGTATATAAAAGAGGAAAATGTTACTTTTATATATTGAATAGACATAACAAGTAAAACATTATGGAATTTTATTTCGTGTCATTAATGTTTTACTGTGTCTTGGATCCTAAGATACGAGACTTATATCTTTTCACTCAAGAAGTGTTTGATTTGATTATTGACAAAAACTATCAATGAGTATAGAGATAAAAGCAATAGTTGGTTGAACATGACTTGTGCTGGAAAATATAGCTAGTCAAAAGATTATCATTGCCCTCTTAATTGAGTGATGATATTAGTATGGTCCATTGATAAAGCAAAATTATAACGTGCACAATGTAACTTGAGTTAAGTTACATAGTTATAATTAGCTTAAAGAGATCAAGAAATGAATATGATACAAAAGTGACACATTTCTACTTTATATATATTCTTAATATCATGAGGCAATAGACGGACACAAGTGGTGCACTTACATCACTAAATGGATCATGTTTAGTTCGAGTGGAACAAGACATCTATGCAAATTGGGTAACTATAATGTGTAACTAGATAATGTTTATTCTTTGAGATATTAAGTGTTTAATATCACTGCCAATTAAGCTTAGATCCTCCTATAGATCACACCACAAAACTGGGAAACGAGAAGCTTGATTTTGAGTTCATATGATGTGTCGGGTTTCATGTGAAAAATGACACATGTGGTGAATCAATAAAATTAATATGTCACGAAAATTGACATAAATAGAATCATAGACAAATTCATATGAGATGTATATATTATGGGGTGTAATAATTTAATATTACATAGGATAATACATTACATAAGATATGAGTTTGCTAAAAATTCGTAAAGATCAAATTTTGTTGGATATAAATTCAAAACTTGACAAAGGCAAAATCGAGGTCAACACGGTAAACCGTTTAGGATTGGATTGACCGAGGTTTCTTCGGAACGGTCAACCGGCCGGGGAACGGATAACACAATTGGTTCACCGAAATTGTCTGGAGTGCCTGGACAATTGGGATCGGTCAACCAGACATAAACGGTCAACCGAAGGAAAATATCCAGGAGTTGTCTTGGGATATTTTCGGTAGACCGAAAGTGACACGGTCGTCTGAAAAGATTCACCAGGAGAAACTTTTGTTGGGTCATCGGTCGACCGAAGCGAGACGCGGATCGACCAAAATTTTCCAGGGAATTTTTCTCGTTTATATTTGGTCGACCATCTAGCTCACGGTCAACCAAACGTCTAGCTCACAGTCAACCGAATGTGTGTTAAAACTTAATGGTTCGGTCAACCAAGTGGAAATCTCGGTTAACCGAACAACACGATTTTTGCCTGAATTATTAAGAGAATAATTAGATCATGAGTTGGATTAATTCCAGATTTAATCAAACGTTTTTAGGATGCTTATATGGCAAATTGGGATTAAATTGAGGAGAGAAAAAACAAGATAGCATGGCTAGAGAATAGTTCATGATATGAGCGTTTTGGGAGCCTATAAGAGGACTCATCATCCTACTTGTTTAATTACATGCAAAAAATCTTTCTCTCCCTAATTACCCCAATTAACACATCCGAAAATTCTCTTAGTATTCTAAGTTTTGGAGATAAAAATCTCAGGAGCTTTTAGAAGGGTTATTAGCTAGATTCTAAGCTTAGTTAGAGATTGATTGGCTAACTCATTTCTCTCTAATCTTGTTTAGAGTTTGATGAACACTTGGAGGCGAATTGATGAGCGATTCGACGAGCAACGGAACACCAGATCTTCTGAAAGGTTTTAGAGAACCTTTGGGTATAATCATCTCTCTTTTGTTTATTTTAATATGTGTAAGAATGCATGATATTAGAATAAACGTATACATGAACGTAAAATCAATGAAAATATGAAATCGATCATGTATGTTTGTATTAAAAAAATTAAAATATACACAGACATAGGGGACACGAAATCCTACATCCCCCGTTGGTCCAAATTTTTTTATTGTAGTGGGGGATTTGTTATTAGAATTAATTGATAATGTATTGAGTATTTTTGATTAATGTAGGATGATAGTTTTTGATGTTATTAATTTAAAAAATAATTTAAATTTTTTACATTACCTAAATCAAAGTGAAATCCATATTTAATGCTTAAATTATAAAATATATTAATACTAAAACATCATAGGAACAACACATTGCGGTGCGAAATACAAAATAGACGTAAATACGGAGTGATACGACATACACGAAATACAACAAACTACACGAAATATGAACTAATATAAACTAACAAACTACATGAAATCATTCTCTTCCACCCAGTGCATGAGTTTCGCAATCGTTTTTTGATCCCGCTCCGAGGGGTTGTCCTTTTTCATGAGAGAGTAAAGCATGTCTACTTTAGTTTTTTTACATGTCTTGAAAATTTGGCTTCGCTAATTCCTCTTGCTTGGGGAAACCATATTCTCTCACTTAGGCATTGTACGCAATTTGTTGTGCAAGTTCCCTAACGTTGGTGTTGCCTTCGGGGCCTAGTGAATTTTCACACCTGGTGGGCGTGCAGACGGTTCAGCGTCATTTCTTCGGTTTCCGATGGTGATTGCATCCTGGAGTCATTAGTGCTCTTTCTTTTCCCAAGGCTTCCAGAATGGGGACTACTTTCATCGTGAAACTCCAGGGACTCCCGACCAACACTAACGACATTTGCTCTAGATATCAGTGAATCCCAGTTCGGGTACCTACGCAACATGACCCAAGCTTCAAAGTAAAGAAATTTAGAATTATTAGTTCGCTTGTAGATGTGGTGAGCTTGTCGGACAACATCGTCGTCGTTCTGCCCGCTCCTTTTCCGTCGGTACGCCTGATCGAAGCACCTGACCCACTTGTTGACAACATGTACAATTCTCCTCCATCGTCCTTCTAAGGACTCCACAATCCTCTCAGGGAGGCCCGTTTCTTCGACGAAGTTGTCGTAAACCTGTTTTACCTTGGTCCACAAGGAAGTAGCCTTCTGGTTTGTCCCCATCATCGCATCAAAACTGACCTCCATATATGCCGACACGAGTCGCTCGTCCTCAGCTGTGGTCCACAACTTCAGATTGCTTTTGACGACTTGGACTTGCTTGTTGTGACGTCGTTGTGGACGTGAGGGTGATGGTGCGACGGTCTGGCGTGGGGAGGACTCGTCGTAATTGGCATCCTCTTCTTTAGTGTCCTCGATAGTAGGACTACTTACTTGGGACATGTTGCGACCAAACATTTGAAATTAGAGTTGATTTTGTGGGAATGTCGGTGCGTATTTGGGGAATTGTGGGAATTGTTGGTTTTGGTCTACTTGTGGGAATGATGGTGCGTATTGGGAGAAGTCTGACTGTTGGAATTGTTGTGCGTAATGAGAGAAGTCTAATTGTTGGAATGATTGTGAGAAATATGGACGTGAAGGGTATCCTTGTGGATTTGATTGTGAACGACGGAGAGAACGATTGTGATCTAAAGAAGACATTGTGAAGTTGTGTGAAATGTATGTTGTGTTTTGTATAAGGTATATATATAGAGGGACAATCAGACACTATGCATTCACGCATGTACTGTACATTCACGCGTATACTGTGCATTCACGCGGATACTTTCCTTAAACGCGTAGACTGTACATTCATGCGTAGACTGCGCATGAATGCGTACATTGTACATGCACGCGTGTACTGTGCATTCACGCGAGTATTGTGCATTTCTAATTTTAATTAAAAAAATCCTTGTGGTTTAATATTAATTATTAATGTTAATTACTAATTATTAATATTAATCATTTCGTCAATTTGAATTATTAATTAGAATTACAATTATGTAAAATGTAATTTGTTAAATGTTGGGTAAAAATTAAAATTGTTTAATTAAGAAATGATATGGAGGAAAGAGAGTGTAAGGTGGGTGGGGGTAGTAAATGCGTGGTTAATGTATTTTTTTGGGTGAGTGAGGTAAACTGACTTAACAGAGAAAAATAACACGGCGGGTGCGGTAGTCAGGAAAACCTCCCTTGCTTGGCAAATATGTATGGGCTTCGTGGATATTATATTTGCCTTTTTAAGTATCTTAGTTAGCTGTTTTTTAGAGAAACTCTTGATGGGTTATGCTTCACCTTTTTGGGAACTCTTTTAGACTTCGATATTATCGGTGTGGGCTGTATCGTATGGTGATAACTCTTTTAGCTTGTAATCCTTATTATTAATTTATACTAGTAGCGTAATTTTATCCTAAAAATATATCAAAGCATATGTCGTAGAAGAAACTAAGTTAGAATCTTGGAACAATAAAATATGACACAAGTCACTCTCACGTATGCATCCAATGTTCAACACCACAGTGAATAGTCTCATAGTCCCAAGTTTCCGAGTCAACAAAAAATGTCAACACATGTTTTCTTGTGGACCCAATTAATGATTAAATGTTTTTTTCTTCAAATGTTGACATACGTTTTCTCTACTAAGGTTGAATGACATCTACCTGGGCTCCACGATCTTTTGTTGTTCAAGACAAACCTGCATTGCTGATAGAATTTTGGATAATATGATCGATCTAGCAAAAAACTTGCAAGATGGAAGGCCAACTACCTCTCCCATGCTAGCCGAACGTAGGGCTGTCAATCGTGTTGTGTGTTGTGTTAATCGTGTAGTGTCAAGTCGTATGTACAAGCTATAGGTGTTGCGTCGTATCCGACACATTTAATAATCGTGTTGCTAGACTTCTGCCGTATCCAACCCGTTTATACACGATTATTAACATATGATTATTACATATTAAAGACTTAAAGTACTAACTACTAAAAGTACTTAAAGTACAAATATCAACCACTAAAAGTACCAGACAATCACAATAACATTAATAGAAATCACATGCAAATGAAATAGTAATAACTAACTACTATTTCATAACCATGTACCTAATTTCCCGATTACTTATCGTGTTTTATCGTGTTAATCGTTTTTGCAGCAAAAATCAATATCCAACTCATTTAATAATCGTGTTGCCGTATCCAACCTATTTATTAATCGTGCTTAAATTCTCAATCCATATCTGCTACTTTCGTGTCGTTTTTGTGTCGTGTAATCGTGTTTCGTGTAAAATTGACAGCTCTAGCCGAACGACAAAACTCCCTCAAAAGTATTCCAATCTATGCCATGAATACCTACAAGTTCAATCTTAAATAGACATCCGAGTGGTTGGCCTCTTGTTGCGACTTCTGGTGGGCCAAAATCCTTTGCAACAAAGCGTTTTGTACTTGGTAGCATGGTCGAAGCTAGCTCTCTCTCTCTCTCTCTCTCTCTCTCTTAATACATACCCTATGACAAATTGTAATGTCCACTGAAAGTCTCTTTGTCAAGGTTCTCCATAGTTGATACCTTAGAAGACGCTCTCTGGAGTTTCCCATCCACCAACCAATGTTCTCCTTCATGGTGTGCACTCCTCTCTACCCGTTATTATCTATGGTACTTCTTTAATTAAAATTCAGGGACCTGAGATTTAACTCACCTCTAAACCAAGGCAATATATGAATCCTTCCGGCCACTTTGTCACTGCTTATGGACCCAAACCTGGGTGCCACTTGGTCGAGATGGTTGTCGCTGATCGTCTTTGGCTCTGTATCATCTACCAAGTACCTTCCACCACATGTATCCTAGCTCCTATGGCAATGCTACAAGAATATTTGGTTAGGGTTATGGGATCCCAGTAAATTTCTTGGTGGTTATGGGACCACCCGTATAGATGGAGGGTTGTTGTCAATCAATCTCTTACTATGGCTTGTGGGCCTAAAGGCCTACGTGCTTAATCGCCCGACTCGTTCGCACCAATGTGGAGCCCCTCATGTCGACTTGACGCTTAGTTTGTGGCTCTACACTGCTTGGGAATGGACGATATTGGAAGTGACCCCTCACTAACAGCAATTGCTTTTAGTGTAGTGGTAAAGTCACATGTCATAAGTCCTTCAAATTTTACCCATGTACGCCAACCTTGCCGGTCGAATATCTACTTCAAGCACCATTTGTCCTTTACGTGCTTTTGCACCAGAAACCTTGAAGCACATTTTCCATTGATCCCCATTCGCCGCCTTACTAGGCTGCGCTTTGAGCCGACCTGATCGATTCCTGATATCACCTTTTAGGATTACCCTACCTCTCTCTAACGAGGGGATACCTGATATGAGGTGATGCTTGTGGGCGTTTTGTTTCAAATTCTCTCGAAGTCACGTTGTAATTTCATTTTTCGAGGAGCCAATGTTAGTATCCTTGAAATAGTAGATTTGGCCAATCAGATGTACCATATTGACCACCCCTCTTGATGTACCGCTTCAAATTTATGAATAATATGATGACCTGAGGTTTTCTACAAAAATGATTCTTCTCGTCATTTTCACTTAAATTTTAGAACTATGCAACAAAATAATATCATCTATGCATTATTTGATTGTTTCTTGCCTGTATGGTTTCAAAGAAAATTAAATCCATATATTTTTGTACCGGAGAAAAGCTTGTATGGTATAACTTTCAAACCTCATTTTATTTTTTTCTTTATTTTTTTTCTCGTTTTATAAACAATAAAAGTGTGACTTGGCAATGTTGGGAGGGGGATCTATGATGCACTAACACGACACGGATTACACGCACCACGAAATATAAAGAATATTGACTACGGAATTTACGTCTGAGTGCACATACTCCAGAATTTCCTTCGTCTTGTGGATAATCGTCTTGAATTGAATCCTGTGCTGTTTACCGAAGACACAATACTTGCAAAAATCTAATTTGCAGCTCTTAACACCCTTCAGCAATCCCTGTTTGTGTAGCTCACACAAACCCTTTTCCGACATATGACCAAGCCTCATATGCCAAAGTGCGGCGCTGTCTTCGTCGCGTGCAACATTTGCTGCACCTTTTCCTGCTACTGCATTCCCTAGCATCCAATACAAGTTGCCCACCTTGCTTCCCTTTATCACTGTCATCGCCCCATGAGTGACCTTGATCTTTCCGTCCTCGCCGGACCATCTCCACCCGAGAGTATCAAGCTCTCCTAGAGAAATCAGATTCTTCTTAAACTTCGGTACGTGACGCACACCCGTCAGCGTTCGAATGCACCCATCGAACATCTTGAACTGTACGGAACCAATACCGATGGTAGTGCACAGCGCATCGTTGCCCATAACAACGATCCCTCCTTTCAGTGGCTCATAGGATGTGAACCACTCCTTATCCGGGCACATGTGAAATGATGCTCCTGTATCCAAAATCCATCCAGATGATGATTTGTCAATACCTGCAGCGCAAACTGTTAGAACGGCGACTTCGTTCTTCTCCTCCACCACACTGGCGGAATTGTACCCGTCTTTCACTTTCTGTAGCGACTCCTTGAAGACCCTACAGTCACGCTTCATATGACCAATCTTCTTGCAGAAAAAACATTCAAATGATCTCCCCTTTGATTTGGACCGACCCCTTCCGTTATTTCTTCCTTTGTTACCCGTCCTGCCCCTTTCCAGTGCTGCGATCAATCCTTCACCCTTCTCGAAAGAGCTACTACCAGAATTCCTCCTTGCATCGTAGGAGATCAGCGTGCCCTTGACCTCCTCCAACACCAACGAATCCTTGCCATATATGCTCGTATTCACCAAGTTCTCATACGAGTCCGACAGCGACGTCAATAACAACATTGCCTTGTCTACATCCTCCATCTTGTCCTCAAGCTAAGTCAGATCAGCTATCAACTTATTGAACACCGAGAGATGCTCAATGAACGACGTGTTCTCCTTCATCTGAAGCATGTACAGCTGACGCTTCAGATTCAACTTGTTGCTAAGGTTCTTCTTCATGAACCTCTCCTCCAGAAGTTTCCAATATTCTGCCGCGGTCTTCCCCGATTCCTCGAAAAGCAGATCATCCGAGAGGCACAACTCGATGATCCCAATAGCCCGGAGATTCAGACTCTCCCACTTTTCGTCGGTCATCTTCGACGGCATCTTTTCAACTCCATCCAACGTCAGCAATAACCCGTCTGTCTGAGACATCAACGCACGAACCCTCCGTTGCCATGTTGAAAAGTTCCCTTTCCCGGTGAATTTCTCCACTCGAAAATTTCGCGCTTCCTCCGCCATCGTAAGTGCAACCAAAGCTCTGATACCAGTTGTTGGGAGGGGGTTTATGAACTACTAACACGACACGGATTACACGCACCACGAAATATATAGAATATTGACTACGGAATTAACTTCTGACCCTCTCCCAATAGTAATGCAACAAGTAAACACAAATAAGATGAAATAGCAAGCAATCACACAACACACTTGAAGCAAACCACGACACACGCGATTTTACAAGGTTCGGTAAGATGCCTACGTCCTTGGGGGGTCTCCTGCGGGTTTCCTTTCCTTGAAGCTCTTCTCCAACAAGAGAAGTCTCCGAGATTACAAACGATTGAAAGCAATATGTCTCCCAAGACACTCTAGATTTCTCTCTAGCATAATCTCTCTCAAGGGAATAAGTATTGTATGTTATGTTACAAGATTAGGGCGAAAATCCTATTTATAATTGGCTAAATTCGTATAGAGAATAATTCAGATCGTGCATAACTGCCTGAAAACGGTCGACCGAAATGTCCCATCGGTCGACCGGGTTTCAGTTAGTTTGCGTAACTGCCATCATTCGGTCGACCACGTGCCCATAGTCAGCCGATCGTTCTGCGCTGCTGAATAGCGCCTGAAGCTCCTGGACGTTTTCGGTCGACCGAACTGCATGCTGATTTTCATCTCGCAGCTACTGTCTCTTTTCGGTCGATCGCGTGCCCAGCACCGGTCGACCGAATCTTGATCAATCCCGAGCCCCGAATCTCCTAGCATTTTTCGGTCGACCGAATTCCCAGAACCAGTCGACCGACCCTTGATCTGTTCCGAGCCCCGTGGCTCCTGGAGTAATTCGGTCGACCAGACACTTAAGTTTCGGTCGACCGATTCTCCCAGAATTCCTGTATTAAGCAATTATAAATCAATTCCAACAGGCAGCTCGTGAGAACATTAGTGGAGTTCATCAACGATAAACAGTTGGATTAGTGGCAATTCCTACACATAATATGGATAGAAGAGTTTGAAGTAATTAAAAATACATATAGTATGAACACAATTAAAGTAATACATGTATAGGACGATCGATTCAAAGTTTGATAATAAGATGGGCGGCTGTGGAAGACATTGACTTGTTAAGTCCAAATAAGAATGATGACACCACTTTGATTGATTGAATGAATGAATACTACAAAATCAAAAAATATAAAGTTAGTGAAAGTAAAGTGAAGTTGGAGAAGTTGACACAAGAGGGGTCAACCATGTCCGAACGTGTGGACTCCACCCACACGTGTGTCGGTTTTCTTGTTGTGCCACGTGTGCTATTTGAACTTTGCTAGATGCCCTTTGTCTTCTTAGCTCAATCCTTCTCTCACTAACATCACCTTGATGTCATTCTTATGTGTGCATATATCTCGGGAGCCTTTATTTTTGTTAGGAACAAACACATATGGCATTGAGATTTTGTAATTCTAATCAACACACTCTCCTTCTTTAGAGGTTCACTAGCTATTTCTTAGTCACTAATGAAGGTAGTATGTTAGTTGTATATATGTATCTTGCTTCAGATGGAAGCTTAGTCACAACCATGATGGACTGTAGAGTACAAAAAAATGATAGTTACATTAGTTAGGAAAGCTTATAAGAACACTGTTGTTAGCTCTCTATCCAAATGATCGATATTGTCAAACGGATCCTTAATTAATCTACATTACCTAAATAACAATAACAAAGTCCATCGATGAACAAAAACAACTTTGATATATGCAGGAATATTCCCTCAGAAAATCACTCGCCAATCAATTATAATCTTAATTTGATATTAATTAAAAGTGGTCTTTGCTCTCTAGCAGCCACATATACGACTACAAAGGCATCAATGGAATTACCAAAACAAAATTTTGCAACATATATGTCTGAAAGAAAAAAAGTAAGGGGGGGGGGGGGGGGGGGGGGGGGGGGGGGGAGGGAGACGTGATTGAATGTCTAATGTGAAATATCTCGAAACCTGAAATAAATCCAAAATAATACACATTCCATCTCTGCATCAGTCACCACCAATAGTACTGTAAATAAATGGTCAACCTCACATAATAATAATTGAGTTATATCAAGTCCACATACTCATATATATCACATGCACTGTCAAACTTTGTTGGAATGTTCTTATCATTTACTTTGAAATTTCAAACGTGCGGTGGTGTGATGCTTATCTGGTCAAAGGCTTCTTAAGATCTAGTAATTAGAATGAAACACAATATTCTTCAAACTTAAGTTGTAAAAGCCAAGCTTTTAGAATTTTTGCACTAATAATAAGATTTCATTTAATGTTGACTATTTTTCCCGCTAATACTCACTTGGTAGTCATTCTTTGATAAGCAATCTGCAAATCAAAGTATGTCACCTTAGTTGCCACGTGAGAGGGATTGCACTAATTAGTTAGCTACATTTTTTTAATGGGTGAAAGAAGGAGACATCTCTCCAATTATGTGTTTCCTAATCTTAAAAAGTAAGACTAAAAGCAATGGTAGATTTTGTTCAACAAACAGCATTATTCATGATGACATCAATTCAACAAGCGTATGTATATGAAAAAAACTTCAAGATTACTACTTCGACTAAACACTACAAATCTTACCCTTGAGTCAACATATTCCAGCAAGCAGCCCCTTTCACCACCCCAACAACATCAAAATCCCACTAAAATATAATATTTTTGACCTAATAATATCTCATTATTTTAATTGAAGGTGTTATTTTCTTAATTCAACAGTAGTTTGAAGTCCAGAAGGATAACAAAGAAAAAGTTGAAAAGCTAATAGTTTAATTAGATAATTACCTTTCTAAGAAATGTCAACATGAGTAGATTCGTTTTGCGAATTTAGAAATTATATACATTACAACATTGATTATTAATTAATTTCTCGATGGCTCGTTTTACAAGAATAAGCATTTAAAACCTACTTGAAATGAGCAAAACCATTATAAATTTGATCAAACAACATTAGTTGATTTTGTGTTGTTGGCAAAAAGAAAAAAGAAAAAAACCATATATATATTATATATATATATATAAGATCCTTTGGGATGCACAAGTCTAGTTGAAATGGGTTGAAAGGCCTGGCAGATGTTTTGTTTCAAATGGTGAAATGATGGTATGATGTCGTCTTGTGGGTTTGACTCGATCGTTTTAGGGGGAGGAGAAGAAGAAATACTATATTAATTATAGTTAAGTAAAGAAATAATGAAGTGGAGAGTAGTAGAGTGGTAGTAGTCCATTAAATTTTTTTGATTTGGGTCCCATATGTCTTAGGCATGCATGCGCGCATGCAAATTGTAGGCCCCATATTTGATCCCACATATCTTTAGCAAATCCAACACTTCTCAAGTCATAAGCATGACATCACCTTTTCTTCTTTTTATTTTGTATCTAATCTATTATACTAATTTGTTGGTCTCAACCGAAAGTATTTCCCACACTTATAGTTTCTTCTTACCCAAATGAAAGCAAGAAGACATAAAAAGGTTGCAGACTATTATTAGCTAGTGATCAATATTTAAATTGTTTTTCTAGGGATAATTTATGACCCAAAATATACAAGCACGCTGAATTAATCTCAGCTCACACGAGCGATTTCACTGCTTTATCCCCATCCAATATGTTTGAAATATAATTGATTTCGTATTACGTAAAACTTTCAATTAGACTCTTTTGCAATCTCTCAACATTGTTGGGGTCATTCACGTAGTTTCTTTTGTTTCCTGGAACCTTCGAACGGGGTGGGGGATTGTCGGTCTACATCTTTGGTACAATATCTATTATTATTATTATTATCACTTGAGGTCCGACTTTCGTAAAATTTAACAAATGTCACTCGAATAGTCGAATATCATTAAGATTTAAGAAAACCTTATGTTTGTTTTTTCTTTTCTTTTCATGTTACAACAAGTATTACTTTTTTATACCGACTATTATTAATTTTGGAGATGATAATCACCAAATTGATTTGAAAGCTAGAATTAGATCAGCCATGGTAGCTTGCCTGTTTAGGGAAGGGTGGTGGGTAAGCTTTTGTTCCTACGTGGGTGTATGACTAGGAATCAACCTAGGGATTAACAAAGCCTTTTGTTTTTGAATAAAAAAAGGGAAGCAGCCATGCATGAGGATTTGTGATTGTGTTTGCAATAGATTGGAGTATAATTTGATGGTAAGGAAGGATGAAACAAAGTCACACCTCATCTGACTTCTAGAGATCGAGGAGGAATGAATCATTGTGGGTTGAAGTTAATTAAATTGGATTTTTTCTTGTCAATGCTTTTGTTTTAGGTACAATATTTGGGGAAGAGCAAGTGGAAGAGGAGCTGTTGACCTTAAACAAAGGCAATCAAATAAGTAGGAAGGATGAATATTTATGTTTGTTGAGATTTCATAAAATATACAAGAAGAGAATCATCAGCACCAACTTGATGTAATATTTTAGGGTGGTTGAAGATTTTTGGAAGCAAAAGCATGGAGAGGGCAAACCACTTCTTTTATTTGATTAAAAATATGAGGGTGTAGTACGATGAGTTTTTTAAGATTACCACTTTGACAGATGAGGATAAGCATGTACTTACCAAGTCGTTAAGTCAAGCAAAATACTTATTGTGGCTTTCTTTTATTCTTACTTTAACTAAAGGAGACGTTTTGGTTGGAAAACCTAACAAAACTAGAGATCTACTATGGGTTTATTGTGTCTTTTTGTTGTCTCTCACGGTTAGGTTAAATTTTGTCCTTCCATGTATCCTTCAAAACATTCACTATCTTATACTCAACAACAGGTAGATTTTTTCCTCTACCTGAATTCAATTTTTAAAAAAAATTAAATTTCCATATATTAATCAAGAATAGGACAAATATTTCAATATTAGCCCGCTAAAAAATTAAGGTGAATTTATTTTTCTATAACTTAATACAGAACATAGATTAGATAAATCCATCTTATTCTTTTTAAGCAAAAACAAAAAAAGTGTTCTCTAATTATCTAACTTTGAATATATGCACTGCAAAGTAAATTGTGCATCACGTTGGTTCGGTTATACTTATACATCGATCTCCCTATAACTTTGTGTTTAATTGTGGTGATCATTGTAGAATATGCCATGCTGATATTCATATGAATAGCTTTTCTATTTCTAAAAAGAAAAAAATTCAATCTCTTTAATAAAGAGAAGAAACTTCTTATGATATTAAGCGTATTTAAGTGTAACCAAACGAAAAAGTGCGCAATAGGAAAGTTGACTAAGCCATCTTATTAACTTGAAGAGGATCTAGAATTTTGAGCTACATGTGTCTTTTTTTGGGTGGGGAGGGCCTCATTTAAATACAATAAAAAAATCTTTTAGTAATGTAAGAATATGCATATTTTTTTTGGAAAATAAGAGGCCCAAATGTCATGTAGCATGAAAAAAAAAGGAATCTAGCAAATCTTTTTTATTGGATTTTTACAATATTCAACGAGAAACAAACCTATATGGTACATGAATTTACGTTGATCATCCATTTATCTCCATCCTTTTTTTTATTTTGGAATTTCGTAGCATTACTTTTCTAGCATAAATCTAAGGAGAAATAGACAACTGAGTTCGAACTGCAAACTATGAAAAGGAGTGTGGGTCTTGGTTTAGTTGTATCCTTGAAGACAAATTAATAAGAATCTCAGTGACCAATTAATTAAGAAAGGCAAGGACAATGTTACATCCTAACCCTTTGCATTTGGGTTTAATTGTGATTAGGTGGAGGATTAGGGGAGGAGGAGATGGAGGGCTGAGATGGATGGGAGGAGTTGTGATGGATGGTGGAGATTGAAAGAGGTGGAGTATATAAGGTTGGAAAACTCTTCTCTCTCTCACACTTGTCTCTCACTCTCTCACTCGTTTCTCTCTCAAGTCTCTCTCCCTCTCGCGTGATCCGCAGCTCTCTGAGGTGAGGAGGAGCTCGAGGTTCGCCGGATCGTGTGATTCGAGGCTCGCCGGATCGGGTGGCCGGAGGAAAAGGATCGGGTTCGGGTTTTCGCCGGAGAAGAAGAGATTTGCGAGGAAGCGCTCGCCGAGGTTCTTCAAAGGCTTCTTCAAGCCTTAAGGTATGTCAAGCTTTAGTGTAGACCTTCTTTTAGCCTTTGCGAGGGTTGGAGTGGCTGACGGTAGGCCGGAAGGCTCGTCGAGGACCTTGCAGCAGCTTTTCTGCTTTGCAACGGTCGACCGGCGGGATGACGCGGTCGACCGGTCGTAGTGTATTTTGGGCGGAAAACCCTTGCACCGGTCGAACGATACTCTTCGAGTGGTCGACCGGTGGTGCGTTTTACCAAGGGAGAAATGCTCTGTGTGTTTTCGGTCGAACAGGTCCCCTTTGCCGGTCGACCGAAAAGCACTGTTGTAGGTCGGTTGGGGGCGTTGACCATCTAAATGGTCGACCGCTCATTGACTTTGTTCGACCGACGTTTAAGTTAACTTATTGGCCGGTCGACCAGGAGTGTGGTTTCGGTCGACCGTGTAGTGCAGTTTTGTTGGGGAATTTCCCTGGTTGTTTTCGGTCGACCGTGATCTGAGGGTCGTTCGACCGTTGGTGCTTTTGAGCGAGAGAGGATTTTCCCTGTTGGATTTCGGTCGACCGTGACTTGAGAGTCGTTCGACCGGTTGGACGTTAATTCGGTTTTTCTGAGGAATAGTTGTGGTGTTCGGTCGACCGTTTGGGCACTGTTTTGCATATGGATGCTTGTGCCGTGTGTTGTTGGATCCGCCTCGAGGGCAACGGGTCTCCGGCCTTTTTTGGGGCGACGGTACAGACATTGCCGGCCTGAGAGGAGGGTCGTGTTGTGGCTCTGAGGAGCGGGTGCCGTGTGTGCACGTTGTTGTTGTGGCTCTGAGGAGCGGGTGCCTTGTGTGCACGTGTGATTGTGGGGTTGGGGTGAGAGGACCCTTGAGACCCGTGGCCGATGTGTTCCGGCGGTGCCTGGTGTGCACGGGAGATTGTTGTGTTTTACTGCATTTCATTTCATTTCATGTTTCATTACGCATATTATGTTCATATTTTAGGGGTCTGACATACGGGGTTTCCCCCGGGAAACTCAGGCATATTCATGTTTTATGTCAGGTCGTACACGTCAGTAGGAGGTGGTGACTGCGGACAGGAGCACCCAGACCAGATCCTGTCTTTTTTGGTTCTTCGAGGTGGATGATTTTTCCCCTGTACATGTGTTGTATATCTTTTGTGTTGGGTTGTAATCATCCTTGACTCTTGTATTGTACAATTTCCCTATTATATATATCTGTACTTGTGGTTTGGTGACGTCCCCTGTGTTAATTTTTTATCTGTTTAAAGTTTTAAATTTTCAGCTGTTTTGGGAAGTTACAGACAATTACCCTACACTTTCTACCTAACAGTTGTTTCGTTATGGGCATATCATAATCACTATCTGTTTAACAAAAGATAAACTATGGATCAGTTATGAACCGCAACACTTAAACAAAGACCGGCTTAAACTTCTAACTTGATTGGTCATCTTTACGAAGTTGTTCTAGATTACTTGAAATACAAGAAATGTACGATTAACATTACTTTCAGACAAATTGATGGTATTATTAGCTACATTATTCAGCTTCTATGGAAAGATGGACTTAGAAATGCTACAAAAACTAAAATACAAATCAAGCAAATCTTTTTCTCAAAATTATGCCATGATTGATGGCCTATAATTAAAGGACAACAGCATCCGTCAAAAACAAACCCAAAGGACAAGTATAAAGTATAATACGTGTCATATATGTATACTTATACTATACTACTATGAAAAAACAAAGTTCTTTGTTAAGGCTAATATATATTTATTGATTAAAAAAGTCAAGCACAAGAACCTGATGGGACACATGCAATAAAAAAACCAAAAGATAGCACATCATCATGTCCCTTTGGACTCAAGGCAGCCATACATTTAAATTCCAATCATCTTCTTTTTCCTAAATATAAAATTCCACAGTCACAATTAAACATTGTTTTTAAGAGGGAGAGGTTTGTAGACCTTAGGTTTGCAAATTCCAATTTTTAAGAATAACTACAATTACTATTGTATATTACTTCAGCGAACGAATTGCACCTTGAAATGTAGTAATTTTTGAAAATAGTCAAAACCAACTTCATTAAATTCACACTCTCAGAGACCTTTTGCATCCTATAATAAAATGGGAGCTCTTTGCATTATTACCCTAAACCATTTCGAACTTAATTGACTTCATTGCTGGTAATAGCACATGTAAGTTATATTATTGAGTTATTTTAGTATTTGAGATAATATAATGATGTTTGTTATACATTTTTAAATTTTGAATGTGCAACACAAATATCATTACGACATTAGTTGTTATATCAATACAAGTATACGTACATTTTAGTTTCTCTACTTCTAATGTTACGAAGAAGGAGAAGTTATTTGTTTGAAAAAGAGAAGAAAAAAGAAGGAAGGGGACCACTTAAATTCGACCTAATCACATACCTCAAATCTTGTTGTCAAATGTCAAACCTGTTTGTTCTAACCTCTCTCATTCCAAACTCAGTAAACACCAAACGTTTTTATATAAACACCACAAATCCCACAGACAATAGGAGAGACCACAACAACACACACATACAACAAGCGAACTCCAATTAAACTAAACCCTACCCAACCAGCTGAAGATATATCGAACAACAACAATTGAAGGTGAAGTTTGGTTTGGTGCAAAGATGGCAGAAGAGTTTCATAGTGGTATTTGTAGTGGTAGCTGGTGGAATTCCCTCAAGAGCACCGGCGTCGATGGTCTCAGTACGGTGTCAGTACCGGTTCCCTCGGTGGCCCGTTCGACCGATATCGTCGGGTATGGGTGGACTGGGACCGGAGTTTCCGACGACAAGCAAAGATCTTGTGATCATGAATCCATTTCGGGGAGTTCGGTTTCTTTCCAATACGATAACCAAAAGGTGGTCTCGCTTCCGATGGTTACCGGAGGTTTTATGATGGATCCATCTCTTCCGGTCACCGGATTTGGGTTATCCTCACCAATGGATTGGAACCAAGCCCTCATGTAAGACATGTTTTTCTTGAGTGTTTAATGTTTTCCAATTAATATAGCCATAAAATCTCACAAACAACATACAATAAGAAGAAAAAAAAGATAAAAAAAAAGATTTTTATTTTATTTTTAAAGAACCCCTCATGAGTACTATTGCACTTATTATTATCTTCACATCAAGTTTGAAATATACTTGTAATAATCAGTACATGTGATAATATTTTTGAGAACTTCTCTTTTTCTAATTTATATATTTCCCCTTACTGTTACTTGTTATAGCAATAGTGGTGGAAGAGCTAATGATCAAACGAGCTTCCATGAATCCTTCTACAACCAAGAATCAAAGGCATCCATGGATTCCAACCACATCCATATGGGAACTATTAATGTTGAGAACACAACACCAAATTTGTTCAAAGATATCAACAACTTCCAAGCCTTCATGGCAGACCAGCAACACCACCTCAGCTCCGGCAACGAGTCAACGGATTCCGTCAGCTTCCCGGAGAATCTATCGGTCTCCTACGGAAGCCCGTCTCCCGTTTTCCTTCAAGGTTTACCACTTGATCATCAACCTCCACAACAACATGGTTATGCTAACAATAGTTATAATCAAATTGCTTCAAGTGAGATGGTCATGAATCTCAACCCGAATCCGAACCCAAGTCCGAATTGGTCGACCAAGATCCCACAATTCTCAAATAACACACCTTTCTGGAATGCCCCACTTCAAACCCAATTCCTCCCACACAACAATTTTGAATCCAAACTTAATGCCACCACTATGCCAACCAAGGTATGTGACTTTTTTATTTTTTTTGGGGGGAAAAATATTTTTCTAGGGTTTTCAACTTTTCATGCATGCATGTATAAACTTGTTGTGGATTGTTTGGTGGGTGTGTAGACAAGTTCGGAAGGAGTGAGGGACTCGAGTTCGGTGACCAAAAAAGCCAGTAGTGAACCGGCATTTAAGAAGCCTAGAGTGGAGACACCATCACCATTGCCAACCTTCAGGGTATTTGAATTAATCCAACAAATGGTTGATGGGTAGTTAGTTTGTTAGTTTGTGGTTTGATTTGATTAATTGGGTGTCTAATACATCTTTGGTTCTTGGGTTTTGGTTGTTATATACAGGTTAGGAAAGAAAAACTAAGCGACAGGGTCACAGCACTCCAACAACTAGTGTCACCTTTTGGAAAGGTGGAGGATTTCTTCATCAATTACTTAATCCATGTCAAAATTAAGAAGTGTTTTGTTTTATTTTCAATGTTAACTTATAATATCAAATTCACCAAATATTTGGAAAAAATATATATAACACATTAATTCAAATGTAAGAAATCAATATGTTTTTTTAGAAGCATCATGTCTAACCGATTCTTCGATTCGAACAAGAAAAAAAATGTAACTTGATTGTTGTCAAACTTAAAGTATCTAATATGATCGTTCAAATAAGTTACGCAATATGCTTAATTTCATTGAATATCAAAGTTGGTGGTGCTCTTTAAACTAATTTAGTTTTATATGCATGTTTGGGTTTGTGGTTTGGCAGACTGATACTGCTTCAGTACTTTATGAGGCAATAGAATACATCAAGTTCCTCCATGATCAAGTCAATGTGAGTCATCTTCAACAACGTTTTTGATCTTCACATAATTTAATTTTACCTTTTAATTACTAAGATGTTAATTGTAACATGTCTACTTATTAATTTCAGGTTTTAAGCACCCAATACTTGAAAAATGGACATCCCATGCAACATCAACAGGTACTAACAATCACCCTTTTCTTCAACATAAACACCTTTATTAGTTTAAATTATCAAGTAAATTCAGTATTAA
The DNA here is from genome assembly GCA_963682175.1 of Triglochin maritima. Classification (NCBI taxonomy): domain Eukaryota; kingdom Viridiplantae; phylum Streptophyta; class Magnoliopsida; order Alismatales; family Juncaginaceae; genus Triglochin; species Triglochin maritima. The sequence goes on from OY821783.1 coordinate 38,840,687, forward strand.
TTTCTCTTTTCTCCCATTTTTGGCAGAACCCTGACAAATCGAGGGACGGTGAGGGGCCAAAACAAGATCTTAGGAGCAGAGGATTGTGTTTGGTTCCAATATCAAGCACATTTCCGGTCGCCAACGAGCCGATGTCAGACTTCTGGACTCCTTCCTTTGGAGGTTACTATAGGTAGAGAGCACCAAATTAGTGGATAACTAAAGATTGAAGAAGATTTGATAGCTTTACTTATCCACTAATGTTGTGATGTGTCAAGTCAAATGTAGTTAGTTAATCATAGACCTAAATTAAGAACCACCTGACCTTGATTTACAGTATAATTAATTAGTTAGTACTAGTGTAACAAGAATGCAAAGTAAAGATTGAATGATGCAAACTATGGCATACATTATGGGACGTATAAATTGAAAAATATTGTCATGGGTAGTTTTTTTTAGGTTGTGGATCAATGAGTGGGAACAGGTGCTAAATTTGGCAGACATTATGGGTTTCTTTAGTGGATTTTGTGAGTTGTCTCACTTTGTAGCTGAATTTAGCAGAAAGGGTAAAGGTTGTGTGTGTGTGTGTGTGTGTGTGTGGGGGGGGGGGGGGGGGGGGGGGGGGGGGGGAAGAGCACTGTTCCCATTTGATTGTATCAGTTTATTTTTTTAGAAAAGGAGAAATCAATAATTACAATGGATGTCTTTTGTTTGGAGTATCTAACTTTCCAGTTTGTTTTCCCTTCCTACTAGTGGACCTTATCTTCTCTCTCACACACTTTATCTGATCAATTCACTTTGATGTCAAGTCATTGGATCACTCAACCGGAAGTTTACATTGAGGTTAGCAAAACAGTTAGTTAGCGGTGATGGTGAGAAGTGACTGATGGATTCTATAAAATCCATGATTAGCTTTAGATAGCATATCTTATAGGATAGAAATTCATAACTCATATGATTTCCTTCATTCCTATTACCTATATTAAAATAAGAAAATAAATAAATTAATACAACTAAACTTGTAAGACAAACTTAAAAGACATGTATTAAGCGATGAAATTATTTATCACTTAAGTGTTGTCAAACCGATATATAGTTGCCTTAATTATTATACCTCCTGAATATTAATCATCATGGCCTACTAAGTTGATAGTTTATATGGTGGGTGGATGTGAAAATCTTTGCATTTCCTCAATTTACTGAGTCGTATTGCTTGTAGTGGATTTAGAAAGTAAGATGTAACAATGTTATATGTGATAAATTAAAATTCCTCGGATTATCAACAAGTACTACTCAAAGCTAGTCCATATCTATGAACGCATGCATGCTCCTAGCCTTTTATCTTCTACTCTCCAGCTTTGTAAATAGAAGTAATCATTTGGCCAAACATGTATAAAGAAGCATAATATGTTGGAAGTTTGAATGTGCTCGACGAACATTTAACCCCTACAAAATTTGACATTTCGGGATTAGTAGTAAATTCACAACTTATGTAACATATTATCCTATGTAATGATCAATCATTACACCCCATAATATTTACATCACATATGAATTTAATTTAGATTCTAATTATGTTATTAATCACAACATAACTTTGATTTTGCTTTGTTCACCCATGTGTCATATTTTCTACATGAAACCCGACACATCTTATGAACTCAAAATCCTCATTCCTTGTTTCCCAGTTTTGTGGTGTGACCTATGGGAGGATCTAAACTAAGTTGACAGTGATATTAAGAGCTTAATATCACAAGCTATAAGCGGTATCTAGCTACACATTATAGCTCCCAATTAGTTAGATGTCTTAATTCCACTCGAACCAAAACCCGATCCATTTAGTGATGGCGTGCACCACTTGTGTCCGTCCCTTGCTTCATGATATTAAGAATACACACAAAGTAGTATTGTGTCATCTTTGTCTTAGTATTCATTTCTTGATCTCTTTAAGCTAGTTATAAATATGTGACTTAACTCAAATCACATTGTGCACATTATAACTTTGCTTTATCAAGGGGTCCACTAATATCATCACTCAATTAAGAGGGGCAATGATAGTCTTTTGACTAACTATCTTCTCCAACAAAAGTTGTACTTAACCAACTAATGCCTTTACACTACACTCATCGATAGCTCAAGACACTAGTCTAATTATGAACTCCTTAAGTGATTAGATATAAGTCTCATATCAAAGGACCAAAGACACAGTAAAATATTAATGACACAGAAACACATTTCTATAATATTTTACTTATTAGGTCTATTCAGTATACAAAAGTAATATTTTCCTCTTTTGCATACCCGTGTTGTCACTCACTTGTAGAGCTACAATGATCTATGACCAACACGACAATCTTAACTCGGTAATTAATGTTCCATGTTAATTACCATGATTGCGAATATCTTTTGTTTTATGTAAACCAATATCTTTTAGAGCTCTACGGTTAAGGACCAAGAGCTTTTTCCTTAACACTTCCAAAAGACGAATAACATAAACAAGGAACAAAATGATTTCTCATTCAATTCATAATAATTGACATTTAAAAGTAAAACTTTTAGAACACATTCCCTTCAGGAGTGTACGTTTGAAATGAGAAATTCAAGATCAAGAAAATCGGTAATAAAATAAAAGGCCAAGTAATAATTAAGCAAATATTAGTGTACAACATTTATGTTCACTATATTCTTCTAAGTCCTACGTTCGTGTTTCAAAGTCTCAAAGGTTTGTTTGCTTTTATGTTTGGACACAAAAGGAACATGTATATATGTTTGAATATGTAGAAGAAGCAAACATCAACAAAATTGATGAACAAAGCTTCATTAATAAGAAAGGTCATTAATTTATTTATTTTGTTTTGTTTTGACTATGTGATAGACGGCTATGGAGATCTTAATTGTAGTCATTTGCGGTGGGCTTGTAAAATAAACAATTATAACTTTTATTTGTTCATATATATGAGTGAAAAGGACAAGCACTTAAGTATGGTTTGGGCGGCCGTGACGAAAACATAAATCAGATGGCAAAGGAATATGAGACCAACGGACAATGGCAACCCCACTTTAGAATAATGTAAAGGTTAATAGTGACTTAACCGCCTAATCCACATGTACATATATATGTTCTAAGTCAGTTTCATAAACACGACAATTATGAAGAGGATGTTCTTTCTGAGTAAATTATTTACTCACGTAAAAAGCTAATTAAAAATATAGTATAGCTTCAACAATACGACATAGCCACTCATATAATTCTAGTACGTATTACAAATAAAATGATTAATTGCATCTTTAATCTTTAAAACCTGTCGTGTTAGCAATTTGCTCCCTCTCGTCTTTCTTCGTTAGTTTTGACGATTGACTCAGAGAGAATTCTGAAACTACTTGTTGTTGTTTACCTTGAATAAGTGTTTAAAGTATACGTGCAGAAAAACAGACAATCGGTCGACCGGATGGAGTGATTCGGTCGACCGAATATGTGTTCAATTTGTCCAGCAAAGTGCCTGTCGTTTTTCGGTCGACCAAAGTCTAGGATTCGGTCGACCGGGCACACGTTTGGAGCTGGGCAAAAGTTACTGTTGTTTTTCAGTCGAACGGAACCTTGGATTCGGTCGATCGGAAACGTTCGAGGAGCTGGGAGAAAAGTGTCTGTTGAATTTCGGTCGACCGGAACTTAAGTGTACGGTCGACCGATTATGCACTCGCGCAAGCCAGAAAAGTTACTGTCGATTTTCGGTCGAACGAGACTTCAATTTCGGTCAACCGTTTATGATACAGTTATTTAATCGGTCGACCGGATCACCCGATCGGTCGACCGTTTGACCCAGTTTTGCCCACGTTTTGCACATTATTCCACCCATTTTTAGTGCAACTTGTACTTGTTTTGGCCTCATATATAAAGGCAATTTCGTTCCTTTTGTTAGAGGATTGATTCCTATTATTCACTTTTGTGTTCTTGAGAGAAATGAGAGAGACAACATCCTTGTGATTCGGTAGGAGAGATTTGAATCGGGTTTCTTCGTCAGTTCGTTCGCGTCTCCTGTAAGCATCTCTTGTAATACGTTTCTCTATAGTGGATTTGAGTTGTGTCGTCCGTGGTTTTTCCCGCATTGGGTTTTCACGTTATATCTTGCGTGTTTGTGTGGTTTGGATTTTGGATTTGCGTTTTGGTTCTCAAGTTTAGCCAATTGGATTCGTGTTTTTGTGCCGCTGCGTATTTGGGATTGATTTTAATTCCTTACAACTGGTATCAGAGCTTTTGGGTCCGAATTTGGGGAATTTTCGTCGATCTTTTGTCAAGTACTCATGGCGAATAATTGGAAAATTGAGAAGTTGAGCCGAGATGTTAATTTCGGCTTGTGGCAAGTCAAGATGCACGCAATTCTGGTGCAGCAATAGGTGGAGGACGTTCTTGAGGGCTTAGATAAGTTGCCAAAAGAAATGTCCGATCAAGATAGGCAAAAACTTGATCGAAAGGCGATGTCAACAATTAAGTTGTCGTTGTCCGACGAAGTTCTGAGAGAAGTGTTGAAGGAGAAGACGACTACAAGTATGTGGAAGGAATTAGAGGAAGTCTACATGAAGAAGTCACTTGCTAGCCGGATTATCTTGAAGAAGAAGTTGTTCCTATTCAAGATGAAGTCGGGTATCTCCCTTCAGCAACACTTGGATGATTTTAATGCAATCATCATGGACTTGGAGAAGGTTGAAGCAAGGTTTTCTGATGAGGATCAGGAGATCCTCTTACTTTGCTCGTTGAGCTCTTCATATGATCACTTCGTGGAGACGATGATGTACAGCAGGACCGACATCTCTCTTGCGGATGTCAAAAACGCACTCTCCTCCAAATCTGATATGGAGAAGAGGTCTGATGGTCCTGAGTCAAGCAAAAGTGAAGCACTTGTTGCTCGTGGTAAGGGGAAAGAGAGGAGTTTCTCAAAGAACACCTCTAAGACCAAGTCGAGGGACAAAGATATTATTTGTCATTACTGCAAGAAGAAGGGTCACAAGATTTCAGAATGTTTTAAGCTACAGAACAGAGAGAAGCAAAGGGGTTCTAGTAGCGGTGATCAGTCAGGTTCGAATGTCGCAGAGTCCGATTCTGATTTTGTGTTGGCAGCTACAGGTTCTTCTGAAGCTTCCGACGGTTGGGTGATTGACACGGACAGTACATTCCACCTAACTCCGAATAAACAATGGTTTTCATCTTATGAAACAATGTCAGGTGGAATGGTTGTGATGGGCAATGGTGACATGTGCGAGGTTGCAGGAATTGGTTCTGTTAGATTGAGGACCCATGATGACCTAGTCAAGATTTTATCGGATGTGCGACATGTTCCGAAGGCGAGCAAGAATCTGATTTCAGTAAGTAGCCTGACTGCAAAGGGCTACAAATTCAGTGGTGAGGATGACTGCATATCCATCACCAAAGGATCACTTATTCTGATGAAGGGGAAGAAGCTTGGGCCCGGTAAGCTTTATATGCTTAAAGGAGAAACTGTTGTGGGTGACGCAGTTGTAGTGTCATCATTGTCTGGTGAGGAGAATGCCCAACTTTGGCATATGAGGTTGGGGCACATGAGCGAGAAAGGCATGGCGGTGTTGTACAAACGTGGTTTGTTTGGAAGTCAGAAAATCGACAGTCTGGACTTCTGTGAATTTTGTGTTTTTGGGAAGCAGAAGAGGGTTAGCTTCTCAGCAGCTAAGCACACCACCAAGGCCACTTTAGATTATGTCCACTCTGATTTATGGGGACCTTCTCAGGTTCCATCAAAAGGTGGAGCTCGCTATATGCTCACATTTATTGATGATTTCTCCAGAAAGACTTGGGTTTATATTCTGACAAAAGAGTGATGTGTTTCAGAATTTTCAGCACTGGAAGGTTATGATTGAGAATCAGACAGGAAAGAAGATTAAGGTTCTTAGGACGGATAATGGTTTGGAGTTTTGTTCCTCAGAGTTTAACGATTTCTGCAAGGATGAAGGAATCGTGAGACACCGAACCGTACGTCACACGCCACAACAGAACGGAGTAGCGGAACGTCTGAATCGAACTCTCTTGGAGAGAGCTAGATGTATGCTTCTGAATGTTGACCTGACTAAGGATTTTTGGGCAGAAGCAGTGTGTACCGCTTGCTATTTAGTAAACCGTTCACCTCACACTGTTTTGGATATGAGAACACCGGAAGAAGTTTGGACAGGTGGAGCTTCAGATTTGTCCAAGTTGAGAGTCTTCGGTTGTCCAGCATACGCACATGTAGATCAAGGAAAGTTGAATGCTCGGTCGTTGAAGTGTATATTCCTTGGCTACGATTTGGGTGTGAAGGGTTATCGTTTATGGTGCAAAGAATCTCAGAAGCTCATGGTTGAAAGAAATGTTGTCTTTAATGAGCTTGCTATGTTACCTTCCAGGAAAGACACTGTTATTTCTACTCCCGTGTCAAGTGGGACTCCAGTTCAGGTGGAGCCACCAGTAGTGACTGCTGATGAGGATACCGGTGTGACACAAGGAGAGAGTTCGAAACCTAAGGAAGATGAAGAGTATTTGTTGGCAAGGGACAGAGAGGCGGCTGACCAAGAAATCCCGTAGATACGCTGAATCAGTCCTTGCATATGCTCTTAGTGCAGCTGAAGATATTGGAGCCTCTGGTGAGCCGAGCAAGAATTCAGAGGCAATTTCGGCACCCGATTCAGCTGCTTGGGTGGGTGCAATGAATGAAGAGATGGAGTCTCTTCATAAGAACCAAACTTGGAAGTTGGTAGAACTTCCAAAAGGGAAAAGGGCCGTTAGCTGCAAATGGGTCTTCAAGAAGAAAGTCGAGGGTATTTCAGATGTGAGGTACAAAGCTCGATTGGTTGCTCGTGGTTTTAGTCAGGCGGAGGGTGTGGATTATAGCGATATTTTTTCACCCGTTGTGAAGCATACTTCTATTCGTGTTTTGTTGAGTTTGGTTGCAATTCATGATTTAGAGTTGAAGCAACTAGATGTGAAGACCGCTTTCTTACATGGAGAATTAGAGGAGCAAATTTACATGTCCCAGCCGGAGGGCTTTGTGGTCGAGGGTAAGGAGAATCAGTTCTGTTTGCTGAAGAAGTCGCTTTATGGGTTAAAGCAGTCGCCTCGACAATGGTATAAAAGATTTAATTCTTTTATAGTTGGACATGGGTACAGCAGGTCCCAGTATGACTGCTGCGTCTACCGAAAGATATTTTCAGATGGCTCTCTTGTTTTGTTACTACTCTATGTAGATGATATGTTGATAGCAGTTAAGGACAAGTCTAAAATTTCTGAGCTTAAAGAGTTGTTAATGGTTGAGTTCGAGATGAAGGATTTCGGATCAGCAAAGAGGATTCTACGTATGGAGATACGTCGCGATCGTACATGCAAGAGTTTGTTTCTCTCCCAGCAGCAATATATTGAGAAAGTCTTGCATCGTTTTGGCTTGGAAAATGCAAAGTCTGAAAGAATCCCTCTTGCCGCGCATTTTAAGCTATCGGTAGACTTGTGTCCCAATGAGGAGGAGGAAAAGACATACATGTCACGTGTGCCTTATACTAGTGCAGTTGGCAGTCTGATGTATGCCATGATATGCACTCGTCCAGATATAGCTCAGGCGGTTAGTGTGGTGAGCCGCTATATGTCGAATCCAGGAAAGGAGCATTGGTCAGCCGTGAAGTGGATTCTCCGGTATCTAAAAGGTACAACTAAGCTATCTTTGAAATTTGGTCGATCTTCGTATTCGTTAATGGGGTTTGTAGATGCCGATTACGCGGGAGACCGCGACAGACGAAGATCTATGACTGGTTATGTGTTTACTGTTGGGAGCACGGCTATTAGCTGGAAAGCGACGTTGCAACACACTGTTACTTTGTCTACAACGGAGGCAGAATATATGGCAGCGACCGAGGGTATCAATGAAGTTCTTTGGCTGAAAGGTTTATTTGGAGAGCTCATTGTAGGTCAGAATATAGTGGTTGTTTATTGTGATAGTCAGAGTGCCATTCATCTGACGAAGGATCAGATGTATCATGAAAGGACGAAGCATATCGACGTCCGTTATCACTTCATTCGGGAAGTTGTTGCTGAAGGAGGTGTGGTGGTGAAGAAGGTGGGCACTGAAGATAATCCGGCTGATATGTTGACGAAGCCAGTTATTTCGACTAAGTTCATGGTATGCGTGAACTTGGTTGGTTTGAGTTCCGAGTAGGTGGAGCTAAGACGACGACACAATGAGGAAGGAAGTGTTCTTTTCAAAGAGTTACAGGGGCTATTCAAGGTAAATGTGGAGATTGTTATTGTTTACCTTGAATAAGTGTTTAAAGTATACGTACAGAAAAATAGACAATCGGTCGACCAGATGGAGTGATTCGGTCGACCGAATGTGTGTTCAATTTGTCCAGCAAAGTGCTTGTCGTTTTCCGGTCGACCGAAGTCTAGGATTCGGTCGACCGGGCACACATTTGGAGCTTGGCAAAAGTTACTGTTGTTTTTCGGTCGAATGGAACCTTGGATTCGGTCGACCGGAAACGTTCGAGGAGCTGGGAGAAAAGTGCCTGTTGAATTTCGGTCGACCGGAACTTAAGTGTACGGTCGACCGATTATGCACTCGCGCAAGCCAGAAAAGTTACTGTCGATTTTCGGTCGAACGAGACTTCAATTTCGGTCGACCGTTTATGATACAGTTATTTAATCGGTCGACCGGATCACCCGACCGGTCGACCGTTTGACCCAGTTTTGCCCACGTTTTGCACATTATTCCACCCATTTTTAGTGCAACTTGTACTTGTTTTGGCCTCATATATAAAGGCAATTTCGTCCCTTTTGTTAGAGGATTGATTCCTATTATTCACTTTTGTGTTCTTGAGAGAAAGGGGAGAGATAACATCCTTGTGATTCGGTAGGAGAGATTTGAATCAGGTTTCTTCGTCGGTTCGTTCGCGTCTCCTGTAAGCATCTCTTGTAATACGTTTATCTATAGTGGATTCGAGTTGTGTCGTCCGTGGTTTTTCCCGCATTGGGTTTCCACGTTAAATCTTGCGTGTTTGTGTGGTTTGGATTTTGGATTTGCGTTTTGGTTCTCAAGTTTAGCCAATTAGATTCGTGTTTTTGTTCCGCTGCGTATTTAGAATTGGTTTTAATTCCTTACACTACTATCTACTCAAATCCTGTACGATGATACTTCAGCAGCTAACGTATTAATCAAATAAAAACATATTGACCCAAATACCCAAACAATAGCTCATTCACACCTCTTTCGTTCGAGTAGATGGTAATTAATTTGGGAAGATTGTTTGACTTAACGTCTAAAAACTTTCGTAACCAACGGAGGGGACAAGTTTCCAATACTTCAAAGGTCAGAGACTCAGAGGGGTAAATGCAATAAATAACCGTACCTAAAGAAAGTGGTATGCAATTTGTGACAATTGTGTTTTCCATTAGTTGATTATGTTACAATCCAGAGGAGTTTGGTGAGATCAAATGGAACACAAACTCTTGCGTATATTAAGGGAAGCTGACATGCACTTATTTCCAACTCTGTTGAAACGTAAACATCTTTTCGAGGGAAAAGCAGTTCTTTGACTCTAACTTCGTTAAAGTCAACCTTTAAGTCTTAATCAGGTTTCTAGACTTCTAGTCATAAGGAAAATTATAAAACTTTACTTTTGCTTAATGTTTGGCTTTCTTCTAAAAGTATTATCTGAGAAGATTAGCTCGTGGGTTTGAGATAAACAATTCTTCTAATCCTTCCACTGAATGAGATCGACATAAACCGAGAGAAGACTGCTTTTTGTTAGTTGGTTGTTAATTATTATATTTCTTAATCCAATTTCACTCAAACACAGATTTGGTTTGACTTGAAAACAGCCACATAGATTTGTTGCTTTCTCCTTAGTGCTTGTGTCTACTCATGTTGCAAAGTATGTCATCAAATTTCCAATAGTAAAAGTTTGAATAATTACACTACTAAAATGTTAATAAGTTTCCAACAGTAGACAAATCCACTTGGTTAGACAAGGATAATAATGTCTCTTAATTTTGTCTATGTTGATGATTAGTATAATAATAATGTTGCAAAAATGAATAGTTACTGTCCACTTGGATTCGATCAATCGTTGGCCAGACGGATGATTGGATCTGAACGACTGAATGAGGATCGGACGTCCGAACTTGAAGCTCCAATAAGTTTCTGGGAAGACTGTCGAATGGGCGGACCAACTGTGATTCGGTCAACTGATTATGAGACTTTTACAATTCCATGCGACTCTGTTGGATGCATTTTGGTTGACCGAATGGGATTTAGTAGATTGTTCCTGATAATTGTTTTCAAGACAAGCTACTAACAATTCTGATCCAAATGTTCATGACAACACCAAGTAAAGTAATTGAGCAACAAACAATAATATGTGCAGGAACACAGAGTGCCCAACACCAGCTATAGCAAATAACAATCATATCAAACCCAGTATTCGTTAAAGAAATCGTGTATTGAAGACATTAAAATGGATACAAAGAATTTTACAGATTTGTAGAAATCCAAGTGAGTAAAAATGTATGGTGGATTATGCGGATGACTTGAGTTTTTTGGTTATGCCTGTGATATATTTGCCCTGATGGAAAGCTTGCTGCAGCTCGAGATCGTTGGGAAGTCTCGAGCCGTCGCCCGAATAGGTTCCTGTAGGAGTGTCAGTGGATATTCGAATATCCGAGCATCCGTTCGTATCCGTATTCGAATTTGAACATTCGATCCGAGAAAAAATATCCGTTAGACCGTATTCGTATCCGATCCGTAAAGTCGTGGAGCGGATATGGTTATTAGTACATCCGATCCGTATAATATCCGATCCGGGATCGAATATCCGTAGTTCAACATCTATATTTGTATATGTATTATATATATAGTTATTCTTTAAATTAATGATATATAAGTTAGGTATTTTTTCTATAAATTACCTAAATATATAAACTATTCTAAATTACTACCCATATAGTACTAATCCGATTAATATCCGCTTCGGAACTACATATCTGTATTTCAACATTTATATCCATATTTGTTTTATATACTTATGCAATACATTATTATACCTAGAAGTATTCTTATTTCAACATTGTGTGATTATATTTTGAATATATATTTTAAATTTATTTATTCAAATAAAAATACATCTACTGATCACATTTATTCAAGCATTGAATATTTCTCATTTTCAGTTAAGATAAAGTAAATTAATATTTGAAACCAAATAAAGTTATAAATGTGACTATGTATATGAATTTGTCTAAGTGAAAATAAAAAAATGTTATAAGGTTGGGAATTATGTTTACGGATGCGGATATTATCCGTATCCGCTCCGAATCCGTCAAATATCCGAACGGATATAGACTTTTCATATCCGCAAACAATCCGTATCCGTATCCGAATCCGTAAATTTCATGCGGATACGAATATGGATATACCTATATCCGGTCCATATCCGATCCGTTGACACCCCTAGGTTCCTGCACCGTAGGGGCTTCCTCCCTTGACATTCTCCATCTCGAACATGCCGGCCCCAAAGGTGTATCCAATCGGCACAAAGATCATTCCATGGTGAGTGAGCTGAGTGATTGCTGTCAAGCTGCAAGAAGTAAATATTGTTACCAAGTCACTGTGAATGCAAAGATGTTGAAGGGTTGAAGTTATAATGTGTGAAACAACTTCAGCTTTAAGTTTCTTATTTTACCAAGTTAATTTTTGTGTCAGTCACAGGGTGAGTGAACTGGTATAACTAGACATATAAGATGGTAATGGAACAAGTGGATTTTTTGGCTAGTTAGAACAATGAATGCCACAAATAAGTTATCACTAGGATGTTATCATACTTAGGGAACTAAAACATTAGTTTGTTAGTTTGAGTTCATTTGAACCATGTCAAGCCGAAAACTCAATTTTTGTAGTTATTACTTATTAGCAATGAGATGGTTTTGTTCAATGGTTTGGTTATAATCTTCTCGCTTAAACACCAATAACAATTGGCAATGATTTGATAAATAGTAAGGGATTTCTATATTAATATCTAAAAATGACTAGAAAATGGTGGAAGAAATGCGAATTAACTAGAAAATGAGCTTCAGAGGAATATTAATTACATGGTATTTGTGTTTAAGATTAAAGTTGATGAAACTTACGGTGTAGTCTCCTGACCGCCACCTTGAGATCCAGTGCTATAGAAAATACCCGCAGGCTTACCAGCCAACTGCTGGGTTCGCCATAATCCACCGGTGGCGTCAAGGAATGCTTTGAATTGCGCCGCCATCATACCAAATCTAGTTGGGAAGCCAAAGATAAGTCCATCAGCTTCAGCAAGCTCACTTGGCCGAATGATGGGAACATCACTCTTTTGAGGTGCGCTCATCTTTAACAGCACTTCCTCATTAAGAGTCTCGGGAACCTACAAAAACAGGTCAGCCGGAGAAGTAACCATCATGAAAAACAAGATTTATACAACCATGTAACAAATACATATTCCTTCGTATCAAGGTTGTGTTTATTTCAAGTCATATGTTTCTTTGTAAAGGCGTGACATGCTAAAATGTTAAGGCACATGCAAAAATTTAACTGGTTCTGTATCTTAACTGTGAAGTAGACAAGGAAACCTCAAAGAAGAGAACGAACTTGAATTGTGTAATACACATGAGATTAGTTGTTTTTCACAGATGAAGATGCATAAGGAGTAAACTCAGACCTGCCATAACTTGGCTTCAACTCCTCCAACAGATTCAGCACCTTTCCTTATCTCTTCAGCTAGTCTTTCGACATGGCCGTACATGGAATAGTACCTGAAAGGAATAAACGGTCTTGTTTCAGGGACTTGTTCATTTGCAGCCAATAAATGGCATCGGCTTCCAGTTCCTAATACTTCAGACAGATGGCTAGAATGGTTAAACGGAACTACATTTTATAAAAATATATTTCCCGAACCTGAAAGTTCTAGATTTGATTACAGAATTAGAATACTACAAACTATTCTCCAGAAAAGAAGATGACCAAAAAAGGTTATGCCAGGCAATACATTGAAAAAGAAAACACTGAACTAAACAATAGTCTCGATCAAGGATGGATAACCAAATTAAAAAAAAGATCCCAATCAACGATGGTTAAAAGGACTCAAAGAGATGGTACTGTTGCTGTTAAGACCTGGTGAAATGTTAGAACTTTTTGAATACAACGCATAATAAAAGTGGTGCGCATAAATCCTATAGAATACATACTAGAGATCTTGATAGTTACTTAACTAGTAGCACATTAACTGTTTATCTGTTGGATAGAATTCATATTAACAGACAATACACAACAGAACAATTCTAAAGGGAGTAATCAAAGACATACATAGAGAGATTATCAATCCCATTTTGCAGCTAGACAACTGTCAGCATATGTAAGGTACAGCCATATTGAAATACTAAGTAACCTGCACACTGCAGATCTAGTCAAATATAAAGACACAATTCACTATTTTTCTTAGGACAATAACATGATGTCAACAGCTCCTAAATGAAAAAAAAAATCATAGGAAAGGTGACGGTGTAACTATAGTATATTATCTGATTGTTCCTAAAGAAACAGACTTGGAGTGTGGGATTCTGATCCTAATCCTATCCTAATTGTGTTTTGTTGATGTTTAGGTGGTGATTAGAGGGAGATGATGATGTTTAGGTGGTGATTAGAGGGAGATGATGATGGACGGCTGGGATTGAAGATGGTTGGATGAGGGGTTGAGATGGAGTGGAGATGAGATGAGTGGTGGAGATTGAAGGTTGGGGAGATATTTATGGTGGGTGAGTTCTCTCCCTCTCTTCCCTCACGTTTTCCTCTCTCAGTCCTCACGATTCTCTCTCCCCTTCCTGCAGTGGAGCTCCGGCGTGGTGGTGGTGGTGTTCTCCGGGGAGTTGGGGTGATTGGAGTTGTTGTGGTGGTCGGAGGTGAGTTGTGGTTTTGCTAACCCATCCCTCGCGTTTCCCTTTCTCTCTCTCTCGACCTCACGTGTTCTGTGATTGTGGTGGTAGAGGTTGGGGGAGGTGTTGGAGTGCTCGAGTGTGTCGAGAAGGGGTGTTGATCGTCGTTTGGACGCGAGGTTCGTCGACGGATCGTGATTTGGGGAGACGTGCTCGTGGATGCATCGTCGTGGTTCTTCAAAGGCTTCTTCAAGCCTTCCGGTATGTCAAGCTTGCTCACTTAATTATTGTGAGTAATTAGAAGTCGACGGTAGGCCTTTCGGCTCGTCGTGAGTAAATGTGCAGCAGATTTCACTGCCTGATCGGTCGACCGGTTGGTGCAAACGGTCGACCGTTCGTGATGAGAATTCGGGTTCTGCTTCAAATCGGTCGAACGATGCCTTTGGGGCGGTCGACCGATCGTGCGTAGGAGGCAAGCCTGGTGAGATTCGGTCGACCGTGTGCACCGTCATGGGTCGGATAGGGCGTTGACCATCTAAACGGTCGACCGCCTCTATGACTTCGTCCGACCGTGACTTAAGTGGATGGAGTGGTCGGTTCGACCGAATGTGGATTCGGTCGACCGGACCTGTGTGCTGAGCGTGGGGAACGCTCTGGTGGAATTCGGTCGACCGAAGAGGTCTCGGCGTTGGACCGGATTCAGGGTGCGAGTGAGGGATTATTTCCTGGTGGGATTCGGTCGACCGAGAGTGCTCGGGTGTTCGACCGAATTCGTTGTGGAGTTGTGGGATTCGTCCCTGGCGACTTTCGGTCGAACGGGACCCCTTTGCCGTTCGACCGATTGTTCGTTTTTTTCGGTGAACCTGGGAGTTGACCATCTAAATGGTCGACCGTCCCTTGACTTTGGTTCGACCGAACGAGTGCGGTGGGTGGGAATCGGTCGACCGAGGGAGTGTCGGTCGATGCGATTGCCCTGTATTTGCTTGATTCGGTCGACCGGGACTTTTGGTTCGGTCGACCGTTTGTGTCCAGTTTTGCACTATGGAGGTGTTGTCGTTGTGGTCGTCCGTGTGGGGCGAGTGTGGTGCCGATGTTCTTCCGGCAAGTGTGCTAGGGTGCACGAGTGTTGCGGCGGTTGGTTGAAAAAGACCTGGAGCCCCGTAACGGTGTGAGAGCTTGGGATTGGCTGAAATAGGCCTGAGGCCCAGCTTAGAATTGTGATGTTGCGGCGGTTGGTTGAAAAAGACCTGGAGCCCCGTAACTGTGTGAGAGTTGCGGTTGGTTGAAAAAGACCTGGAGCCCAACTAGTCTGTGCGGGGTTGGTTGAAAAAGACCTGGAGCTCCGTAGTGCGTTCAGGTTGGCTGAAAAAGGCCTGGAGCCTGAGCAGGGACCGCGTGTAAGGGTTGGTTGAAAAAGACCTGGAGCCCTTAGACGTTTGGGTTGGTTGAAAAAGACCTGAAGCCCTTGGTCGTGTCGTGGTAGCTTCGGTTGGTTGAAAAGACCTGGAGCCCAGCTTGGCGACGAGTGTGTGTTGCGGTGGTTGGTTGAGATTAGACCTGGAGCCCCGTGACTGTAGTGTGTGCTGTGGTTGGGTGAAAGAGCCCTGGAGCCCAGCCCGTTGAGATGCTTTTCTTGTTTAGTAGAATTGCATGCTAGGGTGTCTTTTAGTTCATGTATTTAGAGTTTGACATACGGGGTTTCCTTCTGGAAACTCAGGCATTGTTGCATGTTTACTTTCATGCCGTGATCGGCGATAGGTGGTGGTGACCGAGGAGAGGAGCACCGCTACCGGATCCAGCTTTCTCTCAGTTGAGGTCGAGTGATTACTGCTTCCATTTGTATAGTCTTTTGATGTAATCACAACTTTTGGAAATACTCTGATGTTCATATATATATATATATATATATATATATATATATATATATATATATATATCTATTATATATGTTGGTGCACCTGTGTTTAGTATTTGCGTAATATACTCTGTTGATTGTGTGTTATAAAATTTTAAATTTTCCGTTGTGTTGAGGATGTTACATGGAGACAAACCTAATTGAAGTCAAATGATAATACTTGTTAAAGCGGGAGCATCCAACTCAAAACCAATTGGCTATGAGTGGAGAGACTTCTCAACTTATAACTCTAGGAGAGAGCCCACATTTCTACGATGTGGGACTATCTCTAACACTCCCCCGCACGCGTGACCGGGTCTGCCGCGTCTGCGCGTGACACGAATGAGAGAGGTTACGCCAGCCCCGGCTAAGGGTTCAATTTTGACTCTGATACCATGTTAAAGCGGGAGCATCCAACTCAAAACCAATTGACTATGAGTGGAGATACTTCCCAACTTATAACCCCAGGAGAGAGCCCACATTTCTACGATGTGGGACTATCTCTAACAATACTAATTGTCAGAAACAGGGTTAGGTATTACCAATATGACGGGCTCAACCAAAAACCAATAAACTAATCAATAGATTTAGGGATTAGATGCACTTATTACAATACATTAAGAGATATAAATAACTGAACTTCAAACAACAACCCTTACCTCCAGTGAATCCATCAATCAAACCTTAACTATCATCAACTACTCATGTGCTAACTACGTTCTGGATATCAGTATCAAAACAGAAACCAATTTTTTTTCTATTCAACCCAGTGCCTAATCAATTTCAGAAATGTGGTTGTGACTCGATGGTTAAGTTTTGAGGCCTAAAACATAAAGGACACTGGATACATCATCAGAGATCAGCCACTTCAAATCTCACATTTTCCACCTTTAGTTTGTGTTTTACCTGACTCATGCAATCTACTTTACTATCCTAGTACTACCCAATGACTACCTAATTTCACTTCTAAAAAAACCTAATGTTTTGAAAGCTATTTTCTTTATTCAAATTGAACTCGAGCAAATGACTTAAGTCCACCACAGTCTGGGATCTACCAACTGAACTAGTTTGGATTATTTTGCGCAAAAACCCATTAATCAAATGGAGCTTTCGTCACACTACCACATACATATCAATTTCTGTGAATTGATTCCACAACTACCAAATTCTCAAAACCCTAAATTCCACAGCTTTACCCAATTCCAAATCTCCAGATCTCATGTAAAAAAACCCAAAGATTACGGATTAAAAATCCAATTTTTAAACAACAGAGTTCACGAAAGAAAAACACAAAAAATTCAAGTTTGAAACAAAAGATAACAAGATTAAGCGAGCACTTACACGATGTAAAGCTTCGTGGCCATTAATTAAACTTTCCGTATTTTTTTTCAAAAAAGTTTTTTTTTGTGTGTGGTAGTTGCGAAGTGGAGAGGAGACGGAGTGGATATTTATAGTCCCATACCAACCACCACCTGATTAATAATCGTAATTAGTCTTAATAATTCTCGATTATTGTGATCGTAATTATCTGAAAATCTGACTTTGTTATATAATACCTTCCAAGATCGTCTCATTTACGAAAATGACATTGTCTTACGCACGTGCGAGCGAAGTGATGCATTGCATACATTGCATCATATGTCTTTCATTTAGATTGCTTTTAATTCAATAAATGCTACTAAGGTATGTGTTTAGCCTTGTTTACAGAATACAGGGACCTGAATGCAAATTACCCACATCCCGAGCATAAACGCGTGCAAAAGATTCACTTCTATCATAAAGACAAGTTCAAGTTTATCGAGCTTCAAATGGAAATGCATCCAAGCACAAAAGCATTCAAGGAGCTAATCACAAAAAGGTCAGGGGCTTAAGTGCAAAATGTCAAGGACCTGACTACAAAATAAAAGGTTAAAGCTATTGTGTTGGAGAAGTCAAAAGAAAAGTCAAAAATAAATCCCCAACAATAGAAGGAATTAATCCGGAGTTCAAAAGAATGGAAAGAATCAATCCAGACGCGCAAAGAAGGATCAAATCATACCATAAACATTCAAGCAAAATCCGGACAAAATCAGGCCAGATTGTGCGGCGTTTCCGCCGCACCACACATGCAATATGCGGCGTTTCCGCCGCCCAAGCTTCGATCCGTGTGCTCCAATTTCGTCCAATCGTGTCTGGACACGTGTACTTTCCAATATTATACCTAGATCCCTTGTAGCAACTATAAATAGACCCGAGAACGATGTTAGAAGGGTCCTTAGTCTTTGGTGTTAGTTTTTATTCTTAATTGCATTGAGTTTTTGTTCCTTATTATATAGTTCTGCTTGTAGAAATTGTGACATAAATCTAAGTTCCAAAGAAATAACACATTGCCCTTTAAGACATGTATGCACTTAAATTGGATGAATCAAATCTTTGAAGTGGTTGATAAAAAGCAGAGGTTGAGGAAAATATACCGGGAAGTGTGGACTTCTAATAGAAATTAAGCCTTGAGGAAAAAAAAGTAAAAAAAAAGAATAAAGTGAGGAAAGCACATCTTGCAAAATGATTACAAAAGCCCAAGCCTTCGAGTCACTGGTCCGTAGGGGTATCTTAAAACCCGGTAACTTGAGTCTTCCAGCTCGGGATTATCAACCAAACTCGCTACACGAATGCAAAAAGGGTAAAAGTGTCAAAAAGCAAATGTGTTGAATCACGAAAAAAAAAGAAAAAAAATAATAATACTCAAGGCCCAAAGCTAAAAGAATGATCCATGCCATGGTTGATCCGAATGATACTTCACCACCAGAGGAGGCGTGCAAAATAATTCAAGTGATAAACATGTGTAGAAGGGTTAGTGGTGTGAATGTTGGAGGAACAAAGACCAAGTCATATTTTTAATGAGTTAGATTTATATAATGAGCATGCAAAAATTCTTAGTGAGATGTATAAGGTTGAGGTAGGGATATTGAGAACTATTAATGAAACGTTGATTTAGGATTTTGTGGGTATATCCGCTGAAAACCCTCAGGAGACAACACTCCTCCTCCTAGGAAACTTGGAGGTTTAAAGGCTTGTTGCACATGCTAAGTGCAACCGTGATTCCTACGAAAGTGAGTTAGGATTTCCCTGTTTTCATTCCTTCTTATATTCTGTTTTGCTAGGGACTAGCAAAATCTAGGTGTGGGGGTATTTGATGCATTGCATACATTGCATCATATGTCTTTCATTTAGATTGCTTTTAATTCAATAAATGCTACTAAGGTATGTGTTTAGCCTTGTTTACAGAATACAGGGACCTGAATGCAAATTACCCACATCCCGAGCATAAACGCGTGCAAAAGATTCACTTCTATCATAAAGACAAGTTCAAGTTTATCGAGTTTCAAATGGAAATGCATCCAAGCACAAAAGCATTCAAGGAGCTAATCACAAAAAGGTCAGGGGCTTAAGTGCAAAATGTCAAGGACCTGACTACAAAATAAAAGGGCAAAGCTATTGTGTTGGAGAAGTCAAAAGAAAAGTCAAAAATAAATCCCCAACAGTGGAAGGAATTAATCCGGAGTTCAAAAGAATGGAAAGAATCAATCCAGACGCGCAAAGAAGGATCAAATCATACCATAAACATTCAAGCAAAATCCGGACAAAATCAGGCCAGATTGTGCGGCGTTTCCGCCGCACCACACATGCAATATGCGGCGTTTCCGCCGCCCAAGCTTCGATCCGTGTGCTCCAATTTCGTCCAATCGTGTCTGGACACGTGTACTTTCCAATATTATACCTAGATCCCTTGTAGCAACTATAAATAGACCCGAGAACGATGTTAGAAGGGTCCTTAGTCTTTGGTGTTAGTTTTTATTCTTAATCTTAGTTTTGTATTCTTCTTTTCATTAATAAAATTCTGTCTTTTATTTCTTACTTTTAGTTTTCTGTTGTAATGTCTCAAGGACCCCTTCTTCCTCCCTCTATGAGTTTCTAACTCCTTCCAAAGGGTGGAGGTGACGGATTAGGGTGAAGAGAAGATGAATGAATGTTATTATTTTAATTTCGTGTTAGTCTATTTTGATTACTTGAGTTTATGTTAAATCATTTATCATGTAATGCTTCATAACTAATATGATTTATTATAAGTTTCTGAATTCTCTAATCTAAACCTTAAATCTAATCCTCCACCCAACGGAATTCACTTCTTTGTTCTTGCTTTAGTTTTAATTGTTTTTGTTTCTTGCTTTAAATAACTAAAACCCAAAAATCTCAAAACCCATTTATTTCTTCTCTCTTTCTTTCCCCCAATCGAAATAACAAAAATAACGAAATCTCTCCCTCCTTGTGTTCGACCCGTATTTGTCACGTCTTCATTGACACCGTGCACTTGCGGTATAAATTTAATTCTCATCACGAAGCATGACGACATGCGACAGTATTTTTGTTGGATACTCTGGATTTTTCTCTTCTTTTTTTGAGAATTTTTGATATTTATATCGATAGATTTTTTTATAATAATAAGGTAGATTGATTACTATCCGAAATAATTATATCTACCGTGCTAATGATCCTAAATAATTAAAAACTAACAGCGATGACCGGTGAAAATGGTGTTGAACTATCTTTATTTACAATCCCAATCTACTTCTCCCGAAGTCTTAAATCTTCTAAACAATTTCGGAATCTATTTGTGTTTGTTTGGTTAGTTCTGAATTTACAAAAGATGGTAGGTTCGGCAACTTTCGTTACAAATTTGAGAGATGGCGAGAGTTTTGAGATAAAACTGTGATTAAAACTGTGCTAACCTAACTACCTAAGTCTAATTAGTAACTGTTATTAGGGACAACGACGATTATGTTGTAAGACTCAATTGATGAATACATTAATTATAGCATGCGTGAGAAAATGCAGAAGAGATTCATTGTTATGGTCAAGCTAGCTAGCATGTCTGCTTTCATTGTTTTTCATGTAGACGTGTTTGGTTGCTGGACATGATTGTGGGTGTGGTTTGATGTCAAAAACCCTAACGCAAACAAAATTAATGTCCATCGTCAAGTAAGTACGAGATTCAATGTCAAAAACCCTAACGCAAACAAAATTTAGGTAGGCAATCTGTTGTTGTTCAACTTGAACATGTGAAACAAATATTTTTGTGGGAAAATATTCAAACTGTCCATTGGTTCACAAGTTCGGTCGATAGGTATTGCAGATGGACGTCCAGGACAAGTGTCTGGATATTTCCGGTCGATCGGTAGTTCTCAACTAGTCGATCGTTTCTGCATTTAAAGGTTCGGAACAAGTGCCTGGAAATTTCCGATCGGACGATGATTCTAAACCAGTTGACCGAGTGGAGTTTCGGGACATTGCATGGTAATTTTCGGTCGATTGGTGGAGCTTCGGATCATGCTACAGTTTAAGTTCGGTTGACCGTTTCACCCGATCGGTCAACCGTTCGGAATGGTTCTGTCCACGTTTTGCACTTCTTTTCACTTTTTTTGGTGCAATTAATATTTGTATTGACTTAGTATATAAAGACAATTTAGTCCCTTTTTGTTACATCGTCTTTATTATTATATCATCTTTATTATTATCTACTTTGCATTTTGAGAGAAAGAAAGCATACTTGTGGATTCAGTTGGAGCAATCTCAATCAGGACTTGTTCGTCGGCTGGTTTATATATTCTGTAAGTTTCTCTTGTAATTTATTTCTCTATAGTAGATTGAAATTGTGTCGTTCGTGATTTTTTTTCGTATTGGATTTCCATGTTAAATTCCGTGTGTCTTGCATACGTGTGTGATTTGTGACTGTGATTTGCATTATTTGTGTATTTTCTTCCATTGGATTCGTTATCCTAGTTCCACAGTGTATTCTGAGATTGATGTTATTTCGTAACACAATCCCATGCATCTGGTATCATCATACAACACTAAAACACTGCTCAACTCCTGGAATTTGTGCCTAGAAGTCGAAGTGTTCCCTGAATTTAAAATTGTGCAGATAGATGGAAGATACGTCTGAAGATACTCCTGGAATTTGTGGGCATTATTAATTAGTTTTAACGTTTTCCTTTCTCTTCCGTGGAGAGCAAAAAATTGGGCTTAAGAGTTTGCTTCCTAATACCATCACTAACCATGACCTGGACGATCCGGTCATCAACTCTCTCTTCAAAATCAACTTTCTCACTCTTCCACATCAACTTTCTCTTTCCTCAACCCAACTTCTTCTCTCTCTTACACTATTCACCTCTTAACCACAACCCAACAACAATCTATCTCTCTCCTCCACATCATTTCGGGATCCATCTTGGTAAAAATTTAAAAAAAATAAAAAAAATTCTAAAAAATCAAGATAATTATAAAACGTATTTTCATAAAAAAAATAAAAAAAATCTCTAACAAAAATTTCTAAACAAAAAAATCAAAAAATTCAACCCGGACGCGCCACGTGGCGCGTCCGGGTTGGCTGACCCGGCATCTTCAACCTGTTGTTTTGCCCCGTTAAATTTTTTTTTCGTGACCCAGGTTTTTATCCCGATAAGGGATGCTCCAAGGGAGACGAAATTAATGGTGGAGAAGACCAGTTCAACTTTGTTGTTTTCCAACAAATCTGATGGTTAGCTGAAATTTGAATGGTTGGTCTGAAGAATTGGAGAATCTGATTCAAAGCTACACACAATAAATAATACATACAAACCCACTTTCAGTCTTTGTTTTCCCATTGCCTAAACCACCATCCACAGCAACAAGAGGAAACTTAAAGAACATGCACTTTGTTAAACCACTAATGATTGGAGTAATCCCAGAGCATGCATGCATGGATAAATCAAAAGAAAAAGCACAAAAAAGGATTTTGAACAACGGATAAATGTGTATTCGCTGTGTGGGTGGTGACTTTCGACTAGACAGATGCGATTCCGGGCGGCAAGCCTAAATGAGTTTGGATTGTAAACTGATTTGGCCCACATAGAGCTAGTATTGCCACCCCTGTTCACGAATAACAGATATAACGTGTTTTTATTCTGCCTAACCTTCTAGAGGATGAGAACAACAAAAGCATCAAACAATTGGTTAGACGGGACAAAAATAGGTAAAAAAAACATAGTATAAGCAAGATGTTCAGCATCAATCAAACTGCAAAGTTTGGTGGAAAGTAGGAAAACAATTGGTTATTAGACACCATTAACCAGGATATACTAATTCCCACCAATTAATTCCTTAGAAATTTGACCCTTTAATATCAATCTGTATTTCCGTATCCATCTCATAATTTTAAATTAATCTGTAGCCAAGTGGAAAGGTTAGAAATTGAAAATCATGTGTCTTAAATCAATCTTTTTTATGGATAGATGATGACATTTGTGCAATTATTTCTAGGACAAGGCTAGTCTTTTTATAGGTGGAGATGCGTGTTCAAATCAGTAATAAAAGGCTGTAGCTGGAAAATGAAATAGAGCATGTTTCATGTGGTGTGGTGTAAAACAGATACCAACTATGTCATCATTAATGGCTTCAAATAATTATCAACTAATAGCAAATACAATTTTGAGGAAGTTTTTAATGGTAAGAATCAAGAAGGTAGTTTTTCAAGTCCAATCTTTTATTCCAGAACAACAAATAGATGTATTAATTTTCCATCAGATGAAATTCCCTTTGTTTGCTTAATTGTCAACAATCCTGGACTTGTCCGAAAGATGTAATGACTAATAGAGCTAAATTTGGACATACCAACCATCCAGTCAACTAAAATTCCAATCCAAGATATATAATACACCATATCTACTCTTCCCATTCTGAAAACAAAATGTTCATTTTTAGCAACCTTCAACAAAAATAATTTCCTCAACCATCTAAATTGTCATCCAACTCCAATCAAAACAATTTCACTCAACCAATTTTCAGCGCATCAAACAACATGATTCAATATGAATACACAAAATCCAATATCAATTTAACATCATACACACATCACACATGCAAGAAGGAAGAATGCAAACCCCTGAAACATTTCCACCAAACCAATTCAAGATTGCACAAACATTTAACAATATGATGATGATGATGATGATATATATGGTAATAACAACCAACCAACCTTTCTTCCCATATAAACAGGTGAACAAAACCGACAAGAAAGGCAAGCAAGAATCATCATCAGCACAGCTTATTTGAGTTTCAACACTAAACATTTTTGTACAACAACAAAACAAAACACAATTGAACAACTAACTAACCTCTGTATCCATCTGCGGGCGGATTAAGACCTGAGGTTGTTTAGCGTTTGGAGCAACATCCTGGCATTCCGACCGATCTTCCCATTGGCATTACTATTGTCCTCCCCAACCAATCTCCCTAAAACGTCGAAAAGGCGATCGTTTGCGCAAAGATTGGAACCACAACCGCCACCATCATCATCGGAATACAGCAATTGGAGAACAAGCAAAGCATTCTCAACAGCTCTACCACTCCAATTCAAGTCAACAATCCCAACCATAATCTGGACGAAAGATTGGATCTTTCCCATCTCAACCCTCCCTTCCTTACACTTCCCAACCAACGCCAGCACCTCCACCGCCCTCTCCACCCCACTCTCAGCCAATTCCACAAGCACCGGCACAGCCCCATACCTAACCATCCTTCTCCGATTCTCCGAGAAACCGCAAAGCA
Organism: Triglochin maritima; assembly: GCA_963682175.1. NCBI lineage: Eukaryota > Viridiplantae > Streptophyta > Magnoliopsida > Alismatales > Juncaginaceae > Triglochin > Triglochin maritima. The sequence goes on from OY821783.1 coordinate 38,865,118, forward strand.
CGTACAAAGCCGTCGCCGCCTCCTTCCTCTCCCGTACACATCTCTTCCCATCCCTCAAAACCCCCACCAAACAGAAAATCGCTTTCGGATGAGAACCGATGGTGCACTTGTTCACGTCGGCAACGGCAAGGCTGGTTATCAACGTCGCGGCGAGGGAGCAAACCGCCGGAGTCTCGTTTACGAGACACTCGACGATCCGGTCCACGACGCCGTCGGCGACGAGGCCGACTTTGACCTCATCGTCGTTGAGGGAGAGCTGGAGAAGAAGTTTGAGGGCGTGGAGGCGGAGGTGGGGGGGAGAGTGGAGCTGGCGGAGGAGGTCGGAGTGGCAGAGTTGTGGTTTTGAGGAAGTGGTAGGGGTAAAATGGGAAATGAGTTTGCGGAGGGTGTGGTTGGGGATGAGTAACGGTGGGGAGGGGTTGAGAGGGAGGTTGGAGATGGGGCATGTGAGGTGGCCGGAGTCGAGCCATCGTTGGATGGATGACCGGTCGAAGGTGTGACCGGAGGAGAGGATCACCGGGTCCGACATGATCTCCAACGAGATCGGACACCTGAAGTCTTCCGGGATCATCATTTATGTTTGGTTTTTTAGGTTTTTTAGGTTTTGGAGTGGTGGAGAAGAGAGGGTTCGAGGAAGAAGAAGATGATGATGATATTTTGGAGTGGAAGGACGGATATACCCCTAGAAAACGGATGGATGGGATGGATGAGAGGAGAGTGTCATCACCTGCTTTACACTTTTAGCCTTAAAAAAATATATGATCAATAAAATGATGACATTTCTAATGTTGCATAGAAATAGTACGTAAATTAAATATGTGTAGGTAGATGAAATAATATTAATAACAAAATGTTTATCGAAATATATAAATGAGAGCGAGAAAACATGTTAGATTTGAAGAAAGAAGGTGGAGTTTAAGGAGAAGAGTGAGCGGATCCAGTTGGCGTGTGTGGACTGTGGAGGGCAATTTCGGAAAACAAAATAGTCAACGGTTCAAGACAAGGTTATTATTTATGACATCCTCATCTTTTTTTACTTTTGTTTTCATTTAATTTAATTGTTTTTTGAATATTTAGAAGCAGGACATTGAGAATAAAAATCTTTTTAATTAAGAACTAAACACACTATCACAATTCACCAATTTCAGATAAGAACTAATTAGACACACTGTAACAATATATTTTGGGAAAGCAATTTTCTCCTATTAATTCTACATAAGAACTAACTAAACACATTTGTGAAAGTAATGTTGTCATAATAATTCAATCCAAAGAAGTGACCTTAGCGCACAGATAACGGACTGAAAACTTGATATGATTTAGGACTGGAGTTGCATAACTCTCACAAACAAATGAATAATTCCTCTATTTCATCCCTAAAACCAAAATAAGTCAAGAAAAATAAATTTCTAAATATCTATTAACTTTTTGCTAACCGATATATAACACCTTAAGAGAACAGCTATAAGCTTGGACCATAAAATAAAATAAGAGAAGACACCACACCATATTATTTATTTTTTGTACACATTTGGACAAACAAAGGGACCACCTAATATCAACGTTATTTTCGTCGTCCCCACACATTTGCATTATTTATTCTGAACAATAAAAATGAAGGGAAGTGGATGTCACATGTACATTAATCTATGCATGGTATCTCTGCATGAAAACATCATAAGTAATTGTTTTGAATGTGACCCATAAACGTCTGATTACTTCAATACAATTCAACCCTGATGCGTGATTTGTACAATTAATTAGTTAAGCTCGCTGTCGGGTCTAATTGACTTGAATTCAGTGAGCCCAATCGGAACAGGTCACTAGAATCATGCATTGAGTTGAATTGGTGCTCTTGAAGCTATTAGAGGAGTTAGGGCTAACAATCTAACAACCCGAAACAACGGAAATTAAAAAAATTAAACAATCAAGAGATTACCCAGATAAAATCATCCACGGGAATGTCACTCGAATAAATCAACAATCGGTGCACCAATAATACAACAGAGTTTATCAAAAGACGTGATTACAACAATACAATGAAAAGACAGGTAAAACAATCACGACGACCTCGAAGAGTCCGATGAGGATCCTGACCCCAAAATGTGTGCGCCCGCAGTCACCACCCGATAGAACCTACTGCGGTCCTGAAACATGAATCAAACAACGATGCCTGAGTTTCCCATTAGGAAACCCCGTATGCCAAGTTCACCTATATGCATGCAATAGTACGGTAAATGAACATATCATACTAGTAGCATGTCATGTCACATCTGCAATGCATCAAGTCCCTCAACAGGGTAAACGGGACCTCAGTCCAACAACAACGACCCTCAACAGGGTCCACAAGGACATCAGTCCAGCAACAACAACGGGTCTCCCTCGGAAACCTACCTTAGGCACATATGGTCTTACAGACAGTACGCGACGCGTCCCCCCACACGCGACTACTCGAGCCAAAGGGATCAGTGAGGAGCGTCCACACTTCCGCGCAAAGAACCACGTGGTCTACACCACCTTCGACGGAGTCGTAGCCCGGTCGGTCAACATCCCAGGATAGGTGCCCAATCGGGGATCATCGCTGGCACAACATCAGCGGCATCGCCGGCACAACATCGGCGGTACAACATACGTCCGGCACAACATCGGACGACACAACCACAACCCGGAACATCGTCGGCACCATCATCGCCGACAACAACCTCGGCGGCATCGCCGGCAACAACCTCGGCGGCATCGGCGGCACCATCATCGGACGATTCCAGACCGTAGTCTGCAGGGTCATCATGCTCCACGGGCCATGCGTCACACGCATTGGGATCCGCGATCCCCCAGGTCCAATCCGGAGGTGGCGCGACCCAAGTGTCCACACTCTTCCACACGGCGGTCCCTGGGCGGCACGAGCACGTGCCAGTTGTCACCTCCCGGCTCACGCTCTAAGCGAGGACACAGGTTTCCGTGGACAGAGTTGACACAATCACAAGACCAGGAATCCAGTTCTGCACACAAACGGTCGACCGAAAAAGCCTAACCGATCGACCGTCCCCAATAGGTTCGGTCGACCGAAAGTCTACAACGGTCGAAATATTCTGCGCATCACTAAAATCCAAACGGTCGAACAACAGTCTAAAACCGGTCGACCGAACATGAGGTCAAAATCCGGAGTTGGTCAAAATCACCAAAGACTATTCAGTCGACCGACTCAGGGGTCCCGGTTGACCGAAAACTACCAGGGTCATCCTAATAGTCTACGTCATATAACGGTCGAACAATATACATAAATCGGTCGAACAACATGCATAAAAATCAAGTACACTTAAGTTCCGGTCGAACCCACGCCAAGTGACAGTCGACTGGAAACCAACAGGAAGCCCCAACTCACTAGCACACAAGCAATCGGTCGACCGCCACAATGGCATCCTTCGACCGATGTTGGTTAAAGTTGGTTAAAAACACTAAACCGGTCGACAGCAACCCCGCACCAGTCGAGGATTTTACGCCGTTTCTCATCGTCGGCGAGGTCTCCGACCTCCCACGACCGACCTCAACTTCCCACCAACGTGGGGAACAACAAAACCAAACAAATAAGTCGGCATACCTCAAGAAGGAGATCAACGACGCCCGCCGGAGAAACCACGAAACCACCTCCGATCCGCGATCGCACGCGCGCTTCCTCGCACACTAAACTCCGCGCCTCACGCCGGAGCAACCTCCACGCCTCCTGGTCGCCGGAAGAGAAGAAGAAAGGGTGAGAGAGAGCAACAATGTGGGAGAGAGAGAGGTGCATGGGTTTTGTTTCAAAAAGCACAAAACCCAAGCCAACCCATCCCCGGCACGAGCTGACGACAGCCATGCACCACCTGTGTCCGCGTTCCCGAAGGCACCTACTCCTACACCATCACACCACACTATTCCTTCCCTCATTTCCCATGCTAATCCCCCACTAAATCCGGGATTAGCCCAAATTCAAAGGTTAGGGTCTAACAAACAAAATATGTACATCAATCTGTTTTTTAATGTTGGGTGATGGAATTGATTCCGTCAAGCTCCCCATTTGAAATACATACAATCGCATTAAGAATTAATTAAGAACATGTCAATATTTCAATGTTAACTGCTGTTTTGAAACTTATTCGGAGAAGAAAGTTCTTACTTCATCGCACATACTTTAAGTGCTCGCATGACAGTGACATATTTTGATTAGCTAAATATATATACGACGAACTTAGGCGTGCATACTTAACTTGGCAAGACTTCTTTAATGGATCTATGAGACTACCAAACTTTGCATTTTGGATCGTATTCTTTAAATGGTTTTTTTTTACAAAAACTCCTCATGCATTTCAAAGCATTAATTTTTTATGCCTCCGTTGACTGATTCCTATTTCGACAAATTTTCAAACAAGAAAATATTTTACCAATTTTAAAGTAATTGTTCAGCCCAAACTTTTCTAAATTCGAAGATAAATTAAACAAAGCTTTCTTCGATGAGAAGTGGCAGATAGATCAAGCACGTTTAGTGGGCATAATTGGGAGGAAACTCCCTAAAAGTTGTTGTAAAATACTCGATTTTTATTTCAAAACTGTCATTTATAAAACCTAAAACATCGTTATGATTATGTACAATGGGTATAGGATATATTTGACTTTAACAAAATTACAACAAAAAAATACTATAACTAAGAAGGAAAGATCAAATCCTTGAATACCAGTCAAAGACAGACAGCTTGTCGGTTTTGAAGTATGAGTATCTAATTCAGAACAAATTGGTGAGTGTAGGGACCTTTAATTTATAACTCATGAGAAAGTCTTCAAATTATCCAATATAGATTATTTCCTAACACTCCCCTGCACACGTCATCGTGATTAGTTTTTTCCCGTGTCTACACGTGAATAACAACAATGGTGGATGTGTCAAGCTGATTGTTGAGTCTTTCAGTTTTTGATACCAAATCAAAAGGTAGATATCAAACTCAAAATCAATTTATGATGGGTGGAAGAATCCTTCAATTTATAACCCAGAAGGAAATTCACAAATTATCCAATGTGAGATTGTTATGTAACTGTTGACATGAAAAACTATACAAGCATTTTACCCACAAGTCCAGCGAATTAACAAGTCAAGAGTTCAAGAATTTTAGAAAATAATTAAAGCTTACGTAAACACATTGTCATGTTATTTTACAAAATTTAAGGGACTCGAAAATAATTTTTCTCTCTTCTGGATCTAGGGGTGCACACGGGTCGGGTTGAACCAGAAATCCGATCCGAACCTGAATGGTTGGGTCGGGTTGTGGAGTGGTTCGGATCAGGTTGGGTTGGAAAAATGGCAACCCGAAACTTTCGAGTTGGGTTCGGGTTGGAGGGTCAGGTTGATTTGACCCAACCCGAACCCGATATGTATTTAATATTTTTTTACTATGTTATATATGTTGTTAATCTGGACCATCCATAGTATGTTAGAGATGATCTCAACATTTTATTGTTTATACTTTATACCTTAAAAACCCTTACTCCCTAATCTACCTAAGCTCTCTCTCACCATCTCCCTCTCACAAGTCACAACAGCAACAACAACATCATCTCCCTCTCACAATCCAACAGACCAACACCATCTTCAACCTCCCTCAACCTCAACTCCTCTGTTGAGTTAAAAATTTATGCTGTTGGATTTGGGCTACAAATCTACAATGTTGGATTGTTAGTTAAAAATTTATGTTGTAAATTAGTTAATTTATTGAACAGGAAAAATGACTTCTAAAACTATTTGCTGAAAATTCGGGTTCAACCCGATCCAACCCGAAAATTTTGGGTCTGGTTGAACCTGATCTGGTTCGGGTTTGGGTCGGGTTGGGTTTTTCCCAAACCTGAAATTTTCGGTCGTAACCCAAATCCAACCCAACCCGACCCATGTGCACCCCTGTTTGGATCAGCAAGTTGTAGTCGGTATTAAGACTTGGGTGAGATGTCTTTGAGCTCATATCCCCAACTGTCATCCATACTTTCGTGCAATATTTATAATAGAAAAGAGATCCTAAAATGCAATTCAAACTAATTCATCTTTGTTGATAAAATGCAATTCAAACTCCAAATGGGAAATGAGTGCGGATTCTTTTTCATCTCCAAGTAGGGTTTATGATTTTGTTTTTTCAATTTTTCTTTAATGTTAACTTTTGTTTTTGGTTTGGATGAACTGTACCCTATATTGAGTAACAATTGTATGACGCTGCAAAATGGCAACAAACTAACATCTAAGAAAGAATACGCTCGGTTTGTGACGATGTTAATATAGGATCTTGTGTGATTCTTCAACAGTTTTTGGGAAGAAAGAACACTTGGTTTATGACCTACATGTGGTGAGTGCTCTGTTAAATTTAACTTTAGCTTGTCTGGTGATAATTTGTGTTAGATTCGGTTTCATGAGGTGAAATTTATGTTTTGGTTTGGTTTCCTACAGAAGGTAAGACGATTGTGGATTGAGTACGTGGGTTTTGTCGTGTTCGTATACTTTTATGTTTTATATAAGTTTGGCATTAACGTGTAAGATAATTATCGAGACGATACATATATATACATGAAAACTTGTAATACACAAATACAAGAATTATCTAGTGAGTCTAGGACTTAATTTTCTATTTTAAGCCTCCACCATATTCATCACTCATCTGAAATTGTAAGGTAGATTATGAGGAAAACGATTATGCTAATAAAAGGTGAGATTAACTATAAGTAAGATCTAATGGTGAGATTGTAGGAAGCTTAAACTAATTAAAATGAGCTCTGGACTCCACTTTCATTCAGAAGACGACTTTTCTTCAACCTTTCGGGGGGCATCCAACGAACACAAGTGTTTTTTGCACAAAACGTTAGGACAAAAGCCTGTCCTCGCTCCCTATAGTTGACCCTACACAAATATATATGAAGTGCACATATTCTTACCATGTCTCCATCTTGTTATCATGTCTAAGGGTCTCGACTAGACTTGTAACTTGGGTCGTGCCGACGGGTCGGGCACGAAAGAAATTTAAAAAACACATACATGTGCCGGGCCCAGGGGTCCGACTGGCGTGCTGTGTCGGCACGAGTCTCACCTCTAGTCTTGACAACAAACATTAAGATAATGTCGTGTCACTCACAAACAAGAAACATAATAAAGAGTGTACCATATATAAAACTGAATTGTTATTCATCGTCAGAAAACTACTTAAATCGTTCGTGCGAATTACTATTTTGCTTTTCTCTCCTTTCTACTTATATAACTCTTGATTTCACTCTCCTAACACCATTCTCTCTTCATATTCCTCTCATACTCATCAAATAATGTCTCGGAGACCAGGAAAGACGCTGCAGGAAGACGCTCCCACCTGGGACGAGGCGTCTCCGTCGGACGCCCCCTCCATGTCAGGGGCGTTTCCGGCAGATGCCCCTCCATTTTTTGATAAATAATTATTATTATTTAAATTGATTATAATTTGTTATAATTGCTAAATAAATTGGTTATTAAGTTAATAATTAGTTAAATTAGTTGAGTAATTAGTTAAATTGATTAATTATTATAATTAGTTTCATTGATTGATTGATCAATTGGTAAATTAAGTATTTTAAATCCATTAACGAAATTTTATTTCTAAAATTGAATTAATTGTCATCGGGTTACCGTGGAGGAAAAGAGAAATCAGTTCCCTTATGCGTTGTATATAGTTTAGCTGATGACTCAGGTCCCCGTCATCCACGTAAACGGGGTATATCTGCTTCAATTAGGAGGGATAGAGATATTTTACGTCGTCGTAGACACGTGATGATTTATTCGACGACAAGGATGATTCAGATAAGGTGGAGAGTCATGACGAGAGTGACGATTGGGGTCGGTATGAGTTCGAGCCGCAGGAGGAGGCGAGACAATAGTATGGTGGACGGGGGCGACATGGTAGTTCTTATTCGGTTGAGTGAGTCATTCGGAAGGGTCGAGGTGGTCGGTTTGTGACCGGTGATTCGAGTTCGTGCATTGCAGACGCCCGAGCTCGGAAGAAGAAGATGGTTGAGGACGATTCTTGGATCGTGACTAGTGTGATGTCCGATGGTTCTTTAGATGAAAACGTCACTCTAAGTTTCGGAGACCACATCGCGAGACACATTTGGGAGGGCGAGGATCGGAAGGTTCTAATTATCTCAGTGTCCTAAAAAACGTTTAATTAAATCTGGAATTAATCCAACACATGATCTAATTATTCTCTTAATAAGTCAGGCAAAAATCGCATTGTTCGGTTGACCGAGAATTTTTCTCGGTTAACCGAACCATTCAGTTATAACACATGTTCAGTGGACTGTGAGCTAAATGGTCGACCGAATATGTATGAGAAAATTTCTCTGGAAAAATTTGGACGATCTGCGTCTTGCTTCGGTCGACCGTTGACCCACCAAAATTTCTCCTGGCGAACATTCATTGGACGACCGTGTCACCTTCGGTCTACCAAAAATATTCCAAGATATTTTCTCTCGGTTGACCGTTCACACTCGGTTGACCGAACCCAATTGTCCAGGCCTCCAGACAATTTCGGTCAATCAATTGTGCTTACCCGTTCCCCGTTCGGTTGACCGTTCCGAAAACACCTCGGTCGACCGAACCCTAAACGGTTCACCGTGTTTGACTTCGATTTTGACTTTGTCAAATTTTGGATTTATTTCCAACAAAATTTGATCTTTTAGGGTTTTTAGCAAATTCATATCTTATGTAATATACCATCTTATGTAATATTAAATTATTACACCCCATAATATACACACATCATATGAATTTATTATGATTCTAATTATGTCAAGTCTCATGACATATTGATTTTATTTGTTCACCACATGTGTCCATTTTTCCACATGAAACCCGACACATCATATGAACTCAAAATCAACCTTCTTGTTTCCCAGTTTTGTGGTGTGACCTATAGGAGGATCTAAGCTAAATTGACAGCGATATTAAACACTTAATATCTCAAACTTTAAGCGGTATCTAGCTACACATTATAGTTACCCAATTAGCATAGATGTGTTTGTTCCACTTGAACTAAACACAATCCATTTAGTGATGTAAGTGCACCACTTGTGTCCGTCCCCTGCCTCATGATATTAAGAATATATACAAACTAGAAATGTGTCACATTTGTATAATATTCATTTCTTGATTTCTTTAAGCTAATTATAACTATGTAACTTAACTCAAGTTACATTGTGCACATTATAATTTTGCTTTATCAAGGGACCCACTAATATCATTACTCAATTAAGTGGGGCAACGATAATCGTTTGACTAGCTATCTTTTCCAGCACAAGTCATGTTCAACCAATTATTGCATTTATCACTATACTCATCGATAGTTTTTACAATAATCAAATTAAACACTTCTTGAGTGAAAAGATATAAGTCTCATATCTTAGGATCCAAGACACAGTAAAACATTAATGACACAAAACACAATTCCATAATGTTTTACTTGTTAGGTCTATTCAATATATAAAAGTAATTTTTTCCTCTTTTATATACTCGTGTCGTCAATTATTTGTAGAGCTACAACAATCGATGACCAACACGACAATCTTATCTCGGTGATTAATGTTTCATGTTAATTATCATGATTGTGAATAACTTTTGAATTATGTAAACCATTATCTTTTAGAACTCTACGGTTAAGGACCAAACGTCTCTCCCTTAACACTTCCAAAAGACGAATACCATAATCAATGAACAAAATGTTTGCATATTCAATTCATAATAATTGACATATAAAAGTAAAACTTTTAGAACACATTCTCTTCAGATATAATGGCGAGCATTACTGATAGCAGATTGGGTCACTTGCCCTACAACATGTTCTCCTGCCTTTACATGTCGTTGATTTCGGCCTTTGTGGAGCGGTGGAAGCCTGACACCAACTCTTTCCACTTGTCTTTCGGAGAGATGGTGATCATGTTGCATGACGTCTTCCAGATTTTGCACATTCCTGTTGAGGGTTGTATGGTCAGTGCTCAGGCATCGACGCCTGAGCTGAAGATTTATGTATCCGAGTTGCTAAGGGACAGCGTTGATGGTCTTGGGCGGGACAACTCATTTTGGAGTGACAGTGGTGTGATGACATTAGTTTCTTCATCCGCCATAATCCAATGTAAGTATTGATACTGCATTGCCTGATTCAGAAACTGCTGAGCGGGATTCCTGTCTTCAGATTTCGTCATCCTCATGTACTCTCTGAAGTTATAAATGTGTCTCTGATTGAGATTATCATCTGAGAATTTCTCATTTACTGCCAACAAGATGTTACGTGATTTCGTTTGTGCCTTAGTCATATCACGAACAATTTTCTTGGCCCCAGGACTAAGACAACCGATATGTCGGTGACTTTCTGAATAAACTGCAAATCTGTGGTTGTGCTGCCCATGAGTACTATTAGAAACTATGACTCATCCATCACGATCCCGTCGCTCGACTACTTTTATTAAAAAATGACAACCGCAATCATTTCTTTTCGTGTTCTTCCGTAGTACAATATCCATATCACGAAAACTCATCTCATTTCTGCGATTGCATCTCAGATATCAATCCATCTGATTATCTGTTTTTGATTTGTTGGATAATATTACCAAAAAAACCTGACTCCGATGACAACTTGTTTCGCCCATTTATATGCGTCATCAATTGTTGGAAATAATTGGGTACTATCAAAAAGCTCACTGTAATCTACTTCATCACCAACGAAATCTTACAACAGATCCTGAAATAATTTAAAATAACACAACATAAAAAAAATTAAAAACAAAAAATAAATATTGGGGTGTCTGGCTGGGACGCCCCCTCCTTGGGCACGACGGCTTGGAGAGGCGCTTGACCTATGGACGGGGCGTCTGACTAAGCCGCCCCCAAGGATGGGACGTCTGGCTGGGACACCTCCTCCAAGGAGAGGGCGTCCCAGCCAGACGTCCGAGACGAAAAATCCCCCCCCCCCCCAACTTAACTCACCAGATTCAGGCATTTCGTCAGACATTTTCGTGGTGTTGGTACTGAGAATGTGAGAAAACTCAGACAAAAATCTTATTTTAAGACACGGGACGAAATGTATATTAAATGAATTGTGACGAGTAAAATACTAATTGTTGGGTCAATTTAAGTAATTTTCCGACGATGAATAGTAGTTCCCGTGAAAAATTATGGACTTACAATATTGTGTTCACACGTCACGTTAATACGTTATAGTGTTGTGTTTGTTTTTGACGCGTCTAGTTGGAATTTACGAGATGTTTTGGTTTGTTGTGAAAAAAATTGGTTTATTATTTTGTGACTAAATATTATTTGAGGAGTGATATACAAGTGCACCCTTCGAAGAAGACGTAATATAAACCATTCAACCACGTTTAGAATAGAGTAATCAACTTCCAAAAAAATGATTAAATATATATATGCTTATGTCTTTCAAGTGTAATAACGTCCAAAATGAGGACTAGAAATTGTCTTTCTTTCATCAATTTCTTGGTAGGTTCTGTGGAATTTTCTATCGATCCATTAACAACCAAATAATCTGAACTCGATCACCACCCTTTCCCAACGAACACAAGTAATACCACGTTACCACCAAATAAAAACCAACCACAATCCACAAACATAATCAATCTTATCCAATTCCATCTCGATAAAAAGAATCAACCAACTTGATTAACAAACCCACACCAAAATCCCAATGCTAACAAGACAGGGAGCAAAGATCAACCAAACATTAATGTTCACATGAGCAAAGAACAAAAAACATAAAAAAACAGACCAGAAGCAAATAACATAATAATTCCTAATGGGGGATTAGTTGACCAAAATGCCCCTGGCAGCTTCCAAGAAACCAGACATGCAAGAACTTGTTTAAGATTTGGTGTGTAAATTGTTGGCTCCTTTCTTTGCAGCAAAGCATCAGAGAACCCATCTGTCCTGCCAACCTTTGTTGCCAGCAAACACCATCACCTTCCTCGAATCTCTTCATTCTGATCTCTATCTCTCTAACACATATTTCATATGTCGGTCTACTTTGCATTCATGCCCTCCATTTTAGTCTTATTTAATTATATTTAGACCTTCTGGTTCGAAATATTTCAATTTGAACTGTTAATGAGACTGAGAGTAATGTGTGATTCGACAATCAAAAGATAGCATTAACTGTTAGTTATACATCTTGAAGGTCTTGAGATGGAAATTATTTTAAAGCTCCAATTATTGGTCCAAATATTTTGTTTTTTTTAATTTTCTGTTTTTGTGTTTAGAAAATGTTTTTAAAATCATTTAAAATTGTTTTTTCAAATATTTTTTTATGAAAATAAGTTTTTTATTTGTTTATATTTTCTAGAATTTTTTGATAATTTTTCGTGTTTTGCCTAAAATTGACCCCGAAATGACGTGTAGGGGAGAGAATGCAGGGCGCCCGGGGTAGCCCGGGCATGGATAAGAGGGTTTTTGGGGTGGGTTGGGTGAGCTGATGTGGAAGAGAGAGAAGCTGGCGTGGCAGAGAGAGAATGCAGGGCGCCCGGGGTAGCCCGGGCGCTGTTAAACATGCTCTGAGCTCATGGAGGAGTCTTGGAGGGTTGCGGGTGAGGCCATGCAAATCATGGATCATCATTAGATCTTGTTAATTCAGTTCCTATGTTGTATTAATTAACAAACATGTCAACCTTGTGTTTTTTCTTCTGGATCTCTGATGTTTCACTAAACAATTATTTTTCTCCTCTCTGGATTATGTTTTCTGGAATTAAAGTATAGTTGCATGTCATTTGGCAAATCAGTATTTTTCTTCTCTTTTTTGTTAATTTTCCTTGGTTTTAATTTCCAAATCTTGGTGCAATTGGGTGGATAGGATGTGGGATTTAAACTCCAGATCTTAGCAAATATAAGATAGTTTGGAATCATAATAAATAAATACAAACTTGTTTCCCTTATTTTTGGAGCACATCCATGCTTTATTTTTTATATGTTGCACATGCATATGATCGTAATGAATATATATCATATAGAAATGGTTAATTAATTAATATAATGTTATAGTACTCTGCACGAGTGCCTTCGTTATATTTTGAGAGTCAAGCCAATTAAACTAGGAATACTATTCGTTGACGGAAAATTACTTAAATCGTCTCCAAAAATGATCTTTTTGTCCTTAACAAATTAATTAATACATACTTCGTCATGTGTCTTTAAATAAGGTGTTAGACTCAGTTTTACTCACATTCCTAGTACCAACACCACTAAATGTCTGGCGAAACACCTGAATCCGGCGAGGTAACGGGGGCGGATTTTTTTTCCGACTCAGGCATCTGGCTAACACGCCTCCACCTAGGTGGAGGCGTCTTAGCCAGACGCCCGTTTTTTTGTTTTTTTTTAATTTTCTGTTAAAATAATTTTTTTCAGGTTCCGTTGCAAGATTTCGGTGGTGATGGAGTATATTACAGTGAGGTTTTTGACAGTAAAGAAATATTTACAACAATCGAGTAAGCTTGTAAATGGGCGAAACAAGTTGCAATAGGAGTCAGATTTTTTTTGGTTATATCATCATACAAACCAAAAGCAGATAACCAGATGGATTGTTCCCTGAGATGTGATCGCAGACGTGAAATGAGTTCTCGTGATACGAGTATTGTACTGCGAAAGAATACAAAAAGAAAAGGTTGCGGTTGTCGGTTTTAGTAAAAGTGGAGCGACGTGATCGTGATGGATGAGTCATTGTTTCTAGCACCTATGAGCAGCACAACCACGCACTTGCAGTTTATTCAGAGGGTCACCGACAGGTCAACGAACTTAGTGCTGGGGCAAAGCAAATTGTTCGTGAAATGACAGAGACACAAGCAAGACCACGTAAAATTTTGTTGGCGGTAAAGGAGAAATTCTCAGACGCTAAACTCAATCAAAGACACATTTATAACTTCAGAGAGTACATGAGGATGACGAAATTTGAAGACAGGAATCCCGCGCAGCAGTTTCTCAGGGAGGCAGTGCAGCATAACTATTTGCATTGGATTGTGGCAGATGAAGAAACTAATGTCCTCACTCACGCGTCTTTGGCACATCCGACTTCAATTCAATTGTTGCGTACATACCCATTCGTAATCTGCATGGATTCGTCGTACAAGACAAACAAGTACAAGATGTCTTTGTTTGAGATGGTTGGGGTTACTCCAAAAAACATGAATTTTCTCGTCGGATATGCGATTTTGCAGGATGAGACCGAGTCTAGTTACCGGTGGGTGTTGGAGAGGTTGCGAGATATGTTATTGGATATTGTTAGCCCGACTGGGAGATGAGTCTGATGCGGCCAGTGACAGAGGTTTTTCCTGAGTCTGCTCATTTACTATGCACCTGACATATCAACAAAGACGTGTACAACTATGCAAACCACGTTTTCGGCAAGGACAAGCAATCTGCAGAGATTTTTAGGCGTGGAAAGTGGAGGAAAGTCATGCTTTCTGATTCACAGACGGATTATGATAGAGCAGTCCGTAATCTGAAAGATTCTTTCAAGACCTGGCCAGTGCTCACGGAGTATGTGGAAGACACGTGGTTGGTGCATAAAGAAAAGTTTGTGTTGAATTGGACGAATAAAGTTCTTCATTTCGACAACACTACGAACTGCTGGGCGGAAAGTGCACATTCGGTACTAAAAGAGTGGATCACTACATCGACTGCCATTCTCGACACTCTTTTCGACCGCGTGAACTCGGCTATTGAAATGCAGTTGACGAATATTCAGAACTTTCTTGAAGATTCGAGACGTCAAATTGTGACAAACTACATAGGTCCTTTGTTTCAGCATATAAATGACTGAGTTTCGCATCACTGCTTGTCGTTATTGAATCAGGAGTTGAAGAGAATGCAGGACTTAAGTGATGAAGTTGAATATCGTTGCGGGTGTGCTTTTCTGACATCACATGAGATTCCTTGTGTCTGTACCATGTACGAGTGTGTTTGCGTCAGGTGATGGAATTTATTTAGAGCAAATTCATTATCTATTCTGGAAAACACTTGTTATTGGAGAATGAGTCCAGATGTCAGAGTTTATAGATCAGACAGCACAAGACGTCGAGCATTTTCGGAAGCTCGTTGATGAGATTTCGGAGAGCGACCCTGCAGTAATTTGTAGTGCATCTCGTATTTTATACGAACAGTTACACCCCGATCAGTCAAACTATGGAGAACCCGCAGAAAATACTAAGGTACGAGGTCGACCTAGGGGAAAGTCGACACGTCGGGACCCGAGTGCCTTCGAGTATGCTGAGCGAGGTCGTGGTCGGTCTGGCAGTAGTGGGAGCAGGGGTCGTGGTCGGTCTTCTAATTTGTCTCGATCGTCCGTGAACACGGGCACAAGATCTTCTGGTATGACGATATCTTTGTTGTTATTTAAAATATATCAGTAATCTAGATGGGGTTGAATATATTATCTCCTAATTTTGTTGTTTTAATGAATTGTTATTTATCTATCTTACAGTGTCCAGACGGATTGACGTGGACAACTTCCCATATGTTGATAGACTGTCAGGAATCATTTTACCGTTTCTGGAAAGGTGGAATGACGTACGTACTGATGGCAGCTGTGAATTTCGATGTGTTGCTGATGTCTTCCATGGTGGTCAAGACAACTGGTCGTAGCCCGTCGTGCGATTTCTAGAGATAGGTGCACATCTTATTTATGAGAGTGTCTATTTCGGCAATGTGGTAGAGGCTCGTCAACGAATTGATTGGGGCGGTGGAGCCTTTGGCGAGAATCATTATATGGAGGTTTGGGCCGACTTGTTTCCTATTGCTAATTTTTACAAGTGTGTGGTCACGTATTTCGCAATGGGAACGGATGGTTCGTGTTCCCGTGTCTTACTGTGCTACCTTGGGAGAGTCTGTCTGTCATGACGAGGCATGTCAGAGAGTTGGTCATTGCTCATTTAGGGAGTTACAGACATTTTATTCGTTTGGAATTAGCTGATAATTTCCCAGTACCTACTATAGCGACCTTATGGTATCAAATGCGAGATGAGAGTGTTGTTGGATGGGAGGATCCGTACGAAAGTATGATAGAGTATTGGAACCGGTTACGTAGTACATTTTGATTGTAATTTGTAATGCATTTGTAATGTATAATATATCGTGTATTTGTACTTATATCGTGTTGTTATTTTACCATATTTTAAATTTAAGTATTATTTCATATCTAAAGAAATAAGTTGAAGATATTTTCGTGACTAATAAATTTTAAAAATACGATAGTCAAAGAAATACGTAGAAGATATGTTCGTAAGAAATAAATAATAAGAGTACACAAATAAGCATAAGCAAATACCAACAAATGTAGTAACAGTGCAAAATATAACAAAACGATAGTAAAAGCAAGTCAACTACAACTCAACATCCGAAACATGGTCCGAAATGTCCAACTGACTGTTCCAATCCTCGATGAGGCGATCCCAATCTGTACATGCAAGTCTTGTATCCTCAGTCGGCATCCTCTCTCTGTCGCAAGAACGGCTGCGTACACCGTATCGCCCTACTCATCCACTGTATGTAAAATAAAAATTAGCGTACATTAACAATAATAACAAAATATACATTACAATTACAAATAAAATTAGATAAACTTACCGCATCGGCACATGTCCTATCCAGTGGTCTCTCCGGTCTCGGAATGATACCGTGTACGATAAGTGGATGTGAGCACCTACCGAACCACTGCAAATAATCTGCATCACAAGTGGAGGGGTCGCGGCTACGACTCAGATTGTCCAGGTGAAGTCGTCCTACTCTCGGAAATGTCCTTCAAACCGATTCCACGAACAAAGCGCTATGCCTGACGTCGTACGTCGTCGCAGTCGCAGACCATACTACATGCTCGGACGTCGGGATGTCAATCGGGATCACCTGAACGTAACCTAACTGACGTAACACGCGATCAGGTAAATAAGGCTTTGTGATATTCCTATAACGAATAACACCCATAAATGTAGTCCTCGGCACAGGTACAACAGGCTCAGGATCATACGACAACCACTCCACCTAAACGTTTATACGTTAATAATAATAAAGTTAAAATTTAAATAAACGTGAATGATATATACATTATATACCTGCAATGCAGTCATCTGATCTAGCCGTCTACGAATAGAAAGAATTCGACCCTCGCTCTTATCCTCGGCCCGGACAGCCCACATACGCGAACGAGGATGACCACGCTCAATAATTTTTCGCTCCCGATGCGGGCGGAAAGCAGGAAATTACTCATAAATCCAAGCCTGCAGCAGTGTGAGATAACCCGTAATCCCAGAACAATCAGCACGACTCGATATACCCAGCTGACGATATATGCCAACGTCGCGGACCCCCACGAGTACTGACCAATGGTATCTGGCTCCCTCGCCTCCAGTAGGTCACGTGATCTGACTCTGGAACTACTCTTGTCGACAAACAAGACGCAGCCTAGCAATAAGAAGAGGTAAGCAGTCATCTGCGTATCCTCAGTCCGTGGTGGTCGCCCTCGTCTGCAACACTCGTCCACAACATCGATACTAACACCACCGACACTCCAAAATGAGCTATCCTGCCCAAGAACCTCCAGGCTGACACCCAGCAACTCAGATACATATAAATTCAGCTCAGATGTTGGCGCCTGCGCACTGACCATAGGACCCTCATCAGGAATGTGCAGAATCTGAAAGACGTCATGCAACATGATTGTCATCTCTCCGAACGGCAAGTGGAAAGTGTTGGTGTCAGGCTGCCACTACTCCGCGAAAGCCGAAATCAACGACATGTCGATGCAAGAAAATATGTTGTACGGCAAGTGACCCAATCCACTGTCATCACCAAACGTCATGCCTGCAATGTCGTACAGGCTCTGTGCCGATTATGGCACTTCAAGACCTTCCGATCCTTGTCATCCCAGATGCGTCTGGCGATGTGGCATTCGAAAGTCGGAATGACGCTGCCATCTAGAGGACCACTGGGCATAATATCCGTGACGATCCAAGAGTCATCCTCACCCTTCTTCTTCTTCTGAGCTCGGGCGTCTGCAGTGCACGAACTCGAATCACCGGTCACAAACCGGCCACTTCGATCCTTCCTAATGACCCACTCAACCGAAGTATCACAATGTCGCCTCTGTCCTCGACCGGACTGATGTATCGCCTCCTCCTGTGGCCCCAAGTCATACCGGGCCCCATCGTCACGCTCGTCGTGACTCTTCAACTCATTTGAATCATCCTCATCGTCGAAAAAATCATCAGGTGTCTGATGACGACGTAACAAATCTCTCTCCTAACTGAAGCAGAAATACCACGTGTACAAGGATGACGAGGACGTGACTCGTCTGCTACGCTACGTACCGCGCGTAAGGGAATTGATTTCCTTTTTTCTCCACGGTAACCCGATGACTATTAATTCAATTTTAAAAATAAAAATTTATTAATGGATTTACTAAAATAATTAAACTAATTATTAACTTAATAATCGATTTATTTAGCAATTATCACAATTAATCAATAATCCTTTACTAAAATCGTACACAACTAATTATTAACATAATAATCAATTTATTTAGTGATTATCACAACTTTTAATCTATAATTCATTACTAAAACTAACTATTAACTTAATAATCGATTTATTTATTAATTATCACAATTTATAATCAATAAAGGATTTACTAAACTAATTTAATTCATTATTAACATAATATTCAATTTATTTTAAATTTATCACAATTTATAATCAATTTAAAATTTTAAAAAAAAACTCCTGGGCGTCTGCGGGAGACGCCTGCCCTACGTGGGAGGCGTCTCCCGCAGACGCATATACCAATAGTTGGGCGTCCGCGGGAGACGCGGGAGACGCCCGACCCAATTTTTTTTTAAATTAATTAAAATAAACAGGGCAATTTACCAGATGTGAGTAGTCCGGGGCGTCTGCTGGTTCGTTTCCTGGCCTCCTAGACATTATATCTGTTGAATAGAAGAGTTATATGAAGAGAAAATTGTGTTAAAAGAGTGAAATGAAGAGTTATATAAGTAGAAAGGGTAGATGTGCAAAATGGTAATCTGTTGGGGCGATTTAAGTAGTTTTACGATGACGAATAGCAGTTCAGTTAAACTATCTAGTAGATATGGAATCAGGGTCGATTCGAATCCGGCTCAACTTGACTTGAACTGAAACGATAACAATACGATAAGATAGTCTTGAAAACTTGAAATTAGAATGCCTATGCAAAGACGAGTCAAAGCAAATTCAAGGAGTTATCGGTATTCGAAGATCACTCGCGTTAGATAATAGTCTCACATAAAAGAATTTGTGAGTATGCTTGTAGGTTGTAAGTTGATGGGTCTTTCTACTCATCATAAATTGATTTTGAATTGGATACCCACACTTCAATAACTCATGTAACCTAGGGGTAAGTCTGGTAGAAGTACTAATTACCACTAATTGTTGTGGATAACAACCGCGTACTTATTGTACTTGATAAAAAAAATCCAAGTTGGACTGATTGAGCTCAGCCCAGCTATCAATGGGCCGAACTCGGATTTTATTGGGCTAGGCCCAATAAGGATCAAGACCGAAGTATGAATCCAAGCCTAATTAATACTCTATCAACCGTACATATCACCTGTTTCACGATGATTACTTCTTAAACTAACAAAAGGGCATTTTTTGCCCAAAGAAACTACGGTTTGGTGGATTTGAGAAAATACATTTTGTGAATTATTCTTTTGGGTTCTTTTGGTAAGAAAGGAAGACGATGATGATGCATGGTGAGCGTAAAATGAGGATCTAAGAGTAAAAAGTTAAATTAAGATATCTTAGTTGACAATAAATCAATAAGAGGAAAGTGTTACAGAGTTCAGCTTCTGGTAGTTAAGGGCGAAACTGTGACATACCTTATAATTGAGGGGTATAAATTGTAATTTACCCTAAAATCTATTATGTCGTGGGGGCACTTACAAATACGTACAAGAGCTACTAAACTTTTCAAAGATGGATTGCCTAAAGTCCAAAAAACTTTTTAATCTCTATTGCCCTAGTTAAAGATTGAGTATATAACAATATAAAATAGCTATCCTAGTACTTATACGTGGATCAATATGTTTGCTACAGGCCAGTTCTAAGAAGTCTTAGATGCTTGATTAGATTACCAGTAGAGATAGATCTGTGCATATGTTATCTAATGACCTGAACTTATGTTTATGTCACTTGTTAGTATATGTACACAGTTTAGTACGTATGTTTGCACATCAGCACACAGCACTGCATGCCCTACACACAAGGTAACTCATGCAATTAGTCAACCATCTATACATCTCTATATATGTATCTAATTAACCAAATCGATCCTTAGTTACCCTAATCGATCCAAATATAATTCGACATGGTAGAGTGTCTTCCATCTCAGCGTTTACACGGACCGATGTGGAAGGGTTCGTTTATGATTTTTTAAAATTATTCATACACTACCACTATGACCGACGTGGTAGGGACCCTATCACGTCGGCTAAAAACTAAGCCGACGTTGTAGTGTAACCCTACCACGTCGGCCCATAACTAATCCGACGTGGTGGGGTAACCCTTAACGTTTCATATTCTCAAACCCAATTCGAGAAACACAGAACCCTTTGTCTCGCAGTCCAGAGCATTCATCTTCACTTACTCATGTGACATCTCCTTACTTCCCAAGCATTCCTCATCCCTTACTTCCCACGAGCGACTTCTCCCTCCGCCAACGCCGAAGTGTAAGTCTTCGACTATAATATTTACTTTTTATTGCTTTTTGCAATATTACTTTTGTTTCTTGGTTGAAAAATGCTTGTTTGCTCGAAAACTTCTTTCATGTCAAGTTATTTGGCTATTAACATACATATGGAAATGCATTACGAGTTTCGTGTTTTCTTTGGCGAATAACATACATTTGGAAGGCAAAAATTAGTGTTTGAATATATGTCTTCCACGTCGGTGTTCAATTTATCCGACGTCGTAGGGGGTATCCCATGTCGGTGTTAGATTTATCTGACATGGTAGGGTATTCGAAAAAACATCCGCCTCAGAATTCTGATTGGTTTTGTTTGAGATTCATTCTGCAATTTTTTCATCCTTTATGGAGTTCATAGTCATTAACCATATTTAAAATGGCTCCAACCTTCGATCAATATCTCATTCTTCTTTCATGTTAATGGCTCCCAGCAAGAAAAAAACACCTCCAAAATGTCAATGAAGCCTCCACTTCGGTTCCTCCACTGGGAGAACTCTTATGTTAGAGTTTCAACAAAAAGTAAAACGTGAAAGTCCATTGCCTTTGGACTTTGATCATCTATTAGAGCCGATCGGAGAGAATAAAATTTATTGGCCCAGTTATTTGGGTATTGTCGTTAGGACAAATGTTGATATTTGTATTTAAAATTAGTCACAAGTTGATTCTTCTCTAAAAGAACAAATTTGGGAGGATATAATGGTATGTATTTGTTTATTAGTTTTATTTAAAATTTCCTCTCTTATTGATTCTAATTTTCAAGTTTTTTTTGGTTGTAGGCTAAATTCATTTTTGAATCCACTAAAACGTTGAAGGTTAAGTGGATTTCCTATGTTGGTAACCGATGAAAAGATTTTAAAACAAAGCTCACGTACATGTTTATCTTTGGGGAATATAAGGATCGTGACCCTTGTGCTACTTACAGTTTCATTTGCCGAAGACATGGGCTGAGTTCAAAAGAACCAGACTTTCTCCATAATTTATGGTATTATATACTCAATCTTTTTAATACGTAGAATTTATAATTTGATAATTAATCCATTATATTCTTTTTCAGGAAATACGAGAGTAGAACCAGAAACGACAATTTAGTAATAAGTTTCAGCATAGATTGTCCAGAGGGGGTTACCGCAAACTTGAGGAGACTATGATGATGGAAAAAATTTCCAAACAAAAAGAAGAAGTTGTGCAAGGGGGTATGAGTGAAGAACATGCAAGTAATTTGTCACCTCCATCTCCGATATCTAGAGAAGAAAAGTGGAAGCGAGCTCGTATTACTGCGGAAGACAATTACATTAATGAAGAGTCTGGACTAGTTGCCTCCAACATTGTAAGTTAATTTAATTTTTATGTTTTGTGTACGTATGTGGTTATTAATTAATACAAAATTTAAAATTAATTATTATAGGATGAACTTTCAATGAAAGCTTCCCAAAGAGAATTTGTTTCAGATGGAAGAAATGATATATTGTCCACAACCTTGGGTAAGGACGAGCATCCTGGGCGAATACGCGGTGTAGGTAGTCGGATAGGAGTACGTCGGTATTTTTGGTCATCATCATCCTCACGAAGTCATTCCCAAGTTAATCACGTGATATGCGACGAGAAGATTCATCACATGGAAAACCTGGTCAAGAGTTTGTATAAACACCTTGGAGTTTCCACCGATATTGCCTCCGATGTACAAACCCCCCGTACTGCTTCTAGTGTACAACCTCCACAGGTGTTCCCCCAAGAAGTATCTGAGCAGGACACTCTTGGCCATTTTGAGGTAAAATTATAAATTCTAAGTATTTATTTTTTGCTTTGCAGTGCAGTACATGTGATAAATTTGTCTTGAAATTTATAGGATGAAGCCTAATGTGAAGTCTTTGTGAATGATCCAGATATGTGAGTTGTACACCCTAAAGTTGCATCATGGTGAACAAATTCAATCCAACAATTTGAAGGTGACTTTGGATAAATTTGTGTGTGGTG
Organism: Triglochin maritima; assembly: GCA_963682175.1. Taxonomy (NCBI): domain Eukaryota; kingdom Viridiplantae; phylum Streptophyta; class Magnoliopsida; order Alismatales; family Juncaginaceae; genus Triglochin; species Triglochin maritima. Next base: position 38,887,878 of record OY821783.1, read on the forward strand.
ATGCGCACTCCTACCAATTCCTGAATTGGAAGTTCAGACGGTGGGAAATGCTGAAGGATGGGTGTTGCAATGGCCTCGTTCATTAATTAAAATAAATGAAAATGTATCAACTTTAAATTTAATAATTGCCTAAATGGTTGATATATAGTAATCATGTAAAGAAGTTCTAATAATATAGTTTTTTAATTTTAAAAGGTTGAAGGTTCAACATCCAAGAATTTTGAAACTGAAATTGTATTTGACGAGAGACAATTTCCTCAGAATTGTCAAACGTTATACAATTTCATACGACATAAGGATGATGATTCTTATGTTCAGTGTGATGAATAAAGAAATTGTAGGAAAAATGACCGACGATGGCATCAGATCTGCGTTGTATGTCATAATATCCGATGTCATGCAATTTTTGAGGATGGAAAAGTTGCGTATAACAATCATCCAAGTTCAAATCAAGTAAGTAATTTTGTCCTTTTTATATTAATTATGATAATTACGAATTCTTTGATATTAGTTATGATATTTCTTTTTGAATAGGCTTTTCTACGAATTGCCTCGTAGGAAAAAAATGGTTATTTGTGTCCCACAATTTTCATGTTTCAAGGCAATTCAAGTAAAGACAATAGATCACAAAAAATGCTATGATTATGTCTGAAATGGAGAAGCATTTTTTCTAGCACCATATTGGGAGGTGTAAGTATTTCATTATATTTTATATTACTTATTATGTTAGTTTTAGGGAGTATAACAAAGTTATTTAACATGATTGATTTATAGTGATCATTGGATGTTGGTTGTTTTGGTTCCTAGTCTTAATATTGCATATTGGTTTGATCCTCTAGCATCAGATAAACCAAGGAAAATATTGAAGAATATTGTTCAGTTGTTAGTTTCTTTTAGTATAGTTCATTTAAATTTATTAACTAATTTTTCAATAGTTGCATATATTATTAAAACGTCTATCCATTTGTGTAATTTTGACCGAGCCATGGATATATATAAAATGTTGGGTCGAAGGAGTAGGAAGAAGCTAACTACTAGTCATGCCATGAAGGTAAAATTGTTCATTATTAAAGTAAACCATGAAACAATTAATTCGCATCTATTTCGATATAATTTGCATTGTTTCAATATAATTAATCATGATTTTTTTGTAAATGTTGTAGTACCGTAAACAAGTTGGAAATACTGAATGCGGTTACTACGTAATGACTTATATGGAACAAATTGTCAACTTGGGATTGGATGAATGTGATTTATGATAGGTATCTTCAATATGTAACTCCACATTTTAGGTTATTTTAATTATTTAAATATTTAATTTATTTTTGTAGATTTTTGAGCCTGACCTTAAACCATTTTCGCAAGAAGAGATAGATCAAACACGAGAGAGGTGGTCTACTTACTTTGTTAGTCGTATTTTACAAAATCCACTATAATCACAATCATTAATTTCTTATATTTAAATAGTGGATGAATGTTGTGTTTAAATAATGGATGAATACGAGTTACATTTCTGTGTTGGACATAAGTAAAATAGTGTGTTAATGTTGTGTTAGACATTTCTGTGTTTAATACAAGTTACATTTATGTCTTGGACATTTTTTTGTTGGATGCGAGTTAAATTTCTGTGCATGGGTTTTGAATATGAAACAAAATGAAAAGAACCCGAAATTGATTATGGTCTACCACGTCGGATTTACTTCATATCCGACGTGGTAGACCGATTATCACGCCATATATGCATGACATCTGACGTGGTAGACCCAGTATTAATTTTGGTCGAACAATTATATAAATTGGATGTGAGTTACATTTCCGTGGAGGGGTTTTGAATCTGAAATAAAACGAAAAGAACTCGAAATTGATTATTGTCTACCACGTCGGATTTATTCATATCCGACGTGGTAGATCGATTATCACGTCGGATATGCATGACATCCGATGTGGTAGACCCAATATAATTTTGGTCGAACAATTATATAAATTGGATGTGAGTTACATTTCTCTGGAGGGGGTTTGAATCTGAACCAAAACAAAATAGAACCCAAAATTGATTATGGTCTACCACGTCGGATTTTCTTCATACCGGACGTGGTAGATCATTATCACTTCGGATTTGCATGACATCCGACGTGGTAGACCCAATATGAGAACAATTATATAAATAAGATGTGAGTTACATTGCTGTGTAGGGTGTTTGAATCTGAACCAAAACAAATATAACCTAAAATTAATGATGATCTACCACGTCGGATTGCCTTCATATCCGACATGGTAATGCTTATTTTTTAGTCAAACCCTAGTAGCCAACCCCTCAGTCATAAATCCCATAACACCTCTCTGAGCACATTGCGGCCTCCGATCTATCTGCTAGCTTATTTTGCTTCTCAGACTAACATCCTCCTATCTATCTGATCTCCGTCCAGTTCAGGCTCACATCAACTCGAACAATGTCCCTCTTTTAGATGATTTTTGGTGTTTTCTCTTATTTGGTTGATTTTGTGGATATTGTCTGCTTATTTTGTGAATCTTGTGGCTCACCCCTCAGACCTAAACCCCATAACACCTATCCGAGCACACCGCAGACAGACTCTGATATCTCTCTCTCTCCGTCGTCTTCAGGCTCACATCAACTCGAACAAGGTCCCTCTTTTACACGATTTTTGATTTCTCTTTTTTGGTTGATTTTGTCGATCTTGTATGCTTATTTTTTGTTGATCTATCCACTTCTCTGATTTCTAATGGTTTCTTGTGATTTTGTGGATATGCTTATCTTGCCCGAATTTTAAGGGTTTCTTGTGATTTTGTGGATCTGCTTATTTTGCCTGTGGATTTTGGATTTGGTTAATTTTGTGTTAATAGGTAGCGGTTAATATAAAATTACTATATATGGGTTCATTTTATATCATGATTTTTTGTGTTGTTGTGTAGATAAAAATGATTTGAAATTGGATTTTTGCAAGTCGATTGAGTAATGAGCATGAGTACGGAGTTGATAAATTCCTAGACTTTGCACAAAAGAATGCGCATTTTAGAAACGAAGGAAAAGTCTTTTGTCCGTGTAGGAAGTGTCTTAACAGGTTCTTAAGAGATGTAAAAGAAATCAAAACTTATCTGTTTGAGAAAGGTTTTGATGAAGGTTCTACGTGTTGGATATGATATGGTTAGAATGAAATACGTAAAGAAAGTGATAGTCCTTCACAGAAAGATGTTAATGGTGATGATCGGTTAGAAGATATGATTTGAGATGTTGCCGAAAAGTTTGATGATAAACCACAAGTACTTAGTAATTTGTTGTTAGACAATGAAAAACCTATGTATCCGGGTTGCAATAATTTCAGTAGATTGTCTGCAGTGTTACAGTTATATACATTGAAAGCCTCGAACGGTTGGAGTGATGTCAATTTTACTACCTTACTTAAGTTATTAAAAGAAATTCTTCCAGAAAACAACGAACTTTCTGACCGTACATATGAGGCAAAAAAAAATCTTACGCAGTATAGGAAAATACATACATGCCCTAATGATTGCATATTATATAAGGCTCAATATGAAAATCTGCATTATTATCCGCTTTGTAACGTGTCACAGTATAAATAAAAGAAAATTGTGAGTGGTGATATACCAGTATAAGGGCCGCCTGCGAAGGTGTTGTGGTATCTTTCGATCATTCCAAGGTTGAAACGTTTGTTTGCCTGCCCCCACGGATTCAAAGAATTTGACCTGACACGCAGATCGTGATAAAACGGATGATGAGATGCTTCGACATCCTTCTGTTTCTCCGCAGTGGAAGAAGATCGATTCAGAATTTCCAGTGTTCGGTCAAGAATCCAGAAATCTAAGACTTGGTCTGTGTACTGATGGAATGAATCCTTACGGGAGTTCGAGTAGCCTTCATAGTTCGTGGCATGTTCTACTAGTGATGTTAATCTACCTCCATGGTTAATCATGAAATATAGATACGTGATGTTGTCATTAATGATTGCTAGTCCAAAACAACCAGACAATGACATAAATGTGTATTTGGCTCTCCTAATTGATGACTTGAAGAAATTGTGGAATGATGGTGAGCAAGTGTGGGGTGCTTACCGTCAATAGTCATTTACAATGCGTGCAATGATATTTTCCACAATTAATGACTTCCATGGATATGAAAATATGTCTGGCTATTATGTGAAAGGACACAAAGCATGTCCTATTTGTGAAGAAAACACATGTTCTTTGCAGCTTGTGCATGGCAGTAAGACAATGTATCTTGGTCATCACAAATTTTTCTTATGAGTCATCCGTATCGTAAAATGAAAAAGACATTTAAGGAGAAGCAAGAATTCGAAGAACCTCCTACAGAAATCAGTGCAAGACAAGTTCTTGAGAGGGTGAATAACATTCAATGCAAATTCGGCAAGCCTTACAAACGCGAAAATGATAAGAGTAGCTGGGGAAAAAATCCATTTTTTAAACCTTCATTATTGGGAGACTTTAGAAGTCCGACAATGTATTGATGTGATGCATGTCGAAAAAAATATTTGTGACAGCTTGTTACGAACTCTTCTTAACATACCGGGTAAGACTAAAGATGGATATAATCCTAGACTTGATTTACTTGAACTTAGTATTCGAGCAAAATTGGCACCAGAGAGTAAAGGTACTCGTAAGTATTTACCACCAGCTTGTTACAATCTGTCCAGAAAGGAGAAATTAGCTTTGTGTCAATGTCTACATGATGTTAAAGTGCTGCAGGGGTATTCATCAAATATTAGCAGTCTTGTTTCAATGAAAGATTTGAAACTAATTGGTTTGAAGTCTCATGATTGTCATGTGTTGATGCAACAGTTGTTACCGGTTGTCATTAGATCGATATTGCCGAAACACGTCACACATCCTATTATCAAATTGTGTTTGTTCTTCAACAAGATTTGCAGCAAAGTAATTGATCCAAAGTATTTGGATAAGTTGTAGAATGAAGTAGTTGTTACGATTTGTCAGTTGGAGATGTACTTTCCACCGTCTTTTTTTGACATTATGGTTCATTTAGTGATTTATCTGGTTAGAGAATTTAAGTTACTCATGCTAGTATTTTTGAGGTGGATGTATCCTTTCGAGCGTTACATTGGTGAGTTGAAATATTATTGTAAGAATCGACGAATGCCAAATGTGAGTATCGTTGAAGGCTACATAGCTCAAGAGGTGATTGAGTTTTGTAATGAGTACTTGACTCATATTAAGAGTGTGGGACTTCCTAAGAACAGACATGAAGATAGGATTGAAGATAAAGGTACGCGTGGTCCAAAGATGATAAGTCCAAAAGGTGAGGATCTCTTTAAAGCGTATTTCTATGTGTTTGTGCAATTCTGATGAAGTCCAACCTTATTTGGATGAGCACATGACCATAGTGAGGGAAAAAATCCTTCTTGAACTGATCAACAAGTAATTAATGCTCACAATAAGGCTTTCGTTGATTGGTTTTAGGGAAACTGTGTACAACTGTAAGACCAAATCCTATAGTAACATCTTATAATGACTATGATATCAATGTTTTTTCTTTCTATACCAGAATGGAGGACAAGAAAAGCACAATGCAAAATAGTGGGGTCACTTTGGTAGCTGAATCGTTACACATCTCTAGTTCGAAAGATAGAAATCCAATATATGCCAATATGTCTTATTATGGTCAGATTGAAAAAATATGAGAGTTGAATTTTACTAAATTCAGTGTTGCGGTATTTAAATGCAAGTGGGTGGACAACAAGAACTGTCTTCAAGTCGATGATTTAGGGTTTATTTTGGTAAACCATAAAAAAGAAGGTTTTAAGGAAGATCCTTTCATTCTGGCATCTCAAGCAAAACAAATATTTTATGTAAAAGACATGTGTGCTAAAGAATGGTCGGTAGTTTTAGAAGGAAAACGACAAATTGTGGCTGAAGAAGATGTTAATGAGATTGGAGAAATTCCCTCGTTTGCACAAGTACCTGAACTTAAATCGCTTGATGACGACAAAACTGTTGACAACTTAATTATCCGAGATGATCATCATGAAGGAATATGGATCGAGGATCCTATGAGCAAAAAACAAAAACGTCAAAACTAAAATTTGATTGTATATTGTAGTATTAACTTGATGCATTTGTATGTTGAATTGAATGTTGTGCATTTGATAGATATGATTGTTGTTATTGCTGGACTGAATATGAATGTCGTGAGAACTACATACTTGTTTGGTAGATATGAATATTGTGAATTGCTTGATTGAATATGAACTGCAGCGTTTGAGTCTGAATATGAACTGCAGGGTTAGAGTCTAAAATAAAGGTATCAAACAAACAAAAAAATAAAAAAATAAAAGAAATATCCTACAACATCGGTCTCATAACAAACCGACGTTGTAGATAATCTAGCACGTCGGTTGTCAATACCACCAACGTTGTAGGATATTTATTATTATTATTAAAGAACCTACCACATTAGTCGTCAATACCACCGACGTTGTAGGATATTTCTGTTATTTTTATTAAAAACCTTACCACGTCTGTTTTATAAAAGGACCGACGTGATAGGGTTCATACTACCTTGTCGGCCTTATAAGAAAGCTGACGTTATAGAGGGTCCACTTGTACCTCCTTTACCACGTTATTGAGGGTCTACTGTTGCTTTTTGGCCCTTTAATCTTAATTTTGATGATTAACAAACTAATATGATGCACAACTACAATTAGAACATCACCCAATCATATTGTCAAATTGCATAGATATTGTGTATTCCTGACAATGTAGGTGATCAAACCAATGGACTAATCAACTTCAAGATCAAGGCTCAAGACTTGTAATCAAAGCTCAAGGACTTCATATGTAATTTTCTATTTATTTGAGTTATAGGATCAAATGTACACTTGATGCACAAAAGGATAAACTTGTCTCTGTCGGTTGACCGTTTGCCTCTCGGTCTATTGAACTTGTTCACAACGGATGACCGAGTTTCCCTTGGTGAACCGTGTTCTTAGAGTCAATAACGACTTGATCTTCCTGGAATCCTTGTTTCGGTGAACCGAAGTGTTCTCGGTCAACCGAATTTAATTGGTCGATATTAGGAAAAAGTGACTGGAAGTTGGTCAACGGTTATCCGACTTATATTAATCTGAGAAATTAACCCACATTTTGTCGGACGACTGTTGGTGTTTCGGTCGACCGAATTTGCCCTGAATTCTGCCCGAGCTTAAGCCGCTTCTTGTTTCTTATTGGTCCAAACCTCACCAACTCACCAAAACAACTCTATTTGTTTTGAAGGCTATATAAGCTTCATTAAAGAGACACATTCACTCCTCTACTTTCCAAAAATCAATCATATTCTTGTGCTATCAATCTTCAAGCCTTCAAAGCTCCACCAACTCTCAAACTTCCATTAAATTCACTCCAAGCTTAGTTCCAATCCTTGAGTGCATTCAAGTTACAGTTTGACAAACTCATTCAATTTCCATTGTGTTGTAAAGTTTCGAGGAAGCACCCTCTTAGGTTGCGAGAGGAGATCCGAGCAAGGCAAGGGTGTTCACAAGGCTTCGATTGTAAGAGAGTTTATCTTCGACCCGGAGCGAAGATAATATTGAATTCTCAAGTATGAATCGGAGGATCGATCAGAACTTGAGGAGAGGACTAGATCACGGTGGTGTGATCAAACTTCTATAAATCTCCGGAGTTATCTTGTGGTTTGCATTCTTTCTCTTACTATTTTAATTGCGCAATTGTTTAGGAAAATTAGCAAATAATTTATTCACCCCCCTCTAGATTAGTGACCGATCAACTTACACCTACCACGTCGGTATCACAACCGACGTGAAAGGGTACTCATTTATAACGTCTCCCGCATACCACGTCGGTCAGGGAAGACGGTCAACCCGACGTTGTAACCCCTTAATATCCGACGTAGTAATCATTTTTTGCAGCAGTGGTACTAATATACATAGTTTGAAGATCACCGTTAACAACAAACATGATGATGAAGTTCAAAATGGTGGTAATAGTGATTTCAAGCGCATGGTTAGTATGCATGTAATGGTATACAATGTTGTGTATTCAATTTAGAAGGTAATAATATATTTTAGTTTTTACATTTATAGATTGTTAATTTGCAGACACGATGAGTCTTCCATCATGTCACTTTTGTTATTTGAGTTATAATTTGAAAGGAAAATTTGACCAATTATTTTCTAAGTTACTAAATCTTTGAAAAAAAAATTACATTTTGACTATCTTTAGAAAATACGTTTATCTTTCCACTTCTCCAAAATACCCCTGCCTAAATTATGTGGGATCATTCACTTCCAATCCTTCTCATTTTTTCTCTTTTTCTTTCAGCCCTCAAAAATCGTGCAGTGAAAAGTTCATATCGTGCAAATATCGAGCGCATAGACTTTATAGTTCTTCACACACAGACGCTTCGAATTATGTTCATCATAAAACACCCTAAAAATCAAGTATTGAAAAAACACAACTTTTCAAAAATCAAAATTATCGAGGACATATCGCGCACACATCGAGCTCATCGACTTTATTGTTCTCTACATTGAAACCTAGGGTTGAGCATGGACCGGTCCGATTCTGGTTCGGTCCGGACCGGAACCAATCGATCCGGGTTCCGGTACGGACATTTCTGAAAATCCGGTTCCGGTCATGTCCGGACCTGATGCACAGCTCTACTGAAACTATTCGAATTCCGTTCGACATAAAACATCTTAAAAATGTACAAACTAATTCTATCGAACCTCTATTGAGCATATAAAAACAACCTAAATATTAAATTGAAATAAACTCTACAAACTGTTGTCGGAGTTTTATCGAGCTCACATGTAAAATGAATCATGCATATCGAGCACAACAATCGAGTTCTTATTGAACTGATCATATCGAATTCATAGAACTTCGTTGGAAACACAAAAGATCAGTTCAACTTACATCGATTCAATCCATTGCACAAAACACTCAGTCTAATCCTATCGAGCTCACATGCAAAAACCTCACGATGGAATTGAATTTTCAACTTTTTGTGTACGTCATGAGAATGACGACTTGGTGAAATTAATGTAACAATTACGTTAAGCCATGTTTACACCCATCACGACGTACATTAGTATTCATCCCGCTTATAGTTCAAAAAGTCTAAGATGCTTAATTAGATTAGTAATAGTAAAAATGGAAATATATCTATAGCTGCTTCAGTTTTCTAGAATCATGCATTGCCGGTGCTCCGGAGAACCGATAGAACCAATTCTCACCGGAGAACAGATGAAATTCAATGTTACTATATATGGAGACTCAGGCTGGGGCCAACGCTTAACATAGGTGTTAGGGGCCATTGTTAGCTTTTGTAATTAAGCACTTAAATAAAGAATAAACAAGGGGTTGGGATTTTTGCTTGTGTACACTTGTAAAGTCCTGTTATTGGACCTTTGCTCACCTATAATTTTATATTGTCCTTGTGCACTTGCAAATCACAGATTTTACGTTTATACACTTTCTTATTTTCCCCGTTAAATTTCAACCAACGCCGTAAGTAAAAATTAACGTCCCGTTACAAAGTTCAATCATGAGACCTTAATCTTCTTAATCCTTATCGTAATTAAACCCTCAATCTCGTCCTTCTCTCCCAAAACCCCCAATTCCCTCCAAACCCACCAAACCTTCGTTCCCGATCTCTCAACGCCAACTACCTCTCCGGACCCGTCCACCTCTTCCCGAACCCCACCACCCTCTTCCCCAACCCCACATCCTCTCCCCCAACCTGACCTCTCATCCCGAACTCAAGCGTCCTCTTCTCCAACCCGACATCCTTTTCCCGATGTTGTCTTCCGGCAACTGCCCGTCTATTCCTCTCTCCGACGTTCCCACCTGCAAATGTGGACTTCCGGCCAAGATCCAAGCGTCGAACAAGGTTGGATTGAATTTACTATTTTGGTTTGATGAGTTTAGAATATAGTATGCATTGTTGATTCTTGAATACATATATTAAAGTAACATTTCTTCATCCTATAATTGAAGGATTATAATTAGTCATTTACCCAAAAGTTAGTTCAACCAATTAAAGTAATAAAGTATAATGTCTAAATTAATCTCGACCAGACACTATTAAGGGGAAGACATGAAGTCATCCACCAATGGAATGATGTCGGCTTTAAGTATATGTTCGCCATTTTTTCTCCGTAATTTACATTTTTCATGATAATCAGAACATATATAAAAGTTGCAACTACCAAGAAAATGCATCATTGAATAAAAGGTCTCACAAGTCGCGATCACAAAAACACTTCAAAAACAAAGAAATTTCAAGTTGTACAAGTAACTTTTCATCTTAAGTTTCTTTGCAATTAATCAAGCAACACAGTAGTTATATCAATGTTTTTATTGTACCAATAATTGTTTTTTTTGTAGAGTTCTGATTCGTGCGACCTTACGACGACACGAAGAAACCGGTGATGGAAAATTTTACTTTGATTAATGATAAGATGGAGTATTGCTTGGACGAGCCTCTCAATGTTCGGGTCGGGGAGATGCATGTGTTGCTTTATGATAAGATGTTGTAGTCCTTGTTCTGTTCTTAAAGTTGGTTGCTTAGAATAAGGTTTAACTGAATCTGTTGGATTTGTTCTCTGTCGAGAAGTTTGAATCTTTGACGTTTTAATTGAATCTTTATTGGTGAAATATTCATCTCGTTTATTTGATCAATGTTTGCGTGTGATTGAGAATAATGGTGGTTAATTTAATTCAGATATTTCATTTCTGTTTTGTAATCTTTGTGGTCGGCTTTCGGAAGAAATGAAATGCAAGCATTGCGGTGGTGGTAATGTTTGTGATGGTAGTGGTGGTCAACTGGATTCTTCTACTTTGGGTGTTGAATCCTCTCCAAGCTACGGTTAGCTAATTATTATCCATTTTGTTTGGTTTTTTCTAAGTGTTTGAGTTTTCTTGATTAACAACTTTGATTTGTGTCTGTAGGCTAAGAGTTTCTTAGATAGAGGTGGGTGGATTTCTTTGTTGCTCCAAGAAGTACTTCGTTATCTTTTGTTGTGTTTGCATCTATTCGGAAATCCTAACTGTTGTTGGTTCAAGAATGTGTTTCTGGGTTTGATGTGCATGGTTTGGTTAGGAAATAAAATATGTTCGCATTCTCAATTTGGTTACCATATCTCTCTCCAAATCTCTCTCTGAAGTTTTCACGTGGAAATCTTAACCCCTTGAATTTCACTGTTGCATATTTCAGAAACAAAATCATGTCATATTACCTGCAATAAACAGTTCAAAAACTAACAGTGTTCAATACCCATCCATTTTGATTTTCTTACACCAAATCCATCCTGCATCACAACTGAATTAAAAAAAAAAACTGAACTAAACTGAACTAAACTGAACAATCTAATAATATAACAACTACAAATGTTCTATATCTTCAGAAACTTAATAAGTCATCTTCTAATAAGTCATCTTCAGATATCTCTATATCCTGATTTCTATATCTAATTTATCTCAAAAAGGCATCTTCTAATAAGCCATTTGTAGTAGTATAACAACCTTGTTATGAAAGTCCAAAAAATGCATGCCTTGTGAAGCATGCTGGTACAAATTACAAAACTGTAAAAAATCAGACAAACATATGGTCATAGACATGCAAGGGACTCCAAAGGCTCTTCAGAACTTCTTCAAGGCACATTATATCTATTTAACCAAATAAACAATTACAACCACTATCTCTCTGAATCTACCAGGTCTGAAAGTCACCTGAAACTAAGCATCAATTAGCAATCTAAGAAGCAAAATACATATTATTTTATAGAATGGGAAGCAAAATGCAGATTATTTTATGAAATGGTGGGAGTACAACAAACAAGCTAAGAAACTCAGACAAGCTCCGATTATTTTATTAACAGTCTGAGGTTCTTACTATCTTGAGTCAATGCTAATACCACATGTTCAGCACATGTTCTGCAGGAACACAAATCCCACCTCCTGACTACTGAGTGAATGCTAATAGTACACCTATCTGGGAATTATAATTTTCAAAAAAAAAGGTTGAACTAGTCCACTTCTTGTGTGCATTATATCGAGTGGTACGACGAAGACGAACTTCACGCAAGGGTGGCTGCCGTGGAGCGGAAGGCGGCCGGAGCAAACTACTGGGTTGAAGAAATGTAGATTCCGCAGGAGGTGGACGGTACACGATCGGGTTGGAGAAGAGGACGATTGAGTTCGGGATTGAGAGGTCGGGTTGGGGAAGAGGATGTGGGGTTGGGGAAGAGGGCGGTGGGGTTCGGGAAGAGGTGGACGGATCCGGAGAGGTAGCTGGCGTTGAGAGATCGGGAACGAAGGTTTGGTGGGTTGGAAGGGAATTGGGGTTTTTGGGAGAGAAGGACGAGATTGGGGGTTTGGTTAGTGTTACTGTGGTAGTATTGGGTCGAGTTTAATTACGATAGGGATTATGAAGATTAAGGTCTGATAATTGAACTTTGTAACGGGACGTTAATTTTTACTTACGGTGTTGGTTGAAATTTAATGGGAAAAACAAAAAAGTGTAAAAACGTAAAATCTGTGATTTGCAAGTGCACAAGGACAATATAAAATTATAGGTGAGCAAAGGTCCAATAACAAAACTTTACAAGTGTACTCAAGCAAAAATCCCAATAAACAAGTGCATAACCACGTCCTGTATGAGAATATACCTGTTTGAGTGGTGTATGTTTAAGGCCCTTTGCTTATCGGAATGCATGTTTTTTTAGGTAATGAATTCTTTCATTAATTAGACAATCCAAACATGCATAGTAACATAGTTGTTGTGAAATTATTACAATCTACAATAGAAAGATTATTAAGACGTTTTTGAGCTTAAGTTTCATCATCCAGGCAAAGCTCTTTGAATTTGATTTCACGAGATGTCATGTATATTGATGGATCTAAAAGTGCAATGGTTCTTGTTTTTCTAATTGACATGCAACTTTGTTGATTATTTTCAGACATTTTCGACGTGTTTGAGTACTTTGTTGTTTCTAAACATGTATCGTATTTTTTTATTTAAACAACATAGTAATCAACCACATCGTAAATGAGAGCAAGATATAGAATAGGTGATCAATCATATAATAAAGATCGCGTTTTCGATTTACAACAATGTTCTAATGTAAAATAAAATGTATTAATTGTAATTTATACTAAAATCTATTATGTCGTGCCATCGTGGGGGCACTTACAAATACGTACAAGAACTAGTAAACACACCAAACACATCTATGGATCAAACACACCAAACTAATAAATTAAATAAGCACTAATATATATATATATATATATAAGCATGTATACATAGTTTGAAGATCACCGGCCGGCAGCAACAAACATGATGATGAAGTCCAAAATGGTGGACTGGTGGCAATATGATAAACGGTAACATACTAAAATGTCTCACTTTTTGATATAAACAACATAGTGATCAACCACGTCGTAAACGAGAGGAACTTGTAGAATAGGTGATCAACCATATCAAAAAGGTCGTGTTTTCGATTTACAACAATGTTCTAATGTAAAATAAAGGGACGTGTCGACGATTTAAAAAGTGTGCATGTAAGAGAATAAAAATCATGGTTTTGATTTACAATGTTTTAATGTAAAAGTACATAACCATATTGTCAATTTACAATATTGTCTACATGTAATAGTAGACATATCGTGTTTTCAATTTAGAAGGTAATAATATATATTAGTTTTGACATTTATAGACTGTTAATTTCCAGACACGATGAGTCACTTTTGTTATTTGAGTTATAATTTTGATATCTATGCACATGAGATTTATGTAAGAAATTAATCAGGAGTTAGAGTTATTCAATGGATGAGATTAATTGGCTATGGTAGCGTATACAAGACGTATATATATTTCCACATCAGTGGTGCCATGCACACCAGGTAACGCACAAGCACGCATGCAAATTATTCAACCACATAAGACACATCCTACAATCAATATTGCAACCCTTAATTAAATTATTTACTCATAAAATATCTCTTTAATTTCTTCTATATATATACATACATAATTACATGCACTCCAGTGGATCAAACAAACAACAAACAAACAACAAACGATGAACTCCAAAATGGCGCCACTCGCATTAATGATGATGATGATGATGAGCATATGGTTGGTGTCACTGCCAATTACCTCCCATGCAGAACACTGCGGTAGGCAAGCCGGTGGCCGGAGGTGCCCAAACAGGTTGTGCTGTAGCCAATGGGGTTGGTGTGGGTCCGGGCCTCAGTACTGTTGCCGTGGTTGCCAGAGTAACTGCCGGTGCAGGTCAGCGATGCTCACCGGAGAACCGATGGAGTTGGACTCCTTCAATGTTACTACGGCGACTCAGGCAGCTGCGGCCAACCCTTAAACATATACATACATACGTATATATATGTGTGTGCGCGCTACAAACACATAAATATGTATTAGGGGCCACTGTTAATTACCTTTCGTAATTAAGAACATAACTAAAGAATAAACAAGTCCATAACCACGTGTACGTACAAGAATATACATGTAACAAAGTCGAGTGGTTTATGTTTGTACTTGATTATATATAATATGAAAAAGAATAAGGCCCTGTTAAATTGAGTGCATGCTTGTTTTTTTTGTTTTCTTAAGCTAATGAATAAATATGATCACATGAGTCTTCTGCTGTTAAAATCTACAATAAATAAATAAATATATCAACAAAACGCCTAGGAGCTTGAGGTCCATCATCAAGGCGAATTTCTTTGAATGTGGTTTCATGAGATATCGTGATTGGCCTAAAAATGCAGTGGTTGCCGATTTTCCAAATATTCCACCGTGAACTTGTTCAAATCATAGAGAGAGAAAAAGGATTTCAATTTCTTTTTTTTATTTAGGCCTCACGATACTGTTTTTACGTAACCTTACATACATTTTCTTACTCTTACAAAATATGTAGGTCTCTCCAGATTTTCGAACAGGAGGACCATGCAGGTCTTTACAATCCAAAAACATTGCATAAGTGTCCTTCTATGTTGTATGAGTGATTATAGTCAACTTGACTGTGTCACTTAAGATTAAGACATTTTAAAGTCGACATTTTTAAATTGAACTAAATCACATGTATTTGTATCTCGTAATTTATAATATGTTAAAATTTTAGTTTAATCAAAGTAAATTTAACTGTTGATCTAAAATGTTAATATTTGAACAACTTATATTTACTGAATTTCCAAGTTTTCGAATAAAGGTCTACGGTGATCAACTTGATCCGAACTTTTTACTACATGTTCTTTATATATGGTATATCTCACCTATAAATACAAAAAAAACTAATAAGAAGTGCTTCAAAATGAGGGGTCAAAGCCAACTTCACTATAAGGACTCATACAACATCATTAGTCTCTGTGTGTGTGTGTATATATCATGAATATAATGTATGATATTATACAAATCAGGTCTAAAAAATGCCAACTAATTACTTCTGATTTTACAATGACGAGAGATATATTGAATAGCAGAAAAAACAATTAATAGAATCCAGATGAATTTAAACTGAATTTACATAGTCAAACCCCACCTAAAGATGGACCCGTATGAGACCCAAAACCAATCCAATCTTAAATGAGTCCGAACAGTTGAACCGCAATTAGAAATCAACCTAAGCCAACCTGGAACCATTATAAGATACGGTGAACCATTTCATTGATGGGTACAAGGTTTAGATATGCGGGATGCGGAGTGGATGCGGCAGGGCACCGCATCGAATATATGCGGAATGCGGATGCGATGCGGGTGCATATGCGGTTTGCGATTTAATAATTAAATAATATACATTTACATATTAAAATAATATGTGGAATATACATTTAATAATATACATTTACATATACGGAATGCGGGGTGCCGGTGGGGTTGAAAATGTGGGATTGGCACGAATTTGGGAACGAGTGGGGAATTTGGGGATGGTCTTTTTTTGTAAAATTGGTTAAAAGTTTTTTGTTTGAAAAATAAGTTAAATGGGTAATCGGATAATCAGATATCTTTCGGATTTTGACCCAATTAGATTTGAAATATGCCTATTTGATATGCGTTGCATATGCGGCCGCATATGCACCCGCATCGGCCCCATATGCGGATGACAATGCGGTCCGCATATAGGAGGCCGCATCCTTAGGATGCGATGCGGATCCCGGCCGCATCGCACCCGCATCCGCATATGCGGCCGCATCCGGCCGCATATCCGAACACTGGATGGGTATAATGATGTCATAGTGGGTTTGTAACTTTTTTTTAATCGCAATAAAGTTCATGTGTCTCGTGATTGTCTTGCGTTGATACAACAATTGTTATGGGTTGCTATTAGAACGATATTGTCGAAACAAGTTAGATTGTTAATTTATAGATTGTTAATTTACAACAAGTTAGAAGGTAATAATATTTTTTAGTTTTGACATTTATAGATTGTTAATTTCCAGACACGATGAGTCACTTTTGTTATTTGAGTTATAATTTTTATATCTATGCACATGAGGTTTATGTAAGAAATTAATCAGGAGTTAGAGTTATTCAATGGATGAGATTAATTGGCTATGGTAGCGTATACAGGACGTATATATATTTCCACATCAGTGGTGCCATGCACACCAGGTAACGCACAAGCACGCATGCAAATTATTCAACCACATAATACACATCCTACAATTAATATTGCAACCCTTAATTGAATTATTGACTCATAAAATATCTCTTAAATTTCTTCTATATATATACATACATTATTACATGCACTCCAGTGGATCACACAAACAACAAACAATTAAAATTCAACCCTTCCATGTCGGACTATTTAAAGGCTGACGTGGAATACCCCTACCACGTCGGATTAATTAAAATCCGACGTGGTAGACCACTTTAGTCCAAATCCAATCCAACGTCCAAAAAATCAGGTCCAGATCCCCTACCACGTCGGCTTATGTGTTCGCCGACGTGGAAGACCCCTACCGCGTCAGATTTCTAAAACGGACGTGGTAGGGTTTTAATTTAAAAAAATATTAAAAATGATATGCTTATCCAAATAAGAGAAACTCAAACCAAATGGGTTGACATTGACAGATGTTGCATCTAAATGCAATCAATAACAAAACGATGATATTAGCAATAATAACATAGTACTGGGAATTCAAGGATATCCAACTTCACAACAACAACAAAAAATAGAACATTAAACTTCTCATTTAACTAAAATATTGATGTATTCACATGATAAAACTAGGAATGAGCTTATAGATTATCATTACCAAATTAAGTTTTTTTCCTAATCCTACCACATATGTATGTTGGTCTAGTGTAAATTTAAGTGATTTGGTTAATGAGAGTCGTATGACTCGTATGACATCATTTATTTATTTCTTCAATTAATCAACTTTATTAAATACTTCATTGAAAAATACACAAGCCTGTACAAGATCATAGAATCAAATAATGCATGTGATGTTCATGTCGGGGTGGCTTTCTTCATCACCCATTTGATTGCATAATAGTAGGACACATTAATCCTCATCTCTTAATAAACCTATGATTTTATAAAAATCACATTTTTATTCATACACTTCAATAATGCATTTTCCGAAATTTAAAAAAAAAACCTACCACGTCGGATTTCCTAAAACCGACGTGGTAGGGTTTTAATTTTAAAAAAAAATATTTAAAAGACCCCCTACCACGTTGATTTTCCGAAAACCAACGTGGTAGGGTTTTCATTTTTAAAAAAATAAAAATGCACCATACCACGTTGGTTTTCCAAAACCGATGTGGTATGGTTTTGATTTTGTTTTAAATATATTAAAAAGACATCCTACCACGTCGGTCTTGATAAAACCGACGAGGTAGGGGGTCTTCCATGTCTGTTAACTAGACCTGACGTGGTAGGCTGACTTTCCAGTAGTGGGTATAACGATGTCCTAGTGGGTTCGTAACTTTTTTTAATCATAAGCAATAAAGGTCACGTGTCTCATGATTGTCAAGTGTTGATACACTAGTTGTTATGTGTTGCTATTAGATTGATATTGTCGAAACACGTTAGACATCATATTATCAAATTGTGTTTATTCTTCAACAAGATTTGCAGCAAAGTAATTGATCCAAAATATTTGGATAAGTTGCAGAATGAAGTAGTTATTACGATATGTCAATTGGAGATGTACTTTCCACTATCTTTTTTTGACATTATGGTTCATTTGGCGATTCATCTGGTTAGAGAAGCTCAGCTACTCGGGCTGGTATTTTTGAGGTAGATGTATCCTTTCGAGCGTTACAATGTTGAGTTGAAAGATTATTGTAAGAATCGACGAAGGCCATATACGAGTATCGTTGAAGGTTACATAGCTCAAGAGGTAATTGAGTTTTGTAATGAGTATTTGGCTCATACTAAGAGTGTGAGACTTCCTAAAAACAGACATGAAGATATGATTGAAGGTAAAGGTACGCGTGGTCCGAAGATGATAAGTCCAAAATGTGATGATCTCTTTAAAGCATATTTCTATGTGTTGTACAATTCTGATGAAGTCCAACCTTAGTTGGATTGAGCACATGACCATAGTGAGGGAAAAATATTCTTCTTGGACTGATCAACA
Source organism: Triglochin maritima (assembly GCA_963682175.1). NCBI lineage: Eukaryota > Viridiplantae > Streptophyta > Magnoliopsida > Alismatales > Juncaginaceae > Triglochin > Triglochin maritima. The sequence continues at coordinate 38,906,526 of OY821783.1, forward strand.
AGTAATTAATGATCACAATAAGGCTTTCGTTGATTGGTTCAGGGATACTGTGTAGAACCGTAATGTTTCTGAAAATTTGAAGTGGTTGACATACATACCAAATCCTCTAGTAACATTTTATAATGGCTATCATATCAATGGTTTTTCTTTCTATACTAAAATGGAGGATGAGAAAAGCACAATGCAGAATAGTGGGGTCACTTTGGTAGTTCAATCGTTACACATCTCTAGTTCGAAAGATAGAAATCCAATATATGTCAATATGTCTTATTATGGTCAGATTGAAGAAACATGGGAGCTGAATTTTACTAAATTCAGTGTTGTGGTATTTAAATGCAAGTGGGTGGACAACAAGAACTGTCTTCAAGTCGATGATTTAGGGTTTACTTTGGTAAACCTTAAAAAAGAAGGTTTTAAGGAAAATCCTTTCAATTCTGGCATCTCAAGCAAAACAAATATTTTATGTAAAAGACTCGTGTGCTAATGAATGGTCGGTAGTTTAAGAAGGAAAACGGCAAATTGTGGCTGAAGAAGATGTTAATGCGATTGGAAAAATTCCCCCGTTTACACAAGTACCTGAACTTAAATCGCTTGATGACGACAAAATTGTTGACAACTTAATTATCCGAGATGATCATCATGAAGGAATATGGCGAAGGATTTCATGTTCCTATGTATTTGTATATTTTTTAAATTTTTATACATGCATACAAGAACGATATTCATATTTTCATTGATTTCATGTACATTATTTTATGTCTATTCTAATATCATGTGAATCTACATATATTAAAATAAACAATGAAGAGTGGATCATACCCAAAGGTTTTCTAATAGCTTTACGAAGATCCGGAGATGTGTTGCCTGTCGAATCGTCCGCTGATTCACCCTCAATTGTTCACCAAACTCTAAACAAGATTAGAGAAAATGAGCTAGCCAATCAATCTATAAATCAAGCTTAGAATCATGCTAATAACCCCTCTAAAACTCGACGAGAATAAATCTCCAAAAGCTCTAACTAATTAAGAGAAATTCGGATGGATTAGTTGAGAGATTAGGGAGAGAGAGAATTTTGCATTGACACTCTAAAACAAGTAGGTGAGAGGACTTATTCATAGCCTCCAAAATCACTCACATCATGAACTATTCTCCAGCCAAGATCTCTTGTTTTTCTCTCCTTAGACCAATCATAATTTTCCACATAATCATCCTCAAAACCGTTGGACAATAATGGGAATTAATCCAACCCATGATCTACATAATTCTCTTAACAATTTTGGCAAAACCATGCCAAATGGTCGACCGAAATTAATCCACTGATCGACTGATTGTCAATTAAACGCGGTTTTGGTTGGACCATGAAGCCCTTCGGTCGACCCAACACATGCTCCCAAAGGTACTGCGATATTTCGATCAAACCAGACACAAACGGTCAACCAATTCTACACGAGATACAACTACTGATCATTTTTGGTCGGACAGTGTCTCAAGTCGGTCCACCGACTGATTCCACCAAGAAAATTTCGCGGAAGATCCTGGTGGTTTTCGGTCGAACCATGACTTCACCGGTCGATCGATTAATCCCAAAAGATTTTCTGGAATATTTTGGTCGACCAACATGTCCTATCTGGTCGACCGTTTCTCACACGTAATAGTTATTGTGGAATTTTGGTCAACCATTCTCTGATTTTTGCTTTTATCAAATTTTTGATTTATTTCCAACAAAATTTGATTCTTGGAGTTTTAGCGAATTCATATATTACGTAATATATTATCATATGTAATATTACACTATTACACCTAATAATACATACATCTTATATGAATTTATTCATAATTCTAATTATGTAAATTTTCATGACATATTAATTTTATTGATTCACCACATGTGTCACATTTGTCATGAAACCTGACACATCATATGAACTCAAAATCAAGCTTCTTGTTTCCCAGTTTTGTATATAGGAGGATCCAAGTTATATTGACAATGATATTAAACACTTAATACTATAAACTATAAGCGGTATTTAGCTACACATATTATAGCTACCCAATTAGCATAGATGTCTTGTTAACTCAAACTAACACAATCCATTTAGTGATGTAAGTGCATCACTTGTGTCTATCCCTTGCCTCGTGATATCAAGAGTATTTACAAAGTAGAATTGTGTCACATTTGTATTACATACTCATTTTTTGATCTCTAAAGCTAGTTATAAATATGTAACTTAACTCAAGTCACATTGTGCACATTATAACTTTGTTTTATCAAGGGGTCTACTAATATCATCACTCGATTAAGATGGACAATGACAATCTTTTGACTAGCTACATTTTCCAGCATAAGTTATGTTCAACCAACTATTGTTTTATCATTATACTCATTGATAGTTTTTGACAATAATCAAATTAAACACTTCTTATGTGAAAAGATATAAGTCTTATATCTTAGGATTCAAGACATAGTGAAAACATTAATGACACATAACACAATTCCATAATGTTTTACTTTCTAGGTCTATTTATATATATAAACAATCATTTTCCTCTTTTACATACTCATGTCGTCAAATATTTGTAGAGCTACAATAATCGATGACCAACACGATCATCTTATCTCGGTAATTAATGTTTCATGTTAATTACCATGATTGTGAATAACTTTTGATTTATGTAAACCATCATCGTTTAGAGCTCTAAAGTTAAGGAACAAGAGCTTATTCCTTAACGCTTCCAAAAGACGAATACAAAAATCAATGAACAAAATGTTTGCAAATTCAATTCATAATAATTGACATATAAAAGTAAAAACTTTTAGTACACATTCCTTTCATATGGATCGAGAATCCTATGAAAAAAAATGAAAACGTCAAAACTAGAGTTTCATTGTATGTTGTAGTATTAACTTGATGCATTTGCATGTTGATATGAATGTTGTGCGTTTGAGAGATATGATTGTTGTTATTGTTGGACAGAATATGAATGTTCTGAGAATTAATTACTTGTTTGATAGATATGAATTTTGTGAATTGCTTGATTGAATATGAACTGCAGGGTTTGAGTGTGAAATACAGGTATCAAACTAATAAAAATTAAAAGAAATATCCTACGACGTCGGCCTCTTTGCATAACCTACGTTGTAGACAATCTAGCACGTCGGTTGTCAATACCACCAACGTTGTAGGATATTTCTCTTTTTTTATATTAAAGACCCTACCACATTGGGTGTCAATAACACCGACGTTGTAGGATATTTCTGTTATTTTTTTATTTTTATTAAAGACCCTACCATGTCGGGTGTCAATACCACCGACGTGGTAGGATATTTCTGTTATTTTTTTATTTTACTAAAGACCCTACCACGTCGGGTGTCAATAACATCGACGTTGTAAGATATTTCTTTTTATTTTTATTAAAGACCCTACCACATTTGTCTTATAAAATTAAGGACAAGATAGGGGTCATACGACCACTTCGGTTGTATAAGAACACCGTCGTGGTAGGATATTGAGGAGTCCACTTGCACACCCATTTACCACGTCGGTCAGGGTTAAAACTATGACCGACGTTATAGATGGGGCTACCATGTCAGTAGTGACAACCGACATGAAAGGGTACCCCTTTATAACGTTGCCCGCGTACCAAATCGGTCATGGAGGGCGGTCAACCCGACGTTGTACCCCTTAATATCCGATGTGGTAGCCTTTTTTTCCAATAGTGTGGGTTCGTAACTTTTTTTAATCATAAGGACTAAACATTAGGACTTCAGAAACGAGGAAGGATCATTGACATCCTGGGTCTCCTCATCCCCCCACCTAGCCATCATATCCCTAAGTGAATTTTATTGATATGAAATCAAATTGTTTACAAGAGTAAGGGAGCAACTTGTCACGGGCCTACTCCTCAAGTAGCAACCGTATCACAAGTCGCTAACTCCCTTGAGTTCCTCGGACTTGCTCTGCCTCAACCTTGCTCGACTTGGATAGAATGCCAAGTATATTAGACTAACATTCACAGAATGGGAACACTCGAAGATTTACACAATAGACTTTGTATTCCTTTCACAACATATGTTACACACATAACATCGGTATCCTTAAATGAGGGTGGAGACCCCTATTTATAGAAAATGGTCTCCTCTATCCAAAGCACAATTTAGAGTTTATCCTCCTTCGATCTTATCACCTTTGTAGTTTATCCTCCTTTGGTCTTATTCTCTACCTTCTAGAAGTTTCTCGTACATTCCACTAGTTTAACTTCCTTACAAGCATATCCGTAACTTCTAGAAGACTCTTGAACATTCTTGAAGATTCTGGTCCTTTCTAGAACATTTTTAAAGATTCCAGTCCTTTCTAGAACATTCTGGAATGTTCTAGTTTTTTTCCTTGGGAGGCCAATTCTTTCTTGTTTTCAAATGTCCTAGATCCTCCATTTAGTATGGGTGTTACATTTGTAGGATTTCTAGTTTAATTGCATATAATTATTTTCGAAATTTTATGCATAATAAGGATCAATTACAACTTTTCTATGATTTGTTTCATGCATGCATCGGTTTATTTCAATAACTAGTTTCAAAACTTTATTAAAACAAACATGGGCTCCGAATTTCATACCTAGAAGTTCTCTAAAACTTCTTGACGATCCGGAGACGTTGAGGATGCTTGTCGCTGCACCGGATGCCTCCGAGTATTCACCAAACTCTAAACAAGATTGGAGAGAGAAGAGCTAGTCTCTCAATCTTCAATAAGGTTTAGAATCTAACTACTAACTCCTCTTTAGTTCCCTTGAGAAGAAGATCTCTGAAAACTAAAACTAATACTCAAGAATTAATGGAAATTCGTGGAGAATTATGGAGAGAGATGTTTGCATAAGAAGATAATGAATTAATTGACAAGGTAATGAGATAAACTTGTATTTATAAGTTCTCTCCAAATTACATATTCATGTGCAACATCTTGCCCATGATTTCATGCAAACTTTCATCTAACCATCCATTATTTGCTAACAAATAATCTCAGCCACGAATTAAATCAGTTATGGACCAATTCCATACATGATCTTATTAATTCTTAAATTAATTCTGCATAAAACCGTCTGAACCGGTCGACCGTTTCTAGGTTCGGTCGACCGTTTAGAACGAGTTTCGGTCGACCGTTCATGAACTCGGTCGACCGTTCGTAACAAAAAATATTTAATCGCGATGTTCGGTCGACCGAAAACGAACAGACGAAATTCATGTTACGATCGATACACATCCGGTCGACCATGCAACATTTCGGTCGACAGTGCAACATTCAGTCGACCGTTCAGCGTTTAGCGGTCGACCGTTTTTGCACAGTACATGCAGACTTGTCAAATTTCGGTTTAACCCCTACAAAATTTGACATTTCGGGATAAGTAGTAAGTTCACAACTTATGTAACATATTATCCTATGTAATGATCAATCATTACACCCCATAATATTTACATCACATATGAATTTAATTTAGATTCTAATTATATTATTAATCACAACATAATTTTGATTTTGCTTGTTCACCACATGTGTCATATTTTCTACATGAAACCCGACACACCTTATGAACTCAAAATCCTCATTTCTTATTTCCCAGTTTTGTGGTGTGACCTATGGGATGATCTAAACTAAATTGGCAGTGATATTAAGAGCTTAATATCACAAGCTATAAGCTGTATCTAGCTACACATTATAGCTCCCAATTAGTTAGATGTCTTAATTCCACTCGAACCAAAACCCGATCCATTCAGTGATGGAGTGCACCACTTGTGTCCGTCCCTTACCTCATGATATTAAGAATACACACAAAGTAGTATTGTGTCATCTTTGTATTAGTATTCATTTCTTGATCTCTTTAAGCTAGTTACAAATATGTGACTTAACTCAAATCACAATGTGCACATTATAACTTTGCTTTATCAAGGGGCCCACTAATATCATCACTCAATTAAGAGGGGCAATGATAATCTTTTGACTCGCTATCTTCTCCAACGAAAGTCGTACTTAACCAACTAATGTCTTTACACTACACTCATCGATAGCTCAAGACACTAGTCTAATTAAGTAATTCTTAAGTGATCGGATATAAGTCTCATATCAAAGGATCAAGGACATAGTAAAATATTAATGACACAGAAATACATTTCTATAATATTTTACTTATTAGGTCTATTCAGTATACAAAAGTAATATTTTCCTCTTTTGCGTACCCGTGTTGTCACTCACTTATAGAGCTACAATGATCTATGACCAACACGACAATCTTAACTCGGTAATCAATGTCCCATGCTAATTACCATGATTGAAAATATCTTTTGTTTTATGTAAACCAGTATCTTTTAGAGCTCTACGGTTAAGGACCAAGAGCATCTTCCTTAACACTTCTAAAAGACGAATAACATAAACAAGGAACAAAATGATTTCTCATTCAATTCATAATAATTGACATTTAAAAGTAAAACTTTTAAAACACACCCTTCAACATTCTCCTCCACCTAATCCGTTGACGCTCTCTTCGACATACATGCCTTAATTGTGCCTTTGAACTATCACATATTTCCCTTGTCTTCCAAGCCTTCATGAGAGCACTTTGTCACAGACCTTTTTCTCGAGTAGGTAACGTGCTGGTGCAAATCTCTAACTCCCTAGAGTTCCTTGGACTTGGAAGCCTCTCCATCTCTCAACTCAGGTGGCGACATCCTTCAGGACACAAGTCAGTAACTCCATTAAGTTCCTAAGACTTGTCATGTATCTACTCTTTCTCACCCAATCTTGGGTGGTGGCATCCTTCAGAACACAAGTCACTAACTCCCTTAAGTTCCTCGGACTTGTTACTTGCTTCCTCTTCAAATAGGTGATCGTACCCGGCATAAGTTACTAATTCCCTGGAGTCACTTGGACTTGCTCAGCCTCTCTTGACATGTCCTCCTCCTTCGAGGATGTTTCAAACCTTCTCTTCTTCCCTTCAGTGCTTCCCTAGAGGTAAGGATTTAGGAGAGATCTTCAACAAATAGGTCGCGCCTTCCTCCAGGATGCATACGACGTTTGAAGGGAGTATTAGGGTGTTGATACTTCTTAAGAAATCTAATCCCAATACTATCTCATAGTCATCCATAGGAACAATGGAGAAACTCATTTCCCCTTCCAAGTCCCCAGATCCACGTCTACTACCTTTACTGCACCTTCAATGGGCATTACACAAGCATTCACCGACTTGAGCCTTCATTTTACCTCTGTGAGAGGAATTCTCAATCTCGTTGCTTCCCAAGGGGTCTTGAAGTTGTGACTTGCCCCAGTGTCTACCAACATCCGCGTTGGTTTGTCTCTACATACAGCAAGGTGGTTTCTTCAGAGGTCTTTGGTGGTAGCTTCACTTGCAACGCACCTAGGAGTTGGAGGGACCCCATATGCCCTTCCTCCTCCGTCTTCTCTTCATGTTGGCTCATCATGGCCGAAAACGAGCCAAACTTTGGACAATCTTTCATTTGGTGAGAGCCTTTATAAGCAAAGCACCCCCCGTTTGGAACATAAGGTTTCTTACCTTCCTAGTGGAGGTTATTATCATAACCTTTCTTCTAGAACTTCTCTTTATCAGTTCCTCTTTCTTGCTCTTGCCCACAATTATTCTCATGTTCCTTTTGTTTCCTCGAGTCCTTCCTTTCATATTCCATCAAGGACTCATCCATTGCAATGGCCTCATCCAACTCTTTAACATTTCTTCTTTGCAGTTCTCTTCTTACCTACTCTTGAAGACCATTTATAAACTGAAATAACTTATTATCTGGGTCAATACTTGGATTTGAAGGACTATGGTGGTGAACTTTTTGATGTATTCCCGAATGGTCTTTACAAGGGATGCATACGACGTATGGTGGTGTACACTTGTAAAGACCCCTTATTGGACATTTGCTCCCCTGTAATTTTATATTGGCCTTGTGCATATGCAAATCCCAGATATTGCGTTTATACACTTCCCACATCTTCCCGTTATTACTGTAGTCACACCGTAGCTTGAAGTTGAAGTCCCGTTAGATTTAGGTGTTAGCAAAGAAAAATTAGTCTGGTAATATGGTCCAAATGCTACAATAATCGGACCCAAATTCATCGCCAATTTCTAACTTTCTTCCCAAATCGACCTGACCCATCCTTTCTCCCCCAAAATCCTCTCCCCCTCTCCCAAAACCCCCAATTCCAACCAACCTCCTAAATCCTTCGTTCTCTTCCCGAACCACCCACGTCCTCCTCTTGATCTCTCAATCCCCATCCCAAACCCGATCTCTCAATCCCGAACCGACTGTCCTCTTCCCAAACCCGGTCGTCTACCATGTACCTCCAACGGATCAACCCACTAGTTTGCTCTGGCCACCTCTCGCTCCACAACAGTCACCCTTGCGCGAAGTTCGCCGTCGTCCAACTCGATATAATGCACACAAGAAGTGGACTTGCTGGTAGGCGTCTGAGGTAAGTGTCTAAGGTAAGATCCAATTTTCGAAAAGTTTGGTTTGGATGTTAGATTTGGTTGTGGATATTTGGAGATAGGGATTGTTTAACCTACATTATTGAAATAATCTTAAATTTTGATCTCCTTTTGGCCATGTTTTCCTTGATTTTGTTGATTTGTTTGTTCTTTACTTGTCCAAAGAAAAAATAACATTTTTCTCCTTGGCGTCTTTATCTCTCTCTCCAACCACAAATAATCTTAAAAATGTAAAAAGAATTCCTACACCAATTGTGTGCCTTTTTCTCTCTCTCCAACCACAAATCTTGCCAACCAAGATAACATGCATTGCTCCAGAAACCTTTTTTTATCACCGATTAAATAATCAGAAATTCAATCACTAACCAATCAGGATTTCAAACTTTGCTTCACCCTTTTATTATTCTCCAAAAAATAGCCCATTTCGTTTTTCTTTAATCAATTACCTCATGAACTATGCCAGAATCCTGACAAACTTGTTTGAACAGGTTAGACGCGTATTCACCACAGCTATTAGATCTCAACCTATTAAGTTTTTTTAGTTTGTATCTCTGCTTCATTCTTAAAAATAGAGAACTTAGACAACACTTCATCCTTACGTTTTCAAAAGATAAACATAGCAATATTTTGAACTATTATCAATGAATGTGATATAATATTTCTTTTTATCCTTAGTTAACATGTCATTAAATTCACAAGTATCAGTATGTACCAGAGCTAAAATACTAGTATCTCTAGTCACAAAATGAAAAGGTTTTTTCGGTTGTTTAGCCTATGCACACACTTGACATTTTTTTATTCTAAATAGCATACTTAGGAATCATATCTACATTCATCATTCTTTTAAAACATTGATAATTCACATGTCTTAAACGTCTATGCCAAACATCCCAAGATTCAATGGAATAAACAGCAAAAGAATGCACATCTTTAGCAAAAATAGCATTACGCTTATAAAAAGCATGTTCAACATGAATTAAAAATGCACCACAAGACAAGTACCCTTTGCCAATAAAAGTACCAAAAAGAGTAATCACAATTTTCTTGCATTTAAATGTCACTTCATAACCCTCAACAACCAGACATGAACAACTAATAATATTACGACGAACAACATGCACATGATGCGTCATGTGCAGTGAAAGAACTCGTCCTGAAGGTAACTTCAAGTCGATATGTCCAACACCAAGTACCTTTGTAACATTCCCATTGGACATCACTCATGTGGTTCAACAATCTGGTAAGACAAACATGGACTTGTCAGTACATACATGCACATTGGCCTCAGTGTTAACCAACAACTCATGTGGTTCATAAATGGAAAGAACTTGAGGATTAACATAAACAAACTTATTGTTTGTCTCGTCCATGCCAGTCAAGATATTGACCTGTGGAGTCAAATCAGTAGTACCTTGTTGGCGTTTGGCTTTCTTGGAAGGACATTCCTTAGCCCAGTACCCAACTTGTCCACAATTCCAACATGGTTTGTTTGTTGGCTTTTTCAGGATTTTGGCATTAGGTTTTATCTTATTAGAAGATTGTGGTTTTCCTATGAAATGCGACTTAGATGAGGATCCAACTAATACGTTTGCTTTTGGTTGGAAATATTTGTTTCTCACCTCGATGTTCATCCTCGATTGCAATAGCAACCATAAGATCATTCATAGTTAATTTCCTTTCCTATTCTTTAGACACACGCCAAAGTCCACCCAGGACCGAGGGAACTTCTCTATGATAGTCATGGATCATGATCATAAATTGATGTGCATGTTCAATAACTGACTTGCTTTCAACTATCTGAAACTTCAAGAATTTCCAAACATAATACTTTTTATGACCTAAGTCCTCAGTATTATATTTTTTTATCTAATTCATCTAACAAATCATTTGCAGTTACAGAGACAGAGGATGACAAGCTATATACATCGAAGAGCACGTTGGACATAGCCAATAGAATGCAACATCAACATAATTTATCCTTCTCCAACCACAACTTTTGTTCTGCTTTGATTTTGGGATCTTCAGTTTTAGAAAGTTGAAAAACTTTTTCAATTACATCATCCAAACCAATAGTAGTCAACTAGATTTTCATACGTTGTTTCCAACGTTTGAAATGTTGCCCAGAATTTTTTCCAACATCATTGACATGTATACTTTTGGTGCAAACGAATTGTTATTCGACAACGTAAATATTTTCTCTGAGATTGTTGTAACAATTACCAATATATTCATGTAATATAGTGTTTTACAGATGTCAAACAAATAATTCAGTAGAATCCAGATTAAGTCAAGGTACAAATTAATGTTTACAAAAAGAACCAAACAAAGAACAATGATCAGAAACAACCTTACAAACCGAGCCGTCAAATTCTGACTTGTCTCAGAGAAAATATCGCGTCACGTACTAGTGCAATAGGTATGGTGCTTTTCTCCCAAGATAGAACGATTCCTTTGTCGAACGGACGCACACTGGAGTTGACGAACCTCGAAAGCATCGTAAAACCTCACAAGATTTGACTGCCGGATTCGAAGGAACAAAATCGCCAGAGAGAGACGGTTTTTCGTTGAGAGAGAGATTAAAAAACGTGTGCACTGTATATCTTTTCTGAGTGGAGTGCATGACATTTTATAGTAGTTCCCATTATTCTCCTAGTGTTGATCTCTTCTATAATCGTATCTCCTCCGAAAATCCTGGCAGTTCCGAAATTTGATATCCTTGGATTCATATCTTTGTCCAACAAAATGTTTGCAGCTTTGAGATCTCTATGAATGATGTTAAGATTGGAACTGTGGTGTAGATAGATAAGTCCTTGAGCGATACCAACGACCATGTCCACACGTTTAGGCCAGTTCAACATCTCTCTTGATTCCCTTCCTCCTACGTACGATTCATAGATATCAACATTAATAATGTAATGGGGTTAATTAATGTAACACATACGTACATGAACATTAATTTTATTAATTATTTATGAGCATATATATATTTGTTATGGATATATAGGTACCGAAAATGAAAGTGTCGAGGCTTTTGTTTTGCATGAACTCGTAGACCAATATTCTTTCTTGTCTTTGGATGCAACAACCAAGAAGCCTAACGAGACGGTCATTGACAAATATACACTCAAACGGATGCGTTCGGAGAAGCGAGCACTTGAAGAAGAAGAAGAAGCGGAAGATGATTCCTCTGAAAATGAGAATGATGAAATCTCAACCGAAGCTCCACATTGGTCTCCTCCTCCATCCGATGCCGAGGTGAATCCTAATTGGGATCCATGCTCAACTCGTGGTCCACGGAGATACACTCGTCCCGAATGGTCATCCAGTGCCGATGCTCAATGGAACCAACCGGCTCGGACCTATCGTCACGAGAAGCTCTTGGACCGGAATTGCGATGACATCCATGAATTTCGGAGTTTAGTAAATTGTAACTATCAAGGAATTCAAGACCTCACCTCCGACTTCCAATCTTTTCAGTTGGCGACGTCGAACTCGCTTAACGAGATCAACAATCAAATTCGTGTGGTTGGAGACTCTCGTCAAGCCTTTATCGACTCCCAAAATGAAATTATGGAGCTTCTTCGAGGCAATAACAAGTCGGACAACTAGAGTATCTTTATTGCTTGTTTGCTTCTTGTTGTTTGTTGTGTTTGTTTCATTTGTTATTTGTTTTGGTGTGTTTGTTTTTGTATCAGCTTTATACCTTATCTTCCCTTTTAAGAAATGCCATTTCATTTACATATTGTGTCTTTTTGCCACAAACTTTGATTATTACATTCTTTTTTATGGATGTCAAAAGGGGGAGAACAATGGATAAAACATGTCAAAATCAAATATGTGAAACTCATGCATTTATTAAGGGGGAGTTATCATATCTTTTGCATATTGATAGGGGGAGCACTTACACAATTTGACATTAGTTTGTCATCATCAAAAAGTGAGAAATTGTTAGATTTTTGGTCTTTTAATCTTAATTTTGATGATTAACAAACTAATATTATGCACAACTACAATTAGAACATCACACACATCATATTGTCAAATTGCATAGATATTGTGTATTCCTAACAATGTAGGTGATCGAACCAATGGACTAATCAACTTCAAGATCAAGGCTCAAGACTTGTAATCAAAGCTCAAGGACTTCATATGTAATTTTCTATTTATTTGAGTTATAAGATCAAATGTACACTTGATGCACAAAAGGATAAACATGTGTCTGTCGGTCGAACGTTTGCCTCTCCGTCTACCAAACTTGTTCACAACGGATGACCGAGTTACCCTCGGTGAACCGTGTTCTTAGAGTCAGTAACGACTTGATCTTCCTGGAATCCTTGTTCCGGTGAACCGAAGTGTTCTCGGTCAACCGAATTTAATTGGTCGATATTAGGAAAAAGTTATTGGAAGTTGGTGAACGGTTATCCGACTTATAGTCGGTCAACAGAGTTCTCTAATCTGACCAATTAACCCACATTTTGTCGGACGAGCGGTTGTGTCCCGGTCGACCAAATTTGCTCTGAATTCTGCCCGAGCTTAAGTCACTTCTTGTTTCTTATTGGTCCAAACCTCACCAACTCACCATAATGACTCTATTTGTTTTGAAGGCTTTATAAGCTTCATTTAAGAGACACATCACTCATCTACTTGCCAAAAATCAATCATATTATTATGCTCTCAATCTTCAAGCCTTCAAAGCTCCACCAACTCTGAAATTTCCATTAAATTCAATCCAAGCTTAATTTCAATCCTTGAGTGCATTCAAGTTAGAGTTCAACAACCTCAATCAATTTCTATTGTGTTGTAAAGCTTCGAGGAAGCACCCTCTCGGGTTGTGAGAGGAGATCCGAGCAAGGTGAGGATGTTCGCAAGGCTCCAATTGTGAAAGGGTTTATCTTCGACCCGGAGCGAAGATAATAGTGAATTCTCAAGTAAGGATTGGAGGATCGATCAGAACTTGAGGAGAGGACTAGATCACGGTGGTGTGATCAAACCTCTATAAATCTCCGGAGTTATCTTGTGGTTTGCATTCTTTCTCTTACTATTTTAATTGTGCAATTGTTTAGGAAAATTAACAAATAATCTATTCACCCCCTCTAGATTAGTGATCGATCAACTTACACCTACCACGTCGGTATCACAACCGACGTGAAAGGGTACTCATTTATAACGTCTCCCGCATACCACGTCGGACAGGGAAGACGGTCAACCCGTAGTAATCTGTTTTTGCAGCAGTGGTACTAATATACATAGTTTGAAGATCGCCGTTAACAACAAACATGATGATGAAAGTTCAAAATGGTGGTAATAGTGATTTCAAGCGCATGGTTAGTATGCATGTAATGGTATACATGTTATAATATTTTTGTTTTAATTTTTTTAAAATATGTTTTATAATTGTTTATAATTTTTAAAAAAAATTATTTTGTTTATTTTTTTTTCAAAATCGACTCCCAAATGATGTGTAGGAGTGAACGTATTGAAAAGTTAGGTTATTTAATTCAATATTTTTATTTATGTTGTATATTGAATAATACATAGTAAACATATATATATATATGTGTTTGGTTTATTTCCTCATACATGATTTAGGCGTTTGAAGGATTTAGAGCATGAATGGATGTTGACTTTGGTGAAGATTTGCTAATTGGATGATTTGCTTAATTGGAGATTGTGTCCATATTCGGCCATGATGACCATTTGTCCATGCCGTTAGTGTTTTAACAATATCCACACACAAAAACAACACAAAACAAACTAAATTATTTAATTCAATTTGTAAATCATCAATCACTCAGTCATTCCACCGTTAATTGAATATGTGCACGAAATTTAGAAGGGAACAAATCACACCAAAACCAATCTTCAAAATTCCATATCAATCCTAATTAATTAAGGGAAAAAATCACACCAAAACCAATCTTCAAAATTCCATATCAATCCTAATTAATTTCCTATCTAGGATGGACGTCAGTTATAGTGAAGACAACATTGGTAGAAGGTGTTGGTTGTGGTCTAGGCAAAGCATCAAGATGATATCTTGGGCTTGTTTGGTTCCAAAACCTTGGCTTATTTGGTATTGGAATTTGAATTTCAGTTGTTTCATTGCTAAGCATGGTGTTGACACTGGATATTCTGGGTCTGTCTGCTGCAACGTCTTGCAAACATAATAGAGCTATTTGGATCAGTCTCATCACTTCATGGTGGGAACATGAACCTCTAATCACTTCATCAACAAACTCCAGCACGTTGTCGTTACACCAATGGTTCCATGCCTACATATATAATTAATACATAAAACCAAACAACATGTGTTAATTCTAATATAGTATATATAATATATCATAGCTTACCTCTTCTACTAGACTAAGATGATTGGGCTCGCCATGGGCAACCAATTTGTTCTTCTTGCCACTGATTATTTCCAACATTATCACCCCAAAGCTGAACACATCAGATTTCGTCGAGAATAACCCCTGCATTGTGTACTCGGGAGCCATATATCCACTGCATAAATAATTAAACAAATAAGTAAATAAAACCAAGAATTAAAAGGACTACTAATCAATTCGGTTAATCGTTGCTACTATATATAAACACTTGGTGAATTTCGAGATTCACACAACCTCATTTGCTTGTATTGTCGTTATCATTAATGTAACATATTAATTTAAACGAAGTTATCGACACCCGAAAAAGGAAAATTAACCTCATAATAATAAAAAGTTTACTAATTAGTAGTGTAGTTTAATTAGACTTACAAAGTTCCCATTATTCTCCTAGTGTTGATCTCTTCCATATCAATCTTATCTCCTCCGAAAATCCTGGCAGTTCCGAAATCTGATATCCTTGGGTTCATATCTTTGTCCAACAAAATGTTTGCAGCTTTGAGATCTCTATGAATGATGTTAAGATTGGAACCGTGATGTAGATAGATAAGTCCTTGAGCGATACCAACGACGATGTCCACACGTTTAGGCCAGTTCAACATCTCTCTTGATTCCCTTCCTCCTACGTACGATTCATATATATCGATCGACATTAATAATGTAATGGGGTTAATTAATGTAACACGTATGCATATGAACATTAATTATATATATATTTGTTATGGATATATAGGTACCGAAAATGAAAGTGTCGAGGCTCTTGTTTTGCATGAACTCGTAGATCAATATTCTTTCTTGTCTTTGGATGCAACAACCAAGAAGCCTAACGAGATTCTTGTGTTGGAGGCCTGCGATGAGCTCCGCCTCGTTCATGAACTCGTGCTGCCCTTGACCCGATGTCTTCGAATTCCTCTTCACTGCTATCTCTAATCCATCTCCGAACTGTCCCTTTATTTTAAATTAGACGTACGTGCTGATAGAGTTAGCTCAATTAATTACTAATTAAGAACATCAATCGGTCGTCAATCTGAAGTTTTAGGATATATTTGTGTACCTTGTAGACTACACCGAATCCACCACGTCCAATCTCAGTAGAGAAGTTGTTCGTTGCCAGAGCTATGGTTTGGAAATCAAATAAGGGAAGATTTTCACTCCAAATTGCACCATCACTATTTACATTCCGGAGGATCCTAGTGTCTTCTTCAATATTGGTCATTCAGCCATGTCAGAAAACAAATGTACATGATCGAACAAGATGATCAATTTAGCTTTCAGTTGTTATCATTCAATTTAATGTCTATTAACTTCTATCATTTGTAGACATGCATGCACTTAATGTAGTTCATTTTGGCCAGCTACCTGTTACGTGCAAACCGACCAACCATATTAATGTTTGTTTAGTCATTAGTGGGTGACCCACGTTCTCCATGTTAGATAGGCTTGGAATTATGTAGTATAATATATGTTGTAAGTGTATCTTTATTTTTGAATATAGAAAAAAAATCGATTTTCAAAATGTTATTGTCCATCTTCTCATCTATTTCGTCTTTGAGGAGTTGATCCCTTGCAGTTGCTGTAGAATCAGAGCTCCTAAGGTTACTGCATTTCCCACTTGGGAAACAAGTAGCCGAAATAAAGAATCGAAAAAGTTGGGAGGAAATTTTATAAAGGCATTTTCAATTGAAAGAAGAAGACCATATTACACTGTATTTTTAATATTTTTAATATTTGAAGATATTTAAAGGGTACTAATGATAATATTTCTGATGTTGAACTGTGCCTTCTATAATTTGTCTTATTTAAGGCTAATACCAAATTTTAACCTATTGTTAAACATATATATATGCTTTCAACTTCAAGAATAATGCAATATAGTGGTTAACGTGGATGGTACGTACATGGAAACTCAAAAAACGTTAGCAAGGTAACATTAATTAATTTAGAAAGCATCAATGAAATGACCCACACAAAGATCATTTTCCAATAGCTACGCGCTTCATACTTACCAACCTAGTTAGTTCATCACTAACGATGACTGAGCCTGGTCATCAGTATTTTTTCTCTTCCACATCAATTTTCTTTCTCTTCAACTCACTTTCTTCTCTTTCTAACACTATTCACATCTTAATCACAACCCACAATAACTTATCTCTCTCATCGACATCATTTCGGGGTCCATCTTGAAAAAATTAAAAAAATTCTACGTACAACAAAAAGGAACCGTTAGGGGCTCTTAGAAACCAAGAATTCCAAAAAGAACAAGTTTGGTGAGTTACCTCTTTTAGCTGATTTCTTCCAATTCCTTCTCCAAATCAAACATCCACAGCCAACTACCACCACTAACACCACCAAGGTCGTTGTTATGCCAACTATAATCACCCTAGTCTTCTTTGGTGTGCTACCATGCCCATCACCTAACAAAATATATTCACCACATCTGAATTATGTCACATCAACTATAAACTAATTAAACCTCAGTTAATCAAACACGTGATTAATGAAATTACCATACTTGTTAGCTCTGAAGCTGGTAGTCTCAAGAACAATACTTGACCACCCTCACCAAACATCTCAGTGTCCACAAGATCACGAAACCACATTATGCAACCATTTGGCCTAATCCCACTCTCATCTATGTAGGCAGCAGCATAGGCCATGCAAGAACAGTTGTTCTTGCATTCAACCCTACACTCATCAACACTAATCCTCTTGTTAATGATGGTGTCAATGCCTGTGTCTGGTATCTTAACACCCTCCACCTTCAAAAACCCCTCTCCATCACTGCAATTCATCTTCTCCTTCCTCACGCATCCGTCGTTGAAAACCCTATTGACCCAAGAGGTGTTGGACATCGGCACAAACCCTTTGTAGCAACTGTTGAAAATATATATAGTCTCATTTTTCGATCATAATGAAATTTAAAGCATTCTACGTACAACAAAAACAAAATTTGTCTATCATCTTCTACGTAATTAAGCATAAATATATTTAACTAGGGTGCGTAAATAAAAAAATTGTAGACCAACTGAATTTCACATAGTATTAAAACTTGGACCCGCAAAAAAGAAAGAACGATCCATCTTGGTCGTGTGCATACATAGTGAATACCAATGGAAATAACATAATCATACATCAAATATTTATGGGGGATGAAAATTCTAAAAGAATCTAAAAGAGAGTTAATTTAGCATCGATCGATCACCTGCAAAGCAATGGATCTTGAGTGTTGCAAAGACCATTTGGGCCACATGTAGAATAAGGATCGCACTGGCCGTCAGGTGCACTCCAGTAAGGCCTCCAACTTGGTATCTTCCTACTCCAGACGAGACGACTCGTTGTGAGATTAGGGTAAAACGCGATTCTGGCAAAAAGCCCATCTGTGATGGTGGTGAAACTGTAGTAAACAAGTGTGTCGTTGTCGACAAACTGGAACCGCAAGTCGTTGTAAGAATCTATTCGTTGGAGACCACTAAACCATCGACCGTTCCACATTCCAACCCTATACAACTTTCTAACCCCATTAGAAAGTACATATAACTCGTGGGCCGACCCGTTCGAGTCCATTATATTGAGGTTGCCGGACGGAGATGGATCGGACGTTGACTTCCACGATGTCAGATACCAATTCCGACCCGATTTCATATCAAACCCTACCTTCATCCCTGGGAGGAGAGTGTCGGACGGGTAATCAAAGCTTTGCCACACCACCACATCACCTTTCGTTATAACTAAATTCCCCGAATCCAAAAGCTTTGCACTACAACCATTAATATGATCACTACAAGTTGTAGTACTAGAAGTAGAGTTGGAGGAGGAGGACCAAACAAGAGTTGGAGTCGACGTCGTACCACTACTACTATTTGCAAACACAACAAGTTGGGCTTGTGGTGTTAGCTTTAGGGTTGGTGTAGTGGTACTGGAGTTGTCTAATATTGGAGCCTCTCTATTGGCCACCCACACCACCACTTCCGGGGAGAAGGAGTACCATATGCCAAGATACTTGCTAGCGGAGGATGGAGGCGTGAAGAACCCTAGTTTGAAGATCTTGCCATTGGATTCAAGTGTCTCTCCCTCTTCCATCTCTTGGGTTTGGTTGATGGTGTCTCTTGCATTGCTAGAGTTGGAGAGGAATATTATAAGTGAACATGAAATTATAACAACAATCAGAGGGAGAGAAGTGGGTGATGATATCTCCATCTGTAAAGGTACTGTAGCTCTTAATTTCTCAAAATCTAGCTACAAGCATGGTCATATATATGTTCAAGAAAGAGAAAGATTAATTGTGGTAGTCAGTAGTCCAAGTCAGAATCACAAGATTTTTCAAAGATTTAGAAATAACTCTTGTTTGGAGAAGATGTAATACTGGTGGGTCTTGTTTTCCCACTTTATGTCTAGAATGTTTAGGAAACAGGCATATATATATATATAATAATGTTAAGGGGAGGAATCTAAGGGTTTGTTTGCTTAGGGCCGAAGCACCCCGAAGCTGAAGCTCAGAAACAGGAGGGATTCGGCGAAAAGTGCAGGTCCCAGCACGGATTTCAATATTGTGGTAGTGAGACCAGCAAGGCAACAGAATCCTAAGATTTTCAAAGTTTTTTTTTGCAAGAAATAAGTCTTGTTTGAAGAAGATGTAATACTTGTCTTCCTTAAGTGCTACTTAGGTTTGTTCATATTATTTTCAGGACTCAAGTCATGAAAGAAGAAAATTATGGACTTAAATGAGCCCAACTCCATTCTTTAGAGATCTCCATATTTTAAACAGAACAACCTAATCAGTTCATATACTAAAAGTAATTAACTATCTCGGTAAAAGTTTAGACTCAAGGCTAGACTTGGTTCCAAATCCGACCAAGATCCAAAACCGAAGGCTGTTTTCACTAGTTAAATCTTAGAATGTTGTGTCCATGTGATTTCATTATTTACCAACACCATGTACTACATAGAGTAACAAAAAAGAGTATATATTATTTTGATGTGTTTAGTTCTTAATCGTGCTATCTTCTATTAGTGAAATTCTCTACTTAATCACTCACTTATATTATGTAATTTATGTTCTGTTCCGTCTATACAGGACGGAACAGAACATACGTGTAGGGTCTCCATTTGATGGTCGGTGCTCACACTATACAGTATCACTTCATTATTTTTCCAAGAAAGAAAAGCAAAGAGTAAAGTCTGGAAGGAACCCCACTTCAAAGACATCAATCAAAGCAGCAGCTTTCTCCATAACAGACACCACTCAACAGTTCTCTTCCTTTAACAACAACTGTTCCTCGTATGTGTTAGTCTTAAAACTATAATTGCAATGGGAACACCTCATGCTAGAATCCAACTTTTGGAAGAAAAAAATCATGCTTTTGGAATAGAGAAATCAGAGTAGCATATTCTTTCCATTCTGTACCAAACATTAATGATGCAGATGACATCGACAGAAGTATACTTGTCCGGTAAACTTGACATACTCCTTAGGGTTTAGTAGGTCCGCAACGAAAGAAAATATGAGTAAAAAATAGAAAATATGGATTCGTCGTAGGATATTGAGATGAGTGGAGAGAAAAAGTGGTGAGGAATTCTCACGTGTAATCTATTTTCTTATTAGTGAATTAATGTCACTCGCGTATGCGGTCCTATGATTTTCTTCTCTCATGTTAGAAGGAGTTTTCATGTAAAATATCTTTTTTGTGACGTTCTTCATGTTCAATCTTGTTCGTGCTTGTTGATATCTACGATGCAAAATAAATAAATAAACATTGTGTTGTAGCAAAGTTAATGTTATGAGGAGTTTTCATGTAAAATATCATTTTCTTCCAACAATTAGGACTCATCAAATTACAAGCATTAGACCAAAAACTGGTGCAGACAATGATTTGAAAGGAACCTTCATACATACCACGAAATTAAACTATAACCAATCAAACCATAACGACAACTATTAGACTTTAGTACCAACTTTGCATGATGTAAACACCTTAACATCAATAGTTAAGAAACTTAACTATTGAAGATCAACGCATCCACACCAGGTTGGCTCAGAATATCTTTTTGATCATTGCCCATTTACTTATGGGACAAATCAACCAAAAACTCGGAACCCAAATGGAACAACTACAACGGCTCTATTACTGTCTTTCCCTACGCATTATATATACAAACTTGTAATCCAAAATTCAAACACAAAAGAATAATACAATTCATACTTTGATCATACACAAACTAATAATATATATGTAGCTATATATCAAGTATGAAACCATAAATCTTTGTTTCCAAAACCACACGCAATTAGAAAAGAGATCCATACATATCACAAGATCAACAGAAGACCACAATTAGAAACATAACCATGCATGAAAGCAACTAGTGTCTAACCTAAACAAATGAATTTGGTCCGCACATTAATATGTGGACCAGAGCATTAACATCTCCACAGACACCAAATGAGAACTTTGTGGTGATTAAAACTTGCAAGTTAATCCGCCAACTCTAGTACATATCGTTTTCCTTGATTTTGATAATAAAAAACAAATCATTTGCCTGGAAATTTCCAGTTTACATATTTAACACAGTAATTGTGGGTTTGCCTCGATTTTGAACTTAAGTTTTTTTGAATTTTTTAGAATATTTGACAATAAATATGATTATGTTTAACATGCTAGCCGAACAAGCTAGTGATCCGACTTATGGTTGTGTTGTGAGCTAATATAAATTCATATTGTTCAACCGTAAACATGAAAAATAATCTTATCTTGTTTGAAGTTTTAAGAAGCCAGTGGACCAACCAAATTTATTTAAGATTATGTTTATCCTACCATGTATGACTGGAAATTAAGGATTCATGATCTACTTCAGTTCATAATAGGAAATGAATATTATCTTCCACAGGATGCTTAATATAGGAACATTGACATCTTCAAGTTGAATATTGCTTTGATGAGAAAAAATCCCACAAAAAATGATTTAGTTACTTCATGCTTGTGGTATTGTTTAAGGTTAAACAACCACAACAATGTTTAATAAAATTTTCTCTCCATTGTTGTTTCACTTTCAAGTAGTAACACTAATCATAAGACGGTGATATTGGTTGGTGGTGCAGGAGGGAAATTGCTGGGAGTGTTGCACTGGAAAATGATAACCGACGGCCGGGCGGTTCCACTGACTCGTCACCATAAGAAATCAGACACTTGGGACGCTCAGGGGAGGCCCCGTCGTGAGCCGTCCCCAATGAAGAAATCCGAGACATTCAGCGAACGTCGCACAATAGCCTCCTCTTCCCCAGGCTCATCTGGCAGGAGGAGCAGTCGCCTTTGGAAGGAGCCATCACCTAGCCAAGACGAGCTGAACCGGCGAGTCGAGGCTTTCATCAACAAGTTCAACAAGGAAATGAGGCTGCAGAGACAGGAGTCAGTAAAGCACTACAGAGAGATGATCAACAGAGGAACACAGTGAAGATGTTAAAAGTTGGTTTAATAACTTCTTCATGAGTTTGTTTGTAGAGAAGGGAATGGTTTTCTTGGCTTCTCGTCAAGGTCCAGTTTTGGGGAGGGGGCTTTACTTTACTTCACTGCTGTTTCGGCTTCATTTCATTTATTTCTTTGCTTTGTTTAGGACTTAGGAGTGTGTTTATTACGTATCTATCCATAAAGTAAGTACTGACTAAGTGATGCTTTACTTGTAGGGGTGCACATGGGTCGGGTTTGGGCCTCAACCTGACCCAACCCGAACCCGAACCGGTTCGGGTTGAACCCAACCCGACCCGAAATTTTCGGGTTGGGTTGGGTCGGGTTGAACCCGAAAATTGGGCATGAAATATTTGCACACTAAGTGCTAAATGATTCCTGAAATGTAGACAATAAAAATGATAAAGGTATTCCAAAAACCTCAACCATTCAATCCTAACTTATATAAATTGATTTCAATCCTAGATTAAAATCAAACAAACAAGTGAAACAACTAAACAACTTCAAACACACCTTAAAAGTTAAATGAATACAACTTCAAAATCAGCAAGCAATAGTTCAATGTGTCAACTGTCAAGCCAAGAAGCAATAAGTTCAAAATAACTTTAAAATCTAGCAAGTAACTTAAAACACAATGCCATGAAACAATCCTAATTCCGACATAACATGATTTTTAAGTGGAAAAGCAAATATGAACAACCTAAGTTCAGCCCACGGATTGTTAAGACGAATGTGATATCACCTTCTACTTCTACTAATACAGTTCTGTTTCAATGATTTTCATACCCAATGCCAACCAATAAGCAGAAGAACACATTACACATTACACATTACATGTGCTGCTACAAATTTTCAAAAGCAGAAGAACACATTACACATTTTCAAGCAAATATGAACAGCATTACACATTACATGCCAACCAATAAGCAGAAGAACCAAAGAGTCTTTTACTCCATGTGAAATTTCCATCTCTGCCATTTTTAGATTGTGTTTGTAAGCCACTACTGGCTTGGATCCAGTGGCTTGGTAGCATATTTCGGTTGGTGTCAAATCCAAAAACATACTTTAATTTTCAAAAAAGAGCACGGAAAATAATGGGCAATTTTGGATTAAGGTATTTTGCATTCGATTGTTCTAGGTTGCTGGTCACAAAGACTTGCTTGAAGGTGATCCGTACTTGAAGCAGAGACCCCAATTTCCCTAACCCTAAATGGACGAAATGGGTATTACCTGCACCGAATTCGAAGACGACGTCGTGTTTGTGAAGCGGGATCAACGAAGACTTAACGTGCGGCGCAAATCGGCGGGTCGATTTGGAACGTGGAAATCGTGGGATCGTGGAGGGAGAGGAGGAAGAAGAAAGGCTGGAACGTGGAGGGAGAGGGAAAGGCTGGAACGTGGAGGGAGAGGAGGAAGAAGAAAGGCTGGAACGTGGAGGGAGAGGACTGAAGAAGAAAGGCTGGAGGGAGAGGAGGGACAGTCGGCGCCGCGTGAGGGAGAGGAGAGGTGAAATCAGGAAATGTGTTTTTTTGTTAGGGTTAGGTGTAGATTTTCCTTGATGGACGGTCAGGATTTATTGGGGGGAAATATAATTAAAAAATCTTCGGGTTCGGGTTGGGTTGAGTCAACCCGACCCCTCAACCCGAACCCGACCCGAAAATTCGGTTTTCAGATTTTTCCAACACAACCCAACCCGAATCTCTTCCCAACCCGACCCAACCTGACCCGACCAGTCGGGTTCAGGTCGGTTTCGGGTTCAACCCGACCCGTGTGCACCCTTATTTACTTGTAAGCAATCATACATTATATTATCTCCAGTTGTGATGAAATTTCCAGTTTTGCTTGATATTGAGATGGTTTGAATTTTTCCAATCCAATGAGCTGCTAACATGTTGATCCTCAACTTTTACACTTCAACGATGTGGCATGCAAATCAATCATCTTCCATTCTCTAGATTATTATATATATATCTCAAACCAACAGGGTTGTTTAAGATGGTTTTACATATCATCTTCTAGATTTTGGGTTACACATGAACTGAAAAATGCAAAATAAAAACATTAATTCTAAAGTGCTAAAAATATTTTAAAAAACAATATATATATATACACCATTATTAAAAGTTACAAAATTGTCTTCCAACCGTGTAAGCAACTAAACTAAGCCTTGTATAGATTGCACATATGAGTACACCACAGTTGATCTACGATATTTCTTGGAGCAACCTCCCATAAACAAACACTGGGGGAAAACTAATCAAGATAAATAACTCACAAATACAAAAATGAAATGCACTGTAGATTATCAATCATAAAACAGTGATGATGGCCAGCCACCTCGACATAATTGATGGTGAGGCGGTCCCTGCTGAATGAGACGGTTACATGCACCTGCAAATCGACAGGTTTCTGCTGGATCAACACAATCACCGAGGTTACGAACCATCTGCATGCAGCAGATTTGAGCTCTAGCTTTGGGCTTAAATGGGTGGACACTTGAGGGGCCATCCCACTTGAAAATAACCTCATGCTAGGATGGTGTGTTCTGAATAGGCATGATTACGTGTTGTTGGTGATTGGCGGTGAGGGCTCCTCCTCCCTCTCCGGCTGCATATTCAAATCAATCTCTGTTTTCACGGGTGAAAGTAATTCCTTTCTCTTGTCGGATTCTTCATCGGCCACCCCAACATCTGTAATGACCTCTTTGGTCTTTTTGCTAATGGCAAGCTTCTCGCTCTCTTGCGCTGGTAATTCCAGTGACGGACCCTGCTGGGTTTTCTTGCGGGCAGTCTCAGCTTCTTTCTCAGATTGGCGTTTCTCCTTCCTGAGCATCAGTGTGCGAAACCGGCGTTTGACGGTGAGGCAGACATTGCAACCACAAGTCTGTTTGTGCTTCGGACCCTTCCCGCTAGGAGGCTGAATACAAACAATGCAAGTGCAACCAGGTCGGTGTCGTGGATGCTTCGTAGTGGGCTGGGAAGGATGAGGAGGCGACTCCCCTTCACCAAGAATTGCAAGATTCGCGAGTGTGTCAAGCCCATCTGATCCTTCCAGCGTGTCATTTTTGACTTTGGACTTGCTCTTCATAGTAGAAGCTGCATGTATCCACGAATAAGACATTAATTCCCTGTGAGAAATTCTTTCATGTGTGATTCTAAGTCACTCCATGAACGCTAAGTGTTAGATGAAGGTCTGAAGTTCCCTTACAGCTATTTAATGGAAGCATGTCTGCCAACTCCTCCGTGCTTATCTCCTGTGGTGAGGAACATGAAGACCTATGAAAGTGTGGTGGTGCATGGGAACGTGAAAATAGTATCTAAAACGGTGTTTAAAAGATAATAATGTCAAGACATTAAGAAAATTCTCAAATTTGTCAACCACCTTGCCCCACCCACTTCTCTTCCTTTTCAGTCATGATTTACCGATCCTTCCCTGAAATATTCGTTTAAATTTTTGATGCTAACAGCCTTTTACAAGGAAAATTTTGAAGGAGCAGAATCCTGAAGTTGAGTTTCCTATCATCAAGATAATTGCACATGTGTAAAACTACAACTCTTGATTAATTATAAAATAAAAGGCGCCCAAAATGAACATTAGGACTTCCGCAGAGAATAGAAAATTCACCTATTAGTTTTTATTTGCTAAAAAGATTCCTTACTAACGTGTGCACCCAAAATTAGATGTGGTTAGGCTTGTAGCCGACCAACTGAAAACATCAGTTTCAAATCTATGATGATTGTGAAACCTTTGAATATCTAAAACTTAAATCTTTTGTACCTATCAGGATCCCAAGCATTATCAGAACAAGTCCACCTAGAAGGCAGTAAAGCATCTGCTGGAACTTTCCGCCACTTTGAACAATCTTCACATTGGGACCATTGATCCTTCCCCCTGGTTTAGAATAAAAAGTGAAAGATAAAGGACATAAATACGAGATGAAGTGTAATGCCAATCTAAACTACGATAGATGGTTGGGATGAATTTTACCCTTCTTTATTTGATGTAAAAATTGAAGGCCTTCCGAGAACTGGGGCTTCCTGTGCAAGTGTGCATCATAGAGTACCAGTCAAAATATGAGGATTCTTCTAGCAAAAATGGACCTATATTATCACAACTCCTGTGGAATTTCAAAATTCCAGCTCTTTGCAAGGCATTTCTTGTGAAACATATTGATGTAGAGAATGGAACTTTACGAACAAGGACTGCAAATACTTACATCAACTTCTAAACTTCTCATTTGCTGATGACAAATGTCTAGATCTACGGTTCAAGTATAATGCCAAGCTAAACTACCACATCCAAACACCCCTTCAAGGACCTTTAACATGGCCAAGTTTAAGTTGGAATTTTCGGGAATAAAATAAACTCAAGTTTGAAGTATGCACCTCATATTCCTCGAACTCATAACCTTCGATTACCACAATAGATGGGAGACAACTTGGCGGTGGTCGCAGCAATTCTTGAGCCTCTTCCCATGTCAGCTTGAGTTCAATAGATTCCTCATTTTCAATCCGTAGCCTTTTACTTTTTGAACCAACAGTTGTGCTCTTTCTTCTGCCAGGAAGAAGAGAGGACTTTGTAGGTCTCTCCTTTTGTATGAATTCCGACTTGTCGAGCTTAGACCAGTCCATCTTATCTGCTTGATTAGATGGACTTATCGATTCAGAATAACCTCTAACAGTAGCACAAGATATTGTTTCATTCTGTCTAGTATTTGTGCTATTACCTTCAGTTGTACAAGACAAACCATTTCCAGATTTGGGGACCTGGTGTCAGTCGATGAAACAAACTGTTACGAAGATATTTTCAAACATAAACAGGTGTAAAATGATAATGCGTATTAAGGAGTATAGGGCAGCGTTTATGCCAAGAATTTATGCTTGCTACAAATTTTAATTTGGAGAGCCCACCTGTTCACATTGGATATTGGATGCTTTTCTGAAACCCATGACCAACTTCCCTTCGGGATCTATCTGACTAAATGTCACTGTGGAAATACTTAACAATTAGAATTAGCCAGTGAATGTATTGCATCTCAGTGAACAGCATAATTAATGTGAAGAACCTATTAAACAGCCAGAACAATTCAAAGCATAGTATAGGCATTTGAAAAACTGAACCAACAGAAGTAATAGGAGAAAGAAAAATCAATAAATACAAAAAGGACTAACTTGACTAAGAAGCGGGCATTAGGTATCTATCTTTACAAAGTGAAATGTTTTCAGAGTCCAGATAGAAGACTTGATGAGAATTTATTGCAAATATTTAGAATAGAAATACAACAGATCAAAGCCTTTTGAACTTCACACCTGTCGAGAAGAACGATACGCAACTTATTATAGCACCGTCTGTGGAAGGGACATCAATGGTCGACATGACCCAATACAAGTTCCCTTACGTTGTGTTTATGATATAGCACCTAGCATATGCTAAAGCTAAAAGAAACATTTGAATCTGTAAAGAATGTCTTACTTGAAAAGCTGCTAATCGAGAGCAATCAAGGAATCAAAGCATTCAAATATTTATAAGATTGATTGCATAAGAAAAGGTACAGTATCACCACTCCAGTTGCTGGACATTCACCTGTGTCACCTGCTTGCAGTTGCATTGACTGAATGCAAGGAGTCACTCCCTCTAAGACATACATTCTGCTGTTATTATTTGGCCAAAATCGGAATTGAAACACCCACTCCTTCCCAGTCGCATCTTGAACTTTCAAAGGAAGACCTTCAGGTTGAGAAATTGCAGGGAAATATGCCTGTATGTTATTAGCTTGCAAAATTAACAAATGATAGATGTTTCAAAATGGAAGCACCGTACACTACTAAAAAGCATCCTGTGACTGGAGAAGCTTCTGTAGTAAGTAGTAACACAGCTGAAATTTTGTTTCTTGTTAAAATTGCAAGGGACTTTTTTTAACAGTAAAATTGCAATGGAGTTATCACGTGTATGACACCGGTGCATTTTTTTCCTGCTTCCCTTTTATAAGCTTAATAAAATAAAAATACAATACCAGTAACAGGAACCAAATGAACTATCAGTGTGCTACATTTTGTAATAAAATATAATATCTAAAAAAGGGATAAGACACTACAGAAGAAGAAAGAAAACAATCTTTAGATAGAGAACAAAATGCATCTCTTAAGCTATTTTTAACAAGAAAGAAAATTCAGGGACTAAATTAAGACAAATTCTCTGAAGATAATAGCTTATAAGTATTACCTCTGCACACTTCTTCGGCAGCACTAGACGTCCAATGCGACCAGCATCGCTTGCACTTAGTATTTTTTCAAATAGAGGAGTGATCACAGAATTTGAGCTTACACATTATTAAGGTTCAACACGGAAGTAATTTAGACCAAGAAATGTGAAAGATAAAGTAGTGAAATGCATAATTTGTGTTTAAAAAAACAGAGAACATGCAATTTTAAGCTTCAGGGTAAACAATGAGATGATTTTGACGTAAGAAAAGACAAGGCGGGATACTCTCCAGAAATTTGTTGAAGTTCTTGATCCGTTATTCTAGGCCAATATCGAGGAAGTAATTGATTTCTTCCCCGTCCATCCATACGAGGCCTTCCATTGCGTATCTGATTTTGTGATTCCCCCGTGGATTCCATTCCATTGTTAGGATTAGGATATAATTGTTTGGATGATGAACTGGGAGGTGTTTGGCTGTGAGCTTGACTTGCAGACGCTCTTGCTTGATCATTTGACTCAACGGGGGCTGAAAAAGGTGAAGATAGGCCAATAACAGCAGATGTTGACTCATCCTTCAAGATGGGTGGCCGAATAGGAGCACCAATACATGTATTAGGAACTTTCTCGATTTTGATACCTGCAGAACTGCTCAAACGCGAACCATGAATCACCCCTTTTCTGGTGAGCACACGTTGAGTATCTTCAACATGGGCACCAGATTCTTGCAACCTCTCAGTGCCTCCATCCCTACGAAACCCACTAAAACCTGATGCTTTCAGCCCCGTATTTCCATTAACAAGCCCATCTATTGTGATTCGGTTCAATCCACTCGATATCGGCCTGTCATGAAGATCCTCCATTTTCCTTTTATCCAGAACAGTAGATCGACCACCAGACATCAGCTTTTCGATGCTGTTATGCCTGTCGAATTCAAAGGACAGTCGTTGATGTAGATCAGACTGAGCAGCGACTGCTGCACTCCAAGCAGTCGAGGGCTGACGCCACTGACCAGAAGCTGCATTATTTGCAGATATTTGATTCCAACTTTTAACCGGTGATTCTTTAAGTTTTTCAGAAGTGGGGAGAAACACGGACGAAGACCACATCTGACCCGTTCCCTGGAGCAAACAATGGGACATTCTGATCGAGGAACAAGACGGAAATACAAGACAGCAAACCTTGACATCAATGAAAAGATACATACCCTTTCATAGGGCTTCTGAAATAATTTGTTCGACTATAACAGAAAAGTATTAGAATCATTCACAATGAAATATACAAAGTCAAGAAATGAAAATAAATAACAACTTTCATCTAAAGGCAAGTCACACAAACCATCATCAACTACAATTTGACTAGAAAGCATCTTGATAACAGATGTTGATGATAAATAAAACATCAGCACTAATATAACTACATAAGCTAATTAATCGTACTGCAGAAAATAAAAGATATCCTACTTTATATTAAGTATTATACTTGATAGGAGAAGGGGTCCACTACCCTTAAAGTTAAAACATGTTGACATCAATTGACCTTGTTAATAATTTGAAACTTAAACTCCAAATGAAAAATCCAATCCGTAGATTTTTTATTATTTATGACTGAAATTATGATAATAACTAAAAATAGACAAATGACCACATTAAAAAATCTGAGCATTTGACTAGATTTACCCCTTTTCTATAAGATACATGACATGCAGTCAACATAATGATAAATAAAATTTACAGAAAGATAAGAAACTGATCGCATGTTTCGTCGACCAGTGATTACGTAGAAGAAGAGGTCCTTCCTTACCACAACAAAACCTTTCTGAGCACAAGCCATGCACTCGATACCTCCAGCATCAAGAAGCACAAATGCGGAAGAAGATACTATACACCCACAATGCACCCTCTGCAAGAAGGATGGCATTAGAACCCATGGCACGTAACGTAAATACCGAAATCGCCTGGTTTACAAAAATAGGACATGTATGCTATTTGAAAATGTGAGGTTGAAGGTCACAAATATTACACCTTTCCACATGTCTCACATTTCCTCCAACCATCTCCATGTGAGTGAAACGCTTCGCAGAATCCCCCTTGTTCGTACGAAGTGCTGCATAGTAAATACAGGGTTTTCATGTATAATAATAATAAATAATAATAAGCAGATTCCAGTACTAAATTGTCATTTTAATAGCAGAACAACATAAAGATTCAAAGGGAGGGATTAACCAACATAGACATGCAAAATTCTCAAAATCAACAAAATACCAATCCAATCACACCAATAACAACTTTAAAATCCCATCCTCTACCCAAAACACTGAAACCCAACTAAAAAGACGTAAATTTGGGCAAACTCAAGATCTCAAAATCTCCAAAATCAAAATCACGCACTCCAACCACTGAAAATAACCCAAACCGATAAAAAAACAAAAACAACTAATAATCCCATTTATAAGCCAAAACCCAACGTAAATTCAAGCAAACTGAACATCACCAAAACTCCAAATCCAAAATCAGTGATACTGAAATCGTAAAAAATCCACCTTTAACTAACAAAATAAATTTTAAACTCAAAACAGTCAAAAGAAGACGTAAATTGGAGCAAACTGAACCTCTGAAAATGTCGAAACCCCTAAAAATTCCAGCTTCAGCCCAAAAAGATTCCAACTTTGGTGAATTGGTGGCAGCAAATCCCGAAAAGAGTAAAAAGAAGTGGAGTTGGAGTCGAAAAGGTACGTACGAACATCGATCGCAGAGGTCGGCATGGTCGCCGGAGCGGAGTCGCCAACCCTTCCGCCAGCCGGCGGCGGGGTCCGATTTGGGACCCTTGCAGTGGGCGTTGAAGCAGCAGATCTTCGTCGAACTCGACATCCAACCAAACCCTAACAAAAAAATCCAGAAAGAAAAAAAGAAGAAGAAGAAGAAGAAGAAGTATTTATTTGGGACTGGAATTTGACTTCTGATTTATGTTTCTTTTTTTTTTGCCTTTTGTTTTACTCAACTTCAGTCTGTCATGACTCATGACTCATCTGTGTGTACCTTACCTTACCTTACCTTATATGTTTTTTATTTTTTTTCTATAAACAAAAATAAATCAACTTCTTTTTTCCAACCTAAATTTTTTTTTTTTAAAGATTTTCTTTTTTGAAGAAAAAATAGCCCATACTTAAAAGAATTTCTAAGAAAATATAATTCTAAACATATGTGGAATGACGTTGCATTCTAATTTTTCATAGTAATACATTGAATTCCAACTTGACTTTTACATTATCTAAGAACACATATTTCAGAGGAGGAAACATATTTTTGTCGGTACATGCGTGAAAACGTGATACCATGCATTTCAGCTAACCTACCACTCATACTATATTTGTTTCGTTAATTTCCAATACAGCAATTAAGGTATTGAATTTCCCTTTCTAATTCCATAATTGGCAACTCATTAATTTGTAATGAAGCAATTAACTACCAACCACTCTGTCACATTTTCTAACAACTATTTCCGTCCCTAGCCTCAAGACTCATCAAAATAGTTGACAACTCTCTTTTTATTATTATAAATGAGTGGAGAAAAATCCAACGTTTAAGTTAAGATATTAGCTACATATATAGTGCAAAAAAAAAAAAAAAAATTTAGAGTGCTTAATATATAAATTGCTGATGACAAGAAACAAAAATATTGCTTTCTTCTATTGGAAATCACTTCCGATCACCATCCTTGAACCTGAACTCCAATTCTAGTAATTGATATTTCAATATATATATATATATAGCACAAGTCATACATGCGGGTGGCTTCTCTTCTCCATTGGTTACATGCGGGTGAGATTTGAGTGTAACACTCGGGGCAATGCTTACATTGTGTCGCATCGGAAGAGTTGCGACAAATAAATTTTGTGGTGAAACTTATAGGACCTGTGTGGAGTTTACAAACAAAAAAGGATGGAAGACGAGGATGAGTAAAAGGAGGGATGTTATAGAATTAACAATGGACGTAATTTTAGAGTATGTTGTTGGTTTTAACTAGTATATGATATTTTTGATATTTTTATCTTTACAGAGTGACGAGATGTTATGAGTTGAGCTTTTCAATTTAGGTATGTTTGTTGTTTTAGTGTGCGTGTGAGAATTTGCAATTAATGACATTCGATTTAATATTTACGTCAAATAATGTACAGATTTGGTGGTTTTTATTTAACAAGGAGGATAATTGGAATTGGTTTGTTTGTTGTCTTTTCTTGAGGGAAAATTAATATTCTGAACTGTTATACATCGTCGTAAAACTACTTAAATCGTGCGTACATATTACTATATTGTCATTCTACCCTTTCTACTTA
The DNA here is from genome assembly GCA_963682175.1 of Triglochin maritima. Classification (NCBI taxonomy): domain Eukaryota; kingdom Viridiplantae; phylum Streptophyta; class Magnoliopsida; order Alismatales; family Juncaginaceae; genus Triglochin; species Triglochin maritima. The sequence goes on from OY821783.1 coordinate 38,939,399, forward strand.
TATAACTCTTCATTTTACTCTCCTAACACCACTCTCTCTTCATATTACTCTTATATTCACCAGAAAAAATGTCTCGAATGTCAGGAAAAAAAACAACGGACGCCCCGGATTACTCAAATTTGGTAAAATGTCTTGTTTAGTTTTCTTATAAATAAAAAAAATTAGGTCGGGTGTCTCCCACGGACGCCCGACCCAAAGGGGAGGCGTTTGCGGGAGCTGCCTCCCCGATGGATGGGGTGTCTCCGGTAGACGCCCTAATTTTTTTATTTTTTTAATTATTTAAATTGATTATAAATTGTGATAATTGAAAAAAATGAATATTATGTTAATAATTAGTTAAATTAGTTTAGTAAATCTTTTATTGATTATAATTTGTGATAATTACTAAATAAATTGACTATTAAGTTAATAATTATTTTAGTAAGGAATTATTGATTATAAATTGTGATAATTGCTAAATAAATTGATTATTAAGTTAATAATTAGTTGTGGACGATTTTAGTAAAGGATTATTGATTATAAATTGTGGTAATTGCTAAATAAATTGATTATTAAGTTAATAACTAGTTTATTTATTTTAGTAAATTCATTAACAAAATTTTATTTTTGGTACGTAGTATAGTAGATGAGTCAGGTCCTCGTCATCCACGTAGACGAGGTATTTCTGCTTCAGTTAAGAGAGAGAGATCTTTTACGTCGTCGTCAGACACCTGAGAATTTTTTCGACGACGAGGATGATTCAGATGAGTTGAGGAGTCACGACAAGATGATAACAATATTCAATAGCAGATCTCACAACCTCTCCAACACTCACCGATAACTAGACTCGGTCTCATCCTTCAAAATCACATATCCGACGAGGAAATTCATGTTTGTTGGAGTAACCCCAACCATCTCAAACAAAGGCATCTTGTACTTGTTCGTCTTATACGCCGAATTCATGCAGATTACGAATGAGTATGTACGCAACAACTGAACTGAAGTCGGATGTGCTAAAAATGCGTGAGTGGGGACATTAGTTTCTTCATCTACCACAATCCAATACAAATAGTTATACTGCACTGCCTGACTGAGAAACTGCTGAGCGGGATTCCTGTCTTCAGATTTCGTCTTCCTCATGTACTCTCTGAAGTTATAAATGTGTCTTTGATTGGGATTATCCTCCGGAAATTTCTCTTTTACTGCCAACAAATGTTACGTGGTCTTGTTTGTGCCTCTGTTCTATCACGAACAATTTGTTTGGCCCCAGCACTAAGTCGGCTGACATGTCGGTGACCCTCTGAATAAACTGCAAGTGTGTGGTTGTGCTGCCCATATGTGCTATTAGAAACAACGACTCATCCATCATGATCTCGTCGCTCGACTACTTTTACCAAAAAACGATAACCGCAACATTTTCTTTTTGTGTTCTTTCGCAGTGCAATACTCGTATCACGAGAACTCATTTCATGTCTGCGATCACATCTCAGGTAACAATTCATCCAGTTATCTTTTTTTGGTTTGTATGATGATATAACAAAAAAAAATCTGACTCCTATTGCAACTTGTTTCGCCCGTTTACAAGCTTCCTCGATTGTTGTAAATATTTGTTTACTATCAAAAAAACTCACTGTAATCTACTCCATCACCACCGAAATCTTGCAACGGAACCTGGAGGAAATTAATTTAACATAAAATTTAAAAAAACTAAAAAAAACCGGGCGTCTGGCTAAGACGCCTCCACATTGGTGGAGGCGTCTTAACCAGACGCCCAAGTCGGAAAAAAAAATTCACATTCGTTACCTTGCCGGATCCAGGTGCTTCGCCAGACATTTTCGTGGTGTTGGCACTAGGAATGTGAGTAAAACTGAGTCAAAAACTTTGTTTAAAGACACATAACGAAATGAGTATTAATTGATTTGTTAATAGAAAAATGTAATTTTTAAGACGATTTAAGTAGTTTTCCGACGATGAATAGTAGCTATTTGGGTAACTTAACTTAACAGTGGATGATTTTGTTCCTTGAATAATGAGAATTAGGACCGAGCATCGGTCCGGGACCAGAACGGACCGAGATCCGAAATTTTGATATCCGGTGGATCGAAAACTGGACCGAATAAATTCGGGTCGGGTCGGTCCAACTTAATAAGGGATCATTTTATTCCATATCTGATTATAATTTAGCACACTTCAGTATAAAAAAAATGATTTGTAAATCAGTATTTTGGATCGTCTAATAATTTTGCATTTCTTCCAAATTAGTCTTTGGAACATTTTTGGATGAATTAAAATACTAATGCATTAACAAGTAATTAGGTTATGTATTCTCGGGGGATCGACCCGATTATCCGATTATTATATAGAAAGACCCGAACCGAAAAGGGGAAGAACAGGAAGCAAACCGAAACCCTAAGGCTAGAGTGCGGGAAACCCTAGAGTGGAGATTCGATGGCGAAGAACAGGAAGAAGGACAAGAAGAAGGGCGCCGTTGCGATGGACGTCACCCCGAACCCCGATTCCTGTCCGAAAGATACCACCTTTCCAACCTCCAATGCTTCTTCTTTTTGTTTGACAAATTTCCAACCTTTTAGACTTACCCAATTGCTTCATTTGCAGCTATGGATTTTTCGGAGGAGAAACCATCCAATTCCACGTCCACAAGGTGTGTTCGCATTGAGTTTTTTTTTTGGTTTTGTGAAAAGTTTGAGTTTTAGTGAATTTGAACTATTTTGTGGTTTCAATTTATGCACTACATATTGGAATTGTTTAGTGTACTCTGTTGATGTTGAGGGTGTGATGGGTTTGGAGGAAGCCTTTTAGTTGGAACTTTTTTCAATGAATTATGTATTTATTGTTCAAATTGTGCATTATATCTTTGCCTTGGGAGTACTAATCTTGGAGGTACAATTTTGGTATTATCTGTTTCTGTTAAGGGTGTGATTGATTTGGTGTTCGAAAATTTATTCTAAGAATCATGGTTCAAATGTTGGTTATTGGTACTTATTATAGTTGGTTTTAAGTTAAAAGTGAGTATATTAATCTGGTTACATATTGGCTTTCGACTCGAGTCTGTTCTCTTGCTTTGGAGAGGAAGTGGTTAAAGTCATTCAAATTGGAATAAAATTGAACCTTTTTTTTCTTCAAGCATTTGCTAAAACCCCTTAGAAATTGTTTTGAATCCTAGTAGAGTAAATGTGAACTTTTCCCTAGTATCTATCACTTTACTCATCACAAATCTAGCTCTCTTGTACGATTCTCTCTTGGAATGTCAGATGTTTTCATGAAGAATTTGAAAATTTTAGATGTTCACGAAAACAGGAAAATGTGCTGTTTTGCTTATCGAGCCACTCATTCTAGAGATTAGATCAGACTTGCAAATATTAGAGGGATTTGTTTAAATGATTGAAAATGTGATTTTGAGTCGTCATAACCACAATGGCTTTTAATATGGTTTATCCTCTTTTTGACCTTTCACTTTGTTGATGAGAGTGACTATCACCTTCTTTGTCATGATTTTTGGAAATCATAATCAACATGATATTTATTATTTTAGTCAAGAGTAATGCCAACTAGTTGGTTTATGTATAGGATGATGAATTATGTGTTTTACATAACGTTGTTCCCTCCCTCTTCCAGGAAGATGACAAAATCAGTGCAAATGAAAAGATCAAAGAATGTCCGGAAACGCAAGGCTTTAGAGAGAGCCATCTCCAACAGCGAAAAGGCAGAGGAGAAGGTGTCTAAAAATACTGACAAAAAACAGAGAATCCAGTCTGCTAAAACATTATATGACTAATGTAAACACTTATCCAGAAATATGATTCAACTTCTTTTTGATCGAGAAACACTTATCCAGACCCAATCAACCTAACCTTATGTATCCATGTCCGAACAACTGTTTGAAAATCCTAGCTATTATTTCTATTGATATACTGTTATTTTCTTGATGGTTTTGATTGTGTCCGTGATAATAATAATAATAATAATAATAAATCCTATATTTCACCATGAATTCTTTGAATTTGTCAATTTTATAAGTAAGTTAGTTACCCCAGGCATTGAGACATCAGATAAAATGTATACGGATGACAGAATACCAAAATTTTCAGCTCACGCAGGCATTCAGCCAATGCTGATCCAATTATTTATTTTGGGCTGCTGATGGTATTATCCGAAGTCCTTTTTTGCTTAACTTCCACTATATTATATGCACGCCACAAAAGTTTCGTATTGGGGCCGAAAAGGACATCATTATTAAGCTATTCTTGGATTGAGTATCTCCTATCCTAATCCTATTTAAAAGCCGATAGTCTTGCTAATAAAAGTCGTTCCCAATAATTATGTCTCCAAAATAAGGAAATTCGGTCATCATGTGTATCTGGCTTTTTTTAGTCTGACCTTTTAGAAAATATCAAATCATGGCAAGTTTCTGTTATTGGAGACATCTGCTCTTGGGATAAAATCATGATCAGGGTAATCTGTTATTGAGATGAGACATATTTGGTGAAATTTAAGAAAGGAATGAGGTTGTTGTTGGACCAAATTTAGTGCAGTGACACTAGGAGAAGCAACAGTTGCTCCAAAGTCAAGTTATGTCTGGCTTCCAATTAGGATGCATGTTTCTCAAGTAATCTTCCTGCCAATCATGTCCCACCATTTTATATTCATTTTAGCAGCAAAAAATATTAAACGTGAAGCACAAAATCAGCAAAACCATGCAACATATTAAGTAATAAGGATTGAAAAGCTTGTTCTTGTAGTTTAGTTTTATGTCCTTGTGCTGCTCCACTGTTGACTAAGACTGCTTCTTTAATCTGTATCAACACTAATAAATGGTTATATATAATATAAATTTAAGCGATTTGGAAACTGAAAAACGAAAATGACTTGGGATTGTGAGCTGCACCAATAGAATATTTCCCGTTCCAAGTTGTTGTCAATAAACAAATTCAGGTTTATTACACCACACACCTCACAACGGCTACAAAGGTGTTAATAACGTTGCAAGCAAGGGTAGAAAAGTAATTTCAAATGAAATTGTTTCTGACGGTTGGATTTGAGCAGATGTGAATCCAACGGATGAGACAGAAGGCTGCCACCCCTCGACCTCAAAAGAAGCGCCTCGTGATTGCAGAATATTTACGAGAAATGCCCCTTCTCATCTTAACTGTAATTATTTACTAATCAGATGCTTATTATTATATTTGGATGTGGTGGTCGGTTCCTTGAATCTGCTGCTACGTAATTTAAAATGTATTGTAATGTAATTTACCACTCATCATTTTTCTTTTCTTTTTATACGCATGATAATGTCTCACCAGACCAGGTGAATGAAATAATTTTAAAGAATGTTGCAAATTTTTAGTAACATATATTACCACCATTAGTGATGTTGCCACGTAAATATGAGAGCATCCATTGAACTCCTGGATTTTAGAATTAATTTTAATGAATAACAACTATTATGAATTTTGACTCTGGAATTGTTAGTTCCTTAAATTGTAATCTATGTGGATTTGTTTTACTCCTTTAAATATTGCGCTATAATAACTTATTAGATAAATATATTAGTGTTCCCAAATTTCGACCCTTTTATATAAATAAATCCACGGAAATTGCCAATGATGTCATGGTATTATCGTAGATAAGTCGAAATCGAAGGTCAATCATGGAAGAGAATGGTTAGTTGGTTTGAAAGAAGAAAGAAATGGAACCCTAATCGTAATTTTCGAGTGGAGACGAGAAGTGGGGTTTGGTTTGGTTGTCGAATCGCTTTCGCTTTCGCTTCCTTCCATCCATCCATCAATCCATACTTGTAATTTATTTTCTGGTTGTCGCGTGATTTTCAAAGTCGTGGTTCGAATTGGAGCACATCACTCCCTCAATTTGTGGCTCCACACTGCTTGCTTGCTTGCTTGCTTTGGGCGCTTCAAAACTCCAAAAGGGTTTCGAGTGGTTTTCTTTTTAAGGGTTCCAAATCTTTTGGTTTGGGTCTCCAAGTTGGTTGCTTGGTTGGTTGGTTTCTTTTGTTGGGTCAAAAGTTTCGGTTTCTAAGCGAAACGTGGGATTTTTAACGTTTAAGTTTCGGAAATTTGAAGTTTCGAGTGAAAAGTTTCGATTTTTAACAAGTTTTAGAGTGATGCTGTCGACGGCACCGCAATCGTCGCCCCATATGGGCCTCAGCTCTCTGGAGGAGATGCTGTACTCGTTGCGGAGGAGAGAAGAGAAGCCCAGGGATGTTCCTCCGGCCCTTCCCACCCGTCCAGTGTCGAAAGGGCGGCTTCCGTCGTCAAGAAGGTCTTTACCAATCAATCTCAAGGCCAGCAGCAATAACACAGGAGAAGAAGGTGTTGTTGTTAGGAAATTTCTATTTTACGGTTATGATGCACCTTTGGTTGATCATACAGATACAGTGGGGAGAAGAAAGTCTAACTCTCAGAAGGTATAAACTACTATAAACTACTCGGTTGATGTTTCTGGGTTTTTTTTTCTGCTAATTTTACCATAATTATTTTCTAGAACTTGAGTGTCTGTAGTACATGTTGTTGTTGAATAAAGTGGATTTGTTTTTAGTGTTGTAGCTGTAGCGACATTTTTGTGCTTATTGATATCATGGGCCCATTCCTGTGGATGGCCTTTGTTGTTTGATTTGTGGAGGAATATACAGCTAACAACTCACATGGGTTGTTTGTCCATGTTCACGTCTTTCTTAATTTTGCTGTTTTTTTTTAATTTTTACAGATTCTTCAGTTAGAAGATTCAAGAAAGGAACCTCTGCAAGGGATTGTTGGACTTCAAAAGCATTTCCGTGGCCTTCAATCTCGACGTTACTTTCAACAACTAAAGAGAGGATCTGTAACATTGCAATCATGTAATACCTTTCGTCTTAAAAGTGTTGCTCATTTTTTTGCTTCCTCCAATGGATCATTGCAAATTTGAAGATATATGTTGCATGTTAATATTTAGGCTTTAGTAATAGTCTATCAATCAAATCGGTACAGAGGAATATATAGAACGTAGGAAGGAACCATATGAGGTCGATGGGATATCAATCTTAATCCTTTTCTTTATAAAACAAAATAGAACCATTGCTTAGTCACTTAGAAAGCCATTTGCTCTTTGTGACAGTCATCAGGGGTGAAAATGCAAGAAATAAGTTTGACTTGATGGCAAGGAGTAGATCAATTTTAACCATTCAGAGATATGCCCGAAGAAGAATTGCTCAAAATGCATTCGTGGATAGGAAAAGAGCTGCTGTTTGCATTCAGTCTGGTAATAAATGTCCCCCAACTGATTTTTACTGTTATTATTAACACGGAGTCTTTTACGTAGGATGCTCTTTCTTTCAGTTATCCGAGGCTGGCTTGCAAGGAAGCACTTTTTGTTCCTACTAGATACAGAAATAACGAAACACAAGCATGCGATCTATAGCCATGTTCTACCTAATGGCACTCCAGAAGTGAAGGTATATACTATATAAGTATACTATAATTCATAATGTAAAGTTAAATAAGCTAATTAAATCCCTTTGTCGTATTTTTGTGCATGCATTTCTTGATACTCATCTTTTTTCTCATAGTTGCCGTGTCCCAAATGTGTTTCCTTGAAAAGCAAATTTGTGTCTGTTGAGTGTTGCTCTAATATTCTTACTTTTACATTGTTTTAGGTGCATGGTAGCAACAAAGAATATATTCAGGTCCATCCCTTGGTTTTAGCAGAGCTCCAAAGCCGCGTTCTTAAGGCAGAAGAAGCACTAAAACAAAGAGAAGAAAACGACTATCCTCTCAGAAGCCGTGTTCTCAAAGCAGAAGAAGCACTTCAACGGAATGATGAAGAAAAAAACTTGTTGAAGGAGCAACTTCAAACTTATCAGACAAAATGGAACAAATACGAAACAAGAATGAAGTCTATGGAGGAGACCTGGCAAAAAAAGATGACTGCCTTGCAGGTATATTTTTGTTGTTTTTGTTCTTGCAATTGATGTATCATGTTCATAGTATCTGCTTCTTTCCCACTTCTGTGCGATATATTGGATATTTCCAATGTTTCTCTGTTTTTCGGCTGAGCTTTACTTCAGCATTTAATTTCAGAACCTTAAGAGATTGATCATGGTAAAATATGATTTTTAATTATCATGCAAAATTGTGATATTTTATGTTTGAATTGAGACAATACATTTAATCAATCAAATGTAAAATTCCTTTGTTGAAGAGCAAACTCATTCCCTGGTTATTATGTACAGATGAGTTTAGCTGCTGCCAAGAGAAGTCTTGCTGCAGATGACTCCCCACAGAAAGGAAAATTTGATTTTGCCACAAGCCCACTGTACTATGACTCTGAAGATGCTGCACTACACACACCTGAATGCATCCCAAACAAAACACACCGCCTACCTGAGAGTCAACCAAATATGATTTGTAACGGTAGCGATCATCACGTAGTTAACCCTATCGTGAAAGAATTCGAACAGAAGAAGCAAGTCTTTGAAGACGATGTTCGATTCATTGTTGAGGTGAAAACCGAAGACACTGACATGAATCCAGATGAGGAGCTACATAGGTTGAAGCTGCGTTTCAAATTCTGGAAGAAGGAATACAGGGCTCGGTTAAAGGAGGTCGACACGGCGCTCCACAAGTTCAGTAAATCTGAAGCAGTGAAGCCTAAGAGGAAATGGTGGGGCAAGACAATCGCATCTTGTTTAGCGAAATCTTAACTTTCATAACTACATTCCCTGTGAAGAAGTGCCATTATTTGTGCAGAGGGCACAACTCCAGAAAAATATTATAGCCCAAGAAAGTGGAAAGATAGTATAGGAGTCATGCAATGCCTTCTCTAATGTTGTTATCTGCTAATATTAAGGATGCCTTCGGTTTGAACGTGCATCTGCTGTTGTATATCCTTCTAGCAATGTGAAGTCTCATAAGAGTTTTAAGAGATGCGGAGAGTTGTAGATCTTGATGTAATCAGGTTCTGGACATGAAAAGATTATAAGTGAAATGAAATCGTTTGTTCTTCAACAGTTCAATTGTTATGATGATTGATATGTTAGCTATATGGTGATTCATCTGGAGCTTGTCCTATTGCTTTTGGAGGTGTCATATACAGATGTGTACATTCACCGATTATGTAGAAAATTTTCAAATCTTGTTCTTTAATTTGCAAAACACTGATCATACATCTAACATCTCTGATCTTTGTAAGCTTTTTTTTTGATAATTTGACGAGCTTTATAAGCAACGGTTGATCCACAAAGTTATCTGGACAGCATTTGCCAGACAACAAAGACACCTGTTTTGCTAGATGTTGTCATGGAAGAATTGTTAAGATATGTTTGTGTTTGCATCTTTTCAAATGAGGTGTTCTTATCTTTTACATGCTGTCCTGTGATGTGATGACTGACGAGTGTTTAATAAAGCAGAATAATTATAGTATATCTCAAAATTATAAGCTAACTAGGGGAAACTCCAAATAGAACTTGTAGTTATGGAGCAGTCACAGAAAGCCAAATCCGCATATCAAACTTCAATAACATTAACAAAGATATTAAAGCGGGAAAGAAACAAATGGGTTGGAAAATAATCTCCAAACTATACAATAAGACAAGAAGAGACCAACCAAAACAGAGTTTCAGGTATATTGTTCAGTTCTAAGACGTCTTCAGGTATATTGTTCAGGTATATTGGAGAACATCTTGGCACATCTTTCAACCTGGAGAATTTTTTTGATACGAAGTCTGACTCTTCTGATTGAAACTTCTTATGACTTGTTAAGCTAAGCACACAGTCAATTTCTCTAGCACAGGAGCGTTTTCATCAAGAACACGATGAAATCCATCTCGCGATCACGACTTTTGGCTAATCCTACCATTTTGGCGACCTCCTCGATCGCTTTCAAGGCAATCCAACCACTCGTCATGCCAAATCTCGACTCTTTTGAGATTGCGAAGGAGTTTGCTTGACGAAGTTTCATATGATATCCGGAAATCTAAGTGCATGTAAGCCAACTGAAACCAAATGGTGAAATACTGAAATGAGTTATAGGAATGAATATACAACAACAATAGACAAAATCAAAATCAAAATCTGCATGAAAACATACAGCTTTCGACTCACTTCTGGTATATACCCTGAGAAATTCCAGCTTGTTGAAGGACCGGATCGTGTAAGCAATCCCAGGGAGATTCCAGCCCTCGGGATCAAATTAGAAGCACCAAAAGGAGGAGGAGAAAATCCCTCAAGCTCAAGAATGGTCAAATTCTGCCATGTCAAATGATAAATCACGATCAGGACCTCGCTCTCTATCAACTCGATATATAGATTGTGTCAAGTAAAACATACCTGAACACTGCAAATACAAAATTCTAGGTTCTGAGCATGGCGAATCTGCACAAGAGCATCTAAAAATAGAGCAATATTATTTTTTCAATTCAGCCATATATTCTAGTGGTTGTCGATACCACACTGGAGTGCATTACTGAAGAATTCTATTGACAAGAGAGTGGGAGCAAGAATTTTGACTTTATCACAGAGTATTGATCGAAGCAAATCGGAGAAGATCAAAACCTTTTTTTTTGTTTCTTCTGGAAAGAACATTTTTTCCCTTTCTTTTTGTATTGATAAAATAACAAGTTTGTATGTTTTTCAAATAAAAGGAAAGAACAAGTCTTATGTCATGCGGGTCTTGATTGGTGAATTTGTTAGTTGGCTGAACCCTCTTGTTCTACAAATTGTGATTTTGAAAGTGATATAAGAGTTTTTTGCTTTAACACCCTAGTGTTTTTCTCATGTACGTATACATGCATGCATGTACCTTAATTCGATGTTGGATAAGAAGTGATTGTTTTGTCCCTATATTTCGGTTCTACGTACATTGTTTATGTTCGCAAGTAGTGGATTTGACAACAACAACAACAACAAAAAATTACGTCAAATAATATATGAACTTTCATATTCATAGAGTTTTTTTCTTACTACAAATGTTCTATATTACTTTGGATGCGTATTTAATGCTTGATATCTAGTGCTTCATTTTGGTATGTGATCCAGTTTTTCGTGGTTTGTTCGGCTGCGTTTCGTGCTTCATCAAAATCTGAATCGTCCTGCTTTGTGATTTTTAGATTGCTATAATAGTGATACTTGCTAAATTGATGGTCGTGTAATAGAGTGAAAAATACAATAGATATTTGTTGAAATTTGTTGTTGAAATTGGCGAATGATGTTTCACTTGATGGTATAACTGGAAGAACCATAAAAGTAATCAACTTTTAATAAAAAAATCACTACACATTCAACTTAATGGGATAGATCAAAACCAACGGGAATAGCACGATATTTTAAAAAACTAGCAAATTACATTACTTCTTTAAACTAGTTTTGAGGAATTAGTTTGTGTTAATACATTTATCTCGTATTATAGGTGTTCGAGGAAATCTCTAATCGAGTTGGAAGTGCATACAAATTCGTTGTCCGACCCTTGATTGGCTTATGAAAAAAAACAATGGTCGTCAACGATACCTATACACTCACCTAGTCAGCTGTTAACTACTTTCACAGAATACAAATTCAAAATTTCTAATACAAATCATGCCACAATGGGACATCATACCAACACAACACGGAGATCATAAGCTGAAGCACTGATAATGCGTTATAATCACCTACAGCCACATCTACATTTTATCGCCTCTTCCTAATAGCTCCGTAGTTGCGTGTCACCTGAGAAATTCACCACATCCAGTTAGGCAGTTCTTGTTTACATCACAATGTGATTTTTGTTCTCGATTAGGAGAAAGTGAACGAATAGTTACAACTCCTGCAACAAACTAGGAAACAATAAACTGCAGAAGAAAAAGGTTAGGCTGACATGACATACCGGTGGAAGTGCCCTCTTTGACCTGCTTGGCTTGCCATCGTCGTCATCATCATCTTCATCATCTTTGCTCATCAGCATATTTTGAAGAGAACTAGCCATTTGCTTCGGCCTCTTCGTCGACGATGTTGAGCCTCTGCCTCTTCCCCTTGATGCAGGTCTCTTGCGACCTTTTACTTCTTCCGGTTCCTTTTCATATGAACATTTCAACATTAAAAATGGCCAAGCATGCCCAGAAACAAAAGAGATGGTGAACCATTGAAGGGAAACGGAGACAAATGAAACACCACCAGTTCCAAATTTTAACATTAACAAGATGATAATGCTTTCTAGAGTCTTGAGTAAAATTAATACATACAGAACTTTCAACAACTTCATTGGAATATCTCTCGGAATCATCACTAGATAGAGATTCTGCTTCATCAGCTGCTATACTTCGAGAAGCCGCCGAGGCAGAAGCTGAAGCAGATCTGCAAGAAGATACATTGAACATTGATGAGTCAAGGTTGCACAATAGATGGAGTTTATCCTACTAATACTAGCTGTGCAGCTAAAGAATTGTAGTATTCTCATTTCATAAAATCTATAATCTATTCAACTGCGTAAAGCCATGCAAACATTTGAAGTGTTTTAGCTGTTTATGCTTTTAGCTGCATGACTTTATTTAGCAATAAAAAAATAGTAAAGAAAACAAACGGACCAAGACCAGATTAAGTGCACCAAAATATGAGTAGATAACACATTACCTCTCCGAATAACGAGTTCTCATGGTTGAGTCAAGAGTTGTTTGCTTTAAGCTACTAGAACCTCTTCCCCTCCCTCTCTTACCTCCTGCTTTAGTACGCTGAGAAGGATCACGAGTAGAAACTGTAGATGGTCCTTTTCTGACTTGACCTACAAAATCCAAGCTGAAGAGTTCATCCTCCAAAGCATTAAGACTTGCACCTGCAACGACTTTTCTGCTACCCTGCAACCATGAGTGCATCCAAGTGAACATTGCTTGTAAATGATCCAAGGAACCCCAAAACTAACATAGAAAGATGATGATAATTGACAGTCGTCTAAGTGATTTTCAATGATATATCCAATGGAGGGCGGTGATATCAAATGCTAAACATAAAAGTTTGCCAATACAATTCCCACCTGTAAGGTCTGTGAACCCAACATACTGCTATTGCTTTCCTTAGAGGCAGTAGATCTTTGCTTGATACGCTCCTGTGCAAATTGATAGTTCTTAGTACAGTGATATCGAGAAAGAAATATCAGAATCCATCAAAGATAAGAAATTCAAGCAATGGTTGCCAGTTGCCACTTACTTGCATGCACTGCTCCACTTTTATAACAAGGTCATCTTCTTTAATCTTTGCATCAGCTTCCTTGTTCAGTTTATTCTGAGATTAAAATGCATAAGTACTTTAAGTGCTGGAAACTCATCCTATTCTTGCCATTTTTGCCTTAGGTGGCAAATTACATATCCAAGGAAACAGAGTTCTTACACGGGTTTCATCAAGATTGTACTGCAAACATGAGTGAAAAGCCAATTTATCATCCTTGTTCACAAAATCTTGTAGAGCAATGTCCAAATCATTCACGGGGAGAATTTCCATTTTCTAACAAAAAAATGACCACGTTAGTACATAATATCTTCAGCATTTCACAGATAGAAGCAGTAGTGAATTTATTACTAACATCATCAATATTTTCTAGATATCTCAAAAGGTAGTGGTGGATCCTTGTTACATGTAAGTCGAAATATTTCATAGTGCTCCGGATGCCATGTGGATGGCAATAATATTATAACCTGTTGAATTAACACCTTATTGTGTTTGGATTAACATTTGAGTAAATACAATGCATAAAATGTGAGGATATATTTCAACTTATAAAATGATGTCACACAAACAGGAATTGCCCCCATTCTTACTACTTACAATTTTCCCTTCGAGCGAAACAAAAAAAGGGATAAATATATGAAAAAATGATCTCATCGTAGACAGAAAGAGGAGTAAATTTTAGATTTTGTACCAAATTACTCTCAGCTACCAAAGCCTCTATGTTCTGTTGATTCAATTCTTCAGGTCGTAGGCGTTCTGTTTCACCAGTTTCTACATGAAAACACCAAGATGTATGGCATCATATCACAAATAAATCAAAGATCTTACAGAAAAAAAAACTATATTAGATAATAAAACTATAATAATATAGCATCCTAACATCATACATAGGTGAAAATTTTAAATCAAAAACTGAGAAGCAGATTAAAAACATGAGAAAGACCCCTTCTTTAAGATATGGAAATTGAAGCAAGGACATAGCCCCCTTATAGAAGATGCGGACAAAATCAGCAGGCAAACAAGAAACTAATGTGATAAAAATTGTGAATTAGTGGTCAATTGTCTTTACTTCTAGTATGCTGTGGTTATTTATTATGGCTTTTGATAAAATGAGACATCTGACAATTGAAACGTTTTCCCCTCAAAGGAAAGAGTGCTTACTTAATTATCAGCAAGAAGAGAACCTTGCACCTGCTAAATGAAAAACTAAAAGCTATAAAGTCAAGCATGTATATAAAATTACCATCAACAGACTGCCGTTTCTTTGCAGACTTTGAGAAAATAAGAATGTCTTGGGGATTGGCAACCTACACAGGTAACTAATTGATTGGGTAAACCAATAATACCACAAAAAGGCTACAGAAGTTACTTGCAATTGCAAACAATCACATAGCGAAGAGACCTTCCCAACATACTTCTGCCCAAACCTTTGAGGATTTATTGTCATAAATCCGGAGTAATCAACCTGAAAAAAGAAAATAAACCTCAAACTCATTGAGGGAAGAAATGCATTACTACTTTCATATTGGGCAGAGTTAATCTGCATGAAAAATAAAATATAAAATGGTAGAATAAGATAGATGAACTAACTAAAAGAAGGCCTAGGAATAATATTCTTTCCATGATGCGGGGATCATGTGGGAAGTACAGAAATAGTGATTAGCCTTACGAATCAGATTCAGCTTTGTGAAACTTCAACCTTTTTATTTGGATCTCCATGATAGTTGAATTTCTATCCAACTGATCAGCCATTAAGTACGAAATAGCTTCAGACAACGCAACTTAGATACAGTTATACCTTTCTTAGTTTCCCTAATCACGATAAAATAGCAGTCCTGCTTTGTTAGTTTCTATAAATACCAATCATCCAACCATCTTTATAGTTATTCATCCACAAATGTTGTTTTATCTATTTTCCCCATTCCTTCAATTTATTTCATATGTAATTCCCAAATAAGAACCTTAGTGATATGCATGTAAAAGGACATAACCTTGATTCGAATCAAAGGAAGTTTGAGCTCTGATTGACCAACTGCAGCTTTGCTACTTTTATCGATCATATGTTCAACCTGAAATAATTAAACGAGTCTGGAAATCCATGCCAAACACTATAGGAAAATTTTCTTAAGGTAAAAACTTGGAACTGTAACAATGTTCCTATTTTTATTTATAAAAGTCAACAGCTGGCTTACAACTTTATCCAGATGTTCCAGAACAGAATTTTGATCATTGGGATCAATGTCAGCTATATCCTTCAGTGTCACCTAGATAACAATCCAAACAAAACCTATACTCAAAATGGATATTAATATTTATTAATTCCACATAATATAAGCTATTTTTACTTGTTACCTCGAGATATTCAAATGGTCTCACTAACTTCAAAGGTATTTTAGTGGACCGATACTGAGTTCCCTGCATACAAATAACATATTATAGGACCATGTCACATATGTCAAACTGGGAGCTTCAAAGGATATGAAACAAGAAAAATTGTGAAGTGAAAAAATACCAACAAATGAACAAACCTTAATCTCCAACAGTAATATGTGCTTGGGTTTTGCCTCCCCATCTATCAATGATGTTGCAACAGAAGACCCAGGCTGACTAATATGAAAACCCATTCCTGGAACTTCCTGTGATTTTAAATTAAAAAAAAAAGTGCCTTCATATGCAAGGTATAGTTTGAGGCAACCAAAGAAAAATCACACTTGATACCACTGGATCGATGAGACACTCATGTTCATGCCCCCACACAACGAAATCCAAAAATCGAGGCAGGAAGTGCTCATTTATTGCATTTTTAGGATTTGTCTTGATCCTGCAAAAATAAAAGAAAAAAGGCCAAACAAGTGAAAATTTTGTTGATATTTCAGATATACAGGTTATATTACTGTCACCAAACATGTTCTGGTTGCAAAACCGTTAGTATGCAACTGGTTCCCAGTTTGCCACCCAAAAGTAGATTATTTTCTGTTGAATGCTGATTTCTACCTCAATAAAAAAACCTCCCAAATCAAATTTTAACAACGAAGTTGAAGGGAAGATACCTATTTTGGTGAAGGACCAGGATATTGAACCAGTCGGAAACTTGGCATCCTTCTTGTGATTCGGGCCTCATCCATTGTACTGCATGCGGTGTCTGAAGCAATGATCAATTGATACCAAGCAGATAAATAAAAAAATCAAAACAATTGTCCTCTCAAGCATCAAAAAGAAAATGAACCTGAAACATTCTATTGAGGCGCTCATCTCTAATATTGCCAAGACCATATAAAGCCACCGATGTCGTACCCTGAGTTAAAATTTACGGAACTGAATAAATAAGTGATTGGTTTAAACATCAAAGATAGTCGACAAATAAATTGATATACCTTTCTAATAAGTATTGGGTGAAGTTTGATTTGACCAACACCAGATCCACCAAGAGCCATCTTTCCGAAATAGTTTACAAGATTACATGCAGAAAGAATATCAATAGCTGAAAGATTGTCCTGGCATTGCAGCATAGTTAGTCAGCTTTAAGTTAACAAATGAGGGTAACAATGACTAAAATCATACAGCTTAAAAGCTTCTGGTTATTGCTTAACTGACTGCTTTCATTAAGCTTAGATAAAAAAAACGATTGAGGGGTTGTAACAAATTCAATGTTTTAGAAGGAAAGTTGTTTCCGTACCACTCCGGCTGGATCATCATGATTGCCATGGATGGTAAATACAGGTAGGCCAACATTGAAATGTGGATCTTCATAGTTGACATGGCCAAACCTAGAAGAGCACAATTGAATAAAGGCAAGGCAACAATAGTGTAACAAGTACATGCAGTTATAATAAAAATAATCAGTACATGTTTAAGAAGTTAAGTGTCTGATCACTGACAACTTGAAACTTCACAGGTCGATGAGTGAGGGAGTAACGTCGGATGATCTCGATTGTCTTCACCAGAGTTGACCTGGATGGCTTGTTTTCATGGAAGAGATCTCCACCAAGTAGCACAAAGTCCACCTGCTTGCTAATTGAACTCCATCCCAATTTTTTGGTTTCGAAAACAAAAACAAAAACAAAGAAAACAAACCTGGTTTTGGTCGGCTAAAGAGCAAATCTCCTCGAAGGCACGGAAGGAATCGAAACGCCGAATCTCGTCTTTCTCCATATAACCCAAGTGACAATCAGTTGCCACCATGATTCGAACTGTGTTGTTCGACAAATCCTCCGAATCCGCCATTTCCGACTCCCGGGAATAACAATAATCGACCAAACCCTAGATTTAGGGTTCAGGGCGGGTTTGGAAAAACGAATTGTTATTCGTGTTCCGAAAACTACTTAACTCTCAAAACTACTTAACTCTCCGTAGGAATTATCATTTTACATTTCTATCATTTCTACTTATATAACTTTTCGTTTCACTCTCCTAACATCACTCTCTTCATATTACTCACATACTCGTAAAAAAGATTATCTCGGAGGTCAGTAAAGAAGTCAGCGGACGCACCGACGTACTCGAATCTCCTAAAATGTCTCGTTTAGTTTTAAAATAATAATAATAATAATTTTTTTGGGACGGGCAATCGCCGTCAAACTCCCCCTCCCTGACAGGGGTATCTCCGGCATTACGCCTTTTTTTAATAAATAATTATTTTTATTATTTAATTTGATTATAATTTGTGATAATTGCTAAATAAATTGATTATTAAGTTAATAATTAGTTAAATTAGTTGAGTAATTAGTTTAAATTGATTAATTATTATAATTAGTTTCACAATCAATTTGTAAATTAAGTAATTTAAATCCATTAACAAAATTTTATTTCTAAAATTGAATTAGTAATCATCGGGTTACCGTGGAGGAAAAGGAAAATCGGTTCACTTACGCGTTGTATATAGTTTAGCTAATGAGTCATGTCCCTGTCATCCACGTACACGGGGTATTTCTGCTTCAGTTAAAAGAGAGAGATTTTACGTTATCGTCAGACACGTGAGGATTCTTTCGATGTATGATGATATTACCAAAAAAAAATCGACTCCGATGGCAACTTGTTTTGCTCATTTACACGCGTTCTCTATTGTTGGAAATATTTGTTTACTATCAAAAAACTCATTGTAATCTACTCCATCACCAACGAAATCTTGCAACGGAACCTGAAATAATTTAAAATAACACAACATAAATAAATTTAAAATAAAAAATTTAAAAATTGGGTCGTTTGGTTGTGACGCCCCATCATTGGGGTGGCGGTTTAGCCAGACGTCCGAGACGGAAAAAAATTCCCCGACTTACCTCACCAGATTTAGGCGCTTCACCAGACATTTTCGTGGTGTTGGTACTGGGAATGTGAGGAAAACTAAGACAAAAGCTTTGTTTTAAGACACGAGACATAATGAGTATTAAATGAATTGTGAATGACAAAATGGTAATTGTTTGGGCGATTTAAGTAGTTTTCGGGCGACGAATACCCTTGGAAAATTCAATATTTTCTTTTGTTTTGTTTGCACTTCAGTCCCTCCGAAATCTACAATTTGCTTCAATACTTTCACAATATTGGGATTAGTTCTTGTTTTCGTGGGATGAGTTCTAACTGGACTGCGTCCTTGCAGCCCAAACAATTTTTTGGGTTTGAGAATCAAATCATGTTTGTTGTCTTAAAAGTTAAAAGATTCCAATTGCACACAATCATGAACATGAACGCAGCAGCTTCATGTCTAGTCTTAGTCTTAGTCTTAGTCTTGTTTGAAGAATCAACAAACAAACAGTCCCTTAATTCCCTCAGGTTGGTCGTTTTATAACTGACAAAGATATATTCCATCCAAATATGTTGTGTTAATCTCTGCCATCTCTTCATGTTACAAAACTCTAGATTCCAACCCATTCCATCATGATACTGCTTTTCAATTCCAAAGAAAACAATGATATGTTTGTTGTGCATTATCAAAACGTTCATCATATCAAACAGTAGTAATTTCTTTTCTTTTCTTTTTCCAACTTTAAATAAAGAAATGTGTTTAATGCAGAGTTCATATATATCTTGAAACTTTCTCCTCTGATTCTGAACCACAAGTTTGCTTTATTTCTTTCTCAACTGCAGACTACTGTTTGCTCAGAATATAAGAAAATCATGTATGGCAGATAGGCAGCTGCTCATGAGAATCATTTCTTGCCTTCAATCAAAAGCAAACAACTGTTTGAAATCTCACTCTACATATCCTTAGATTCTGTACATATATAACACTTAAATATTTTTTGACCGGTCGATAGATATCTATCTTTGCATCATGAGTTTAGCTAATACAACAACAACTCGAAAAAAGAAGAATTTCTTTGAAAGCAATTTACATTAATAATGATTCTATTTTTAAAGTCATTATTTTCTTCCAATTAAAGTGCACGTTGTGGCACATGGACATCTATCCTTCTTGCAGCTTAATCCAGAAGGCCATCCATCCATATTTATTCACGAGAGATGAGACTATGAGTTGAGTGAAAGAAGCAAAGTTGATAAAGAAATGGGAATATATATGTGATATATATGAGCATGTGGTGTTAATCCACATCCATATGCCTTTACCACTCTCATTTTGGTCCCCATATTAATTCATAGTAAAACCAAAAACGCAGATTGTAGTTGATTCTGACAAGGGAAATTTTGCAACAGTTGTTTTGTTTTTGGCATTGAGAACTTTGTGGTAGGCCGACTGAAGTACTAAACTAGATAAGAGAGCAAGACACAACACACTCTTCTACAACCGTTTGTCCATGACTAGACGAATTTACATTATGTAACCTCAAATATCAATCATTGTCTCGATATAATTAGATGAGTCATTGTAGTAGTAGTAGTAGTTGTTATAATTCAATACCTCCACAAAGAGACCAAAATTAACACCCAATTAATGAAATTCTCCATTTCATTATCAACACATCCTCTACAATTGGAATCAAGAACATACATATATGTTTGTTTGAGAGATGTACAGTTATTAAGATTGAGTTTGTCTGAACGCTGTCAGTGTTCACTACTCCTCCCATCTCTTCTTTGACTCTTATCCTCTTTCAAGGGCCAACTACTGACGTGGCCTCGAAGTACTTATCCACGTAGGATTGAACATGTCTTTGACTTGTCTTCTTGGATAAGGCTGAGTTTTTTGTTGTGGAGTCATGCATGGCTCCTGTGGGTCACCACCATGTGCCACTTCTTACTTGTGGCCACACCACATCATGGAACTCCCCTGTAGATTTATCTGATCTACCCCATCTTAAATATATAACAATCGATAGTTCCAAAATGAAGGAGATCTTGCAATGTTGATGGGTTGATCGTTACAATGAATGGTAATGGTAGTAGTAGTAGTGGTAGTAGGAGAGGTTAGTCTTCGTTTCCTTAAAAGTAGTTTGCATGCTCGCTCGCTCGCAATCAGGACAACTTAAGTGATGGAGGCTCTTTCACAAAGAGATTATTTGAGATAGATACAAGTGTTAAAGACTTTTAATTAATTTAATTTTAAGTATGCATGTAAAAGAGTCGACTTTGAATATATATTTTCAAATAAATAAAGGATTTCTCTTGGCCAATCCAGTGTCCTCTCCATTTATTTTAGGATTCGTCGAAAATTAATTAAATCGTCGTAATAATTATTTTTTTGTCATTAACAAATCACTTAATACTCAATTCGTCAAGTGTCTTTAAATAAGATTTTTGACTCAGTTTTACTCACATTCTCAGTACCAACACCACGAAAATATCTGGCGAAACGCTTGGATCCGGTGAGATAACGGATGCACTCTTTTTTCCCGACTCGGACGTCTGTCTAAGACGCCTCCCTCATGGTGGGGGCGTTTGGATAAGACGCCTCCAGCATGGGAAGGCGTCTTAGCCAAACGCCCCCACCATGGGGGGAGACGTCTAACACATACACCCTTTTTTTATTTTTTTTATTTTTAATTTTCTGTTAAATTAAATTTTTTCAGGTTCCGTTGCAAGATTTCGGTGGTGATGTAGTAGATTACAGTGAGCTTTTTGATAGTAAACAAATATTTACAACAATCGATGAAGCTTGTAAATGGGCGAAACAAGTTGTCATAGGAGTCGGATTTTTTTGGTTATATCATCATACAAATCAAAAGCAGATAACCAGACAGATTGTTACCTGAGATGTGATCGCAGACATGAAATGAGTTCTCGTGATAAGAGTATTGCATTACGAAATCACACAAAAAGAAAAGATATCGAATGCGAGATGATGGTGTTGTTGGATGGGAGGATGAGTATGAAAGTAGAATAGCGTATGTGAACAAGTTACGTAGTACATTTTGATTGTAATTTGTAATGCATTTATAATGTATAATATATTGTGTATTTGTACTTATATCGTGTTGTTCTTTTACCATATTTTAAATTAAATTTAAGTTACTATGATATGTTCGTGAGAAATAAGTATTACAAATACGATAGCTAAAGAAATAAGTAGAAGATATGTTCGCTAGAAATAAATAATAAGAGTACACATATGAGCATAAACAAATAACAACAAATGTAGTAACAGTTCAACATATAATAAAACGAAAGTAGGAGCAAGTCAACTAGAACTCATCATCCAAATCATGGTCCGAAATGCCCAACTGATTGTTCCACTCCTCAACGAGGCGATCCCAATTTGTACATGCAAGTCTCGTATCCTCAGTCGGCATCCAGTCTCTCTGTCACAGGAACGGCTGCGTATACCGTATCGTCTTACTCATCCACTATAAGTAACATAAATATTAACGTACATTAACAATAAAAACAAAATATACATTACAATTAAAAATTAAATTAGATAAACTTATAGCATCGGACCTGTCCTATCCAGTGTTATTATTTTGACTGTGAAACAACAAATTCGGTAGTTGGATATGATCTAAAATCAAGTGACGAAATCGGCGATCTGGGTAACTTTTGCCCATTAAGAAATGAAGTGATTTGGTGAATCACATTTCATTGAGAAATTAAATATAGGTGGAAAACTGGTTTACATGCATGCACTTCCCACCTTTCAAATTATCAATGACGCTTATATATTTAATAAATATAATACGATATCTGAATATTTTAAGAACAACAAGCTCAATTATTGCGCAAATACTTGTGATATTTGTGCATTATAGGTGTTCATGTGCTACATGATGAATCTTGGTAATTAAAATAACACAACCATGACCCTTTAAATATAAATCTCCAGATATATATTTATGTGCACTTTAAGTATTATATGCACTAATTGGGTACTTTACTTCTATGCAGGCAATTATACGAAGATGTGAAAACTTGTTGTTTGGTCGGTGAACCAAACCCTAAAATGTCATATAGGCACCATGTATAGATTAGGTAGTGTTCAATTTCCTTGTCTTATGCAAATGTTATCTTCTTGATTGGCAAAGTTGGTGTCTCTTTACTGAAAGTGACTGGTTTAAGTTGACTGTAAGCAATTAACACGGAACGATTTCCTAGTGCGCAAGCGTGAAATGTGTCCAGAGAGAGAGAGAGAGAGAGAGAGAGGTTAAGAAAATGGTTTGAAGATTATACTCACTTTTCTAATTCCTAAATAGTGGTACAAATGTTCATAAGCCCAGAAGTCGTACTATGCATGATAATCACACGAGATTAACATTGTTAACCACCCTTGTAAGGAAAAAGTACCCAAGCATCTGATTCTATAGATTTGTTTGGTGGTGTTTTTTTTTTGTAGTTTATCATGTATATGATATACATACGTAAATGGGATAAGATGATTATCAATTTAGTATTAATTATCTCCATTCACATATTCTGAATTACTGTGAAAAATTTGTCCTAGCTTGTTGTTGTCAACTTTCAGTTAGACCCATAAAATATTCCACTTGGACAAGATTATGTAGAAAAAACAAATACTTAAAAGGCAAATCTACCTAGTCCTAGTGGATTAGTACCAGCTTCTTCCCTCCTCTTACAAACATATATTGATAATACATATGGAGATTTATTGTGTGTTGACTTAGGATTCCATGAATTAGATTTTCCAGGATTTGGAAGCCATGCAAGAATCCCATCCCATCCCATCCCATCAAGCAATAAAGCCAATTATTGAAACTTATTAAATATAAACAAATATTTTATAGGATTGTTTTGCCAACCATAGCTAAGCTAAGTGAGCAATTTGACATTATATTTATATATGTATTTGTTTTGTAAACTTTGAAACATAACCTGCAAGAATGGATCACACATCTGCACTCCCAATCAATTATGTTAGTAATCTCAACTTAATTAAGCTCCAGAAAAATGTCTTCCAACTTGCACCACACGTGCCCGGCCACCATTAATTAAGCTCGAACGTACTCCCTTCCTCTCTCTCTCTTCATAGATCTGAACTCAAAAACTTCACATGTACGTACAAAACAATGAAACATTCAACCCAAAAGATCGATATATAACCTCAATTAAACATCATCATGTCAATAATTTGTCACAGTCTTTCTGTAGCTGTATAATGCATAAACTAGTGTTAAACAGTTATTAATACAATCCTATGTTTGATTGGGGAATAAAATAGTGAGAGTGAGAAGAGAGGATTGGCATGCCAGCAAATCTGAGCTTTGATTGTTGCCATCTCGATCTCCATCATTCCCTCACATGCATATATATGAACACAACCCATCCCTCTGCATGGCTTTCAATTTCAAAGCCATGCCCATCCATTTTTTAAATTAATTAATAGTAATTAACACCATCTC
Organism: Triglochin maritima; assembly: GCA_963682175.1. Taxonomy (NCBI): domain Eukaryota; kingdom Viridiplantae; phylum Streptophyta; class Magnoliopsida; order Alismatales; family Juncaginaceae; genus Triglochin; species Triglochin maritima. The sequence goes on from OY821783.1 coordinate 38,963,322, forward strand.
TAATCTAATCTAAAGCCAAAAAAACATAGTACACCCTATTGTTTTATCTTCTCAAGCAACTCTTAACTCCACGTAAGGTCATCAATAATACAAACCGGCCTAACAATATATATAATATAGCCCATATATTTTTTTGCACCACTTGAGAAGAGATAACATCTATCGGAGTGTCGGTATGATTTGAAATTATACTCGAACAATGCTTGACGCATTATATCATATAATGTATTAATGCTACGATGACTATAATGGGGGGGGGATTGTTGTTGAGTAATTTTTGTGTCGTCGTATTTAACCGAAATACGTCTTAGCTACAATTACAATGTATATTGAATAATATATTGATTCATTATCGTGAACTTATTTTAAAAAAAAATTAATTTTTATTTTTTAAAGTATAATTATTTATTTATCCGTCCCGAAATGACGTGGATGAAAAAAAATGTAAGACGTTAAGGAGTTTTAAGGCATGATTAAAAAGAATTTGGGTAAAAGAAGACTAGTATAACATGACATAAAGAAACTGACATAATAAAAGAGAAAGAAAAATAATTGACGGACGCTGACGTCACGGACGCGCCCTACGTGGCACTCTCCATGTCAGCACAGAAAAAGTTTTTTTTTACTTTATTCCTCAATACTTTGGTTATCCGTACAAATGTCTACATCTCTCCATCCCTCCCTCCATCCCTCATTAATGCGTCTCAAATCACTCCATTTCTTCATCATTTTGACGCTCCTAAACAGCAGAAGACTTGTTATTCATCTCAAGATGCGTCTTCCTTTTTCTTCCCTTCTCTTCTGTGGTCATTCCTCTGTACTCCAATGGAAATCGTTCATGTGCCCCCCCCAAGTGGAGCAGCCGGCAAACGTTCCTAAGGAGGAGATGTTTTTTCCTTCTTTCGAAATAGCCAAAACATTTTACGTGGCTTATGCCGATTCTTGTGGTTTTGGTGTTAAGACAATGCAATCTCATTACGATCGTGATGTTGTTATACGGGCCACGCTAATTTGCTCCAAGGAGGGAACGACACCACCAAACCAAGGGCAAGGAAAATTGAAGCCTAGGTTATCCAATAGAGTCCAATGCACTGCTTGGATAAGGGTCTCCGGAAACCCAGAAAAGGGTTACCACATTAACTTTGTGAATCTTAAACATAACCACGCCATGCTTGAAGAGGACCAAATGCGTTTTCTCAGACAAAAAACGAACTGTCCCTGAGGCCGCCAAAGCACGCATATCGTGCAATGATAGTACTGGGATATCGGCTGCTAAGACCATGCAATCTTTTGTGGTCGAGGCTGGAGGTCATGACAAATTGACTTTCAACGAAAGGGATTTAAGGTTTGTGTTCTTTCTGCCTAACATAATTGAAGTTCAACATTTTGCGTCTGGTTTTAGTGGTTTCTGTGTGCAGGAATGTTGTAAACGAAGTCAGAAATTTAAAGATGGGACCTGGTGATGCACAAGCTCTTCAGAACTATTTCATTAGGATGCAGAAGATTGATTCCATGTTTTTCTATGTAATGGACATGGATGACGAAGGAAGACTACAGAACGTGTTTTGGGCTGACTGTCGTTCTAGAGCTGCATATTCATACTTTGGAGACGTAATATGTTTCGACACCACCTACATTACAAACAAATACGACATGCCTTTTGCCCCATTTGTAGGAGTTAATCACCATTTCGAGTCAGTTTTGCTCGGTTGCGCTTTGTTGTCTTCTGAGACCACTGAAAATTACATATGGTTGTTCCAAACATGGTTGTCGTGCATGAACGGTAAGGTGTGACTGTTCAGTTTAAGTGGTGGAACTGTTCGGTTTAAGTGGTGGAACTGTTCGGTTTAAGTGGGGAACTGTTCGGGCTAAGTGGTGTGACTGTTCGGTTTAAGTTGTGGGTCTGTTCGGATTAAGTTGTCTGTCTGTTCGGAATAAGTTGACTGTCTGTTCGAATTAAGTTGTCTGTCTGTTCGGAATAAGTTGACTGTCTGTTCGGATTAAGTTGTCTGTCTGTTCGGATTAAGTTGTGGGTATGTTCGGTTTAAGTGGTCGGTCTGTTCGGTTTAAGCTGTGGGTCTGTTCGGTTTAAGTGGTCGGTCTGTTCGTATTAAGTTGTGGGTCTGTTCGGTTAAAGTTTTCAAAGTAGGATTTTGTACCTTTCAATATATGACTCACTCCTTTTAAATTGCCCCCTTATGCAGATATACCCCCCAGCCATAATAACAGATCAATGTGGTGCCATTACAGCTGCTGTAAGGAATGTCTTCCCAGATTCAAGACACAGATTCTGTATATGGCACATAATGAACAAAGCTCCCTTGAAGTTGCCGACGCAGTAGCGGAAGCACATGTTATTTGATCTGAAATTGATTGTATATGATTCCAAAATCCCAGCAGAATTTGATCGTAATTGGCAGGGTTTCCTTCTTGATTTTGACCTGCATAACCATAGCTGGCTCAAATCGATTTATGCAATCCGAGAGTCGTGGATACCTGCATTTGTTGGTGATAGTTTTTTCGCGGGAATGACATCTACTCAGAGAAGCGAGAGTATGAACGACTTTTTCGACAAGTATCTTACTTCGAAGACCACCCTTAAGCAGTTTGTTCAACAATACGAACTTGCGCTCCGCCATAAGTACGAGAAGGAAGCTCAATCAGATTTTGATTGTCTTCATAAGAGACCCCAGTTGGTTTCAATTTATCCATTCGAGAGACAGATGAGCGAGTTGTATACGGTAGGGGTCTTCAAGAAAGTGCAGTTAGAAATTGGGAAGATGATATACTGCGATATAACGGAGGAATACAATACGAATGACACATTTCAGTACAAGGTATCTGAACGTGTTTTGGCTGGTGAGCAGCTACTGTCGAAACGTTTCCTAGTACAAAACATATCCATGAACTTCACATGTGATTGTAGAATGTTTCAGCACGTTGGCCTTCTATGCTGCCACGTTTTTGTGGTACTTGGACGCTTAAATCCTAATACATTGCTCCCAGACTCTTACATCGTTAATCGATGACGGAAGGATATTCGAAGGAGCTATCGAGATAAGATGTACCCAGACGATGGCGTAATGGAGCAGGATGCGCTTCGTCGTCACGACGACATCATGGGTCGTGTCGTTTGGATAGCACATGAAGCCTTCATTTCCCACGAAAGGTATATTGAGACCGTGAAGTGTATTGAAATGCTTAAGGCACGTATGCACACTACCCAGTTCTTGGTTCGACTTGATGAACCTGAGTGTGCGGGTACATCAGTTCTTAATCCAGATAATGTCAGACGTGTAGGAAGACCGCCGACTAGACGTCGAGTGTCTTTAGCTGAGAAGATAATTAAAAAAAAGCCATAAAAAGCACGCCCAACAAGAGAAGAGAAAGTTCAAGATGAAGGTTAAATCGTCGCTTCACGAAGTCGCACCAAAACCGGGGATCCTGATTTCTCTGATTGGGACATGAATTTGTATTACGAGGAACTTCTTCCTTAATTTAATATTTCTTGTTATTTTCAGTTCTTGTAAAACCAAGAAACTTCTAATTGTTGATCTGTTTGGATCTGTAAACGGTTGTTATACACGTTCAGTTCGTGTAAAACTGTGTCCTTGTTCGGAATATGTTGTGGGTCTGTTCGGAATATGATGTGTGTCTGTTCGGAATATGTTGTGTCTGTTCGGAATATGTTGTTTGTCTGTTCGTAATATGTTGTGGATAGTTCGGAATATGTTGTGGGTCTGTTCGGAATATGATGTGTGTATGTTCGGTTTAAGTTGTGTGTCTATTCGGAATACGTTGAGTGTCTGTTCGGAATACGTTCTGTGTCTGTTCGGAATATGTTGTCTGTCTGTTCGGAATATGTTGTGTGTCTGTTCGGATTAAGTTGTCTGTTTGTTTGGAATACGTTGAGTGTCTGTTCGGAATAAGTTGTGTGTCTGTTCGGAATAATTTGTGTGTCTGTTCCGTTTAAGTTGTGTGTCTGTTCGGAATAAGTTGAGTGTCTGTTCGGAATAAGTTGAGTGTCTGTTCGGAATACGTTGAGTGTCTGTTCGGAATAAGTTCTGTGTCTGTTCGGAATATGTTGTCTGTCTGTTCGGAATATGTTGTCTGTCTGTTCGGATTAAGTTGTCTGTCTGTTCGGAATACGTTGAGTGTATGTTCGGAATATGTTGTGTGTCTGTTCGGAATATGTTGTGTGTCTGTTCGGAACAACGTTCAGGTACCGCCTAGGCGAGCCTAGGCGGCCGGCGGCGTCCGGTCGCCTGGGCGATCGCCTAGGCGGTTGTGCGACCGCCCAGGGCTGGGCGGTAATTTTTTTTTTTTAAATTCAATTAATTTTCATAAAATAGATAAAAAAATCAGGAAAAATCGGGAAAAATAGAAAAAAATACACAAATATTTTCTAAAACTACCATACATGTTTAGGCTTCGAAAAGACACCTAGTTCCTCGACCAAGGCCTCACTAGGCACCCCCTCTACCCACCTAAACACTTAGGTATACAATTTATTGCTCAGTAGTACGATTACAAAGTAACTCAGAGTTCATACAATAGTAGATAAAAGAGAAAGTAGAATTACAAGCTAACTAACTAATTCCATTGGACACATTGATCTAATGTCCAACTGGGAACCATATCATATCCTCCACCACCATCAGAGTCGTCGGAGTTGTTCTCATTCGGATTGTCGACGTAGACATCATCTTCTTCAGTTTCTTCATCGTCGGTTTGGACATATTGCTCGTCGATGTCCATCGGTGGTTGAGAACTCGATGCACCTGGATCTCTAGAACTGATGTGAACGATGGCATCATCCATGCCACGACCTAATAATGGCGCGTCAGATGCAGTAGAACACCGCGGGTCAGATGCAGTGGACATGGATCGAGCAAAGCGTCTCCGTGAAGAAGAATGTCCCAAAGCTGCTTCCTCGACATCGGCCCATGTAAGCTCCTCTCCAGCGAAGACCGGATCTTCAGTTTCTACCAACCACGGATGCTCGTCGAAGAGATCGTACTCCACACTGATGGGGTCATAAAATCCAGGCTTCTCCATCCTTTGCTGAAACCTTTGCCTTAACTTTTGGTTGTAGTTCACATACACCAAGTCATTCATCTTCTTCACAGCCAACCTGTTCCTTCTCGTTGAGTGCAACTGCTCGAACACACTCCAATTCCGCTCACAACCTGATGCCGAACATGTCAATCCCAACACCCTCACGGCCAACCTCTGTAATGCAGTCTCTCCCATGTCTGCGCCATACGATTGCCACCAATCTATAGGTCTTCTTTCCGACCTTTGTCTGACGACCATATCCCTCGAGAATATTCCGAGGGAGTTCTTGTAACGATCAAGTAAACCGCAAATCTTGTCTTGTTCTGCAGGAGTGGGGACGAGCCGCTCTACGACATCCATGAATCCAGGCATATGCTCATTGAAAGCTATATTTCGATCCTGAGGTGGGACGGAGAAGAAGGTACCAGGGTTGAGTAAGAAACCAGCAGAATGTAGCGGTGATGACATCATCTTCCCTGGACCCCACCTGGTGTCGATGAGGTCGATGACTTGCTTGTACAACCTCGGGTTTCCGTCAAAGTTCCTCATGATTTGTTCTTTGGCTTTCTCCATTGCGTCACACAGATATCCCATCGCTGGTTTCTCATCGCCGTCAACAAGTCTAAGAACCTGAACCATAGGTTGTGAGGCCTTCAGTGCCTTTACGACGTTGGTCCAGAAACCACTTTGTAGAATGGTCTCGGCAACTTCAGTAGAGATCTCCTTCTTTTTCTTGTTCTTTATCCAACTTGCATTAGGATCGTTGTACCCCGGGGAAACAACAAAGGCTCGGAGTTTGTCTTTCTTCAGAAATAACCTTTGCAAACTCAGAAATGCGGTGGCAAATCTCGTGACAGCAGGGCGTAGCAGGTTCCCTTCAATGGCAATTCGCATCCTCTTCAACAACATGGCAGAGCTGTTGAAATGTTTGATGATCTTCCGAGCTAAAGCAATAGTCTTCAAAAACAACTTGCCAATATCCTCCAAGATGAGATCGATGCAATGCGCTGCACAGGGAGTCCAAAACAATCTCCTTCTTTTTTGTTGCAACATCCTACCGGCAAGTACGTACGCGGCGGCGTTGTCGGTGACCACCTGAACAACGTGTTCTTCGCCAATCTCGCCAACTACCTTGTCCATCAGCTTGTACAGGTAGTCTGCGGTGTGAGAGTGACCGGAAGCATCTACAGACCTCATGAACATGGTACCTGTCGGACAATTTACTAGAAAATTGATTATACTCCTACCGGACCTATCAGTCCACCCATCTGTCATCAACGTGCACCCGTATGTTGCCCAATCTTGTCTGTACGATTCTAGTATACCTCTAGTGTAGTCAATTTCTTGTTTAAGGCACGAGTCACTAACTTCATGATACGTCATGGGTTTAAGTCCGGGTCCGTAAGTACTAGTAGCGGATATTGCTTCCTTCCACTCAGGCGTCCTTACAGTGTTGAATGATATACCACATCTATAGAAAAACCTAGCCCATTTTTGATTAATTGTTTTCCTATCTTCTTTTCTAAAGGTTCTTTCGATGGTTGTTTGTTGGGGGCCGGAAACCACGTCCTTCCCACGTCCGCAAAATGGTGCCCACAAACGTTGTTTTTGTCTCTTTCGACCAGGAACGGGGCGAGAACGGGAGGTTGGGGTCGGAGCAGAACCGGAACCCGACCCGGTTTCTAGATCAAATTCTATGTTTTCTCGGTCTACATAATCATCAAGACATACATTTTCGTTTTGTAATGTCCTACTGTTTCTAATCATGTATGCAGTTATGTCTTGTTTAATAGAGTCAGGAACTTTATCACAAGGTCTAGCATTGCTACCGGGTGTGTGTGCAAGATGTTGTTTGTGACGGGCTATACCACCTCTAGTTTCCTTACCACATAACTCACAGACAATACAATTTTTATCATTAGCGCTAATGTAATGGGCAGTATTCCAACCGGGGTCATTTGTACGGGTAGGTCTTAGGTCATCGTAACTCTCGTGATGCATAGGTAGACTAGTGCCGGGTACGTAAGCCATATCTTAAAACTAGACTAATATAAAATTTAGACTAATATGAAAATAAAATACTAATTAATTTAATTCTAAAGAGAAGTTAGAAAGAGTGCACTTGATTTTGACGGTTGAAGAATGAAGAAACGGATCGGAGACTTCACTTTCCAACTTCAAAACTAAGCACCAGACCGGAGACTTAATCGCAAAACTTGATGATTAGGAAGGTTGATGATGAGAATAGGATTATGAAGAAGAAGAGAATGAGAGATGTGTGAAAAATGAAGAGGTTTGGAGGGGTTTATATAGGATTTGGGGCTAGTGGCAAAGTTGTAATTTTTGAAAAAAAAAATAATAAAAAAATTAAAAGGAGAGAGCCGTTGGAGAGCCTCCAACGGCTCTCGCCTAGGCGATCGCCTAGGCGAAATGATCGCCTAGGCGATCGCCTATTTCGCCCAGCTCTGCTGGGCGAAAGGCGGTGGTCGCCCAGGCGACCACCGCCACCGGCGACCGCCTAGGCGACCGCCTAACGCCTAGGCGGTCGCCTACGTAAACATTGGTTCGGAATATGTTGTGTGTCTGTTCGGTTTAAGTTGTGTGTCTGTTCGGAATATGTTGTGTTTCTGTTCGGATTAAGTTAGGTGTCTGTTCGGATTAAGTTGTGTGTCTATTCGGAATATGTTGTGTTTGTTCGGAATAAGTTGTTTGTCTGTTCGTAATATGTTGTGTGTCTGTTCGGAATACGTTGAGTGTCTGTTCGGAATATGATGTGTGTATGTTCGGTTTAAGTTGTGTGTCTGTTCGGAATACGTTGAGTGTCTGTTCGGAATAAGTTGAGTGTCTGTTCGGAATAAGTTCTGTGTCTGTTCGGAATACGTTGAGTGTCTGTTCGGAATAAGTTGTGTGTCCGTTCGGAATAAGTTGTGTGTCTGTTCCGTTTAAGTTGTGTGTCTGTTCGGAATAAGTTGAGTGTCTGTTCGGAATACGTTGAGTGTCTGTTTGGAATAAGTTCTGTGTCTGTTCGGAATATGTTGTCTGTCTGTTCGGAATATGTTGTGTGTCTGTTCGGATTAAGTTGTCTGTCTGTTCGGAATACGTTGAGTGTATGTTCGGAATATGTTGTGTGTCTGTTCGGAATATATTATGTGTCTGTTCGGAATATGTTGTGTGTCTATTCGGTTTAAGTTGTGTGTTTGTTCGGAATATGTTGTGTGTCTGTTCGGATTAAGTTGTGTGTCTGTTCGGATTAAGTTGTGTGTCTGTTCGGAATAAGTTGTGGGTCTGTTCGGAATAAGTTGTGTGTCTGTTCGGAATAAGTTGAGTGTCTGTTCGGAATAAGTTGTCTGGGAAGAGTTTATAATTTGTACATCTTTTAAAAAATAAACACAAAAAAGAGTTTGTAATTTGTACATGTAAACAAATAAACACTAAAAAATATGGACTTCAGATCTACACACACGATCGCCGGTCGCTAAGTAACATGACCGCCAATTCACCCCTGATATAGTGGATGTTATTGTGGTCCTTCTCCTTCGTCGGGTCAAGTTTTAGCATAGGCACCTTATCCAGTATATAACATAGGCCCCGCAATCGTTGCTCCCCGGTGGTTGTCGTTGGCTATTTTTCCTGAGGATTCTCAAGGGCCAGTCGACCTTTAGTAGATCCCTCCAGTATTCAGCCGTATCCGCTGCTGTGCACTCATGTACGCCTATGGTCTGCTCTGGATCTTCACCTTTCTCTAGCTCCCTAGAGATAATGTTGAACGCCAAAATCTCCTTGGACGGGTCGTGGACAACCACCAGATTCCAATGACCTGCAGACCAGCATGGTTGTGCGATTACGGACTCTGTTGGAGACACACCTTCAATTTTATGGAGGATAAAATCTTCAATTTCTCTGCCTTGGCCACCCAAAATTCGCCCGGACTCGAATGTTGATATGCATAAAACTTTTTGGGTTGGGCATCTTTCTTCGAGAACCGAAAGCATAGCGTCGATAGTTTGGTCGGTAATATCCATCTCAGGCGTTATAAGTTCCTTCAGGTCGGTGCATGTTAAGCTGCACATATCGCCTCTCCAGATGACCTCTCTTGTCCTTGTTGGCTGCCGTCACGTTCAATATCATGTTGACCTCATCAGCTGACAAACTTCCCATTGCAGTCATGTCAACATCAGGCCTTGTCCCTCCTAAGTGGACAGCCAACCTATAATTATCCTCTATTTTTTCCCCTTTTTTCTTTAGGCTCCTTTGAGCCGCTCTCTCTTTTCTCTTTTGCTCTTCTTCCACATTCTTCTTCTTGCCTCGATGTTCATCTTCCTTCATCTGCTGCTCCACGATGGTCGTCGAGCGTTGTCTTTTCACGCCCTAGTTTGGTTTCCGTGCCTTGCTCTCTTCTTCCCTCTTTTCCTTTTCCTCCTTCTCCACTCTCTTTCTCTCTTCTTCCTTCTTCCTATCCTCCTCCCTCTTCTTCTCTTCCTCCTTCTCTTCTCTCTTCCTCTCCTCCTCCTTTTTCTTCTCCTCCTCCCTCTTTTCCTTTTCCTCCTTCTCCACTCTCTTTCTCTCTTCTTCCTTCTTCTTCTCCTCCTCCTTCTCCACTCTCTTTCTCTCCTCTTCCCTCTTCTTCTCCTCCTCCCTCCTTTTCTCTTCCTCCTTCTCTCCTCCTCCCTCTTTTTCTCTTCCTCCTTCTCCAATCTCTTTCTCTCCTCCTCCATCTTTTTCTCTTCCTCCTTCTCCACTCTCTTTCTCTCCTCCTCCCTCCCTCTTCTTCTCCTCCTCCCTCTTCTTCTCGTCCCCCTTCTCCACTCTCTTTCTCTCTTCTTCCTTCATCCTCTCCTCCTCCCTCTTCTTCTCTTCCTCCTTCTCCACTCTCTTTCTCTCTTCTTCATTCTTCTTGTCCTCCTCCCTCTTCTTCTCCTCCTTTCTCTTTCTCTCTTCTTCCTTCTCTTCCTCCCTCTTCCTCTTTTCTTCTTCCTCCTCTTCGCTCTCGTCTTTCTCCCCACCAGTATTTTCACCGGTCCCTGTCCCTCGAAGATATATAATTTCTTCCCTCAGCCTCCCACACTCTTCCTTGGTCATCCTCAGTTCTTCCTTGAGGTCGTTAACCTCTTCTGTCGCCTTCTTTAGGGCAGCTTCGGCCCTAAGCCAGTTCGTCTTCACCTCACTCAGCTCCAACTCTTGGAGCAGCGGGTCACATGGAATGTTGCAATCAGTCAGTTGTAGCCTTGTCAAACTGCTAGTTGAAGTTGAGCCCTTTCGAACAGGAGTTCGAACAGAACTAATAAGTTCCAGCTCCCTTTCACTCATTGATGGAGCCCCCATTAGGTCGAACTTGCCGTTGTAAATCTTAGGTAGGGTAATTCCACGTTCCTCCCATTTCCTCAGGGTTAATCGTTTCCCAAACATTTCCGTCCAACTTCTCATTCGTGGAAAAAGTCCAGTTCTGGGCTCCCCCAATTTGAATTTCTCACAAAGCCACACCTTCAAATGGAAAAAATCAACTGTTTAGAACGACTCAACAGACATACGTTCATATTCTTAACAGACACAACTTAATCCGAACAGACACAACACTTAATCCGAACAGACACACCACTTATTCCTAACAAACCCACAACATATTCCGAACAGACACACCACTTAATCCGAACAGACACCTAACTTAATCCGAACAGACACCTAACTTAATCCGAACAGACACAACTTAATCCGAACATACACACCACTTATTCCGAACAGACACTCAACTTATTCCGAACAGACACAACACTTAATCCGAACAGACCCGCAACTTATTCCGAACAGACACAACACTTAATCCAAACAGACACACCACTTATTCCGAACAGACCCACAACATATTCCGAATAGACACACCACTTAATCCGAACAGACACAACACTTAATCCGAACAGACAAACAACTTATTCCGAACATACACTCAACTTATTCCGAACAGACACACAACTTATTCCGAACAGACACACAACTTAATCCGAACAGACACCTAACTTAATCCGAAAAGACACCTAACTTAATCCGAACAGACACCTAACTTAATCCGAACAGACACAACTTAATCCGAACATACACACCACTTATTCCGAACAGACACTCAACTTATTCCGAACAGACACAACACTTATTCCGAACAGACACACAACTTATTCCGAACAGACACTCAACTTATTCCGAACAGACACAACACTTATTCCGAACAGACACACAACTTAATCCGAACAGACACCTAACTTAATCCGAACAGACACACAACTTAATCCGAACAGACACAACAATTAATCCGAACAGACACAACACTTGATCCGAACAGACAAAAAAAAACCAAATAACACTTACTTGTAGTATTGCCACACAACCGTCGATGTTCCCCTGCCTCATAACGAGGTTCCCTGCATTTCTTCTCTCCTGCAGTTCTAAGCTGGCTTTCTCCAGGCCCCCAACCAGGGCTTCGTGAACTGTACTTGCTCATGCGTATCTGTTTATGCGTCTGATGTTCCTCAAATGGTGCATGAACCATTGCCTCGGTCGAAGTGTTCCATCATAGAACAAAAAATGGTTGAAGATGAAAGAAATCAGGAGACGAACGTACTCCTCCGTGTCGCCCATGGTACTGCTTGCCAGCAGATGACCTAAAAGATGTGTGTTGTCAAGGTTCACCCCTTCTCGCCTCTGTACACCCAATGGTTCCATCACCACGGTCTTCTCATGCATACGTAACCCCAAAATTAGGGCAACGTCTCCCGGTGTAAGGGGAACTACCCCTGATCCTATTCTCAGCCCCACCTCCTCCGCATCGTAGTGTTCGACGAACCAACCGACTATTTCGTTGTCCGTAGTAATGTTAGGAAGGTCTAGGAAGTGACCGAAAGGGGTGCTCCGGAAAACCTCCTTCTCAACCTTCTTCATCCTGTCAAACTGCTTTCGGATGGCCGTCCAGGAGCACCGGGATTCCCGGAAGTAGTAGGTGGTTCCCTAAAACAAAAAATTGAAAAAACGAAAGTTCATCAAAAAAAGAACGACCAAGGGAAGAAAAAAATATATAGACCCACCGGTTCTGGGACAGGTTCGCTATCGACGGCAGGAGTCGAAGAATCCATTATGGTTTAGAGGGGAAGAAAGAAAGCCGGAATATGTTCACAGGTACGCTTCCTCCGTTCACAGGTAATCCAACGAGAAAGAAAGCGGGACTCTCCCTTTTTCGGTCTAGATATTTGGTATCTACCTCGGTATCGGAACCGTCGTTCGTGGGGTGTCTGCCGCTGTCTTATCAGGAAAGCAACCGTCGTTTTTCGAAAACCGTAAAAAAAAATTAAAACACAATTTAAGACGCGTTTCGAAAGGGTGACATGACAATCCGACTAGACGCTGACTCGACAACTTTTTGGGAGCCAGGTAGGGCACGTCACGGACGCAGGCGTCAGTGTATAACGACCCAAAGAGAAATCACGACGTCTAATTATAAAACAAAGTAAAAAACTAAAGAATTTGGGGATCGAAAAGAGGTGCTGGTGAGGAGCAAAGAGCTCCCACGTGATGTCTGATGAGTTATGCTCCCTCCAACTTGCATGTATTATTAATTAATGCTATTGCGATTAGCCTCTCTAAACTAAAGACATTATATTATCAATGTTATAATGCGGGGTTTGTTTTTATATTGTTGGTGGTTTTAAACATGATGGCTTAATCATGTTCTCACCTGCTAATAAATATTCTTGTTCAATCACACACTGCTGCTGCTAACGTGCTCAGCAACAGCATCTTCTCTTCCTTCCACTTTACACAGACACCAACACTTATTTGGAGTTTTATTTAGAGTCCTTATACACGGATGCGGGCGTTGCGCCTTACGTGGACGTGTTGAGTCAGCGTCCAGTCAGCAAAATTTCTCTTCACGTGCTTTGGTCTTCTTAAAAACGCCGGTTCTTTAGGTTGAACGATTCTTTTCCCAATACACAGATAGTGCAGACCCTAGGACAGCGTGCAGACCCTTTATTCGTGCAGAGTCCAGACTTATCATAATAAAATATTGTTTTTAACTTTTAGGTTGGATCAACTTAATCCAAACAGACACACAACATATTCCGAACAGACAGTCTTCTTATTCCGAACAGACACACAACTTAATCCGAACAGACAGACTTCTTATTCCGAACAGACACACAACTTAATCCGAACAGACACACAACATATTCCAAACAGACACACAACATATTCCGAACAGACACACAACTTAATCCGAACAGACACACAACTTAATCCGAACAGACACACAACTTAATCCGAACAGACACACAACATATTCCGAACAGACAGACTACTTATTCCGAACAGACATACTTCTTATTCCGAACAGAAAGACTTCTTATTCCGAACAGACAGACTTCTTATTCCGAACAGACACACAACATATTCCGAACAGACAAACAACATATTCCGAACAGACAGACTTCTTATTCCGAACAGACGCACAACTTAATCCGAACAGACACACAACATATTCCGAACAGACAGACTTCTTATTCCGAACAGAAAGACTTCTTATTCCGAACAGGCAGACTTCTTATTCCGAACAGACACACAACATATTCCGAACAGACAGACTTCTTATTCCGAACAGACGCACAACTTAATCCGAACAGACACACAACATATTCCGAACAGATAGACTTCTTATTCCAAACTGACATACAACTGTTATACATGAAGAAAATGAAGAAGAATGTGATCATTCCTACATTTGTAAGGATGACTTTGGTCTTGTTTGTTGTATATGTGGAATTACACGCAAAAGCATAGAAAGTGTGTCTAGAAACGGAACAGAAAGTTTGTATTATTTATGTAGAAAGATTGTCTTGTTTATGTAGAAAACTTGTCTTGTTTATGTAAAAAGTTTGTCCAGTTTATGTAAAATGTTTGTCCAGATTATGTTGAAAATTTGTGTAGAAATGGAACAGAAAGTATTCCGAACATACACACCACTTAATCCGAACAGACAGACTTCTTATTCCGAACAGACACACAACATATTCCGAACAGACTAACTTCTTATTCCGAACAGACATACAACTGCTGTACATGAAGAAAATGAAGAAGAATGTGATCATTCCTACATTCTTAAGGATGACTTTGGTCTTGTTTGTTGTATATGTGGAATTATACGCAAAAGCATAGAACTTTCTGATTGAACTTTTAACAGTAGAACATCACGCCAAAATCCTCGGAAGCTTTGACACCATTGCATCTCGTTCCAGCACATTAACACTTGACCCAGAGGTAGCAAACAAACGGGTGTGATGCCTTTTCTTAACACAAAACCACAAGAATCGGCATAAGCAACGTAAAATGTTTGGGCTTCTTCGAAAGAGGGGAAAAACATCCCCTCCTTAGGAACGTTTGTCGGCTGCTCCACTTGGAAAGACACATGAACGATTTCCATCAAAGCATAGAGGTAGGACCACAGAAGAGAAATGAAGAAAAAGGAAGACGCATGTTGAGATTTATAACAAGTCTCCTGTGCTGTGTAGGAGAGCCAAAATGTTCATGGAAAATGAGTGATTTGAGACGCATTAATGAGGGATGGAGGGATGTAGACATTTGTACGAAACGATGAATAAAATAAAAAATAAACTTTTTCTGTGAAGACTGCCAACTCAAACGCGTCTGCTGACTGGGCTGACCACATAAGCGCGCGTCCCGAACGCTAGCGTCCACTAATCGTTTTCCTTTTATTTATTATTGGTCAAATCTTTTTGTTTACTTCTCGTTACCACTGATCATATTTTGCAAAAAGGTCAAAATTAAGTACAACAAGATGTTTGGAACGTAAACGATCGATCCTCTTGTTTTCTGTAAAAAAAAGATAAAACATGATGATAGACTACACCAAAATGGTTTTATTCGAAAACTTGTTTTCTGGTAATGATAAAACATGACAGACTAATCACCTTATTTGTCACGAAAGTAGTTATTATTGTAAGTTTGTAAGTAATGCCGGACCAATCTCCCAACCATGCTTGTACTTTTTTTGTATCTACCCAAAATTCTCAAAAACAAATCCGGCACTGCAACAGTACAACAACTACACCTCCAAACCCTTTTTTCTTCCCAATAAAAATAAAAAAAAACCTTTTTATAATCTCCCAAAATCGAAAATTCTCTTCTTCCCGACCACATATTTCTCTGATTTCTTCCTTTTTTATTTATATATGTATTATCAAAGCAAGAGGAAACAAAGAAAGAAAGAAAGAAGCTTTTTTGGGTTTTCTCCCAAAACCTAACCCTAGAATTCCTGAATCCATCTTTTCTGACCTTAATTTTTCTGGGTTCTTCGTAATTCGCCCCAAAGGTTGGATCTTTGCCCCAAAGTTTGAATCTTTGGTCTGGTTTTGGGGGGGAAAAGAGGGGTTTTTAGTGTTTTTTTGGGATTTTAGTGGGATCTCAAGTTGGGTTTGTGCTTAATTGCAGGTAGTTTGGGGCTTTGTAAGGAATTTTGTGTTTGTTGACCTTTTCTTGAGTTTGTGTTTAGATTTGGGGATTTGAAGATTTAGGGTAGAATGTTTTTTGGGTGATTGCTAGAAGTTCTTGATCTTATGTTGCAATTGAAGGTTTGGTTGTTAGAGTTGGAATGGTGAAATCTGAAGTTTCTAATGTTTAGTTTAGTTCAAGGAGTTTTGCTGTTTGAACAAACAAGGTTTTAGACTAGGGAGTTTATTGTTGTAGTCATATATGGCTGTTAAGAAGAAGAAAGGGTCCGGAGACGAGGAGAAAGTAGTTCCCGAGATTCGGATATCTCCGTTCCCGGATGAGGTTCTGGAACATGTTCTTGTCTTCGTGAAATCACACAAGGACAGGAGTTCGGTGTCTCTTGTTTGCAAAGAATGGTACACCGCCGAGAGGTGGAGTAGAACTAGTGTTTTTATTGGAAATTGCTATTCGGTTACTCCGGAGATTGTAGTTCGTAGGTTTCCCAATATCAGGAGCGTTACGCTCAAAGGGAAGCCTCGGTTCTCCGATTTTGACCTTGTGCCTCCGGATTGGGGCGCAGACATACACTCGTGGCTCGTGGTTTTCGCGTCGGCGTACCCTTTTCTTGAGGAATTGCGGATCAAAAGAATGACTGTTACGGATGATAGCTTGGATTTCTTAGCACGGTCGTTCCAGGGATTCAAAACCCTTTCGCTTGTGAGCTGTGATGGTTTCAGCACTGATGGCCTTGCATCCATTGCAAGCCACTGCAGGTAAAAGATAATAACAATTTTGTTATATTTTCTGCATTCCTTTTCAAGTATATGTATGTGCTTGAAGTATGATCTTCAACAGTTTCGTTCTATTATTAGAGTTTCAGGTTAGTTGTTGAGATTGTCTTTCAAGAAATGTAGATCTCTAATGTTCTCTATGTAGTATTATATTTTCTTTCCTTTTAAATTTTTGTTCAAGTATAATGATTAGAAATGAATGTTGACTTTGAAGTTATCGGTTTCAGATGGTGTTTCATACACTCAATGATCTATATTAGCCAGCATGTTTTTAGTCTTGTTATAAATCTTGTGTTCATTTGCTCAGGAAAAAGGTATCCATGTGCAGACTAAAACTTTTGTTGCCCTTTAGCAGTGCAGTTTTAGGTGCATCTGGTTGCAACGTTGTAGCCTTTTACTTCTTGCAGCAGTTCTAGGAAGCCCATTGTTAAGATAATATTTGTTGAGTCTGCTAGTTGGTCACAAAATAGCTG
Source organism: Triglochin maritima (assembly GCA_963682175.1). NCBI lineage: Eukaryota > Viridiplantae > Streptophyta > Magnoliopsida > Alismatales > Juncaginaceae > Triglochin > Triglochin maritima. Next base: position 38,980,129 of record OY821783.1, read on the forward strand.
CTTGATGGTTTTCCTTGATACTATAATTGCAGGAACTTGACTGAGTTGGACTTACAGGAAAATGGAATTGATGATCGTGGTGGTAGCTGGCTAAGTCACTTCCCTGAAAATTTCACCTCGTTGGAAGTACTGAATTTTGCAAGCCTAAGCAGCGAAGTAAGCTTCAATGCACTCGAAAGGCTCATTGCAAAATGCAACTCACTCAGGATCCTAAAAGTAAACAAGAATGTTACGCTTGATCAGTTGCAGAAACTGGTAAGCAAAGCGCCTCAACTGACAGAATTGGGCACTGGTTCATTCTCGCAAGAGCTTACACCTCGGCAGTACGTAGACCTTGAGAATGCATTTACCAATTGCACAAGATTGCAGACATTGTCTGGCTTATGGGAAGTCTCATCCTTCTTTTTTCCCGCACTATATCCTGCTTGTTTGAATCTTACGTTCTTGAATCTGAGTTACGCTGCTCTTGAAAGCAATGAACTGGCTAAACTTCTGAAGAATTGCCCTCTTCTACGTCGACTTTGGGTAAGAACAAGCATTTAGCTTGTCCATTAAAAGTTATGTTGAAGCTGACATTTTATGATGAAAAAACAATTGCTACTTGTTATTGACATATGTAAGACGTAACCTCATTGGATAGTAAAAATATCTCATATCTGCAAGAAAAAATAAATATGCTCATCTTAATATTTACTTATTTCAGTAGTTACTCTAGGTCTTACGAATCATGATCTACACTTGATTCATATACAACCTTGCAATTATTAGGAACCATTGGAATATATCTTTGTCAAATGGTGTGAATTGTGAAAGTACACGGATATGTTTCAATTTTGAACTTATGCCTTATCCCATTGATCCCAATTTCTTCGAAATATTAAGAATTTAAGGTTCTGTTCTGCTCTATTATCTCTGACTCATTAATGCAAAACCCTCTATGGAATCTGATAACATTTTGCACATAAACGTAGGGTCTAGTTTTACTGATTGAAAAAATAATAAAAATAAACATTGGCTCCAGTTTTATACATTCTGGGAGTTTCTCGCTTATGCACAGTTTTGTACTTAAACCCTCGTATATGTAAACTGTTTACATGCGTATGTACCTTCCTAACTCCTGTTGCTTGTCGGTTAATTTGTGAGGTTCGTTAAGTCATTTTTTTCGTTAACGGATTCATAAGAAAGGTTTGCTTATCAAATCTGACAATCTCTGGTGACAATATGTCTTGTGGATTTTTTTTCCTGCTTTTACTTCCGTTTAATTTCTTCAAGCTTCTTGCTTTTTTAGGTTCTGGACACAGTAGAGGATAAGGGTCTGGAAGCTGTCGGCACTACATGTCCTCTTCTTGAAGAGTTGCGTGTTTTCCCTGCCGATCCATTTGACCAGAACATAAATGCAGGCGGAGGAAGTGGAGTCACAGAGACTGGCTTTGTTTCTGTCTCCGAAGGCTGTAGGAAACTGCATTATGTTCTTTATTTCTGCCGCCAGATGTCCAATGCTGCTGTAGCCACTGTAGTCCGCAACTGCCCTGATTTTACTCATTTTCGCCTGTGTGTCATGAATCCTTGCCAGCCTGACCATGTCACCGGAGAGCCGATGGATGAGGCCTTTGGTTCGGTCGTCCGTACCTGCACCAAGCTCCAAAGGCTTTCTGTTTCCGGCCTTCTAACGGATAAAACTTTCGAGTACATCGGCAATTACGCTAAAAACCTGGAGACCCTATCGGTGGCCTTTGCCGGCAGCAGTGACCTAGGAATGCAATTTGTTTTAGAAGGTTGCCCGAAGCTTCGGAAGCTGGAGATAAGAGACTGCCCCTTCGGTGACGCAGCTTTGCTTTCTGGACTGCAGAGATACGAATCAATGAGGTCCCTTTGGATGTCAGCCTGCAATTTGACCATGAATGGTTGTCAGTCTCTGGCAAGGGAGATGCCGAGACTAAATGTTGAAGTGATCAAGGAAGATGAGAATGACAATACCCTTGCTGAGAAAGTTTATGTTTACCGCTCAGTTGCTGGTCCGAGAAGGGATACTCCTTTCTTCGTCCTTACACTCTAATGGATCTTCCTGGGTGTTTGGTCTCGGTATGTCTCTCTGTTCCTCACCTCTCTTAACTCCATGTTTCTGAAAATTGTCGGTCACACCCTTCATGTAGAGTACCTGGATTATGACTCTGGTTCCATCCAAGTCACCGAACATTTAGCAGATGTCTACTGTCTTTACACCTTCGAAAGTTAATATCAAATTTATTTTTGGTGACCTGTTAGCCTTTTTGATGAACTTCTGAAGTAAGTTGACCGTGTTTTTGTTTTGCCATGTTACCATATCAGGTTCTTGGAGCAAATTTTTGGAGTTGCGATTACCAGAGACTTCCATCCAAAGCTGTCCAAGTATGTTTGAAAAGGTAGCAACCTTTCATTATTAAAACATTCACTATTTTGAAAGGAAATAGTGGAGGTTAGACCTTATAGAAGACTGACCCATGCATTCACCGTCTGCACAAAAGAGATTCCTTTACTCCATGGAAATTCCGATTGGTTCCCTAGAGTGAAAGATACTACTCACAAGGAAAACATAGCATCTATTATCTCTCTTGCTATTTCTATAGCATGGCTTTCATAGTGATGCATGCGAGACGTGATAAAGGCACCTGTGATTTCCAGCATGTGGAATTGATTATGTTGAACGAGCAACATGTGGTGGTCCTTAGAAAGCCATACAACGTATCACAGTTGGCTTTGCACGTTGGAAGGAGGAGAATTGTGGGCTCTAGTGCAAGTTTGATTTGACGAGCACAATGCGGAGGAATGTACGTTGATTGTAATCCAACGATAAGAAAGGTGCTTTGTCGAGCCTAGATGAAAAGAACGTCGAGCAAGAATTATACCGTGACATTCATGCTAGGAGGTGCTCACACCATGAAAATAGAGAACTTTAAACACCATGAGGTGCACACCTGTTAGTCATCTCTCATCCTGGTCTTTTGGTTCAAACTTAGGAGATGGAAATTTTGTCTGCCATCTGAACTCTCTTTTATCTTTACATTGTTCCTGAGACAACTTGTTTTTTATCTTTTCTTTTTAATGCTTGAAAAATAGATTTTGATATGAATCTTTTATTTATTTACTCTTCAGAAAAAGGTAATAAAGTTCCTACTTGGGTTAACTGAAGTGTAAACTTGAAGTATCTTGGGTAACAACCTGTCTATTCTTACAGTTAAGAATTGGTTGGTGGGTGGTCCTTATCTTTGCCCATGTTATAATACTCAACATCATTTAAATTTGAACGACTGGTTGAGCTTTTGTAACTCTTCTTTAGATCTCCAGTAAAAATATTGAAATTTAATAACAGATATGTTAAATCTCTTTAATTGATTGGTGGAGGAGGATTTTGATCACGAAATATCTATTCACCTGATAATCGTTTTCTCGGGCTGCTCGATAGCCCATAATCAAAGGAGAATTAGGAGAGGAGGGAGGCAATGATATTGGGTTTCCGAATCTGCAGCCGACAACATGAGAGGTAGAATAGGGAAAGATCATCCTGTATGTTGATGAACTATCTTGAAGACGTTAGTTAAAGATTTCAGTCCTTGTAGGTCATATTCTCAACGCAATTACTTCATAATGGTAATTTGACTGGGTCTTCTAATGATTGATATGCTGTTCAGATCAGTGAAAGCTGTTTGGACAATTGAGTTTGAGTGGAACTTAAAAGTTTTTTAACTGTTTCGTATGTTTACGTTAGTTGAAACTTGAAAGTCGTTTGCAAAGTGCAGAGAGTGCTAGCTTTTATTGCTACACACTTTCAAGCTAAGGAACACTTGTGTACAACCCATCTTCCTATCTCTGTACCTTTCTTCTTTAGTACTTCACTATAAAAGTGATGAGCTATTTCTAATCTCTCACCTAAGTAAGATATTCTATATATGATACAGTTCTTAATATTCATAAATTAATCTATAAAAGGGATTTAATTTTCTTGAATTTCTTAGTATTTTTACAACTGATTATTCAACTCTTGCATAATGAATAGTTGGTTTAGATTGTTTGGCCTTTGCCTTAGCATGAAGATTTGAAACCCTTCTGCTGTTGGTTTCTTTTGCTTAGCACGTAATCTTCAGAACTAGGTTGGTGTCCAGAGTTGACTTGATATGCCACTCCCTACTAGTGTATGGTACAAGTTTTATGTTTTTTTGCTTCTTGAAATGCACTTCATGTGCAGTGTCGGTTGATACCATCAATTAAAAACAATTCATTTGGTGCTTGCATAAGATAATCAATCATCATGAGGTGATGAATACCTAGCAATCCACCATAAGAAAGATAATATAGATAACAAAGACAATTCATAAATGCATTAGTTGTTAGTTTTTTAGTGCTCTTTGATAAGTGACCACTATGGCCCTTTTCTTGTCTGGTAAAGTTGGTGTTCCCTTTGTTTTGCCTCTTTTGAATTTTGATGTTGTCCATGCCTTGCCAGCTCCAAACTCTGTTGTTGTGCTTCTTTTGGGATTGCATGACCCATAACTTTTCATTGCTTGCTCTTGCATGCCTAGTTTTTATCTGTAATCTGAACTTCAATTTGCTTTGTGAGCAAGAGTATCCACATGGAGGTTAAGTGGAGAAGGGTGAGCTCCACTTATGAAGTGAGCATTCATTAATCTCAGGGTGGCCCATGGCAGGAGGAGAAACATTGTTTTGTACTTCTTGCTTTTGTAGTTAGTAGCTACACTTGTTTTGTTGGTATGACGTGTTGCCTGCTTATAGTTCACAAGGCTGCACCACTAGTATCTTCTTCAGTAATATGCATGGGAGAAGAGTCAGAATTTCATGCAGAATGAAACCCATTTCAGTGTAATTTTCCATGCCATAAAGTTGGATATAACATAAGGCTTGCTGAACTTCCGTTCCCTGTCACAGGTCACAATTGAACATTTTTACATTGTATGTAAGCAATATGGGATTGAGCTAAAATGTCGCATTTTTATCTTAAAGTGGATGATATAAGTCCCGTTCCTGTGCATTGGAATTAGATCATTCATTTACAATTAATTATATACAAGTGTGTGCTTGTAGTAGAAAATTGGGTCAAAAGGGTGACACAAATTCCTTTTTAAGTTAATGTATCGACCTCTCTCAAGTCTCAACTGAACTGAACCACTCCTAGTTTTGATGGTGATGGGGAAATGTAAATAAAAAGAACTGATGAAACATGAAACTGCTGCATATCCTAGATTCCTTCATGTAACTAATGAACGAGGTGAAATCTGGGAACAAATGGCTTATATCAATCATATCATATTATATTAATGCCACATATTAAATTATTGTTACTATATAAGCAGAGTAACCAGACAACCAATCCCAAACAACAGAATCTCTTCAGATACATACAGACACACAGACAGACATGTCTGATGAGTCATGTTGTCCCTTCGCCGGCGCCGGAGAATCAGAAGAACTCCGGCGATGTCTAACCGAACTCCTCTCCATCCCAACTCCACCTCTCTTCCCCTTCCCCACCAAGTGGCGCCTAATCCAGTCCAAACTCCACCACCTCCACACCCTCCTCCTCTCCACTCCCTTCATCCCCACTCCTCTCCTCCTCTCCCTCTCCACAACCCTCTCCTCCATTCTAGACCTCCTCACCCACCACCACCCCATCTCCTCCGGGAAGCTCCTCCTCCAAAGCGACCTCCACCTCGCCCTCTCCAACCTCCACCTCCACCTCCACCAAATCTCCACTCTCCCCCCCTCCTCTGATTCAACTTCCAATTCCATTATCCTTTCCAGACCCAGAAAAGATTGCGGCTTGGAGGATTTCAGGTTCTACGTCAAGGATTTGTTGTCCAAATTTAGAATTGGTGGGGGTTTGGATGTAAAGCTAAGAGCTTTATTGGATTTGGTGGAGGTTTTGAGGGATGATGATGGTGATGCTGATGATAACAGGTTTAAGAGGGTTGTTGTGGAGGAGTTTGGGGAGGTTTTGAGTTTGTTGGTGTCTTTTCTTCAATTTGAGGATTTCAGGATTATAGAGAAGGCGGCCGAGGCAGTTTTGGTTCTTGCCGGTGTTGGTTTTGGAAGGGTTGCTTTGGTCTTTGCTGGTGCGGTTCCGGCCTTGGTTGGGATTTTGGAGAGGGGGAGTGAATTGGGGAAGGAGTTGGCGGTTAAGGCGGTTAAGCGGTTGACTGAATATGGGGACAATGCTTGGTCAGTCTCCGCCTCCGGTGGGGTTACTGTTTTGCTTGACTTGTGTGGGGGGTTGGATGGTGATGATGATAGTTATGATAATGGTGAGGAGTTGGTTGTGTGTGCTTGTGGGGTGTTGAGGAATTTAGTTGGTGTTGCTGAGATTAGAAGTTTCGTCGTGGATTCCGGTGGGGTGTTGGTCTTTTTGGATATGGTGAGATCAAAGGAGGACTCTTTCTGGATTCCGGCGATGGAGGTGCTTCAAACTATGGTTTCCGACGATGAGGATGTGAAGGAATTGGTGTTGAGGGAAGGTGGGATCGACCATTTTCTCCGAATTTTGGATTACAAATATTCTTCCAAAGCTAGAGAGGTTGCTATTAGATTGATCGAAAGTTTATGCTTTGCGTCTGCGAATTCAATTAGTTGGATTCTTGGGTTGGGGTTTTTGGAACGAGTTATTGGTCTTTTGAAGAATTCCGATGAGATTTCGGCTCTTCGAGCATCTTGTCGACTTTGTGAGGTGTCAGAAGAGGCAAGGAAGGCAATGGGGGAGTTGGGATTCATGCCGGAGCTTGTGAGTTTGCTCGAGTCGAATTCCACTGAGATTCGTGAACTGGCGGCGAAGGCGTTGTCTTTGATTGTGCCAGTTCAGAAGAATCGGAGGAGATTCATTCAGGAAGAGCAGAATGTGAGCAAAATCCTGCAGGCTCTTAATCAGGTTGATGACAAGTCTCTGACCAAGAAATTCTTATTATCTTCTCTTGTGTCGTTGTCCGGTAGCAATAGCGGGAGGCAAAAAATCGTGGCTTCGGGTCATGTGAAAAACTTGGAGAAGCTGGCAGAGACGGACGTCGTTGATGCCAAGAGAATTGTCAAGAAGATCAATGGTAGTAGATTCAGGAGCATACTCCATGGCATGTGGAGTTTGTGATCACAAATGAAAATTGAAATGGCATATGTGATCACCTAAATTGTATGTTCAAATCAATCAGTTTCCTCCTTTCCAGGAAAGGGCAGTGATCAGCTTTCAGATTGATTGTTTTCTTTTTCTGTTTTTTGTTGATCTTATGACGGTTTTTCTAAGGATTTTAAGTTACATTTTTTTTTTCAAATGACATGAGTAGAGGTGTTAAGAGTCGAGTACCTTTATATTTACTTTCTATACCTCGTTAAATTACCACTAGTAATGTATGTTATGTTCTGTGAATAAAGTTGAGTGAATATCTTTTATAAACCATGAAGACATTAAGAATGAAGTTATGATTCTTTCTTCTCGTCCATATCATTGTAGTTTGTTACTACTTCCTCCTTACTCCAGTGGTTAAACACTCTGTATGTCAGAACATTGTGGCCAAACATTGTCCAGGTAAACTTCACTAACCAATGTGCAAGAGTCTGAACAGTAATTAATGTGAACTGCATGTGGCAAGAATTGTACAAAAATCACTGTCAATCCTCTTCAATAAATATCTAGTAAGTGACAACTGCTACATGGTCCAGCAACTGATGCAACTCATTTGCCTTTTGCTCTCAGAAAGCTATTTAATTCTACAACAGAGATTACATCACTGTACACTTCCTTTTTCTGGTGTGCTACTTGCTAAGTATAAATAAAACTGTGGAAAAAATATTTCTTTTGTGCTCAAACACACAGCAGGATCTTTTGTCTTCAGTCAACTTACAAGAGAGCATTCAGTGAACCTCTGAGTTCATAAAGCAAATTGCAGAAGTAACTCTTCTGAATCCTCAATGAACTGCAGCTACATCCAAAACTAGTGCACATTGAGCTTCACATGATATCTGTCCTTACTAATGCATAGAGGGCCAACAAAGTGTTTAGCAGATTATTCTTAATTGTTCAACCAACTAAAGCTGTTGGTGAAGTGAGAGCAAAATGTAATTGTTTTCTCATATGACCAAGAAATAAGATGAATAAGCTATTTGAAGTGAAAATAAGCACGATGGGGGTCAAGAATGCCATAATTCAAACTGGTTTGGAAAAATGTTTAAGGTGGTTGGGACTTATAATGCACAAAGAATATGATTATCAGGTGTGTTTGATTACCATAACAAAAATGAAGGTTTGTGATGCCAGTCCTAATTTGGTAAGGCTGCACATGGAGGAGATATTATCTGTTTTGGCATATTTGTCACGGGAGATGGTGACTGATCTTGTGCTTTGAATTCTGATGATGATTTTGTTACAAGTTTTTTGGGCTTTATTGTGTCGTGATGAAGACCCTATCTGAACAAAGTGCTGCCACCATCACTTGAATTTAAGAAGCAAATGTCAACATGTGAATGTAATCATACACTATCTGTCAAATTTTGTTTGCAACTTGGTAAAGAATGTACCTGTAATCCTTATACTTAGGAAATAAGACAATATGATGGATAATTATGAGGTGGTTGCACTTGCACACATATGAAAATGGAAGGAGTGATCATTCATTCCCTCACTAAAACTTTTGTAAGAATCGAATGAGGCAGAATATGTTCATTATGGTGGTGGATATTCAATTCTTCAACAAAAAAGAAGAAGTTCAAGTTGATCCAATCAACCGTATATATATGTCTCATGGGGAAGAAGTATAAATGTGTTGCTTGAATTTTTTATTAATTATTTTGAGGGAAAACAATTTATTATTAGGAAAAAGTATACATGACCAAGAAAGAACACGAATGCATTAATAATTGCTCAAGACAAATACAATAAAGTCATTAGCAGATAATGCATTAGCTGATCAAGGCATCCACCAGGAACCTGTTTGAAATTAAATTTGTCAACTATGAAAAAATAGGGATGAACGCAGAAAATCTCAATTGAAGTGACAATTGAGCTCCAAGACCTCTTTGGCTGATATAATACCATCATCAGGTAAACCAAGGTTTTACAAAAGTTAACTACTGAAAACCTTATTCTCTATCTGTACTAATTACATGCTTCATTATGAATCATACCCAACTCAAATTTTATTCAATCCGAAAACTTGTACAACAATTATACCATATTTGTTGGGACTCTTCCCAGATGAATGGTCCAAACCCTGCAAATTGGAACACAAAAACAAACAAATCATTTTCTGGATCTGCATTAGTATCAATGTTGCCTACAATCATTTATTTTATGTCAAAATGTTAACATTCAGAAACATACCAATGCAGATGTTGGTGGTTACTTATCCATCTGAATGTGACTCTTGCTGCTGCAATTCTTCTTCAAACCTCAACTTCTGGTAGAAACTTGATTCCATAATCTCCCCAAAATGCGTCCTTCTACCGATAAGATCAGCAACCCTCTTGGCAGGTCCAGAATTACGAGGACTTTCCGCAAGTGATCGGCAAGTTCTGATCCTTGGTAGCAATTCAGGAGGGGAAATTATACCAGATACCGTCTTCTGGCCTTCATCATCGTCAGTTGTTGGGTGGAAATTCCCCTTTAATCCATCCTTCTCATACGTCTTAAGCTCTGGTAACGACCACTTCCTCCGTTTGTTTGCGGGCGATTGGTTTACAAGGCTGTAACGGCTCGACACGATTCTCCCTTTTTTTGCCCTTTTAGTGGGCAAGACATTCTTCTTCTTATCCTTTTCTTGGAACAACACTCTCGGTCGGAGACTGGTCCCCACACCCCCCTCCTTCTTGACAGTTTTCTTTGGTTCATCGGTCGCAACTCGTTTCCTCATATCAGAAACCTCCAATGGTTGCCTCCGGTGCTTAGGGCCGACAGTCAAACTCCCAAGTTTCTTCACATCAGTCTCATGAATTCTTACGGCAGAAGCGATTTCCAATGGGCCAAGACTTACTCCTCTATTCCTAAAAACCACCCTTCTCGGGACAGAAACCGGACCCTTCTTTTCTTTCTCTTCTTTACCAATTTGGGGTCTCAAAACACAAGATTTCCGACGGAGAGAAGCGATCTCCGGTGGCCCGAGACTGAGCCCTCTACTCCTCGCTTTCAATGGAGTTTCTTTGACCGGCTTCCTTGTCGGATTGAGAGGAATGACCTCAGACGGGCCAAGACTGAACCCTCTGGATCTAGTTGGCATCTCCGGCTTCTTGCCGGAGGTATGGCTTTGCTCCCTGAACCTCGCCGGAACGATCCGGCCTTTGGGGGGATCGAGTTGTTGGGCTTTCTTGAGCTTGAGTTCAGCCAATTGGGATGACAACCTCTTGATCTCCCTCTCTATATTCTGAATGTCTGCGTCGATGTTGTGTGATTTGAATTGAACTTTCGACGGCCTGAAGGTGGCTGGGGAGGGGGACAGGTTCTCTTTGTCGGTGGCCGGGTCGAAGATGGCGTTGTTCCAGAGCTGCAGGTGATTGGCGGCCATTGGAAGAGGAAGGAAATATTTGATTCCAATCTTTGTGTTTTTTGTGAAAATTGAAGTAGAAGAGAAGTGGTTATTATATTATAGTGTTTGTCGGTTTGAAATTTTTGACCGTTGGAAGATACGAATCTTAATTGGCTACCAAAATTGTTAAACGGGTTAACTAGTCGGGGCTCCGAATAAAAGGATTAAATTTTGGACTGGGCCTGGAAAGATGAACTGCAAGCCCATCAACCATTGATTACATGTATGTAGCATATTTTTCCCATTTAAGTGTCTCTTAAGCAATAACTTTTTAGGTGATATTTCTAAAAATCTTCACAACAACAACAAAAAAAACAGATTTTAAGATGAATCCAATTGTCGTGACTTTTTGAAATTTCAACCCCCCTGAATATTCATGAATACTAATGATGAGATAGATAGATAGATAGATGCATAAACTTGACCGACCACCAACAACATAAACTCATAAACGTAACACGAATCACTCACAAGCCACAACGATCGTCGATTCATCAACATCAATATAATCCTAATAATACCTCAAAATTAAGAAACTATCACCTTCTATTAGCTAGAGGATAAAGAGGAACAAATGTACCATTGATGCATAGTAGAATAGAATCAACTATTTGCAATATTTCCAAACAAATACCAAAAACAATTTAATCATTCATTGACCAACTGGAAGTCTTCAGATTCACAAATATCCCACACTGCAAAATCTTATTTGGCCCATAGTTGCTGAAGATTCAAAGATAGTCAGTCAATGGTTGACATTGACTATTGAATCACATAAGAACACAAATTGACATCATAGCTAGCTGTAGAACCTTAATTATGCGAACTTTATTACTATTGGCCAAACAAAAAAACAGAATCTTGCTTTCACACATGCAATGCAAGCAAAAGGTTAAGAATATTATCTTCTAACAGAAACTAGTGGGGGTATTTTGAATTTTGAGCATAGGATCGAAAGGTAGGTCCCCATTAGATTATATATAAGTTGCAAACTTTGGGCTTTGCTGAAAAGTCTATATTACAGTGATTGAAGACATTAAACACTATCCATGAAGTCAGCATTATATATAGGGAGGGTATGCACTTACATATATAACACAAGAAATGTTTTCTAATTTGTTTTGGCAAATTTATATGAGTTTGGTGGAGTCGATGATGACACGTCTCCTACTCTTGCTTGTGAACTCCTCTGCTCAATTCTCTCCTTTGAATGTGTTTTGCTTTTTTATTTATTAAATAAGATTTTTTTTAAAATAATAATAATAATAATTGAAGTGTGTGAATGCGTGCGTGCGTGCGTGTGAGAAACACATTAATGTACGTACAACTATTTGTGTTCATAGTTTAGTCGTTGATCTCATCTCTTCACCAATTTGAACAAACATTGAAAAAGTTGGTTGTTGGGTCGGATTATGTACTCTCAAATACAACTATTTTCTGTTGCAAAAGATTTACCCTAACTTATATCCATTAGATGAAGATAAGAAAACGTGAGTTGGTGAACTTTTTGAAGGAGAGGTTTTAAATTTGGAAAAGGTTGAAAAAGAGAGAGAAAGATTTTGATTGAGATTGGATGGATGGATGGATAGAGTATAATGTGAGGATTTCCAAAAGTGAGGAAATGGATAAGGTGGTCGTTAGCTAGATTATTGATAAAATTAAATTTAAACCTAAATCGGTGGTGGCGGTGATGTCCCCTTAATAACTTCAAAATCCACCTAAGTTTGCATGGGCTTCACGTGCTTTCATCTCCTCTAACTTGTAATTACTTAATTTCCTCCCTCAGTAAATCATGTAATTAGTACTTATCCAACATATATTGTTAAAAAAGCTTACGTAACAAAAGGTACAGTAAGATTATATATCATATTATACTAGTAGAAAAAAATATATGTTTAATATAAATCACACTGTTTGTTGAGATTGAAAATGGAGGAAAATATATAGTATTGAAGAAACTTCCTCCTATAATTCCGTAATTGGGATATTGGACCATTTATTTTACGGACAGCTAAAAACATAACGCACATATATTAATATGTTCTTTCAAAAAAGTAAAAAACTGTGGCTGCTGGCCTCCCAATTCCCAAGGACATTAATTTCCAAAAAAAGAATAAAAAAAATAAAGGGAGGGGGGCATTTAAGTAATTGGGCACGTTCTATTTCTCTATATAAACCCGCGTCTTCCAAAGCAAATCATATATCATATTTTTCTTTGTTTGGCCGTTAAGAAGAAATTAAGAATAAGGAATTAATGGCGGGTGGATTCGTAGCAGATGGTGGTCCTTCTAAAGACTACCCGGGGAAGATGACCTTGTTCGTCTTCATGGCTTGCCTCGTCGCCGCCACCGGTGGTCTCATTTTTGGTTACGATATCGGAATCTCAGGTAATTAAGTCAGAATTAATTGTACGATCTTATAATTATAAATATCTTATTATTAAGATCTTATAATGTTTTGGGTTTTAATAAAAAATATAGGTGGGGTGACGTCTATGGATCCTTTTTTGGAGAAGTTTTTTCCGTCGGTGCTACGGAAGAAGAATGCCGACAAGAACACGAACCAATATTGTAAGTTCGATAGCCAGTTGTTGACGACTTTCACGTCTTCGTTGTACTTAGCGGCGTTGATTGCTTCCTTCTTCGCCTCCACCGTTACGAGGGTGTTCGGACGGAAGTGGTCCATGTTCGGTGGTGGGATTACTTTCCTCATCGGAGCGGCCATTAATGGTGCCGCCAGAGATGTGCCCATGCTCATTATTGGTCGTATCTTGCTCGGTATTGGCGTTGGTTTCGCTAATCAGGTATATATATATATATATATATATTTTTTTTTTTTTTTTGACCATATCTTATCTATATATGCTGATACATTTTGATTATATATATAACGGATGCGATTTCTTAGGCCAGAAACAGAAACGTACGTAGCTGTTATGCCAAAGATATATATATATATATATATAGTGTTACAATCAATCATGTTGAATATATAGTATATTCATTAATTGGTCGATGCATGTGACGTTTTGTTCTCTTGTTTATAATCTTTTATTTTTTTGTCACGCCAGTAGGGTATAGAAAACGATCTATGTGAAGAGAATATTACTTTATTGCATTATTAGTGTGGGAAGTCCAATTATGAGCATCAGCAAGTTGACGATTTGAAACGGATGATTTGAACATTTTCTTGTCATTACATGTGCTTCACAACATTTTCTTTGCCGATCTTTCAGTTTGAAACTGAAAAGCAAATGGTTTGGTCCACACATACATACCTACAACTTGAAATAAGATAGATAGATAGATAGATAACATCTGATTCCAATAATAAAAGATCGATAGAGCATCGATCTTTTCATTTTTCTTTTTTTCACTTTGCACATATTAAATATCATACACGTTTTCCTTCCTTCCTTCTGTCAAATGTTTATATAATTAATTACGTACGTCCGTTTCAAACTTTTGTGTTTTATGGATCGTTACTAATTATATTTATATTCATGTATTAACAGTCAGTACCAGTATATTTGTCGGAGATGGCTCCAGCGAGGCTTCGTGGTATGTTGAACATCGGTTTCCAGCTTATGATTACCATCGGAATTCTTGCGGCCAATTTAGTAAACTACGGCACATCGAAGATTGATGGTGGGTATGGGTGGCGCATAAGCTTAGGGCTGGCCGGCGTCCCAGCAGCCATCATAACGGTGGGATCTATCTTCCTCCCTGATACTCCGAACTCGCTAATTGATCGTGGGAAGACCGAGAAGGCCAGGGAAATGCTCCGACGGGTGAGAGGAACCGACAACATTGTGGAGGAGTTCGAGGATCTTGTGGCGGCCAGCGAGGAGTCCAGGCAAGTGCAACACCCTTGGGTCAACATCTTGGAGAGGAAATACAGACCACAATTGACAATGGCTATTTTGATCCCATTCTTCCAACAACTTACCGGAATCAATGTTATTATGTTCTATGCTCCGGTGCTCTTCCAAACTATCGGCTTTGGAAGTGATGCTTCGCTCATGTCGGCCGTCATCACTGGTCTCGTCAACGTTTTTGCCACCTTTGCATCTGTCTTCTCTGTCGACAGGGTAGGACGACGATTCTTGTTCCTGGAGGGAGGTTTCCAAATGCTGGTGTGCCAGGTCATCGTGGGGACGTTGGTCGGAATTAAGTTCGGGGTGACAGGGGAAGGCCACCTGTCCAAGTTGTACTCGGGGTTCGTGGTGGCGTTCATATGCATATACGTGGCGGGATTCGCATGGTCTTGGGGCCCATTGGGGTGGCTTGTACCGTCGGAGATCTTCCCGTTGGAGATTCGATCGGCCGGACAAAGTATAAACGTTTCGGTGAACATGTTGTTCACGTTCATCATCGCTCAAGCATTCTTGACAATGCTATGTCACATGAAATTCGGACTCTTCTACTTCTTCGGCGGGTGGGTGGTGATCATGACCACTTTCATCTACTTCTTCTTGCCGGAGACGAAGAATGTGCCCATAGAGGAGGTGGTGCTGGTGTGGAAGAATCACTGGTTCTGGAAGAGGTTCATTGCTGACGAGGATGTTCACGTCGGAAAACTGTCAAATGGAAACCTCGACAAACCTAATCACAAGGTCTAGCTAGCTATATATATATATATATATATATATAAATGTTGACCATTGGGATCGATCGATGTCATGTGAGAACTAAAAAGTCCGATACATTGGTTACACTTTTTTTCGTTAATATATTAATTAATTGTTCTTTGGGTTTTCATTTGGTTTAGAGTTTTTAAGTAATTTCTCGGTAGGTTGCTTTATGTATGTAAGGGTATGTATGTGAACAAAATATACTTCTGTATCCGGACACAATTATTGTTGAATATTCGAGTGCTTTAAATTTAATGCTACTTTGTTATTTTGTCAAGAAACACTTTAATTGGTGTGTGGAAAATGTAGAAACAGAAGAAGAAATTCACAAGTAAATTGCTCTTCCCTTTCCTGTAGTTAATTTTCCGGTACATGTGGAGGGAAGGGTATTGAAGTATTGATTCGATAAATATCTGCCTAGCCCAAGGATATATTATATAATTAGAATTCTAAAGATTGAAATTATAAATAAAAAAATAAATTCAACGGTAGAAATACGTGTTTTATTAATAAATTAAAACATATATGTGATATCATAGTCTCACTAAGACCCTCAGTAATCATGACTTGAACGTCATGGTCATGAACTTTTCCTCTATGTTAAATCAAATTTTTTTTCCTTCTACATCAGCTTTCTCTCTTTCACCAACTCACTTTCTTCTCTTTCCTACACTATTTACCTCTTAACCAAAACCCACCACAACCTATCTCTTTCATCCACATCATTTCGAGGTTGATTTTTGAAAAATATTTTAAAATATCAAAACAATTAAAAAACATATTTTCAAAAAATATCAAAACAAAAAAAAACTTTAAAAAACATGCTAGGCAAGAAGATCCGGACAACCGGGTCATCGGGGTCGTCTCGACGAAAGACCCGTTACGGATGCCCTAAGTTAAGGTTCAATCCCTTTTTAATAAATAAAGTCATTCTGAACTCATCATTCACAAAAAAATAAGCTGGATACACAATTCATAGGGTTGTAAGCGGGGCAGGTTTGCGGGTTTAATCTTTTATTAAAGTTAAATACAAAAATCAATTTATTTTCTTTAATGTTATCTATTTTAATCAAAACTAAGTACAAAAATCAAGGAAAAAACCAATCAATGTATGTTTTTAAAACTATATACAAAAAATTAAAGATAAATACAAACAAAATCAAAATTAAATACAAAAAAAATCAAAAAAATATAAGACTTATGCGGGTTGTGAGGATGGTTGGTTGGTGGGTAATAATTTTTTGTCCACAACCCGCGTTAGTCGGGACGGGACGGATTGCGGAAAATTTATTTTCAGGACTGACAGCATGTGGTGTTGGACTCATCATCCATCACGAGTTATATCATTCAACTGTCACTTCAAAACAAAACAAAACAAAAAATCGGCTGGGGTAGGTCGTGCATGAATATTCCGCAACATTACAACAACATTGCTTTGCTGTTTATTTCTCTTCTTTATCTTATATTGATTGATTAATTATGATAATTATACCAGTATCCTTCGGCTTACGTGAAACATCATTGTATCGGGAACTACTAAACGTCGCACCAAAACTACTTAAATCGCTCTTTGAAATTACCAAATTGCCCTTAACAATATATTTAATACCCATATCGTCCCGTGTATTTAAACAAGGTTTTTGACTCAGTTTTACTAACATTCCTAGTACCAACACCACGAAAATGTCTGGCGAAACACCTAGATCAGGCGAAGTAACGGAGTCAGATTTTTTTTTCCGACTCAGGCGTCTGGTTAAGACGCCTTCACCATCGTGGAGGCGTCTGGCAAGACACCTCCACCATGGTTGGGGCGTCTTATCCAGACGCCTCCACGATGGTCCAGGCGTCTTAGCCAGACGCCTATACCATGGTGTCTTAGCCAGACGTCCCGTTTTTTTTAATTTTTTTTGTCAAATTAAAATTATACGGTGTGTTATCTCAAATTATTTGACGTTTCTTTGCAAGTTTTCGGTGGTAATCGGTCGGATTACAATGAGTTTTTTTGCAAGTGATGAAGATTAAAAAAAAAATCCAGATCCAACATTTTTTAAGTTCCAAAATCCCCCGGTGGTAAAACATCATGACTTACAAATACCACCTTGACAGGTCGTTCGGGGGTTTCGCTCACTGGTGAGCGAGCGGCATTCCACCTCGCCGGTGAGGTGGCGGGGGTGGCAAGGGGGCAGCGCCTCCTGGAATTTTTTTGGATTTTGAAATTTTGGATCTTGAAATTTTTGAATTTTCGGTGTACCGAAGGGGTATCGGTCATCCGAATATAGTAATTATTAACTTATTAATTAATTTAACAATTATCTAAATTTTTAATCAATTATCTTTTTTAAAAAATAATAAAAAATTACGGGCGTCCGACGGAGCCTCCCCACGTAGGAGGGGGCGTCTGGATAAGACGCCGCCCCCATGAGGGAGGCGTCTTACACAGACGCCTGTCCCATGGGCGGAGCGTCTGGGTAAAACGCCTCCCCCATGGGGGAGGCGTCTTAGCCAGACGCCTCTCCTACGTGGGGGCAGTTCCGTCGGACGCCCGTAATTTATTATTATTTATTATTATTATTTTATTAAAAAGATGTTAGATATTTTACCAGATTCGAGTACATTGGGGCGTTCATTGGTTGATTACTGACCTCTAAAATATTATTTTTTATGATTATAAGAGGAATATGAAGAGAGATGTGTGATATGAGGGTAAAATGTCGCGTTATCGCAGTAGAAATGAGAGAATGACAAGATGGTAATTTCAAGGGACGATTTAAGTAATTTTAGGACGATGTTTAGCAATTCAGATATCTTATCAATCTCTTTTAATTTGCAAACTAGAAAAAGTAAGTTAGTTCAGCTGATTTAGACTAATTTTAACTGGGAGTTGTAAGGTCAAATCTTAATATTGGTTTCGCAACTAGCTAGAATTTTATCATATTGTACTAAATATATATTTAAGTAAAAATAGTGCCCAATTCTCGATCTCTAACCACAATAACTAACATTCATTTGAATAATGTAATGCACAATTTATTGTATTAATCATATTGGATCAATGACCTTCAAATAAAATAAATAAATAATATTTCGTTAATAATACAAGTAAGACAACTACTACCACATACTTGACTTGGGGTCAAGTGGATATATACCTGTTCAAAGTACAACAAAAACTGAAAGCTGTTTTTTTGGATGTAAAATGATTCTCGTGTTCCAACTGGCTTTTGATGTTCATCTTTTTTTAATTGGGAAAGACTCTTTTCACATGTTCAACACCAAATATATATATATATATATCGATCTTGTGCATGCATGATCCATACGGTCAGTTAATTAAGGTTTTTTTTGTTGTTGTCACGGAGTTGTAGTGATTATGGGGAGTTTGTTTCTGTGACAGATATTAGAACACCGATTCCCATTCAATGTTAACGTCTTTAACTGTTGGATGGATTTTGTTGTGGATATATTTGTTGAAAGTGGACAAGTCTTGCTGAGTTGGATTCGTTTCACTTTTTTTGCTTATTGGATTCATGGCATGGTTCGGTTGCCGAAAGTAATTGATTAATCGATGGATCAGCAGTGACGGCTTATATCATGTGAGTTGTGTTGACATCTAGAATTTTTGCTTGGCTATACTTCCAAAAAGAGTTTATCAGACATTTGCTCTTATGAATTTTTTTATTACTCTATAACACTTGCAAACAAGACTATTTGTTTTGGTACACTTCATCTCTAACACCGAATTTTCGTTATCTTCTAACGCCATTAATGACGAACAAACAATGTCTAACCCCACTAACCACACGTAATATAACCATATAGTATCTACTCACGTATAAGTCAGTCGCCGTTTGCAAGATGGTAGACCAGTGTGAACGTCTGAAGCTTATTCAGACGCCTGTATCTGGGAGTCCAGTGAATCCCAACATGACTCTATCGGCTGGAAACAGACATCCGAACAATATTTGATTGACTGTTTCTTAGGTTCAAAAAATACAAATTTGACTTTGGAGTTGTGTCCATAATCATATCTAGTCTAAGTTATTCGTTTTATTTGATTATTCAACTACGAGTTGCAAAAGAGTTCCACGAAGCCCATGATGAGTTTGTCTTCATTGTGTTCTCAAATCAGATGTCCAAATTGTTTTATTTGGTATATTTATGTGCATGCATGTATTTATTTCAAAATTGTGTCCAACATGTGGTATGGTGTAATCGTGTTATCTTTGTGTTGTTTCAAACTTGGGTAAATATTTATTATTGTACCCTTATTTTTGTTGTCTTATGTTATCAATTGAAATTCAATTATTTTGTATCACTCGGTTGAAATGAATGTATGCACTTGGTCTCACTCTTTGATATGATTGAGAGAGCTAATCATAATGACTCACTCTTTGAAAGACATTGAAGAGAAATTCTCATGAGCCTCGATTTTGTTCATTATGGGCTTCATGGAACTTAATATTTAAGATGGAAATAAAACGAAAAACTTAGACTAGATCTGACTATGGACAAAACTCCAAAGTTAAATTTGTATTTTTTTGAATCTAAGAAACGGTCAACCAAATCTTGTTCGGATATCCGTTTTCAGCCTACAGAGTCATGCTGGGATTCCCTGGACTCCCAAAAACAGGCGTCCAAATACGTTTCGGACGTCCACTTTGGTCTACCGTCTTTCAAACGGTCAACTGAAATATACGTAAGTAGATACTACATTACGTGTGGTTAACATGGTTAGACATTGTTTGTTCGTCGTTAACGACGTTAGAAGATAATGAAAATATGTTAACGACGTTAGAGATGAAGTACACCAAAACAAATAGTCCTATTTACAAGTGTTTGAGAGCAATAATTTGTTTTACGATAGCAAATGTTCAATAAGTTCCTTTTGGAAGCAAAAATCCCAATATTTTGTTGTTTCTTTTCCTTTAAGCCTAATCTAAAATAAAATATGATATTTTTCCAAAGTCCTAGTCAAGGTCAATGTTGACAACATGTATTTGGGTGCGGTCCACTGATTAATGTCCTCAAATCCCTTTAGACTTAAGCATCACGATATATACCAAAGTCTTGGCTTATGTATGAACACAAGACTTTGTGTGCAGGGAATTAAGATGTCAATAGAAAGTGATGCGTATAATATTAGTTTGCATGAACGTCACTAATGAATTAAATAAAAATAAAGTAAATGATTTCCACTTTGTTTGGAAATAGATGAAGCAAGCTGAAAGTAAAGCCACGTCCAAGACCACTACTAATTACTTGACAACATCTTAATGATCAAACCAAAGATGCTAGTTTTACAACAAACGATAGTAGCATGTGTTAGGGTGCTATTGGTTTGAAGAGAGTTTAGAAGAGCTTTAGTTGTAGAAAATATGTTAGAAAAAACAATTTTGTTGATTAATTATAAGTTTGTTGAGGTTATGACTTATGAGTTAGAATAAGTGAAACTGTGAAAGAGGTCATCCTACTGTTGTACTTGTTTTGGATTTTCAAATAGAAGTTTAGATTCCTCTTTCCATTTCCAGTTATCATAGGATATACCAACAGTTTCTTGTCCTCGATCCGATTATTTCTAGGATAACACCAAGTAATTAAGACTGATATTTCAGGGCGAAAAGTGGTGGATAGGCAGGCTTGTGTTTGTATATTCCTTTATGAGAGACTGAAGTAGGGTTGTCGTGTAAACCCAACATCAGCCCATCCTACCAAGCCCGTTGCATGACAAAGATGTCATCCTACATTTATTTTTTGAATGTGAAGTTGCATGATACAAATAGTATAGGACAAGATTGGGGTATCAAACAACTCTCCATGTCGTATATGTAACATCCCGAAACAACAGAAATTTTAAATTTTTCATTAAGACATTAAAGAACAATAATCAAAGACGGAACTATTACTTCTCATAAAACATATAAACGGTGCACCATATTACATCAAAGTTTGTCAAACGATACATGATTACAGCAGAACAACAAAAAGACATAAACGTAATCATGTCGACCTCAGTGGTCCGAATAGAGGATTCGATCCCAAGATACGTGCGCCCGCTGATCACCACCCAACTGAACCTACTGCGGTCCTGAAAAAGATGCAACAACAATGCCTGAGTTTCCATAAGGAAACCCCGTATGCCAAGCTCACCTATATGCATGCAGTAGTACAAATGAATCTATCATACTAGTAGCATGTCATGTCATCAACAGTAAGGAAAACAGTTCCCCCGAAGGGTAACATGAGACATCAGTCCGACAATCATCAACGGGTCTCTCGAGGAGACCTATCGTAGACACATACGGTCTAACGGAACATGACGTGACACTCCCCATATGCAGCTATACTAATCAAGAGGTTTTGCAGGGAGCATCCGCCAAGTCCGCGCCGTAAGAAACAGATCTGTAACTTCGTGGTCGAAACCACACCAACGGAGCCGTCGCTCGGTCGGTCCATCAATCATCATCTCAGTAGGTGCCCATCTGAGGAACATAGCCGGAACAACATCGGCCCATCAATCATCATCGCCGGAACAACATCGACGACATCACCGGAACAACATCGGTGGTCCATCAATACGTCCGACACAACATCAGACGGTCCAAACCGAAGTCTGTCAGGTCATCAGGCTCCACGAGCCGCAAACACCAGAGTCTGGTCAACATCAAATCAAACTATCGGTCGACCGACTCAGGGGTCTCGGTCGACCGAAAACTACCAGGGCATCCTAGCAGTTCTAAGTCATAAACGGTCGAACACAATCATAACAACGGTCGAACAATCATGCATTTCTACTCAGTACACTTAAGTTCCGGTCGAACGACCACAATGAACCGGTCGACCGAAAACAAACAGGCAATCCGATCCACCAGCAAAATGCACGACCGGTCGACCGCCACAAGGCATCGTTCGACCGGTGATGGTTAAAATTGACAAAATACACTACATTCGGTCGACTGCCGCAAAGGACCCGGTCGACCGTTGGTCGTCTTCAACCTCACGCCAGCCGAGGATTTACGTCATTTTTGTCGCCGGGGAGGTCTCTGACCTCCCCCGACCGACCAACACAACCCTCCTACGAGGGTTAACCACAAAACACACTAGGAAGCCGACATACCTCTCAAAAGCAACGAATCCGCCGGAGCCTCGCTCGCGCCTCCGACGATCCTCCTCGCGCGCTAAGCTCCGCACCACTCACGCCTGAACCGCTCGACCACCCTCGTCGTCGTCCATCGGAGCTGCTCGTCGGATCAAGAGAAGGAAAAGGAGCGAGGGAGAGAAAACGGATGGAAGAGAGGGAGAGAAAGAATTTTTCTTTAAAAACCATCAACCCATCTCCTCACCCACACCCTACTCCATCACCCTACCCATAATCCACGGTGCACGCCCCCTTCCCTCTTCCTTCATTCCCCATGCAAACCACACCCCTAATCTCCATTAACACCTAAGTGGGTTTAAGGTTCTAACAGTATATGTGGCGGGAAAGGCATGGTCGTGGGGGGCCATCGGAGATCTTCCCGTTGGAGATCTGGTCGGCCAGACAAAACAATATGATGTTGTTGTTCCTTCACTTGAGTTATGTCATGCCTCAGATTTTCTTAAATTTTAAGGCTTTTTTAAAATTAGGCCCATCATTCCAAAGTCGAAGAGAGGCCCATCAGATGAAGAAGCCACGACCATTTTTTGATAACGAGGAGGGGCCCCACACCCTATCCACAATAGGATCCACGTGGTCCAAAGAGTGACGTGGTGGAACACAATAGGAACAAGATCTGACGCCCACGTGGGAACAATCACTTTTTCACACACGTGTCACTTCTACAATAAATAAATAAATAATAATAAATCTGCAGGACTATAATTCACTCACTTTGGTAATTACTAATTAAGCAATAGCTGATTTGATGATCCAAAGAAACGAGGTTGGAATCCTAATCTGATTGACCTTTCACATATCATATTATATATATGAACTTAAAAACAAACAAACAAACAAACAAGAACAAGATATAATTGCAAAAAAGAACCAGAGATTCCTTGATTATTACTGAACATATCTGAGCTTAATTTGAGAGATCTACACTAAATACATACATACGTACGTACGTACATACATACATACATACATACAAAAATATCGACAAAAATACATAACTTCTTTCCCACCAGCCAACAATAATTCCGAAAGTACCCCTCCCACCCATCTTCACCGGAACTGTTTTCCTCTCCCATCGCTCAAGTTGATGCCTCTCAACTTGGAGCCCAGCAGGAGACGAACATGGCCTTCTGCAGCGACTCCTCGGCTTGACGGCGCCGGTGGTCGTCTCTTACCGTCTCCGGCGACGAAGCCGCCGGTTTGGCTCCTCCGGCGGCCCACCAGAAGTTGTTGGGTCGCTGGTCGCCGGCAACGGCCATCCACACCCTGCTCATGTAAGCGTAACTCATTCTCTTTTATAATCAAAATAAATTTGTCCAAAAGTTTGCTTCGTTTTCTGTTGTTGCGAACGTCCTTGTGTTTGATTCGGAGGAGAGAGTGAAATTATGGAATGGAAGAGAGTTTGGTTAGGTTTGGTTTTTTTTATAGACTTCGTTTGGTGGTGGTTTTTGGGATGGCATTACCACTGGTTTTGTGTTTCTATGGGCTGCTTTGGACCCACCATACTTAATAACTGCAGTCATAATTTAGTTTACACGCATGTAAAGTAATTATCACTGTACCTAGTTCGAATAATTCATTTGATATTTTCTGTTCTGAAATAATAAATATTTTTTATATTATATTAGGAGTATCTTGAGAATAATAATTTAGAAGCAGTATCTTGAGATATTATACTAGGAGTAGAAGTAGATTAGTGGATAAAGATGAGCAAAACAAAGATGGACATGTTTTGTGACATCTAAATGTTTTTACAGTTGTTTTAGATAGAAAAAGGAAGAGGAGACTTGTTCGTGAACTCGTGTTTACAAAGTCAAAAGTATTTTTTCAGTGCCCCTCTAATTTGATCTTGCATTCCTACAGAAAGATAGATTTTATTGATCAGTAGTATCCAATTGGATTTGATGTTGCAAGTAAGAGATGTAGTGAGAGGTTAGAAGTGAAATGGAGGGTATCATTAGGATTCTACAAAACTTACAATTCTGTAACCGCAAGTCATCAATGCCTGCAGAAAATACAAACTGTGGAAAATAATGATTAATAATTAAATGGGAGAGGTGGGGGGCTTATCTGCTTGATAGAGTGGTGGGCACCAATGACTCATCTGGGCTCCACCACAAAACCTCTCTACCTGCTCTGCTCTTCTATGGTCACAATCAAAACAAGAAAAATAAACTACAAACTATTCATGTCAAGAACTATTCCAAGATGATGAATATCAACTATACTGGTCTGTATTTTTTTTCCTGCAAAGAACCCTTTCTACTAGTGATTTATTTTTAAGGATATATACATCTAAAAGGGTTATTTGATCTGCGAAGTACAGAAAGGATGCAACTGATTGTTGAATTAATTTGAGTAACTGGTTTTTATTTATGGATCCTACCTCTCCCAAGACTTCATAGCTAACTGTAAGATTCTCTGCTAGATCAGATGTTTGGTTCAAACAATTTCTCAGCATGCTTGAGCTTATCCAAACTAGATTATGTTTTCATTAGTAACAGTTCTTAATCTTTGCTTTTAAAATTATCTATTTTTTGCCAACTCAATGATTCCCTACTGATATTATCGGATATGTCTTGATTAAACTATTAATCACTATTATTTCTATTACCCAGTTGGAGTAAAGCCTGTGACAGGAAAATAAAAATATCCCAAAAGTCTTCATGCTTTGATGTTTCAGTTATATTTTTGTGTTATATGTCATTAGCACTTCTACATATGTGTTTCCCCTGTGAATTCAAATGTTTTCTTACCATACTGCTAACTGCTAGTCCTAAAGGTTCACTTTACTTTGTTTCTCTTACATATGTACAAACCCATCTTAGTCAGGGTATCAATAATTCATATTAGTATACTGGCCATTAAGGATTGCAAAGACCATACACTAATCAATAAGATTAGAAAATTTAGATATAATTCAGCTGCTAAAGCATCGTTCGCATCTGAGTTTCTTCTCCAAGAGAATTCATATGATAGTTCGGAAACTTAAAATAAGCAGCAGTCATTGTGTTAGATCCTAACACTTGCTTAATGTTTTGATGGTGTTTAGGATGAGGATTAGTGAAGGATTGAGATGGACGACTGAGATCGAGTGTGAAAAAAGTATATAAGGTTTGGTTTTTTTACTCTCTCTCTCTCACGATCTCATCTCTCTCACTCACCCTCTCTCTCTCCCGCGCATTCTCTCTCTCCCTTAGGCGAGCCGTAGGACCTGGTTTGGAGTGGCTGGGAGGAGCTTGATCGGTGGTCGGAGTGGAGGTGTTCGTCGGAGAAGCTCCAGTTGCGAGTGTAGGATTTCATGTTTAATTGTGCATATATATTTTTTGAAATTTTATGCATAATAAGGATCAATTACAATTTTCTTCGATTTATTTCATGCATGCATCAGTTTGTTTTAACAACTAGTTTCAAAAACTTATTAAAACAAACACAAGGGACTCCGAAATTCATACCTAGAAGTTCTCTAAAACTTCTTGATGTTCCAGAGACGTTGAGGAAGACGATCGTCGCTTCTCGTTGTGCCGGATGCCTCCGAGTGTTCACCGAAATCCTAAACAAGATTGGAGAGAAGGAACTAGTCAATCAATCTCCAAAGTAGCTTAGAATCTAGCTACAAACCCCTTCCTTAATCTCTGAGATTTCTCCTTCCAAAGACTTAGAAAACTAAGAGAATTTTCGTGGTTTTTTGTGGTGAATTAGGAGAGAAAAGAATTAGCAAAACTTATATGTTAATTATGAAGAATAATGACCTATTTATAGGCTCCAATCATAATCTCAATCATGGCTATTCTTAAACCATGTTTTCTTGACATTTTCTCTCACAAACTAATTCCATAATGCGTTACATGCATCCACAAAACGTTTGACCAAGTGTGGAGCTAATCCAACCATTGATCAAATTAATCTCTTAATTATCAAAGACATAAAATCGATCGCGGTTCGGTTTACCGAGTCCCACTCGGTTAATCGAATATGTCACGATTGTTTAACCGAGTATTAGACGGATGACCGATTCTTAAGGAGAAAAATTCTCCTTAACCGATCGGACGAATTCTTGTCTATGACACATTATAGCTCCCAATTAGTTAGATGTCTTAATTCCACTCAAACCAAAACCTGATCCATTTAGTGATGGAGTGCACCACTTGTGTCCGTCTCTTGTCTCATGATATTAATAATACACACAAAGTAGTATTGTGTCATATTTGTATTAGTATTCATTTCTTGATCTCTTTAAGCTAGTTATAAATATGTGACTTAACTCAAATCACATTATGCATATTATAACTTTGCTTTATCAAGGGGTCCACTAATATCATCACTCAATTAAGAGGGATAATGATAATCTTTTGACTAACTATCTTCTCCAACAAAAGTCCTACTTAACCAACCAATGCCTTTACACTACTCTCATCGACTGCTCAAGACACTAGTCTAATTAAGCAATTCTTAAGTGATCAGATATAAGTCTCATATCAAAGGACCAAAGACACAGTAAAACAGTAATGACACAGAAAACACAATTCTATAATGTTTTACTTATTAGGTCTATTCAGTATACAAAAGTAATATTTTTCTCTTTCGTGTACCCGTGTTGTCACTCACTTGTAGAGCTACAATGATCTATGACCAACACAACAATCTTAACTCGGTAATTAATGTCCCATGTTAATTACCATGATTGCAAATATCTTTTGTTTTATGTAAACCACTATCTTGTAGAGTTCTACGGTTAATGACCAAGAGTCTCTTCCTTAACGCTTCTAAAAGACGAATAACATAAGCAAGTAACAAAATGATTTCTCATTCAATTCATAATAATTGACATTTAAAAGTAAAACTTTTAGAACACATTCCCTTCAGCGAGGAGTTCTCGAGGAAAACGCTCGTCGTTGTTTCTTCTAAGGTTTTTTCAAGCCTTAAAGTATGTCAAACTTGCTTTTGCGCTCACCTATTATTAGTGTGGGAGTGGGAGCGGTCAACGGTAGACCGAATGACTCGTTGGACCTGCACAACTGGTTTCGGCACTATAAACGGTCGACCGATGTTCTGGGTTCGGTCGACCGGTTATAGTGTATTTTGGGCAAAATCCCTCGTACCGGTCGAACGATACCCTTTGGGTGGTCGACCGGTTGTGCAATTCTAGCGAGAGATGAATGCTCTGGGTATTTTCGGTCAAATTGGACCCATTTGCCGGTCGACCGAAAGTACTGTTGTAGGTCGGTTGGGGCGTTGACCATCCAAACGGTCGACCGCCTATTTGACTCGTCCGACCGACAACTTAAGCTAACTTAATGGCCGGTCGACCGGAAGTGTGGTTGAGGTCGACCGTGTAGTGTTGACTGTTTGTGAGTTCTACTGGAGTTTTTCGGTCGACCGGAAGGCTTGGGTCGTCCGACCGTTTGATCATGGTTTGCGAAAATGAATTTCTTACTGGTGCTTTTCGGTCGACCGGATCCCATTTGTCGTTCGACCGATTGACGAGTTTTTCGGTTGGGCTAGTTCTCTAGGTGAGGATCGGTCGACCGAAAGACAGATTTTGATCGACCGTTTTTATACAGTTTGGTGTTTTTGTGTTACCGTTGATTGGCTAGAAGGCAACATGTTCACTGGTCCTTTTGGGGCAACGGACGGACAAGCCGACCCTATAGCAATCAGTGGTGACACGTGGAAGGGGATTGTGATTGTTGTCGTCGTGGCTCCGGTAATTGAGGCAAGACCGTGACTCCGGCGGATGAAGCATGTTTTTATTTGTCGTCGTGACTCCGACAATTGATACAAAACCGTGGCTCCGGTAACACTGAGGCAAGGGTGTGGTTGTTTGGCCGTGTTTTGGACCGACGGTGTCTTGTGTGCACGAGTGTTGGTGGGTTGGGGTGAGAGGACCCTTGAGACCCAGGTTGTCGGTTCAGCTATGGTCGGGAGAGAGGTCCCGGGAATTTAGCGGTTGTGTCTGTTGTGATGTTTATTGTGCATAACATGTTTCATTATTGTTCATATATGTGTTAGAGCTTGACATACGGGGTTTTCTTTTGGAAACTCAGACATGTTTCATGTCTGCTTTTCAGGCCGAGAGCGGCGGTAGGTGGGTGGTGACTACGGAGTGGGCGTTCGGGACTGGATCCTGTTTTCCTTAATTTTTGAGGTGGTTTGTGATTACACATGTATATTTTATGTTATGAGCTTTTGATGTAATCACATTCTTTTGTAAACTCGATCACATATATATATTATATGTTGGTGTACCGTGCGTGTATGTCTTTTCGTAATGTTCTCGTTTGATTTTATGTTTTAAATTTTAAATTTCTTGCTGTGTTTGATGACGTTACACATTGATCCTGCTCGTTAGTTGCCACAATTAATTAAGAACTTTCCAATCTAATAGTTGCTACGCATTATTTTTCTTTCTGAAGACTAACTGCATTTGAATATAGACCATATCATGTCACATTTCTTTTCGCTAATCCAGCGTCACACATTGCATTCTAGACACTTTTTTGGTGTGTTGAAAAATCATAGACCTCAATCCTGGAGAATGACTTCATCAAATCAAGTTTCTTTTTATTTACTTGATTTGTCTTAACCACCCCGTGACAGACTAAAAACATCCACAAAAAATCAGTTCTGGATGTAATATCAGGGAAATTTATGTAAGCGGGAAATCATTCAGCTGCAGTTAAAAAAGCAAAATTTAATATTTTACATCATCAGGTCCTTCTATCCTGAAGCTTACATGTTCTGTAATTCTTCAGTCCAAACTAAGAACTCATTCAATTACTTTCAACCATACATGTACAGCTTCCAAACACTACTCCAGAGACAAGTAATCCTTCAGACTTCATGTGATCGTGCGATCTATAACCACTTCAATTTGCATGCATTTAGTGTTTCGTGGATTTTTCCAAGCTTTCACCAACATCTCTCTTTCGTTTCGCGCTTAAAGAAATAAAGCATAATTATGTTGTCATGTCACCTTTTTACATATGTTGAGCATGATTAGTTGGGACCCCAGCAGCTCAAGTAGATAACCATGCGCAGTGATTCCTCTGCAGCTTTGTGCTTTGCTTCATTGCAGACTGAAACACCTCTCTGAGGTCCAACCATGGAGCTGCTTGACAGGATCCTTGATCGCGCCTCCGACCACCTTCGCATGAGAGATGTAGGATTCAACTTAGCCACCTGATCTTTGATGTTGACTGCGGCAGCTACCGAAACTGCAAGGTATGCTTTGTTGTCAAACTTCATTTTACTCTCCAAGCTGTATGTGTTTGATATCAAAGAGCATAAAATTGGGTTGGGTGGATGTGCTAAGCTTGACAATATATAGATAAAGGTGGTGAGTTTGGCCAATGGTTTGGAGCTGGTTCCCCAAGTTGTATTTTGGTAAAGTATTTTGATAAAAGTCGTGTTTAGCAAAAATTACTACATGTAACCTTAATTACCAATAACTTTAGAGCATGTAACCAAACAATTTATTGTACTTGTACCTGTCATTGACTCCAAATAAAAACAGAGAAAAAAGAAGAAGAAAAAAACCAATGGCATGAGCCAGTTGGTTCCTAAAAACAGGTAACCGTAACCAGGTGGTTTGGTTTTATTGAGACGGAGGTGGACAGGTCTGATGTTTATGTTTTATACTAGTCTAAATTTTCTGTCTTTCACGGACCATTTTGAGTAGACATGGCCCATGCGTTTGACAACGTTGTTTTGAGCTTTTTTTTTTGTGGATCTCATTTTTTGGAAGTCTCAACCTATGGGACAGGTTTATCACTCGGAGCTTGCTTGAGATTGATGTACAATTGTATAAGGTAGAATTTGTAATATCAATCTTTCTATTCCTTCGAGTACAATTGTAAACAGTAGAATTTGTAAATATTATTATTGAAATAAAAAATAACACCGGAACAATAATGACGTTAATGGAAAAAATTACTGGAGTGACATGCATAAAAAAGTAATGACATCAATATAATTTATGTAATACAAATAAGTATGGAGTGATAACAGAAACATAAATATAGTATTTTAAAATGACACACAAACAAAAAAACCCTTAATCAAAATCTTTCAAACCTATTCATGACATTTTGGGAGGCACTGTTATATGCCAACATGTGAATATGTTGATGTATTAAAATTTTGAAGTATATATAAAATTGAAATTTTCGGCAAAATATACTTATAAAATGTTCATATGAGACGTTAGTAACATCATTTTCAAAATGGAAAAAACATATAAATACTGCCGAAAATTCGTAGGAACATATCTTGATGCACAAACTTGCATATGTGAGGACTGGTGTGATGATTTGAACATGTTTATACAACCAAAACAAAGCATATCAAACATAGATCCAAAAACCATCCCAACAATTTATAATGATGACTGCTGTTGTACCACTTGTTAGATGTAAAATATAAATCTAGGAACTATCATATAGATTGTTGAGAGTTGAGACTATGACTCAACCACTTGCCAGTGTAGTTCTATTTGTCTTTCCTTTCCTTTTGGATTAACAAATTTATAACAATAAAGAAACAGAAAAAAAGTTTAAGAGATAACACAATTCTGAAGACACATTTCACAATCATTAATTTATCAAAGACGCTTTCTTTTATATAAGAATCGAAGCAGCACAACCTTATCCCTTCATCTTAGTTTGAGGATGGTCCTTATATTTGACTTAAATATGTCATTTTTGTCTCAAAAGAGTTACGAACATTCATTCATGAACTAGAAAAATACTTGGTAGTGGTAAAACTAACCTTAGCATTGAGTTTGTATGTCCTCTACGAAATTGGTGTTTCGTGAGACTCTTCATCTTGGGGGCGTCCATTCCTTTCCACCCATAGAAACCTCAACTACCATACATCTGTTTTGTCTCATACTCTGATGCCCAGGTTTAATAACATTTTGGTGGGGGTCAGTCTCCCATTGCTCGAGCTTAATATAATACCACATTTTATCCACTCAAGCGTCACCAAGACAAAATTATTTAACAAAATGATTATATTTAACTTTTACTAAAGGTACATGATTCTATATAGGTTGGTTGGTGAAGTTATGATATTAAACCGTGGTGGATGCCATGAAGTGTGTGGTATAATTTGTATCATAGCATCTGAAAAGGATGTTTACTTTGGCTCAACTCTTTCTTAGGCTTTCCACTTTGTTAAGTGATGTGGGGTAATCCTGTTTTCCACTATCTTATGTTAATTTCAGTGGGTATCACAATAGCTTCATCTGGGAAGATTATGAGATAACGTTAAACAAGGAAAAAAGTAGATCATGCACTTTTTACTTAATATACCATCTCCACCCATATTTAAGCCAAGACTACTTGCACCTGCCATGCTCAAGTCTGAAACTAGTACTTCATATGAATGTTTGAAAATTGTGATATTTTTAGGAAAATGCAGCTAATTTGTCAATAATGGTTGTCCACTTTATAAGTGATAATGAAACTACGGATAAAGACTTTGGTTTGAGATAATTTGGCATAACTGAATGTGTTCTTATCTTTGAGAAGTGCTATGGATTGATGTGAAGCCATCAGATGTAGTTTCTGCAAGGTGGGCTCACACATGGAATGGGTTTGTTCCCGCATCACTTTCAACTGGCAATTATTATTATATTTTTTTTTTGAATTGACAAAAAATTAGTGGGTTTTGAGATCTGGGGATGCCAAAATAGATAGCAATAAATAAGTTTCGTAAGATTCTACTGACGAAAAAAGACAGTGTTTAACCAGGTCAAACTAGAATGGTAGATTAAAAATTTACAGAAATCCTCAGAAACTGTTCTGTCAAGATTAATGGAAAATGATTTATTTTTATTTTTTTTATGGCAAGCGACTACAACTATGTACATGAAAGCTGATGGTGCAAGACACCTAAATCTTGGGCTACAACATTAACATTGATACTGATAAACCAATGCGCATTACACAGTAAGGATTAATTTTGAAGCATCGAGTTAACATAAGTGAGCACTCACACAAAACAAAACATCTTAAGCAGAACCATCTCCTTGAGACTGTTGACGGGCGAGATATCTTTCTCTTCGTTCTTTCTGAGAAAACGAAGCATTGAGACATTAGATTTATGTGAGTTTTGAAATAACTAACATGAGAGTATAATATTGGATTGTTTGTGTTACCCATTCATCTATAACAAGTCCTTCAGCAATTTTGGGACCAGCATTTTCAGGTGGTTGCTTGCGAGCCTCTGCTGCTGCCTCTGCCTCAGCCAACCGCAGCTTTAGTTTCTCCATTTGCTTCGCGTTGTGAACAATTCACTGAGTCAGTACAAGAAGTTCAAAGGATGTAGATTAAGTAATGGGGAGAAAACATCAGGTAACATACAGGGCAAGGCCGTTCAACATCCAAGAAAACTACACGCAGAATTTGTTCTACTGAAACCCGATCCTTTTGCTCGTCAAACTGTAGGAAAGAATCAAAATTGCAATTTACTGTCAGCATGCATACACATGATCCATGCATTTTCTTTTCACTATCCCATATGATTCCAATCTAAAACAATATTTCCCTTTGAAACATGACAGGAATTGGAAAAAAATGTGTATAACTTGGGTCATGCTTACCAGTTCAGGTACATACTCCACTGATGAGTTTACCTTCAGGCTCATAATCTTGAACTTCACATTGCATTTCTGATATGATTGGTTATCATTGTCCTCTGGTGGCTCGACAAACTTGAAAACTGAAATTGAACAGAACAATAACAAAGGTAACACCAACAGGTTCTGAAGTAAATATTTTACAACAAAGCAGTAAAGAAACAAAGAAAAAGAGTTAGACTTAGAATGTTATACCTGTTGTTATAACAGTCTCTCCTGGAGCAAGTGTCCCTCCAGGTGGACGCATGAAACAGCTTTTTGGTGCTGTTGTTTGGAACTATCACCCCATACACAAGTTAGTTCACTAGAGTGAATACTGTGAAAACTTCACAAACTATTCATGACAGCATGTACTTTAAAGTGCAATGAAAGACACTTGTGATCAGAAAATTGAGAGTAAGTTTCAATAGAGAAGTGTACCTTAAATGCTACATGAGCTTTGCTTGTGTTCTTAATTCTGATGGCACTTCTGACCTGTTTACCAGGTTCATCTTCAAAAAATAATAACATTTGCATTAGAGAATAGAGATTTTCCCGATTCAAAAGAAGTTCAATGCCCGCAAACCAGCAAGAACAAGAAGTAAAAAAAAAATAGTGCTGAATCAAAGTTGCTCATAAAGGAGTAAGAATTCATAGAGAATTAGTAAATTACTATTGCAACACATTTACATTAGGAATCTTGTACTACCTAATCCAAACCAACATCTACCATAAACATAATCCTTCTTAAAAGCCCAAAAGACCAACTTCATGTTTCTTTTTTTACATTTTGTTCAGACTGTCTAAACCATGAAATCAGAAATTGAGATTAAAATTGAAATATGGAACAAGCACTGACATGGGAAGTAGAGCTTGGTGGGTGGATCAAGCCTGAGCCTTCGCTTCGTCGGCAGCAGAGACATGGCCAACGATGAAACTGAACTGCCACTGCTCCACTTCTGTTGTTGTTGTTTCTGTTGATTTGGATCCCAACCATGACAACTACTACTTCCACTACCACCACCACTGCTGGTGTTTTGCCAGAATGGCATCTTACAGAGACCCCAGCCAGCATCCTTCTCTTCCTCTGTTACCATTTTGATGGACTCTAACAACCAAATGCCGTCAACTTCTGTTGGTACTATCAAAACATGACTTTGGAGACTTCAATATATACACAAACACACACACACACATGCTAACAGGAGACTTGGCAGGGTTGTTTGATTAAACGAGTTCACGGGGGTTGGTTTGGACTTTGGAGCTGTTGTTGTTGGTCTTTGTTCTTTACAGGTTTGTTGGTTGTCTTATGACTTGTAAGAGAAAGAGTGCAAGTGACAAGTGGATGGTGATGGGGGCACGTCAACTTTGGTCAATAGAGCAAAACTAACACATACTAGAATCTAATTCTGCACAACATGTTATGCCACCAAAAAAGATACATTACTGACTTGGGTGGCATTAGTTATTGTTAATGATGCTGTGCCACTCTGCTGGATTGAGGTGAGATGTTGACCGACTCATATGATGCATGTGATTTGGGAAGACGGGTCAGTGACAACTTGGCTTTGGGTGCAAATAATGGACCCAATTTTTCTTTGTTGGGTTGGTTTCCTCCTGTTCTCATAATTATCTATCTACTCGACGATAACACTGTTAATGGAAGAAGGGAACTTATATGTTTCAGACAAATCTTCTTCCTTTCTAGCTGGCTTGGTCCTTTGTTTAGTGGTTGGAATGTTGATGTGGGAGCCATTAGTGCCACTATAGTGATTAATAATCAGCACTCTGAATGTAGGGTCTCACGAAGAAAAAAGTTGCTACTTGAACGGAATCAAATTCATTGAGAAGGTTCATTTTGAGTGGTGCACTTAGTCGGCTACATATTTTTACAAGTTATACTGGTCCTACATTTTTGGTACTCCAAAAGATGTGTTATTGCACTTCAAAACCTAATGAAATAAACAGAAAATTAATTTTCCCAAGAAATAATTTTTTCATTGTTTTTCTACCCCTACTCCAACAAACCCTACGATGTGACCCACTTCTATCGATTGAGCTCACCCCAATTTGTTTTCCTATAGAGTGTCACACATGAAACTTTTATTTAATCTCACTTTCTTTTGCTTCCCAAGTCTACAAACCACTCAGAATAGTAGTTGGCATGGTTTAATAGCTTCTACAATAATACGAATCTAATTTTCATGGTAATGCAAAGTAACCGTCCATAGTTGTTGAAATACGGAAAGAAAGAGACGTTGAAGAAAATATACCAGAAACGACGATTCTCCCAAATCCCGTTATCCAATCAAGGGAATCAAGGAAATAATGTATACGGAAAGAACAACGGTATTCTCTAGTATTCCATTGTATAAATATAACTTCAAAATCCTAAATAAATATAATTTCTACCGTTCAAATTCAACATGTATCAAAGTGGGTCGATTGACCTGTGGGGACCCACTACAACCTATATTGTCCACGCATAGACTCAGAGAAAATTATCCTGATCACGCATGCGGGGGAGTGTTGAGAAAATAGTCTCACATTGCTAAACACAAATTGTGTGAACACTCTATAATAGAGTTGAATCCACTACCCTTCACCTAAGTGATTAGGTTTCGTTGAGGTGATGAACCAACCAAATTTAAATTTTGATTCTAATCTTTTGTCGGTTGCAAGGCTTACAAAAAAAATTAAATTGCAATATTATATTTACTCATTTTGATGTAATATTTCAGGATCGTACCACAGGAAAGACGATTGGTAGAGGAAAACTCGCCAAAAGACTTTATGTGCTCGAAAATCAAATAAAAGGAATGCTAGTTAATGTTCCTAATCACGATACCTGACACCAAAGAATGGGGCACCCGTCTCACATGGTTTTACAAAAGTTATTTCCGTCTCTAAAAAATGAATTGTCTTGTGATGTGTGTCGCTTATCAAAACAAGTCAGACTCCTTTTTATGCTTCTAAAAATAAAACAAGTCGCGTTCTCGAATTGATTCACTCAGAAATCTGGGGACCCGCCCCTTTGGAATCTTATAATGAATTCAATTATTTTATTTCTTTTATTGATGATTTCTTTCGTACAACTTGGTTATATTTATTGAAAGCTAAGTCCGATGCTTTTTTGGTCTTTTGTGAGTTTGCCTTTGTTGAAAATTTGTTTGATTCTAAAATTAGAATACTTTGATCCGATAATGGATCCGAGTATACTAGTAACAATTTTCAAAGTTTTTGAAACAAAAAGGGATATTCCACCAAACCACATGCATAAACACTCATGCACAAAATGGTGTTTCCGAATGAAAAAAAATCATCATCTGTTAAATGTTACTCGATCCTTACTTTTTCAAAATAACATTCCAAAATATTTTTGGTCTGATGCTTTTTTTACTGCCACTTACCTTGTAAATCGCTTGCCTAGCCCAACAATTCAAAACAAGCAACCCTTAGAGATTTTACATGGAAAAAAATGAGCCTTTACCACCTTCAAATTTTTGGTTGTACTTGTTTTGTTCACAGGAAGCGCATGGACAAGCTTGATCACAATTCCGTCAAATGTATTTTTTTAGGATATTCTGTTAGAAAGAAAGGGTACAAATGTTATGACCCCATTAGTTGTAAATTCTATATTTCGTGCGATGTGTCCTTTTTTGAAAATATTTCATACTTCAAAAATCATCAAGACTCTTCCGCTGCATCTGAAGCTCCTCTACCGGTTGCGGATATCTTCGACGTTACCTCCTCACTGGATACTATCATCGAAACTCCTCAACAAGAAGCAATTGAACCTCCTCCACTGGACGACCAAGGGGGAGCTGAGCATCTTCCTCAGAGAAGAACCACCCGTCCTACTCGTCCACCTCCTCGGCTTCAAGACTATATGGTATCTCATGTTACCTACCCTATCGAGGACTACTTGTCTTACTCTCAAATCAAACCCACCTACCATGCATTCTTAAGCCAAATAGATAAAATTCAGGAACCCACCAACTATCATGAAGCAATTAAACACCCTAAGTGGGCTAAAGCTATGGATGATGAACTAAAAGCTCTAAAAACTAACCAAACTTGGAGTCTTGTGACCCCTCCACAAGGCATAAAACCAGTAGGTTGCAAATGGATTTACAAGATCAAGTATAATAGCGACGAAACCATAGAAAGATTTAAGGCCCGATTAGTCGCAAAAGGATACACTCAAGACTTATGGGATAGATTATCAAGAAACCTTTGCTCCAGTTGCAAAGATGAACGCTATTCGTGTTCTCCTCTCAGTAGCTATTAACTCAGGATGGAATCTCTTCCAAATGGATGTTAGGAACGCTTTTTTGCAGGACAACCTAGAGGAAGAAGTTTATATGACTCCTCCCCCAGGCTACAAAATAAACAAACAAGGTATGCAGACTTCACAAGTCCATATATGGGCTCAAACAATCTCCTCGCGCATGGTTTGCAAAACTCAGTCACTCCCTTCTTCTTTATGAGTTCTCTAAAAGTTCAGTTGATGCCTCCATGTTTACTAAACACTCTCATGAAATCACTATAATTATTTTAGTATATGTGGATGACATTATAATAGCCGGAAACAATGATAAAGAGATATCTTTAGTCAAACATTATCTTAAAACCAAATTTGATATTAAAGATCTAGACATCATGAAATATTTTTTTGGAATTGAAATTGCTCACTCCAAAAAATGACTATTTCTATCCCAAAGGAAATACGTTCTAGATCTCTTACATGAAACTGGAAAGATAGGGTCTAAACCAGTCAACACCCCAATCGAGACTAACAGGAAAATTAGTCTTATTGATGGTGAACCGGTTCAAGACGTAGGACAATTTCAAAGATTAGTTGGTAAACTTATCTATCTCACTGTCACTAGACCCGATATTACATATGTTGTTAGCGTAGTAAGTCAATTTATGCATGCACCCCACAAATGACTTCTAGAGATTGTGGACCGGATCCTGCACTATCTTAAAAAAAACTCGGGCCAAGGTCTCTGGATGAAGAAAAAACAACTCTAATACAATTGTTGTTTACTCTGATGCAGATTGGACAGGTAACCACGATCGAAAATCCATCACTGGTTTTTTCACTTTCGTTGGTGGAAACTTAGTCACTTGGAAAAGCAAGAAACAGAACGTGGTGGCTAGATCAAGCGCTGAAGCAAAATACCGTGCAATGACCTCCACAACAAGTAAGCTAATTTGGCTCAAACAACTTCTCAAAGACATGAATATAAACAATCAGAATCCAATAAAAATGCTCTGTGACAATAACGCTGCAAGACATATCGCATCCAATCATGTTTTTCACGAACGAACCAAACACATTGAAGTGGATTGTCATTTCATTCGTGAGAAGATACAAAATAAAGAAATCGAAGTCCCCTATGTTCAGAGTAATGATCAACTAGCAGACATCTTCACCAAAACACTGGATCAGAAACACTTCCAACACATTCTTCACAAGTTAGACTCCTTCAACATCTTCCAGAGTCAACTTGATGGGGAATGTTGAAATATGAAAAGAAAGAGACGTTGAAGAAAACATACTAGAAACGACGATTCTCCCAAATCCCGTTATCCAATCAAGGGAATCAAGGAAATAATGTATATGGAAAGAACAACGATATTCTCTAGTATTCCATTGTATAAATACAACTTCAAAATCCTAAATAAATATAATTTCTACTGTTCAAATTCAACAATAGTTGTCATCTTCTGATGTTTATGCGGTTATGCCTTGAATCTGCATTAAAGTAATCTTACCAACTAAGGAAGATGCATTCACAGACATCCTTGTTACACATTTTCTATAAAATTGCACTAGTCAATGACATCTTGCATGTCACTCATTTTCTAACTTTTCTGTTAATTTTCCGCTTACAACTTGTGAACAAATTCAACTTGCATTTTCTTTTCCCTTAAAAACATTCTTATGTACTTCTGTAACCATATTTAATTGCTATGAATGAACTTTAAACATTACAATGTGTTAGCCTACTCGAGAGAACAATACAAGAAGAAGAAAAAAGGATCATGATTTTTTTTTATCCCTTCATAATATATCAACAAAGTTTGAAACTTAAAGTTGAAAATCAGAATCATCCCATTGAAGGACAGCAGAATCTAAATTTTGTTCCCTCTTCAGTTTATCTTTCAGGAACCAATCGCAAACTCGACCCGCATTCAGCTCCTCAATGGAAAGGCCCTCCTGTTCTGCGATCACCCTCAGAAGATTCAGTGACGATATCTGTAACATCCCGAAATAGCGGAAAATTTAAAAAAAGTCATAATCAAGACAAAGAGCACAATAGTCAAGACGGAACTGTTACTTCTCATAAACAATTAAGCGGTGCATCATAATACATCAGAGTTTGCCAAAATGAATACATGATTACAACAAAAGACAATGGAAGATAACGTAATCATGTGGACCTCAGTGGTCTGACTAGAGGATCCGACTCCAAATGCGCGCGCCCGCCGATCACCACCCCACTGGACCTACTGCGGTCCTGAAAATATATAACAACAATGCCTGAGTTTCCAGAAGGAAACCCCGTATGCCAACTCACTTATATATGCATGCATTACACAATGAACTTATCATACTAGTAGCATGTCATGACATCGACAGAAATGGAAAACAGTTCCCCCGAAGGGTAAAACAGGACATCAGTCCGACAATCAACAACGAGTCTCCCGAGGAGACCTACTGCAGGCACATGCAGTCTTACAGCACGCGACATCGCACCCCCCACACGCAGCTACACTACTCAAGGGTTCGGCAGGGAGCCTCTGTCACGCCTGCGGGCCGATAGAATACAGATCTGCAAATCTCAGTGGTCGGAGCCATAGGGACCAACGGGGCCGTCGCCCGGAAGGTATAACAACAACATCTCGGTAGGTGCCCAGCCGAGGAAAACAACATAGCCGGAACAGCCTCGGCCCAACAATCACCATCGCCGACACAACCTCGGCGGCATCACCGGCACAACATCAGTGGTCCATCACAACAGTCCGGCACAACATCGGACGAAACCAGACCGAAGTCTGCCAGGTCATCAGGCTCCTCGACCCGCAAACACCAACCGCGCCGCTATAAAAGCAGGGCAGCGACCTCCGTAGCCCGTGGGCCGGTAGTCACCTCACCCAACGCCAGTTGCGTGCCCGCACAACATCAACACTGGGATCCGCGATCCCTCAGGCCTGCTATACTACAATAAGTCCACGTAAACCATCACAAGTCACGGTCCATACACGGAGGTGACACGTCCCGAACACCCACACTCTTTCCAACGGCGGTCCCTGGGCAGGCACGTATCACGCACCCACCGTCACCTCCCGGCTCACGCACAAGGCGAGGACACGGGTTTCCGTGGACAAAGTTGGCGTTCAAAAAGGGAACCAGGAATTCTGTCCTGGGCCCAAACGGTCGACCGGAAGAGGTGATTCGGTCGACCGGTTCTAGAAAGGAATCGGTCGACCGTACTCCTAAAACGGTCTACCGCTGCGCTCGAAACAGAATCCCCCAACGGTCGAACAAAAGTCTAAAACCGGTCGACCGAACGAGGTCAAAATCCGGAGTCTGGTCAACATTGAAATCCACTCTATCGGTCGACCGACTCAGGGGTCCCGGTCGACCGAAAACTAACAGAACGTCTTATACCATATTTTAATCCATCGGTCGACCGACTCAGGGGTCCCGGTCGACCGATAACAGTTAGGGTCAACCTACATTTCTACGTCATATAACGGTCGACCGACAACAAGCAACGGTCGAACAAGCATGCAATAATAACCAGTACACTTAAGTTCCGGTCGACCGAACACAAGACCCCGGTCGACCGAAACACACCAGGCAGTCCCAACTTAACAGCAATAATGCACTACCGGTCGACCGCCACAAGGCATCGTTCGACCGGTGAAGGTTAAAGTCGGGCAACAGTGCTAAAACGGTCGACCGCCCGAA
Source organism: Triglochin maritima (assembly GCA_963682175.1). NCBI lineage: Eukaryota > Viridiplantae > Streptophyta > Magnoliopsida > Alismatales > Juncaginaceae > Triglochin > Triglochin maritima. Next base: position 39,021,070 of record OY821783.1, read on the forward strand.
GGATCCGGTCGACCGTTGGTCGTCTTCAACCTCGCGCCAGCCGAGGTTTCACGAAGAAAAGCGTCGCCGGAGAGGTCTCCGACCTCCCAGACTCGACCAACGCATCCCTCACATGAGGGTTAACAAACAAACCACACTAAGGAGCGGCATACCTCACGAGAACGACGAACAAAGCCGGAGCACCGCTCGCGCACGCCGCCTCCGGTGATCTCCTCGTGCGCTCAACTCCGCACCTCTCCCGCCTGGACCGCCTCACACCTCACGCCGACGCAGCCTCCTCTGCCTGAGCTTGAGCGACTGAGGAAGAAGGTGTGTGTTTGGTGAGAATGGAGGAAGAAGAAATGAGGAAGGAGATGAAAGAAGAAGAAGGAGAGAGAATGACCTTAATAAACTCGGTGCTACAGTAACCCCAACCCTTCACCTTCCCATGCAAACTCCTGCACACCCACTTCCCCATGCAAACCACACTTTAACCATCATTAGTCCACTAACCCTAGGTTAGGGATCTAACAATATCTGCCACGGAGATCAAACAGATCAGAAGAGGTAAAAAGTTTTTTTCTCTCTTCCGTATAAAAAAGACACAGTGATTAGTATGCATTGTTGTAAAACGAATATCAAAAGTTCAGCCAAAGTCTACTAGCAAAGTTTAAAGCCTCTATCCTAAATTGAGACAACTATTTTTATTAACTAGTAATAGTAGCGGTTGCATGTGGTTGTTGATATTCCATGGCACAACAGGTTCTCAACTAGAACATCAACACTTAAAAACTACTTCTTTCTTCAACTATTAATAGATTCTTAACATATCCAATTGTTAGAATCTGATAATTTCTTGCATTTGATAGCTGAACCATATACATTATCATTATTCGTGGTGATGGTAAAAGCTCATGCTAAAGCACGAAGGTCATGACACTTTTTTGTTTAGATTAACATTAGAATGATATCACGAGAAGGTGCCACTGAGCTGTATATAAACCTCTTCGTGCATTAGTTCAGGTTGATTCCCTTCTGTACCATACCACATCATGTCCTTCTAACTGAAAAGAGAGAGTCTATGCAGAAGTCAAAATCCCCATGGTTGAACTTTGAATTTCCATTTGAAAACCAAATGGTATTAAGTGACTCAGAATTATGTCTCATGGTGAGACCCTTCACATCACCTAAATTCTTATCAAACAAAGAGACTTTGTGATGTTTGGAATTTCTTCAATCCAAGCAACCATCACCTAAATTGACTGGTACTAGGATTAGTTTTTCCTATCTGCTGTCATGTTGTTTCAGTGACTACACCAAAACATGCTGATATTTGCATTTGACTTGTAAATTGTGTTCAAGCTACCATTTTGTAGAGATGCATAATTCACCAAAACAGTAAGATTATATCCAAGTAACAATAGGGAATGGTGGTAACCGTGAGACGGCAAAGGAAGCGCTCGTGGGTGCCGAGACCAGAAATCTCAACCAAACCAGCTTCTTCCATGCTCAGAAAGCTTCTTCTCTTAGAGCTCTTCTGCTCTTCCTGCTGGCATCCTCTCACCATGAAACCTCTGATTCTCCTACCAACAACCACCTTCTTTGCTGTCAATGACATCATGACACAAATCATTGTACAGCCTACATTACATGCTTCTCACTTAACACAACAAATCTAACCACCAATGAAAGATAAAGCTTAATTTTTTTAGTGGTAGTGAAGGGTAGTTAGTACCTTGATGTGTGAGTGGTTTCCTGGATTGGGGTAGTGGGTTGAGTAGAGACTTCACTTGATAGTTTTGGTTGCATGGATTGAGAAGGAACATTTCTCCAATAGAATCTATGTTGGATTCCTGCTGTGTAGAAGTGGAGTTTGCAAGATAAGAGTGTGCATATGTCACACCTCTGTGTCACACCATGAATTGGATAATGCTCCTCTTCTCATGGGCCTTTGTAGTACATTTTGTTATGGGCATGGGCCTTCATGATAGACCATACAAACAGGCCTTACAAATCAAAATAAAACAATATAAAAATTGTTGTTTTTCAACCTCAGAAATCACTGATAAACAATGTTTACACAGAGATAGACACAGAGTTAACAAAAACAAAACACATATCATAAAAGTACAAAATATACATTTGATGGTAGTTTGAAGTGTTGAAAATGTCACTACTTTCGACCCCAGCAAATCAAGTGAAATTAGATTCTCAGCTCTCTAACTTCTCTCAATTTCATGTCATCATCCTTGGACCTCAACCTCACCTTCTTGCCACAGTAACACCACTTGTTTAAAGTGGTGTTGTTGCTAATCTCGTTCTTCTGCATGACATCGAATTTGTTCTCCAACTTGCAGCTGTCATGAGCATCACCCATCTTATCTTCTTTCCTATAATCCATTGGATTTTTGAAGGGTTTGTGGTATGTATATAGTTGTAAAAGCAACTGGTGGTATATAAATTGTTAGTTCCTAGTTCCTACCTTAAATAATATTTTCTAATGAAAGTTAGGACGGATACCAATGGTTAGAACACAGATTCGCGCTTATTCAGAAGGGCAAAACTAGGAGTTGTGATATGATCTCATGATTTTAGAACATAGGTTACCAGTAGTTTTTTTCATTAAAAAATGCATCAATTACCATGTGCAGCAGAGTAATTATTTTCTTGATAGGATGAAGTATCCGATTCGTTCTTATCTTCATGTAGGATTATTAATTGATAGCATCAACAGGATAAATTCACTTATTTCACACAATTCATTCTGATAATTTACGCGGCTTCATAAATGCAGACTGCCTAACATGCAAAGTTACATATATTTCAATTGTGTTTAGAAGTAATTTCATTATTTTTGTCAGTAGAGATTGCAAAAGGTTGTTGTTTGTAATTTTTGCCGGGAAAGAACGGAAAAGTAGGTAGGCAAGAAGGCTGTGCTGTGCCAATGGTTTTGGAGGATGACACCAACACTACACAACACAGTCAGACCACAAAAGTTTCAATCTGATTTGGACTTTTGACCCCACCATTAATTAACATTACCACAAACCTGGGACTCCACATTCATGTAAACCAACTACTCAAAACCATGTCCTCCTGTGCTCTTCCTCCTGGTTGTTGCCAGCCCACCTTATAATCAAATCAACACATACCACCTTATCTCTAATCTAAACATATAAATATCCAACCAAACTTCTACTCTCCTCTCAACAACAAATACAACTCCAAAGCCAAAGCAGTTCCATTGTACTTCTTCTCCCTTCAACACTTGATCACAGTAACCAAGTACTAGTTTTAAGAAGATTATTAAGATGAGTTCTTCAAGGAGAGCTTGGGTGGTGGCAGCAAGCTTGAGTGCAGTTGAAGCTCTCAAGGATCAAGCTGGATTCTGCAGGTGGAATTATGCCTTGAGGTCCCTCCAACACCATGCCAAGAACAACCTTCCCTCCATCTATCACTCAAGGAGGGCACTCTCTTCCTCTTCTTCAGCCACTGCTAAGGACACTTTCAGAGAAGGAAGTAACACCAAGGCTAAGCAAGCAGAAGAATCTCTTAGGAAAGTCATGTTCTTGAGTACTTGGGGTCCATACTAGAAGTTTTATTCTCTCAATGAGACTTGTAATTATTATGATATATAGAATGAGTTCAATGATCCTTCTTATATTCAAGCTTCTTTCTCTTTTCATAACTCTGAACTTCCTTTCTATTCCTGAAATTCATGAGAAAAGGTTCTGAATCCACAAGTTCACTGGAAGTTTGTTCCTATCACAACAAGATGGACTTTACCTATAAGTTGAGAAAGAACCCACCTAACTACTAAACCCTGAGTTACTTTATGTATTTCTTTGGGCAACCTAATAATTACATAAAAGATATAATCCTCGAGTTGTTCATTGAATTCATTTCCCTATGTTCATTTTTTACACAACATTTTCGAGCAATTCCAATAATTTGAACTTCCTTCTTAAACCAAGAACATTTAGAAGATTGATCTCAGCTTTAACTTTGCCAAATTATTATTGTTCAAGGCTCTTCGTTTGCAGATGATTGTTTTTGTTGGCAAAATCTAGGGACAGAAAGAGGTGTCAGGGAAACTTTATCACTCTGTATTAATCATAATTTGAAGCTTCCTACTAAATCAATCCTTTCTTACAGTAATCATATTTCTTAATTGCTTGGAATAAGTGCACCTACAGATGCAAATAATAATAATAATGTTAACTGCTTCTGTGTTTTATACTTCCTATGATATGTAGAATGAGTTCAATCACCCTTCTTATGTTCATGCTTCTTTCCCTTTTCGTAACTCTAAACTTTATTCCTGAAATTCATGGGAAACGGTTCTCACCCCCACAAATAATTCACTGCAAGTGCATTATTATCATAACAATATGAGAATGGACCAACTATAAAACCTTGGGTGAAATTTTCTTTTACCTATTTCTTTAGGCAATCTAATTACATAAAATGGAATTATTCTTCCCAAATAATTTGCTGAAGTTATTCCTCAATGTTTATTTTTGAGAAAATAAATATTGTCAAGCAATTTATAAATTTGTTAAATTTCTCTTGAAAGTTGAAACCAACAATATTCTGAAGGTCAATCTCAGGTATACCTTTTGGCAACTTATCGTTTCTTAAGGCTCCTTAAAAGCATATGATTATTTTTGTTTGCACAAACGTAGGAATAGAGAATGTATCAGAGAAAGTTTGTTATTCTGTGCCAATTATAAACGAAACCAATACTTACTTGTAGTATTTATTTCTCTAAAAGGAAGAGGTCTTTCCTTATTTTCTTGAAATAAGTGAACCTCCATATCCAAAAAAAAATAATGATAAATGTTTCTGTGTTTTATACTACTCATATCCTTAGAATGATGACTGAAAGTAAGAAACATATAGAAAGCCAAATCCCTTAGAAGTTTCATATCAAAATCTGAATATGTCATACTGTCATACAGCTTCACATCAATGTATCTATGTATATCTACAAATACTAGAAGTTACAAGAGCTGAAGGACAAAATCAATTTGGTCCCCAACAGCTCAAGTACATGACTTTCCTCAAAGACTCCTCTGAATTCTTGTGCTTGTCCTCCCCTTCACTTAATCTAGAAGAAGAAAGTCTCTGTGCCAGAGAGATGGAACCAAGTTGATTCTTTGCATGCTGGTGCAGGGACCTGATGCTGTGGTTCCATCTGGAGAAGCCTTGGTCCTTCATGGCCTCCACTGTCCCCATGCTTGCTGCTCTCACCCAAGATCTGGTAGTAGAACTCATACTGAATGATTATCCAATTCAAGACAAGAAACACTTGAAAAACTTATTTTTGGTGGCTAGTGTTGGTTGCTGTGTGTCTGATTCTGATATGAGGATGTGAAGAATACATATATAGATGTTTTGATATGCAAAACCAGCTGAGCCTTCAGCCTTCTGAATTGGCTGGCACCTGGTTTTCTAAAATGAAAACTTCCAAACTTTTCAGAACCAAACTTGCTGGTTCCTGGTTTGGGTGAAAAATAGGTGGGTGCTGGATCCCACAACCCAGACCATTGTTTTCTTTTGCAAAAACCTTTGGCATCCTTGTGCTACCTTTCACTTTCTACTGTGCTTGTATATAAAAAAAATTATGTTATTTTTCTGCAATGCCCATGACCATACACAAGTTATGGAACTTCCACATCCCAACCATTTTTTGGCCGAGTGGTATCATTATTCATTATTAAGGGGAAAAGGACAAACAGCACTATCTCTTCCTATAAAAAAGACAATGCTGTCTGTCTTGTCCTGCTTTAACGTTGTTTTTTAGTTCAACTTGTATTTTACGTCTCCATAAAAAATTCCTGCATTATTATCTGGTATATAATAATGAGAAGGAAAATGAATGGAAAAAAATATATGATATATGAATGGTGTCTATGATCTGCTATGCCCCCTTTAGGTATTATACACAAATTTCATGGGGACATCGTCAAGCGCCTTTTAAAAAAAACTATACACGAATGAAGGATTTAAACAAATTCAGGATCTAAATCTAACATTTTTTTGACAAAAATTATAACCTCACTGGAAATGTAAATGATTGCAATAAGTCTCCTACTTCCCCGTGCGTGCAATGGCCCTTTTCGATCTCTCTGCGTCTTGTAATAGTTCAGAACCTTTTGGTTTAAGTTTGTTCCTAAAAGGGAGGAGCAAAATTAAACTTTTTTTTGTTCTTCCGTCAAACAATCATTTTGTTTGCATTCTGAGGTTCCATGGTTTAATTCACACTACTTAACCCTACAATTCCAACAAAAACATCAGCTAAAAATATTTAGCTTACAAAGAACTCATGAAAACTTCAAATTGTAATTTTCTGCATTTCTGTTCTCTGAGCTTTATATGGACAATGCCAATATTCTTCCATGCATGCTCTACTTGTCCATTAATAGCATCACTTGAAAATTTAATTTTTTGTATGAAAATTGATGGAGTGTAAGAAATTTAGATGAGTTGCAACCAAGATGGTTTTCACTTATAACACAAGTATTGGAATTTTCTTTGTAGTGATTTGGAATGAGAACAAGACAGGATCTGAAGGAGGAGAAAAAGCAATTTGGTACTCATGCATCCAATTTATACATACTAACATCATGAAATTACAAATCTCTTACATATAAGAGAAGAACACACTACTTAAAAGTGTTCTAGTTTGGACCCCAAGAACTCAAGAACATGACTTTCCTAAGAGACTCCTCTGATTGCTTAGCCTTGGTGTCACCTCCTTCTCTGAAAGACTCCTGAGCAATGTAAGAAGAGAATTTTCTCCTTGACTGTGAGATGGAGGGAAGGTTGTTCTTGGCATGGTGTTGGAGAGACCTCAACACATAATTCCACCTGCAGAAGCCAGCTTGGTCTTTTAATGCTTCAACTGCACTCAAGCTTGTTGCCACAACCCAAGCTCTCCTTGAAGAACTCATCTCGAATTGTTTAGTATCTGATGTAGTAGTAGTAGAATTAAACTGTTCAAGGCTTTGGAGTTTGAATTGTTGTTGGATGTAGATGAAGTGGAAGGGGTGGATTGTTTTGATATTTAAATAGAGAGAGAAGAGAAAAGATGAAATGTTGTTTGGTGTATAATTGATGATATAATAATATAATATTGTGGGCTGGTTGCTGGTTAGGAAAAACCAGGTCAGCTGCTGTGCTGCTGGTTTATTTGGATTCCAGGTTACTGGGATTATTGATGGTTTGCTCCTCCAAACCAATGGTAGTGCCTATCTGTGGGCATCCCATCCCAACAGCTATTATTGGTCCACTTCTTTGTCTTGTTGGTTAGTTTAATACTTATTCTGTCTCATTTTGTTCTTTCCATTCTTTTGGGCATTGGAACTAAGGTAGAGTATTTTTGCATCTAATTTCCAATACTACCCTTGTATAGTGGGGAAAAGAATTGTGTACACAGTCAACGTTTACGTAGGCGACCGCCTAGGCGTTAGGCGGTCGCCTAGGCGGTCGCCGGTGGCGGTGGTCGCCTGGGCGACCACCGCCTTTCGCCCAGCAGAGCTGGGCGAAATAGGCGATCGCCTAGGCGATCGCCTAGGCGAGAGCCGTTGGAGGCTCTCCAACGGCTCTCTCCTTTTAATTTTTTTATTATTTTTTTTTTCAAAAATTACAACTTTGCCACTAGCCCCAAATCCTATATAAACCCCTCCAAACCTCTTCATTTTTCACACATCTCTCATTCTCTTCTTCTTCATAATCCTATTCTCATCATCAACCTTCCTAATCATCAAGTTTTGCGATTAAGTCTCCGGTCTGGTGCTTAGTTTTGAAGTTGGAAAGTGAAGTCTCCGATCCGTTTCTTCATTCTTCAACCGTCAAAATCAAGTGCACTCTTTCTAACTTCTCTTTAGAATTAAATTAATTAGTATTTTATTTTCATATTAGTCTAAATTTTATATTAGTCTAGTTTTAAGATATGGCTTACGTACCCGGCACTAGTCTACCTATGCATCACGAGAGTTACGATGACCTAAGACCTACCCGTACAAATGACCCCGGTTGGAATACTGCCCATTACATTAGCGCTAATGATAAAAATTGTATTGTCTGTGAGTTATGTGGTAAGGAAACTAGAGGTGGTATAGCCCGTCACAAACAACATCTTGCACACACACCCGGTAGCAATGCTAGACCTTGTGATAAAGTTCCTGACTCTATTAAACAAGACATAACTGCATACATGATTAGAAACAGTAGGACATTACAAAACGAAAATGTATGTCTTGATGATTATGTAGACCGAGAAAACATAGAATTTGATCTAGAAACCGGGTCGGGTTCCGGTTCTGCTCCGACCCCAACCTCCCGTTCTCGCCCCGTTCCTGGTCGAAAGAGACAAAAACAACGTTTGTGGGCACCATTTTGCGGACGTGGGAAGGACGTGGTTTCCGGCCCCCAACAAACAACCATCGAAAGAACCTTTAGAAAAGAAGATAGGAAAACAATTAATCAAAAATGGGCTAGGTTTTTCTATAGATGTGGTATATCATTCAACACTGTAAGGACGCCTGAGTGGAAGGAAGCAATATCCGCTACTAGTACTTACGGACCCGGACTTAAACCCATGACGTATCATGAAGTTAGTGACTCGTGCCTTAAACAAGAAATTGACTACACTAGAGGTATACTAGAATCGTACAGACAAGATTGGGCAACATACGGGTGCACGTTGATGACAGATGGGTGGACTGATAGGTCCGGTAGGAGTATAATCAATTTTCTAGTAAATTGTCTGACAGGTACCATGTTCATGAGGTCTGTAGATGCTTCCGGTCACTCTCACACCGCAGACTACCTGTACAAGCTGATGGACAAGGTAGTTGGCGAGATTGGCGAAGAACACGTTGTTCAGGTGGTCACCGACAACGCCGCCGCGTACGTACTTGCCGGTAGGATGTTGCAACAAAAAAGAAGGAGATTGTTTTGGACTCCCTGTGCAGCGCATTGCATCGATCTCATCTTGGAGGATATTGGCAAGTTGTTTTTGAAGACTATTGCTTTAGCTCGGAAGATCATCAAACATTTCAACAGCTCTGCCATGTTGTTGAAGAGGATGCGAATTGCCATTGAAGGGAACCTGCTACGCCCTGCTGTCACGAGATTTGCCACCGCATTTCTGAGTTTGCAAAGGTTATTTCTGAAGAAAGACAAACTCCGAGCCTTTGTTGTTTCCCCGGGGTACAACGATCCTAATGCAAGTTGGATAAAGAACAAGAAAAAGAAGGAGATCTCTACTGAAGTTGCCGAGACCATTCTACAAAGTGGTTTCTGGACCAACGTCGTAAAGGCACTGAAGGCCTCACAACCTATGGTTCAGGTTCTTAGACTTGTTGACGGCGATGAGAAACCAGCGATGGGATATCTGTGTGACGCAATGGAGAAAGCCAAAGAACAAATCATGAGGAACTTTGACGGAAACCCGAGGTTGTACAAGCAAGTCATCGACCTCATCGACACCAGGTGGGGTCCAGGGAAGATGATGTCATCACCGCTACATTCTGCTGGTTTCTTACTCAACCCTGGTACCTTCTTCTCCGTCCCACCTCAGGATCGAAATATAGCTTTCAATGAGCATATGCCTGGATTCATGGATGTCGTAGAGCGGCTCGTCCCCACTCCTGCAGAACAAGACAAGATTTGCGGTTTACTTGATCGTTACAAGAACTCCCTCGGAATATTCTCGAGGGATATGGTCGTCAGACAAAGGTCGGAAAAAAGACCTATAGATTGGTGGCAATCGTATGGCGCAGACATGGGAGAGACTGCATTACAGAGGTTGGCCGTGAGGGTGTTGGGATTGACATGTTCGGCATCAGGTTGTGAGCGGAATTGGAGTGTCTTCGAGCAGTTGCACTCAACGAGAAGGAACAGGTTGGCTGTGAAGAAGATGAATGACTTGGTGTATGTGAACTACAACCAAAAGTTAAGGCAAAGGTTTCAGCAAAGGATGGAGAAGCCTGGATTTTATGACCCCATCAGTGTGGAGTACGATCTCTTCGACGAGCATCCGTGGTTGGTAGAAACTGAAGATCCGGTCTTCGCTGGAGAGGAGCTTACATGGGCCGATGTCGAGGAAGCAGCTTTGGGACATTCTTCTTCACGGAGACGCTTTGCTCGATCCATGTCCACTGCATCTGACCCGCGGTGTTCTACTGCATCTGACGCGCCATTATTAGGTCGTGGCATGGATGATGCCATCGTTCACATCAGTTCTAGAGATCCAGGTGCATCGAGTTCTCAACCACCGATGGACATCGACGAGCAATATGTCCAAACCGACGATGAAGAAACTGAAGAAGATGATGTCTACGTCGACAATCCGAATGAGAACAACTCCGACGACTCTGATGGTGGTGGAGGATATGATACGGTTCCCAGTTGGACATTAGATCAATGTGTCCAATGGAATTAGTTAGTTAACTTGTTATTCTAATTTCTCTCTTATCTGCTATTGTATGAACTCTGAGTTACTTTGTAATCGTACTACTGAGCAATAAATTGTATACCTAAGTGTTTAGGTGGGTAGAGGGGGTGCCTAGTGAGGCCTTGGTCGAGGAACTAGGTGTCTTTTCGAAGCCTAAACATGTATGGTAGTTTTAGAAAATATTTGTGTATTTTTTTCTATTTTTCCCGATTTTTCCTGATTTTTTTATCTATTTTATGAAAATTAATTGAATTTAAAAAAAAAAAATTACCGCCCAGCCCTGGGCGGTCGCACAACCGCCTAGGCGATCGCCCAGGCGACCGGACGCCGCCGGCCGCCTAGGCTCGCCTAGGCGGTGCCTGAACGTTGTACACAGTAACACATGACATGTGGAAGAAAGAGAATTTTGTGCAAGGGGACAAGTGCCACAAAAGAAATTAATGTTGTAATATATTTAGGGGGCTACTATTCGTCGCTGGAAAATTACTTAAATCGCCTCAACAATTGCCTTTTTGTCCTCAACAATTCATTTAAAACTCATTTCGTCCTGTCTCTTAAAATAAGGTTTCTACACGTTTTCCTCATTTTCCCAGTACAAACACCACGAAAATGTCTGACGAAGCGCATTGATTCGGTGAAGTAAACCCAACAAAAAAAAATCGAGTCGGACGTCTAGACGCCTCACCCAAGCGGTGGGGGGGGGGGGGGGGGGGGGGGCAAGACTCCCCGTCCAAAAAAAAATTAAAAAAAATCATAAAATTATACAGTGTGTTATCTCAAATTATTTGAGGTTCATTTACAAGTTTTCGTTGGTAACGAGTCGGATTACAATGACTTTTTTTGCAAGTGATGAAGATTCAAATTTTTTCCAGATCCAACAATTTCAAGATCCAAAATTTCTCGATGGTAAAACTTCCCGACTTACAAATACCACATTGACAAGTCGTTCGGGGGTAAAACTTCCCGACTTACAAATACTTACAATTTTTTCGGATTTTAAAATTGTTGGATCTGGAAATTTTTGAATTTTCATCACTTGCAAAACTCGTTGTAAGGTGAGATGTCGGACGATCGACAGTTTGCTTCTCGGTCTACCGAATATATTCCATGCGGATGACCGAGTTTCCATCGGTCCACCGTGATCGTAAAAACAGTAAGTTTTTGATCTTCCTGGAATCATTGGGTCGGTTTACCGACCTCTAGCCGGTCATCCGAATATTTATCCTCAGTAGCTTCGACATTTCTCTGGAAATCTCTATTCGGTGTACCGAATTGGTATCAGTCTAAGAATATAGTAATTATTAACTTAATAATTAATTAATTTAGCAATTATCTAAATTTATAATCAATTATCTTTTTAATAAAAAATATAAAAATAGCGGGCGTCCGACGGAGCCGCCCCGCCCATGGGAGGGGCGTCTGGGTAAAACGCCCCCCAATGGGGGAGGCGTCTTAGCCAGACGCCGCCCCATGGGCGGGGCGGCTCCGGCGAACGCCCGCTATTTTTTAATATTTTTTATTAAAAAAATGTTGCATATTTTACCAGATTTGAGTACGCTGGGACGTCCGTTGGTTCATTACTGACCTCCAAAACATTATTTTTTATGATTATGAGAGGAAGATGAAGAGATATGTGTGATAAGAGGGTGAAATGTCGCGTTATAGGGGTAGCAATGAGAGAAAGACAAAATTGTAATATATACGAGCGATTTAAGTTGTTTTCCGACGATGAATAACACTTCAGTATATTTATCTTTCGAAATAAAACTTATAAATTCTTTAAAACATCACCAATTTTTTTTATTTTTCAAGATCTACAAATAGACACCCATATTATTACTTAATCATAATTTTTTAGTAATCAAAATCGTGTCCAATCATGTTTAATAGAGAAAGTAATACCATCAATTAAAGTTAAGTGACCAAAAAAAATGCAAACAAAAGGATTTTCATACAACAAGACAATGCAAGACCTCATATTGCACCAACAGACCCAAATTTCATTCAAGCAACCACAACAGACGAGTGAGACATACAATCGACATGCCAACCGTCTAATAGTCCAAATTTAAATATCATAGACTTGGGTTATTTTAGGGCAATTCAATCACTACACCAGGAATCAGCTCCTTCAACTGTTTTTGAGTTGGTTTAGGTTTGTCAACAATCATTTGACGATTTACATCCATATGCACTCCCTTTGAGTTGGATTTCAAGCAATCAATTTGCGTAGGGATAAAAAAGCTCGAACTTCTTGTTGAAAAATTGTCGTCGTTGTGGAGAGAGCTTAGGGTAGTATGGGTTGACATCATCCTCCAAGTCTGTGTCATTCATCACCGGGTTAACCACAGGTGGAAGGTTCTTTGAGCCAGCATCATCCTCGATGTCTCCACAAAGTCCCTTCGCCTCATATGCGTCGGGGATAACAAAATCAGCTGGAATCGACTAATTCACAAGCGGGTGAAAAACAACGGGGTCAGATGTTGTAGATCGGGGAAGGTTCGTTGTCATACTTGCAGACACAAGCAGGAGGACTGAGAATGTTGAAAGAGAGACAAGGGAGAAGGGTGTAAAAGAGAAAGAGGGAGGCCGCAGGTTGGGGTTATGAGAGGGTGAAAGAGAGAGGGTAGTAGGTCTTAGGGTTTTGGGTGGGCATTTTAGTTTTTTTGTCAAATGGGAAGATTAAATTGGGACACCCTAAAATGAAAAGTTAGAAAAACAAAACGGGACGGAGGGAGTACTTTAATCTAAAGTTGATCGTGTCAAACTCAGACCTTTTCTTGTCTTGTCTTTCCACCCTTTGGATTTCATTTATTACTCAATAGTTTTCCCCCCTTTATGTCCACCTGAAAAGGAAAAAAAATAAAGAAGCAACTAAAATTTAAAAATAGTTATTGAGCAACAAGATGTTACTAATATTGGTGTAGGAAGGCAATTACTGTGGGGAGGATGTGTGGGCAAGTGATGACAATTTTAGCTCTAACATTAAAGATTTTTATAAAAATGATTACTATTAAGTTTATAAAAATTGAAGGTTTTAATTGCTTAAATTTATATCATATCTTCTATATTACATTAGATACTAAATTTGCAGCAAATTTAGATTCATATCTTAAACTAAATTTGTCATAGTATCAGACAGTGCTAGGGATATTCTTTCATAACAACACCAGTGGATAGGTAATTGTCATGTTTTAAAGTCCATAATTCAAAGGACAAAATGTAATTTACCGAAAATATAAAATTGAAGCTCACGGAATTAGGAAACCAATGTTCGGCCCACATTGTTTGAGCCCACAGCTGCATTGATGCCATGAGAGGAACCTTCCCCTCCATTATCCATATACGTTCAATATTTTTATTCTATTCAATTTTCTACTAAAAAATATGGCACCGCCTTCTTCATCGTTCTTCTTCTTCTTCTTCTTATTCTTCTTCTGACTTTACATCACATGTATTACACCCATTAATAATCGTACAATTGTTTATAAGACTAAAAAGAGAATTTCAATAAGAATTTATATCAATCGATTGATTACAAACTATATATACATATATATATATATATATATAATATATGATGTATACACAGTAATAAACACACAATATCCAAGATATATATATATATATACAATAAAACAAAGACAAAAAGTTTACAAAACACAACTTGTCATACAGTATGTATGGAATTTGAAGTAAGTATATTGGATTAAAATTACATCACACTTCCAGAAAATAAAAGTATTACGTCGTCTTGAAATTTGAGAATCCAACGTGTTATTACGTAGATCACGTCGGCGCGCAGTTGAATTACATTAATTAGGACCCCAACAGCTCAAGTACATGACGGTCCTGAGCGCCTTCTCGGCCTTCTTGCGCTTGTCATCACCACCGGTGGGCTTCATAGCCGACGAGCTGAACCGCCTCACGATTCCAGAAGTCTTGGTGGAGGCAGACGAGGATGATGAGTTGGCACCACCAACCTTAGAGACGTGGTCTTTCACCTTAGAGGTGGTTTGCACCACCAACCTTATATGTATTTCTTGGTCTCTTCTCTTCTCTTATCTTAGATGGATGGATACAAATGGTGGTGTTAGCCGAAAGTGTTATCTATATATTTATAGAAAAGACAGTACGTGACGTTTTGTTTTGTTTAAGCCAAAAAAGAAAAAGAAAAAAGATCTTCAAAGGATATCTACAAATTAATTAATAGTTAATGGTGAATAAACAAGAAGAAAAAAAAACAGTGGGATCGATGGTTTGACCCACATCACCCATAGTTTGGTTCCAACTTCCAACTTACAACACGGAGACAATTCACAAGACAACTCCGCACGTACGATTTGTTTTTGTTTGTGAAGATTCTAGAAATTCCAAGTATATATATACGTATAAGGACCAAAACAAATACTAATTAATACTGTGATGTGGGCCACATAAAACAGAGAGACTCTGAGATTTCCTTGGTGCGTGCGTGTAAGACAATGTCATGGATGGATAATATGGGAGCCCAAAACCTACTATGAGTTGGGCCGACATCTAAATTAATGCTTCGCTACATTTATCTGCTATTACTTTGTTTCCTGACCCTGTTTTTATTATTTATTAGAAAACTAAACCTCAGACGCTTACATTCTGGAGACATGTTGCACGGTTTGAAAATATTTAAGCCGCATTCTGATGTTCCGCAAAATTCAAACCTCGTTTTATCTAATGTTCTGCAGTTGCCTCCCTGAAAATTTGATTTTTTTTTTATACCTTCCGATTGCAATTGCAACAGTTGAATGTTATTTTCAACTGTGAATATTATCAAGAATCTTTTATGTAATCAAACAAAAGATTATTGGTTGAACGATAATTTGGTAATTTATATTGAATTTTTTTATTTGATAAAGTTAGTGATAAGTCAATTATGTACTGTTTTCAAAAATTAAAACCCACCGAGACCAATTGTAATTTTTTATTTCATTTATATTTCTACTTCCCCCAAACGACAATCATGTTTCCTTCGTGAGTTCATCAGCTGTTTCCATCGCATATTTGTCAAACATTTTAGGGTTCTACCTCTTCCATCTTTGCTCAACCTTTTTTCTTGTATATATTGATTTGCTTTGTTGATCAAAACACGATTAATTGTCCCTAAAACGCGCGATTGCAAAAAAGGAGATTGATGGATGACGTCTTGACTACGTATAAGAAGCTAATATTAGTGGTTTTTCATTTTATTCACGTGCGTGATTATGTAAAAAAAAACAAGTAAGTGGTGTTTGGAAAACGTTGTATGGTTACATGCAATATGCAAGTTACTATCAGGTTGAGGTTTTAATTGTATGTATTTGTTCAAAATAGAAACAGATTCATGCATGGGTACGTACTCCGACCAAAGAAAATGGAGAGTTAGTTTATTAGTCCCTTTTCTGAGACACGTCGATTGCCACTTTTGTATCCAAATAATGGACGGCACCCAATCCTTTTTGACTTTCAACACTATCCATCAATATATATACTTCCTCTTCAACATCCAATATTATTACTTAGTTTATAATCCAATATCACAGTCCATCAACAAATTTGAACTCCACATCCACATATATCAACAGTGGAATCACTAGTGAAGAAGACATGGATAGAGGCCTGATGGGTAGAGGTGATATATTCTCTAGAAGAAGAAGGTGAGAGCGATTTTGAGGCCAACAAACCACAACTCTGTACTCGCGCGGTTTGAATAATTCACTTGAAGATGGTGATGGAAATGAGAAAGGCGCGAAGAGAAGAAGATACGTAGGAAACATAACATAAGAAGAGAAAGTGTTATGTTATGTTATGTCGTCTTCCAAGTAGTGGGATTGGAAGGAGATCATAGCTAGTGTATATGTAACATCTCGGAACAGCGGAAAATTTAAAATTCATAATCAAGACACAGAGCACAATAATCAAGGCGGGACTGTTACTTCTCATAAACAATAAAACGGTGCACCATAATACATCAGAGTTTGCCAAAATGAATACATGATTACAACAAAACGATAATAGAAGATAAATGTAATCATGTGGACCTCAGTGGTCTGACTAGAGGATCCGACTCCAAACGCGTGTGCCCGCCGATCACCACCCCACTGGACCTACTGCGGTCCTGAAAAATATATAACAACAATGCCTGAGTTTCCAGAAGGAAACCCCGTATGCCAACTCACCTATATATGCATGCATTACACAATGAACCTATCATACTAGTAGCATGTCATGGCATCGACAGAAATGGAAAACAGTTCCCCCGAAGGGTAAAACATGACATCAGTCCGACAATCAACAACGAGTCTCCCGAGGAGACCTACTGCAGGCACATGCAGTCTTACAGCACGCGACATCGCACCCCCCACACGCAGCTACACTACTCAAGGGTTCGGCAGGGAGCCTTTGTCACGCCTGCGGGCCGATAGAATACAGATCTGCAAATCTCAGTGGTCGGAGCCACAGGGACCAACGGGGCCGTCGCCCGGAAGGTATAACAACAACATCTCGGTAGGTGCCCAGCCGAGGAAAACAACATAACCGGAACAGCCTCGGCTCAACAATCACCATCGCCGGCACAACCTCGGCGGCATCACCGGCACAGCATCGGTAGTCCATCACAACAGTCCGGCACAGCATCGGACAAAACCAGACCGAAGTCTGCCAGGTCATCAGGCTCCTCGAGCCGCAAACACCAACCGCGCCGCTATAAAAGCAGGGCAGCGACCTCCGTAGCCAGTGGGCCGGTAGTCACCTCACCCAACGCCAGTTGCGTGCCCGCACAACATCAACACTGGGATCCGCGATCCCTCAGGCATGCTATACTACAAAGTGCCAACAATCATCTCAAAAGTCACGGTCCATACATGGAGGTGACGCGTCCCGAACACCCACACTCTTCCTAACGGCGGTCCCTGGGCAGGCACGCATCACGCGCCCACCGTCACCTCCCGGCTCACGCACAAGGCGAGGACACGGGTTTCCGTGGACAAAGTTGGCGTTCAAAAAGGGAACCAGGAATTCTGTCCTGGGCCCAAACGGTCGACCGGAAGAGGTGATTCGGTCGACCGGTTCCATAAAGGAATCGGTCGACCGTACTCCTAAAACGGTCTACCGCTGCGCTCAAAACAGAACCCCCCAACGGTCAAACAAAGGTCTAAAAGCGGTCGACCGAACGAGGTCAAAATCCGGAGTCTGGTCAACATTAAATTCAACTCTATCGGTCGACCGACTCAGGGGTCTCGGTCGACCGAAAACAGACAAGGTCAACCTATTATTCTAAGTTATATAATCGGTCGAACGAAAACCTCCAACGGTCGAACAACAAACGATCGGTCGAACGAAACATGCAAAGCTAACAGGTACACTTAAGTTCCGGTCGAACACAACAAGGACCGGTCGACCGACAACAGGTAGACAAATCCCAACTCACCAGCAATAATGCACTACCGGTCGACCGCCCCAAGGCATCGTTCGACCGGTGAAGGTTAAAGTCGGGCAAACAGTGCCAAAACGGTCGACCGCCCGAAGGATCCGGTCGACCGTTGGTCGTCTTCAACCTCGCACCAGCCGAGGTTTTACGAAGAACGCGTCGTCGGAGAGGTCTCCGACCTCCCCCGACTCGACCAACGCATCCCTCACATGAGGGTCAACAAACAAACCACACTAAGGAGCGGCATACCTCAAAGAAACGACCAAAGTGCCGGAGCTCCGCTCGCGCACGTCGCCTCCGGTGATCTCCTTGTGCGCGCAACCCCGCACCTCTCCTGCCTGGACCGCCTCACACCTCACGCCGACGCAGCCCCCTCCGCCTGAGCTTGAGCGACTGAGGAAGAAGGTGTGTGTTTGGTGAGAATGGAGGAAGAAGAAATGAGGAAGGAGATGAAAGAAGAAGAAAGAGAGAGAATGACCTTATTTAAAACTCGTGCTACAGTAACCCCAACCCTTCACCTTCCCATGCAATCTCCTGCACACCCACTTCCCCATGCAAACCAAACCTTAACCATCATTAGTCCACTAACCCTAGGTTAGGGATCTAACAGTATATCCTCTTCCGGCTCCGATGGGGATCAAGAAGACGACACGTGGACGAGGGTAGACGGATCTTTCACTCCATGAGTCGGGTGTATGGTGTTCGACCCAAGCTCGAGCATTACGGTTGTATGGTGGATTTGTTGGCCCGCAATGGGTTATTGGGAGATGCTATGACCATGATCCAGAACATGCCAATGGAACCGGATGCGCTCATATGGGGTGCACTTATGGCCGGTTGTAGGTTCCATTGGAATGTGGAGTTGGCAGAGGTTGCAGTGAAGCATCTGGTTGGTTTGGAGCCCAATAACAGTGGGGTTTACGTGCTTCTCGCCAACATTTATGCTTCTTCAGGAAGGCACCAAGATGCTCGGAATATAAGGCTTCTGATGCAATCAAAGGGAGTGGAGAAAACACCGGGCTGTAGTTCCATTCAGGTAGGAGGGGCCGTGCATCAGTTCTTGGTTGGTGATACGTCTCACCCGCATATCAATGAAATTTTACAAAAAATGGGAATAGATAGAAAGACTAATATAAGATTGGAAGGGTACGTCACACATAAGAAAGAAGTGTTGCTTGACGTCGATGACGAGGAGAAGGACGATATGCTCTCTAGGCACAGTGAGAAGTTGGCTATTGCTTTTGGATTGCTGAAGACACAACCTGGCATTACTATCCATGTGGTAAAGAACCTTAGAGTGTGCACTGATTGTCATCATCCCACCAAGCTTATTATCGAAGTTATACAATAGAAAGATTGTTGTGAGGGACCGAACTCGTTTCCATCTATTTGAAGCGGGTAGTTGCACTTGTAATGGCTGGCTATTGGTGAAGTTCTTTCTTTCTCACATAATTTACTCATACAACCAGCTCATTGTTTGTGTTTAGGTATGTGTAGAAATTATATCATATAACTCCACACTGATTGATCTTCGGCTGTCATATCAATATTACACAGCAATAAAGGTTTTTCTTGATCATTGTAGTAGTAACTTCTGAAATAGTAAGTTACAAGCAAGCTAGCTCTTTGTGTTTGTGGTTCTACTAAATCTTGACGTTGGGATGGACGTGAAGAACTAGAGAGAAGTGAGAGACATAAGGGAAAGACAAAGTGACTTTTGTTACAATTGAGTTTGTTTAGTTCGACCAAATGAGGATTTTTATCCCGTTCAGGCAGAGTTTGGCATTCAAAGAAGATAAGGTATTTTTATGTAATTCCACTCTCGGAATGGTATTATTGTGATTGTCGCCTGCAACTCTGTAAGTTTGATAAATTTCTGTTTCGATTGCTTGTGCTTTGAGTTTCCAACCCCTTTATTTTTTTCATGATACGTTCCTCACTCATTTGAGTGGCATAAGTTAGGGGTTGTTCTGTTCAACTGAAATTGTTTAGTATTTCATCTGATTTTTTATTGGGTTTTTTGCTCCAGTACATATCAAAAGGTTCAAAATTGGCATAATACCAATGATTTCTCAAAAATTATTTTGATACCTATCAAAAAGATGTAAATTGTTTTAATGCAGTTCCGTTAATGTGGGGTCGACCGTCCCTTGTTGTGGGGTCGACCGTTATATGACGTAGACTATTAGGACGACCATGGTAATTTTCGGTCGACCGGAACCCCTGAGTCGGTCGACCGAATAGGCTTGTTGATTTTGACCAACTCCGTATTTTGACCTCGTGTTCGGTCGACCGGTTTTAGACTTGTGTTCGATCGTTTGGACTTAAGTGACGCGCAGAATAGTTCGACCGTTGTACACTTTCGATCGACCGAACCTATTGGGACGATCGACCGATTAGGCTTTTTCGGTCGACCGTTTGTGTGCAGAACCGAATTCCTGGTCTTGTGATCGTGTCAACTCTGTCCACGGAAACCCGTGTCCTCGCTTAGAGCGTGAGCCGGGAGGTGACAGCAGACACGTGCTCGTGCCGCCCATGGACCGCCGTGTGGAATAGTGTGGACACTTGGGTCGCACCACCTCCGTGTTGGACGTGGTGTGACGTGTTGTTGTCTTACTCTCTGATGAGTAGCAGACCTCTAGGCTCGCGGATCCCAATGCGTGTGACGTATGGCTCGTGGAGCATGATAATCCTGCAGACTATGGTCTGGACGTCCGTGAAAGGAATGTAAGTTTTACTTTTATATGTCAATTATCATGAATTGAATGTACAAACATTTTGTTCTTTGATTATGATATTCGTATTTTGGAAGTGTTAAGGAAGATGCGCTTGGTCCTTAACCGTAGAGCTCTAAAAGATAATGGTTTACATAAATCAAAAGATATTCACAATCATGGTAATTAACATGGAACATTAATTACCGAGATAAGATTGTCGTGTTGGTCATCGATTGTTGTAGCTCTACAAATAATTGACGACACGAGTATATAAAAGAGGAAAATATTACTTTTATATATTGAATAGACCTAACAAGTAAGACATTCTGGAATTGTGTTTCGTGTCATTAATGTGTTACTGTGTCTTGGATCCTAAGATATGAGACTTATATCTTTTCACTTAAGAAGTGTTTAATTTGATTATTGTCAAAAGCTACCAATGAGTGTAGTCATAACGACAATAGTTGGTTGAACATGACTTGTACTGGAAAAGATAGTTAGTCAAACGATTATCATTGCCCTCTTAATTGAGTGATGAAATTAGTGGGCCCATTGATAAAGCAAAATTATAATGTGCACAATGTGACTTGAGTTAAGTCACATAGTTATAATTAGCTTAAAGAGATCAAGAAATGAATATAATGCAAATGTGACACATTTCTACTTTGTATATGTTCTTAATATCATGAGGCAAGGGACGGACACAAGTGGTGCACTTACATCACTAAATGGATCGTGTTTTGCTTCGGGTTGAACAAAAACATCTATGCTAATTGAGTGACTATAATGTGTAGCTAGATACCACTTATAGTCTGAGATATTATGTGTTTAATATTACTACCAATTTGGCTTAGATCCTCCTGTAGGTCACACCACAAAACTGGAAAACAAGAGGTTTGATTTTAAGTTCATATGATGTGTCGGGTTTCATGTGAAAATAGGACACATGTGGTGAATTAATTAAAATCAATATGTCATAAGAATTGACATAACTAGAATCATAATAAATTCATATGAGGTATATATATTATGAGGTGTAATAATTTAATATTACATATGATAATATATTATATAAGATGTGAATTTACTAAAAACCCAAAAAGATCAAATTTTGTTGGAAATAAATCCAAAATTTGACAAAGGCAAAATCGGGGTCAAACACGGTGAACCATTCATGGTTCGGTCGGCCGGGATATCTTCGGATCGGTTAACCGAATAGGGAACGAGTAAGCGCAATTGGTTGACCGAAATTGTCTGGAATGCCTGGACAATCGGGTTCGGTTAACCGAGTGTGCACTGTTACAACCCAAACCCCAGATTAGGGTTAATCCGGGTTTAGGGGTGTGGTTTGCATGGGGAAGGCAAGTGAACAGGAGTTGTATGGGGTGGAGCGAGTGAACAGTGGCCGAGGAGTGTAGGGTGATGGTGAGGGAGACGCGTACTATAGCTGCGAGAGGGGTTTTATTGGGTGCACTCTCCTTTCCTTCTTCTTTTCTTCTCCTTCATTTCCCTCACTCATTCCTTCCTTCTTGCTGGTGCGCGTGTTGGTGGAGCAGTTGCGGAGGCGTCGGCTGAGGAAGGTGTTCGTGCGGGAGAGTTACCGCGCGTGATCGAGGTCTACCGGAGGCGACGTGCGTGAGCGAGCTCCGACGTTTCGTCGTCGTTGGTTGAGGTATGTCGACTCATTAGTGTGGTTTTATGTTGTTAACCCTTGTGAAGGGTTGTGTTGGTCGGACGGGGAGGTCGGAGACCTCCTTGGCGTTGTTTTCCGTGGAAAACCTCGGCTGGTGCGAGGTGGAAGACGACCAACGGTCGACCGGTCCCTTCGGGCGGTCGACCGAATGTAGTGTTTTTGCCCGACTTTAACCTTCACCGGTCGAACGATGCCTGGTGGCGGTCGACCGGTAGCGCATATTGCTGGTGAGTTGGGACTTTTCTGCCTGTTGTCGGTCGACCGGTGTTTTGGGTCGTTCGACCGGAACTTAAGTGTACTGAGTAGATTGCATGATTTGTTCGACCGATTGTATTTTGCGTTCGACCGATTATATGACTTAGAATAATAGGTTGACCCTGTCTGTTTTCGGTCGACCGAGACCCCTGAGTCGGTCGACCGATAGAATTGAATTTAATGTTGACCATGTAGGTAGGATCGTGTGGGTCTATGGGTCCACAAACTAATCACGATTAAGCCCTAATTAACTACTTGGTTGATCGATCAAAGAAATGCAGCGGAAATTAAAAACAAATCAAGCACAAGTAGGAAATCAATGCAAACCACACAAAGACGCGTCGGATTTACAGAGGTTCGGCCGCGCCTACGTCCTCTCTTGCAAGCCCCTCTCGAATCTCCGTTCGAGCCCCTCTTGCGTCTTCACTATGCCTCCCCGTTCCGGGCCGGGAGCAACGCCTTTTACAAGTCTTCAAGCTCGCGAACAACCCTCGTCGAGCTTGGCACCACCTCTCACAAACCGAGAGAATCACTTCGGGCTTTCACCGAAATCCTTGCTTCTTTGTCTTGGGCTTTCACCAAGACCCTTGCTCACTTTACAACAATGGTGACTGAGTGGAACTCACTCTCTAATTGAGCACAACAATTGCTAGATGAATGTATGATGGAGGATGTGGAAATTAGGCTTTGGAATCACTAATTGGGAGCTTTGAGGTTGTGGAAAATCTCACTATAAGTTTGACACTTTGGAGTTGTGAAATCTTGTGGAAAACTAAGTGTGAACCTCTATTTATAAGCTCCTAAAGATTTCTAGCCGTTTGGACAAGATTTGATTGGGTTTTGTGCAAGATACACAAAACAGAAAATCGGGTTCAGAAATCTGTCCAGAAACGGTCGACCGAAAGGTGTATCGGTCGACCGAACCCTTGAGTCTGTTGATGGATCGGTTGACCGAACATAGGTACTGGTCGACCGAATCACTTAAGTTCTATAGGTCAACGGTCGACCGAGCAGGTACTGGTCGACCGAACTACTGGGTTCGGTAGAGAGAAATCTTGATCGGTTGGACAAACTTGTGTCGACCGATAGCAGGGGTTTTTTCACGAATTAAACGGTCGACCGAAAAAGGTAGTTTGTTCGACCGGTTCTAATGTATATGGGGGTGTATATTGAGAAAAATGTGTATACGACCGTTGTATAATACGACAAATAAAACGGTCGTATTTTTACCAAAAACAGCAAACGAAACGGTCGACCGAAGGTCTACCGGTCGACCGAACAGGTCTGGGTAATCGGTTAAATAGATGTGTGATCGGTTGAACGGATTGGTCTGGTATAACAAAAATTGTGTATAACCGGTCGACCGAAAGGTGAACGGTCGACCGAACTTAGGCAGACTGGCGACCAATGTTTTAGGTGATTAGGTGATCTAATGGAGTCCAAATTATATGATATTTTGTGTGTGACTCCTAAAAGGAACCTAGTGTGTGAATGCATGCATATTAGCTTAAGTTATGCTCAATTCACATAAGTTCCTAATTCTCAAAGAAAGGTAAAATTACATGTCTTCAATCCTAGCTTGATTACATGTCTTGACTTGATTTTTCTTCTTTCTTGAGTCTTGATCACCTGTAGATGTTAGCACAATACAACATGTATACTATTATACTACATGTGCTAATCTACATGTCCTTATTAAGATTAGGTTTAATTACATCATCAAAATACGGATTAAGGCCGAAAAGCCAATAGACCAGACTCCAGATTTTGTCCTCGTTCGGTCGACCGGTTTTAGACCTTGTTCGACCGTTTGGGGGTTCTGTTTTGAGCGCAGCGGTAGACCGTTTTAGGAGTACGGTCGACCGATTCCTCTCTGGAACCGGTCGACCGAATCACCTCTTCCGGTCGACCGTTTGGGCCCAGAACAGAATTCCAGGTTCCCATTTTGAACGCCAACTTTGTCCACGGAAACCCGTGTCCTCGCCTTGTGCGTGAGTCGGGAGGTGACGGTAGGCGCGTGATGCGTGCCTGCCCATGGACCGCCGTTGGGAAGAGTGTGGTGTTCGGGACGCGTCACCTTCGTGTATGGACCGTGACCTGAGATGGATTTTTGGGCACTTTGTAGTATAGCAGGCCTGAGGGATCGCGAATCCCAGTGTTGATGTTTGTGCGGGTACGCAACTGGCGTTGGGTGAGGTGACTACCGGCCCACGGGCTACGGAGGTCGCTGCCCTGCTTTTATAGCGGTGCAGTTAGTGTTTGCGGCTCGAGGAGCCTGATGACTTGACAGACTTCGGTCTGGACCCGTCCGATGTTGTGCCGGACGTTGTGATGGACCACTGATGTTGTGTCGGTGATGCCGCCGAGGTTGTGCCGGCGATGATGATTGTTGGGCCGAGGCTGTTCCGGCTATGTTGATTCCTCGACTGGGCACCTATCGAGATGATGTTGTTATACCTTCCGGGCGACGGCCCCATTGGTCCCTGTGGCTCCGACCACTGAGATTTGCAGATCTGTATTCTATCAGCGCGCAGGCGTGACAGAGGCTCCCTGCCGAACCCTTGAGTAGTGTAGCCGCGTGTGGGGGTGCGATGTCGCGTTTTGGTAAGGCTGCATGTGCCTGCAGTAGGTCTCCTCGGGAGACTTGTTGTTGACTGTCGGACTGATGTCCTGTTTTACCCTTCGGGGAAAATGTTTTCCATTTCTATCGATGCCATGACACGCTCCTAGTATGATAGGTTCATTGGTGTAATGCATGCATATAGGTGAGTTGGCATACGGGGTTTCCTTCTGGAAACTCAGGCATTGTTGTTATATATTTTCAGGACCGCAGTAGGTCCAGTTGGGTGGTGATCGGCGGGCACACGCATTTTGGAGTCGGATCCTCTTCTCGGACCGCTGAGGTCGGCATGATTACGTTTTATCCTCTGTTGTCGTTTTGTTGTAATCATGTATTATTTTGACAAACTCTGATGTAATTTTGGTGCACCGCTATTTGTTTATGAGAAGTAACAGTTCCGTCTTGATTATTGAGTTCCTGTGTCTTGATTACAATTTTTAAAATTTCCGCTGTTTCGGGATGTTACATCGCACGACAACCGAGAAATAGTATTTTCGGTAGACCGAAGGTGACACAGTCGTCCGATGACTATGTCGCAGAAGCGATTCTGGTGGGTTAATGGTAAACCGAGTAAAAGACGTGGTTCGTCCGATCCTCATCGGACTTTTCGAGGTCATCGTGATTGTTTTACCTGTCTTTTCATTGTATTGTTGTAATCACATCTTTTAACAAACTCTGTTGTATTATTAGTGCACCGACTGTTGATTTATCTGAGTAACATTCCCGTTGATGAGTTTATTTTGATAATCTATTGATTGTTTAAAGTTTTAAATTTTCACTGTTTCGAGATGTTACACATCCTTTGATACTAAGGTTTCCATTGCTTGAAGTTTATTTCTGATCTTCTGGCTCAGTAGTGAACTAGCGATGCTTGTTAATTTCTCATGGCCAATAGGTAAAGGCAATGGCAAGGTTGTACTCATAGGCAGCCAAGATAACTGTATCACTATATTTAGTTTTGGAAAATTTCAGTCTGTAGACTAATAGAACGGCTTACTTACTAGTTATCAAAGCTTGTTCTTACTCCTATTCCCGTGGAAGAATTTCATTTATTTATTTTTGATAATTGGGTTCCATAAGAATTTCATATTTGTCTAAAGCTTGTTCTTGCAACAACTGTGTGTTGGTCTGACTTTAGTTTTTTGTCTTCATCTCTGAGTAAAACTTCAAATGGATGCAAAATATATATGATGATTGGGAAGCTCTTCCAACCATTCAATTTCCAGGTATTGTTTTCTTCTCCATCTTTCTCGAATAAGATCTGGTTTTGCTCAGTACGTTGGATGGGTTGAATAAGATCTGGTTTTGCTCAGTACGTTGGATGGGTTGAATATATAATGTGGGTTGGAATACTAATTAAGGTTGCCTAATGGATAGGCAACCATCCATCTATCCCGCAAAATATTGTTGATTCGTTGGCCGCTCGCTGCCCATTCAACAACCAGGTAGCTAGTACAGTCAGTGCAAACAATTTGTCCAGGTTTAATTGGGAATTCCTTACTATAGTATATATACATGTATTTGGCCATGCAAACGCGGGAGAGAAGAGTTTTAGGACAATACAGAATCCTCCAATTAAAGATTTTTAAGAAAGAGAGCTTCATTCCATCGGATAGGTTAGAAATTAAGCTCGAGTGTCCACCAGAAACATTATGAAGACTGATGATCGGTCGCCAGTCGGATACATACATTTCAAGTTGTATGCATTTTAGTAAGGTGTTGGTACGAAAGAATGTTGGTATTGATTAATTCCCGGTGGTAAGGTGAAGGTGTTGGTATGAAATAATTGTTCAACAAGGGAAATAAGTCCAGGAGCCCTCATAGGATCAATCGCAAATGTGGTTCAATTTTATCTCTTTTATACATGACCACCACCTGCCAATTGCCATATATTTCACAAAATGTTTGGGTGCAAATATATAATCATTTTCCGGTTAATGTGCCACCTACTCTTTCACTGTATGTCTGCCTCCAAGGAAGGTAACATTTTTTGTTTTTATACCAAAACTAGCCGTTAGGCCCAATTTTGTCAGTAATTCTAATTTGGATTTCATGTTCTAAAGTTACTAATTACTCTTTCAGATAACTCAAATTAGCAGAGAAGTTCAATCCTCGTAAAAGTCTCCCAAATTTTGCTTCACGTATTTTATATCTCCATATCTTCTTGCGTCCACAGCAATGATGCACCTTTTCCCCCTTCAACGCAAAGCTTTTGAGATTCAATAACCAAGGCATTACGCCGACACTCCACCTCCATCCACTCCTCCAGAGGTAAAAGGTAAAGAAAAGAGCTAAAAAGTTGTTACATTTTTTAAAGCAGAAATCTAGATTCAAACCCAATTAGCTGTTGTCCTATTTCTACATCAACCTATTATTTTGTGGTCTAGGCTTGTAAGTCCAAGAATTAAGCTTCCTATGAGTTGTCATGACCTTCAAGAAACCCCAAGTGTTTCTCATGTTGGTAATCTCGCATCTTTGGTTGGTTGGTTGGTTGGTTGGTTCTCAATAAGCTTTTGTTGTTACATGCCTAAGCTTGTCTTGTTGTAACAACATCTAGTCACTGGTCTCTGCCTTGATGGCCCCTGTTTCCTGTCTTTTTGCGGATGGATATTATGATATAGGAGGAATATGGATGTTTCGGAGAAAAACAAAAAGAGGCAGAACATTTTGGAGATAGAATAATCTTTCTTTTCGTATGATGGTGCAAAAGGTTGAAACTGGGTAATTATTGTAACTTTTTATGCCACATTCTATTAGGTGTACAGCTGTGGAGGGGAGCACTACATCTCCATGTGCACTGTGAAGTCCCACAAGCTCCCATCTTCTGCATTTTAAGTTGATAAAATAGTATAAATATGTTACAACAATAATAATTAAATCAACTTTCTCTGTCGAACTTTTTGTGTTTTTTTCTTGCAATGACCACTTTTGTTTTACACTGGTCTCCATGAAGTATGAACTAAAGCTCGTTACACATGGCTTGTGCCATTTTTGGGTTTCTTATATCTTCCGTGATCATGACCAGGACTATCTTGTCATGAGCGTTTTATCTCTCTTCTAAATTAACTTTTTCTCTATTTCACTTCACATTTTTCTCTCCTCAACTCATTTTCTTCTTTTTGCTACACTATTCACATTTTAACCATAACTCACTACACTATTCATGTTGTGTGTCTGTTCGGTTTAAGTTGTATGTCTGTTCGGTTTAAGTTGTAAGTTGTGTCTCTGTTCAGTTTAAGTTGTGTCTATGTTTGGAATATGTTGTGTGTATGTTCGGAATATGTTGTGGGTCTGTTCGGAATATGTTGTGTGTCTGTTCAGAATATGTTGTGGGTCTGTTCGGAATAAGTTGTCTGTCTGTTCGGATTAAGTTGTCTGTCTGTTCGGAATATGTCGTGTGTCTGTTCGAAATATGTTGTGAGTCTGTTCGGAATATGTTGTGTCTGTTCGGATTATGTTGTCTGTCTGTTCTGAATATGTTGTGCGTCTGTTCGGAATAAGTTGTGTGTCTGTACGGAATAAGGTGTGTGTCTGTTCGGATTAAGTTCTGTGTCTGTTCGGTTTAAGTTGTGTCTGTTCGGAATATGTTGTTTGTCTGTTCAGAATATGTTGTAGGTCTGTTCGGAATAAACTGGACAACCATTCTACATAAACAGGACAAACTTTCTACATAAACAGGACAAACTTTCAGTTCCATTTCTGGACAAAACTTAATAATAAAAAATATTATGATAAATGTGGGATCTGCACGAATAAAGGGTCTGCACGCTGTCCTAGGGTCTGCACACTGTCTTATTTGTGTATTGGGAAAAGAATCGTTCAACTTAAAGAACCAGTGTTTTTTAAAAAGACAAAAACGCGCGAAGAGAAATTTCGCTGACTAGACGCTGACTCAAAGAAAATACCTGAGCTGTACAGATCCACGTAAGACGCGTCCGTGACGCGCGCGTCCGTGTATAACTACCCTTGTTTAATATATGAGATGGTTTACTTCCCTGTAAAATTTAAAGATGAGATGACGAGAAAGGTTCAGCATTTTAGTTTGGGGTTGTTGGACATCAGAAAAGTTTGAATATACTTTTCTGTTTGTTAAAGTTAAAGGCCTAGTGGATTGCTAAATCTCTCTTTCACCCGAGTATGGAAACTTGAAAAGTTAGATATTATTGTGGTTATGATGCCGTAAATTTTTTAAATAATAAACATATTTAAAAAAATTCGAAAACTAATCACAAAAAAAAATTTCAAAAGTACGCAGATCGCGGGTCGAACCCGCGATCCGCGCAACCACGGATCGCGGGTGCGACCAGCGATCCGTTGGCACGGATCGCGGGTCCGATCCGCGATCCGTCGGGGTTTTTTTTTAACTTTTTTTTTATTTCAGTTATTAAGTTTTTGAGTTTTCAGATTAAGTATTCAGTTAATTTTTGAGTTTTCAGTTAATGTTAGAGTTTTCAGATTAAATTTTGAGTTAAAATCAGTTAATCTCAACTAGTTTTTATTATCTTCTCGGGTTCGCACGACACTTCTCTTCTAGTTTTTCTACAATTCGGAGCTCACACAAACACTTATTTCCCAGCTTATCTTGGACTCAGGTAAATTTTACACAAATTTTTTACTTAAGAATATTTTAAATTAAGATTTAATTTCTTTGTTAAATTTAAATTATTTGGAATTGTTTTGTTATTTTCTATTATATTTAATTATAAATATTAGTTGTATTTATGTATCTGTTTATAATTAAATTAATTGTATATACATTTAAAATTTGTATAACGTACATTTACGAAATTTATTATATAATATAAGTATTTGTAATAGTTATTTATTATTTTCTGTTAAATTAGAATTGTAATATTAGTTGTATTTATGTGTTAAATTGTTATAACTTTCATTATTTCTATAACATGCAATTTGTCATGAAATGTACGAGTAGATTATTTTTTAATTATTATAAGTAATTCTGTTTTTATTTTCATGAACAGTTGTTTTGACAAAATAAGTCATTTAAGTAGAAGTCGCTCTGTACAAAACGAACGTGAGTATAATGATGCAGTTGATAGAGAGTCTATTTCCCCACTTCTCGGAATACCAAATTGCATGTTCAGAGTCAATGATATTTGCACAAATGTAAGTACAAAAAAAGTATATTGTGTTAATTTTGTAAATATTTAAATTACAATTTTTTAATTGATTTATTTTTCACAATATATTTGAATATATTATAGCCGGAGACTGTTTTGGAATGTCGTGCACATCGTCCAGTAATTCCTTTCCACGATTGTTTTAGTCAAGCACTCAAAAATTTGGGATTATATCAACTTGCCCAAATAACACCAGGAAAGACACACGGATCAGAAAAAATAATATTAACGGGCACAATTTCAAAACTGTGGAGAGTAGAAGTGGAAATGTACGAGGAATTGAAAAAATAATTGGATTTAAAAAAAAATGGACGAAACGCATATTTATAAGAACTCGCGCCCACGGATCGCGGTTCGTACCCGCGATCCGTGGTGACGGATCGCGGGTCGCACCCGCGATCCGTGGTTGCGCGGATCGCGGGTTCGACCAGCGATCTGCGTAGTTTTGAATTTTTTTTTTTGTGATTAGTTTTCGAATTTTTTTAAAATGAATATTATTTAAAAAAATTACGGTTACGATGACCAGGAAGTATTGGATTCTGTAGTGTATGCCTTGTCATTATTTGCAAATTCAAGTGGGGGAGAAGGCTAGAACTTTGTTGCAAGTTTGAAGTTTGAATTTGGAAGGTTTTTCTCTGGTAAAACGGCTTGAATATGTATTACCGTATAAACAAGTTAACTTTTTTCCCCAACTAATTGCAAACATGTGAAGTTGTGAACATTATAGGTTGGAATAGAAAGGAATAGGATGCCATCCATTCCAATGTGTCATTGCTCATTGGGTTTGGTTTGGTTTTCTTTCACCCGAGTCTCGGGGGCAGGCAATGTAGCCTTCCTGATCGAGTGATATATTTCCAGTTTTGACAGTAAAGTTAAAAGTAAGTTCAAAATGTAACCTTGTGTGTGTCCTCCAAACTCCATAAGAATCAAATAAAATATATAATACACTAAATTACAGTGTAAGAAATAAGAATGTGTAATTGTAAGACGAAGTAAGGTGGATTAGTAAGATTTAAGAGAGAGAGAGAACAAATGGCGAGCCAAAAGAGAAGGACATTAGACAGTAAGACAAGATGAAGACAGAGTCACATGTTGTGATTCTGAACACCACCACCAACCTTTTTCATGACAACAAACATC
The DNA here is from genome assembly GCA_963682175.1 of Triglochin maritima. Lineage (NCBI taxonomy): Eukaryota > Viridiplantae > Streptophyta > Magnoliopsida > Alismatales > Juncaginaceae > Triglochin > Triglochin maritima. The sequence continues at coordinate 39,052,524 of OY821783.1, forward strand.
ATCTGTCTATCAACCTCGCTCGAAGACATATAATACAGTGAGAATCACGCTGAGACTGTGAGTAATCGTTATCCGGACGACTGGTTTTTTTTTCTCTTTTTCTGAATCTGTAATTCCTATCACATTTTTCTATTCTATTTTTTTTCTTTCCTACAACGTTCACTTCTTAACGACAACCTATTTTTCTACTTCACGTTATTTCAGAGTCCATTTTAGAAAAAAATTAAAAAAATTAATTTTTTTAAAAAAATCAAAATAATTATAAAACGTATTTTCAAAAAAAATAATATTAAAAAAAATTCAAAAAAATTTTGAAAAAAATAAAACAAAAAAGCTTTAATATCCGTACTTTGGGTTGACGACCCGCTAAAATACCCCTAGGGAAACTTACCACAACCTATTTTTCTACTTCACGTTATTTCAGAGTCCATTTTAGAAAAAAATTAAAAAAAATTAATTTTTAAAAAAAAATCAAAATAATTATAAAACGTATTTTCAAAAAACATAATATTAAAAAAAATTCAAAAAAAATTTGAAAAAAAATAAAACAAAAAAACTTTAATATCCGTACTTTGGGTTGACGACCCGCTAAAATACCCCAAGGGAAACTATTTATTTATTCACTTCTTAACGACAACTCATTACAACTTATCTCTCTACTCCACGTTATTTCAGAGTCTATTTTGAAAAAAAAATAAAAAAGTTAAAACAAAGACTTCAATATCCGTGCTTTGGGTCACGACCCGTTAAAATGCCCCGAGGGATTTATTTTATCATCTTTCATTTTCATGCTTCATCCATGTGCATTGCAAAAGCATTCCCATCCCAGTCCAAACATTCCTGATTCCCCTCTCTGACCAATCATTTTTCTAATCTAATCTAATCTATTCTATCCGCAAATAACCATAATTGTGATAGTAATAATATAATCAAGGTACTTAAAAGGGCCTTGTTCTGGGGATCCCTCTCCACCTCTGGCCTCCTTTCGACATTATCATCATCATAATACCATGAATAAACACAATTATATTATTGGTTTTATTTTGATTGATTCAAGGAATCCAATCGAACCCCACTTCTTATCTCTCTTTTCTGCCAAAAACAAAAATATAAATCCATGTTTGTTCCTTCTCTTGCATTCTCTCCGTCTTCTCCGATCTTACATTCTCCACTTCTCTTGCTCCTAAACAACTAATAAGTCACTACTTCAAACCAAAAAAGAAGAAGACAAATGGAGAAGAAAAAGGCAACGACGACATTGGCAGTGCTTCTGCTACTACTAGTAGTAGTGGTATCGGTTGCCGGAGCGACAACTCCGGCGAAGCAACCATTGGACCCTTCAAACTACACGTCCTCGAACACAGTCCCGGCCTTCCCAGTGGTCCGCAGCGAAAACAAGACTTGCCATCTCGACCTCTCCGACGAACTCTTCGGCGGGGTGAGCGACGCCTGCGGCCAAACCCTCGACAGGAGCCGGTGCTGCCCCGTCCTCGCCGCCTGGCTCTTCGCCGCCCACGCCCGGACCGCCCTAACCCTCGACTCCGAAGACAACAACACCTCCTCTTCCGAGTGGGACCCAATGGTCCCGGACGACTCCCAGAAGTGCGTGGACAGCCTCCATTCCTCCCTCCGGCAACGCGACATAGTCCTCCTCCGGCCGAACTCGACGTGCGACACCGTTCTCTGCTTCTGCGGCATCCGCCTCCACCAGCTCAGCTCCCTCCGCTGCTCCTCCGCCTTCAACCTCTCCACCACCCACCGCAACGCCACCCCCGCCGCCGTCGTGACTGATCTAGAAAAGAACTGCCGGAACTCGTCCTACTCCGGGTGCACCCGATGTCTCCAGTCCCTCGACAAGGTCCCGCCTTTTATACTTTTTCCGGCTTCTTACCGCATTTAATGCTTACCCACTTCCTCATTTATTGAAACGAACTATCTTTTTTGATCAGGTCGGAGGTGGGGTTGTTAAGAGTAGTAGTAAAAGTGGGAGTGGGGAGAGAGGGAGTAGGATGTTGGGGAGGGACTGTGAGTTGATGGGACTGACGTGGCTTCTGGCGAGGAACAAGACGGAGTACATTGCCACTGTGTCGGCGGTGCTCCGGGCATTGCTCTACTCTGCCCATCCGGCGAACAAAGAGCACCACTATTGTAGTCCCGATCAGGAGAACATGCCTCTGGCTGTTGACTCGCTTCAGTTTCATAAGCTTCAGAACTCTGCTGCTGCTGTTCAGTCGATGGGTTTTGTTCCTCTGATGATGGTGTTCATGTCGACGGCGGTGATCGTGTTGTTGGTGGTTGTGGTGCCGCCGGAGGTGTGAGAACGGCGTTTTTGTTGGACTTGTTTTGTAAAGTTGTTTTAGGTTTTAATTAGCATAACTATTGGATATTATTAGATTAGATATGTCAGATTGTTAGTTAGTTTTAATTCAGGATGATTGATTTGATGAACCCTTCTGTTCTATTATGCTTTGGTGGAGTGGGAAAAGTTAGTTTGCATGGTTACGAATTTACGATGATTTCAAACACACTTATATCAAAACTTCACGCCATGTCGTTAGAAATTAACAAGGGTTGTAATAACTAATAAGTGGGGCATGAAGATACTCTTACACGGTTACACCACACATTGCATATACATACACGCTTCGGGTCATCATTTTTAAAAACATCGGACAAATTAAAGGTCTTCGAGATGCTCATATCAGCGGGTGGTTAGATCAATGACGTACATAGGCATTATCATCAAATCTATATAAAAAAATCTACAATTAGATTGTAATGGATGGACAAGATTAATAGATTTTGACCTCTCAAATTAAGCTACAATTTTAGAGGATCAGGATCCCCCCGATCCATTGAGATGCGAATATCCACTTCTTTTTTGTTCTTGTCCTCCTGGGCCACTAATTCCGAAATACTTTAAATCTAAAAACGAACGAGCGTCAAATTGAGAACATTATTAATTGAATAAATAATTTAGAGGGGAGGTTGAAGTTTAATTAGAGTTGTTAAGTTAAAGGGTTTTTTTTTTTTGCCTGTGTGCACCTAGTCGGTGTCATGATTGACGATATACACCTAGATTTTCTCTATTGTCGAAAGTGTATTGGGTAGTCAAAAATATTTGGTTATATGCACTTCTGTCATTAAAAGGATTTATTTCGTCACCGTTTCCGTTCAACATTGTTATAAATTTTACAAATTAAACATCGTAAGATTACAAATGTTATTAATATTACTATGCTAGGGTTGGGATTGGTTGTGGGGTTGTTTCAAGTCGTGAGAGGCCAGTCGTCAAGGATCGGGTGGAAGGTGCATGTTGTTTATATTGGAATTTGGTTTACAATTGTTAATACAGGAAAACATGGAGAAACGGTCGACTGGAACTTAAGTCACGGTCGACCGATTTACTCCAGGAGCCTGGAGGCTCGGAACAGATCGAGGAACGGTCGACCGGTTCGGGGAATTCGGTCGACCGAAAACGGCCAGTAGATTTGGAGCTCGGATCTTTTGAAGATCCGGTCGACCGGTGTTGGGCACGCGGTCGACCGAAAAGTGACAGTAGATACGAGATGAAATTCAGCACAGCAATCGGTCGACCGGTGTTGGACACGCGATCGACCGAATTCGTCCAGTAGCTTCAGGCGTTATCCAGCAGTGCAGAACGGTCGACCGATGTTGGACACGCGGTCGACCGAAATTGTCCAGGAGCTTCGAGCGTTGTTCAGCAGCGCGGATCGATCGACCGGCTATGGGCGAGCGGTCGACCGAACGATGACAGTTACGCGAACTAACCGAAGTTCGGTCGACCGATGGGACATTCTGGTCGACCGATTTCAGACAGTTATGCACGATCTGAATTATTTTTTTTGTACGATTTTAGCCAATTATAAATAGGATTTTCGCCCTAATCTTGCAACATAACACACAATCTTTATTTCCTTGAGAGATATTAGGCTAGAGAGAGATCTAAAGTGTTTTGGGAGACGCATTGCTTCCAAATTGTGTAATCTCGGAGACTTCTCTTGTTGGAGAAGAGCTTCAAGGAAAAGGAAATCCGCAGGAGACCCCCCCAAGGACGTAGGCATCTTGCCGAACCTTGTAAAATCGCGTGTGTCGTGGTTTGCTTCAGGTGTGTTGATTGATTGCTTGTTATTTCCATCTTAATTGTGTTTACTTGTTGCATTGAGTTTGGGAGAGGGTCAGAAGTTATAGTTTCCGCATTCAATATTTGTTTTTCGTGGTGCGTGTAATCAATGTCGAGTTAGTGCATCGTAGATCCCCCTCCCAATTACGCCATTGTGTTCGAGGTTGTTTGCGGTGGGTTGAGTTCGTCGCAGGAAAGAAGGTTGTTGGCTTGAGGTTGCATTAGTTGGTATGATTTGTTTCCGTGAGAGGATCGATCTAATTGTTTTATGAAAGACCATGCCCCTATTAACACTCCATACATACGTGGACTCGCAAGGTTGATGATACGAGATCTATGGGGTTAAAAAAGGAAAATCATGATTTATGAAAGTCAAAGAATTATGTTTGAATTTGCAAAATGGATACAACTTTTATACTTATCCTTTTGTTTTACTTCGGAAACCTTCAAAAGAAAATGTGTTATAACTTTTGAATGTTCATCGATCGACCACTTTCTCGGATGGTGTCTTGGATAAATTTCTTTGACGATCGAGGAAACTCGTAAGTTCGGTCAATGAATTGTAATGTTGTTCTTCACGGCATCATCCAACTTTCAACATTAAAAATAATATTGCGTCGATCTTCCATGTATATGGTCTCGGACAGATAACTACATATATACGATGATCTCGGACCAATCACCTAACTCAATGTCGTAGTATGTTGTTCCAATAGGATCTTTCTTTTGCAAGTCGATCTATGTAGATGTTTACTTTGGATTATCTATAATATTGTTCTTCACCAATTCAATCACCACTTTGCTGATGTAGAGGATTAGCTATTATATATCTATTCCGTCCTCGTTGGTCAAGACATTCTTCGACATGAAAGGGGGAGATAATCAACGTTTAACATTGAAAATATTATAATTATTCGGAAACGTGCACTTGTATATGTGCTCATTCGGAAGAATGGTATCTATAGATGGTCTTGAATCGTCCGCAAATTGCCAACATCTTAACTTTCTTTGGTCAGAAAATGGTCAACATCTGGCCATAGGTCAAATATCAAGAACACACATTCTTGGATCAATTTCATATATACTATCCAGATCAATTTTAAGTATCTTGCATGCATAAATAAGTAAATTCCCATGATATTTGATAAACTTCTTTTGATTTTTTTTTTTGAAAGTAAACCATTGACGCCTTTTAATCTGGTAGGGAAAAAAATCAATAATATTTTTGCTCAGATGTTGAATAGTATTTGGAGCATGATAATCCTCACGTTATCAATGAAATATATATATATTTATGGTCCCTTTTGGGACCATACATGTGTTTTAGACGCTGCGATTTGGGAACGTGCAAACGTACACTTGATGTCTCATTAATTAAAACCATCAAGTATGAAGCTTAGCTAGGCACAGTTGATCTCCCATTATCGATCAGCCGATAAATTTTGAACCGAAGGTCACTTTTGGCGAAGCTAATTAAACTCCATATATGTAACGAAAAAATTTAAAATCTTTTAAAGATAGGGATCAAGCACAAAGAAACATGTGTCCCAACCACAGTCGACGCCACAACACGGGTCACAAGGGTTCTCTCACCCCAACCCCACGATCACACAAGGCACTGTAGGAAAATCATCGGTCATGGGTCTTAAAGGTACTCTCACCCCAACCCCACAATCAACACACGCAATATACGCAAAACTGGGTAGAAACAGTCGAACGAAATCCAAAGATGGTCGACCGAAACCCCACAACTATACCAAAAATAACCAGAATAACCAACACCCGGTCGAACGGCAAGGAGGACACGTTCAACCGAAATCAACCAGTAAAATTATCTTCTTGTTCAAACAAGCACAATCGGTCAAACAAAAATAAAGTCAATGGTCGACCGAAAACTACTAGTAAAATACAAGATCAATCCAAACTACACTGGTCGACCGAAACAACAATGGTTGAACAAACATAAGTTAACTTAAGTCATCGGTTGGACGAGTCAAACAGACGGTTGACTGTTGGGAAAAGTGGTTGGTTCGACCGAGGGTGGTTCGGTCGACCGGACTTGATATTGAGTGTGGGGGAATTCCCTGTTGGAATTCGGTCGACCGAGAGTGCTCTGGGGTTCGACCGGATTCGTTGGTGATAGTTGGTGCACAATATTCCTTGTATTTGAGTAATATCCTCTGTCGATTGTTGTTTAGAAATTTTAAAATTTTCGGTTGTGTCGATGATGTTACATTACGTGACAATATTGAATCAATGATAAGACACATCAATATAAGTGAAGTGCTATTTTTGGTGTGACAAAATACACAGGAGCAAGTACATACATGTAATTATGTTTTACCAAAAAAGGGACATGTAATATATGTGCAACATACGACAATATTGCCCTATGTTTGGAAGGCAATCTGATTAAGAACCATATTCTGGGAATTCGATCTGGTGAGAGGGTAGAAGTTCTTCCCTAGTCATAATTCATCGTATCTCTTACGTGCCTATATAAATTTTGTGGTGTAAATATTCCACGTGTTTAATTATAGAACAGATGAATAATACCAGGTTAGAAGGTTTCAAAAGAATGAAGAGGTTAGGTGAGATAAGACTAGTCTTATATAAGCAAAGAACGGAAAAAGAAAAAGAATACGACTAGCATGGAAGTTGGAAGAAAGAAGGATGGAAGAAAAGGTAAACACACCGGAGCGGTGACCACATCCCATCCATGAACGTTCACGTCTATATATATATATAAGGACCCTCCATCCATGCAAATATGCAATACACACCAAATAATATCAATCAATCAATCAAGGAATCCATCCTCCTTCTTCTTCTTCCTGGAAGGAAATTAAGCATCATCAATTACACACATAAAATGGGTAGCCTTGATTCATCTCCATTGATGTTGAATGGGAATGAGGATGAGTTGAAGTTCAATCCCATGAACATGGATGAGTTTAGAAAGGAAGCCCACCAAACCATAGACTTGGTGATGAACTACTACAAGGGAATTGAGTCATATCCCGTCGTCCCGGACGTCGCTCCAGGCTATCTCCGGCCACTCCTCCCGACCGAACCTCCCCAACACTCTGAGCCCTTCGACTCCGTTCTCCGGGAGTTTTCCTCCTCGGTGCTCCCTGGCATGACTCATTGGGCCAGTCCCAACTTCTTTGCCTACTTCCCCGCAACTCTCTCCTCCGCCGCCATCTCCTCCGACATTCTCTCCTCCGCTCTCAACCCTGTCGCCTTCAACTGGCTTGCCTCCCCTGCCGTGACTGAGTTGGAGACCATTGTTGTGGATTGGATGGCCCAACTCCTCCGCCTTCCTTCCTGCTTCCGCTTCTCCGGTACCGGTGGGGGTGTCGTCCAGGCGACAACAAGCGAGGCTGTTCTCTGCACCCTCGTCGCCGCCAGGGACTCCGCCCTCAGAGCCTTAGGTGGGAACCACAACGTCACCCACCTCACCACCTACGCCTCCGACCAGACCCACTCCACCTTCACCAAGGCCTGCAAGATTGCCGGGATTCCTCCTGCAAACATTCGTGCAATTCCCACCGACGTCACCACCGCCTTCTCCCTTTCCCCGTCGGCTCTAGAAGAAGCCATGCAGGCCGACGTCGACGCCGGGTTGGTCCCTATCTACTTCTGCGCCACCGTCGGGACAACCTCCTCGACGGCGGTGGACCCTGTAAGTCCTCTGGCAGATGTGGCGAAGGCGTTCGGGGCTTGGGTGCATGTGGACGCGGCTTATGCCGGCAGCGCCTGCGTGTGCCCGGAGTTCCGGCACAACATCGACGGCGTCGAGAAGGTGGACTCGTTTAGTATGAGCCCGCACAAGTGGTTCCTCACCGGCCTCGACTGCTGCTGCCTCTGGGTGCGCAACCGGACCTTGCTGGTGGAATCATTGTCCATCGATCCGGAGTACCTGAAGAACAAGGCTACCGACACCGGGGAAGTTGTGGACTACAAGGACTGGCAGGTCGGTGTCGGAAGGCGGTTCCGGTCGCTGAAACTGTACATGGTTCTCCGGACCTACGGGGCCGGGAAGCTTCAGACTCACATAAGGAGCGACGTGGAGATGGCAAAGGCGTTCGAGGATATGGTGGTGGCAGACCCTCGGTTCGAGGTGGTCGTGCCGAGGAGGTTTGCTTTGGTTTGTTTCCGGGCCAAGGGCAGCGACGAGGTCAACCGGAGGCTGCTTGAGAAGATCAATGAGGGTGGGAAGATGTACATGACCCACACCGTCCTCGGTGGGGTCTACGTCCTCCGATTCGCCGTCGGTACGCCTCTCACGGAGGAGAGGCATGTCCAGGCGGCGTGGCAACGCATTCAGGAGAAGGCCGACGACCTGCTTATAGCTTGATCGACCTCGATCGCCAATATATCCATCATCACTATATAGCTAAAACATATTTATCGTTATTAATAATGCATGCATGGTTAATAATATATAGTATGTATTATATGTACTATCCATGCATGTGAGGTACCTACGTTGTGAGAAAAAAAAACATAAAATTGTTGTGCATTAATGCATCTTCCAATTGCATGCATTTTATTACTGGTATTTTATTAATGGACTTGAACATGATTATATTAATGTATCAATTAATGGTACATCGTTGTTTGTATTATTGTATTGTTTGGGGGGAACGACAGACTACTATAAAAGTAACCTAGAGCAAGTCACCCTATATATATTTATTGTTTCTTCTATATACTTATATTTTTTGCTACTAATTTCTTTTTTATTTTGTTACAATGCAAGTTTCAGTTTGCTTACATATAAATGGGTTCTTCAACTTCCAATGCAATTTGCAGAATTTTTTAATAATCTACCATTAATTCCTTTTATACTCAAACATGTGAATTCGTCTATGTCTGTGCAATTTGCAGAATTATTGACTACTCAATAATAGTCTAAAGATCTCATTACCGAACTAACCTCCCACGGTTCTCGAATATCACTAATTTGTCTATCTAACCCTCATAATAGTCCTCTTGAATTCGTCCTCCGTTCCAAACAATTAATCAACCTCCATGCCAATTATGAGAAAATCACATTCACAACTCTCATAAGCAGTCATCTTCTTCAATATCCAACCTTATACGCAGCTCCAATTTAGTCAGGCAGCTTTAATTTAAATCAACAAATTCAGTATGATATTGGATGTTGATGTGATCCTGCTCGGCCTCTTGCTTGTTCAATTGAATGTCGTGTGTTTTTTCATATTCTTTGGAATTATTCCATATTAACAAAAAGAATTAATTGCTCCATTTTTACGCATAACCCCATGGACCTCATACGGAATCCTCTCTAATTCGTTGAGAATTAGAGATGTCCAATTCAGTAAATTGTAGACATTGATTATGACAGAGATTGTGTTTTACGGAAAGTATCCTATTTATTATGACATTGTTAAATGTAATTATGTAATAATCATGGGTGATTTATTTTGCAAAACATCCATCTTATTATTGACCATTCAAGACTTGTCATCTGGTAATACTTGTACTTAATTAACTTATTATCGTATTAATATCCTAATTTAATCTATATGTTAGTTATTAATTTTGTGTTTTTTAATATATATTTCAATTGAAGTTTTTTATAAAACCATTCTTATGGTGATTTCCTAACATGTCTATTGGAACTTTGGAGTCTATCTTTAAGGTTATTAGGTACGAAGGATATGATTAAGATTATTAAACTTTTTATATGCTCTCGTTTTCACAAATCTGTAAAAATTTAATTGTGTTAGAACGTAAGAAGGTGCTAAAATAAGTAATGTAAATATTTCATTTTTTAAATTCTGAAGGTTTACTAAAAATCCATTTAATTAACGTGAAATTACTTTTAACGTGTCAACTTCGCCATGAGTTTGGTTGCATTAAAAATCATCCAATAGAACGCCCCAATTCCAATAAACAAATAAATATAAGAATGAAATAAATATATAAGTTACAAGTCACGTAAATGTTGGAGCATTGAACCAATGTCAATAATGTAATAAGCCACTTTTATGATCCACCTTCCATTTGCCATCTTTAATTTCAACCTCAAATCCCCCACCAACCTCAATTTCTCTCTCTGCTACGTCGGTAAAAAAATACTATGCAACCCACAACCTAATCCAATTCATTATTTAAAGACATTATCTCATCCACGTCGTTTCTTTTTACCTCATTTTCTATTATATCTTAATAATTAATAAATTATTAAATAAATTGTTTTTACAATGACTTAATCTACTTAAATTACGAAAATTAATTTCCTTAATCTTGGTTACAATTTTTTTTATTTTAATAAAAACTTAATACAAAATTTAATATTTAGGTAAATACGGGAGAAAAACGTTTGTATTCTAGCTATTGAAGTGGCTATTTATGGGATTGATCTGTTTACCATATTATTATGGAAACAGGTAAACGGATCTATATCCGGATCCATTTCTCCTGTATTTACCAAAATATTCAATTTTGTATTAAATATTTATTAAAATAATTTTTTTTTGACAAATGGCTCGTACTTTTGATTTTCACTAATTTTGTATTAGTATACTTAATTTAATTGATTTATTTTACTAATTTTTAGTAATTATTTTATTTTATTTTATTTTTCAGAAATTAATTCTAATTCTATAAAAAATATACATATTAATAAAAAATATATTTAGGAAATATAAATAAATATTTTTTTAATAATTCCTTAAAAAAACAAAAAAGGGTGAACCCCGGTTGACCACCTAACTAGACCAGGGTCGCAACCTGGGTCGGCTGGTCGACCCAGGTCATTGCCCGACCAAGGGCGCCCCTAGTTAAGGGTGGCGAGGTCAAGTCTGGCCCCGACCCGACCCAAAAAGTCATCCGTTAAGGATGACCTCAGGATCCATGTCCCTACGGATATCGTTTGTCGATTTCTTTCTCAAGAATACAATACAAACATGTAAGCATATATAATATGTAATGTAGCTAAATAGAACTAAATATTGCTAATATGTAAGTAAATCGTGTGTAGGAAAAAAATGCAGCAACTAGGCCACAACAATTTTGAACACATCATCACTAACATATATGTATGTCATCGATAACCCTATATATGTATCACAGAAATTTTCTAGTGAGTTCGAGACTTATTTTTTCTATTTTAAACTTCCACCATATGCACAACTCATCTGAAATTGTAAGATAGATTAAGACTATGAGTTGTCATATTAATAAATAATTTAATGATTGATATTAACCGTAAAATAACCATAATTTCGATTTAACAGTGAGGTTGAAGGAAATTTAAATTAATAAGATGAGTTATGAACTTACTGAATTATATATATATATATACACACACACACAAGAATTATATATATATTTCAAATCTTTCCGATTTCTTTAGTAGATTGCGTTCATGATCAGATAGTAATATCAAAGTTGCAATGTATATATCTTTGGTCTTAGAAAGAATAAATTCTGCAACAATATTTTTCAAACGAAGAAACCGTGTGATATGTCGACGATGAATATGACATTATTTATAAGGAAAATGTATATACGAAGCTGCGACTTTACTTGTCTAAGTTCGATATTTAACGGTAAGAATGGTAGAAGGTGATCGAGAACTGTGAAAACGTAGGAGCAGAAGATATTCCAACAAGCTAGCTAGGATTTGATAATATCCATGTATCCAACAAAAGTGATCGAGTCTTTCCTTCTCAGCTTTTTCCATGTCCACGTCAATAATTTTATATATTATCAATTTAGAACAAACGAACGTACGTCAAAGTTGACAAAAAACATATATGTATTAGAGAGGAAGTATAGGGTTCCAATAATGTAAGTTGCGTGAAAGTTTTTTGTTTTTGTTCTGAAAGGCACGTGATTCAAGTGCAAGGTTGGTCGAGTTTTTTCTTCCCACAAATATATCTGATATGATCTCTCCATCGACGAGTGAGAGAGACATCTACTGACCAATCTGTGAGATTTTGTCATCAATCAACGTACTCCTAATGTCGATCAGTGACAAAACCGTAAAAGTTGAGAATGTCATCGACTTTAATGTGTATTATCGATCCCTAACTTTTACCTTTAGATTTGGAAAAGGATGACTCATGACTGGTTAATTAGCTTCAATGGCTAGGGGCTAGGAAACAAAATATATTGTTCAGATCGGCGGTGTCTTGACGGTTGGTTGACACACGTACGCATGAAGTTTGGAGGATTCATGACATTTCCAAAGTCGACATTTGTCAAACTAATAACTATTATTGCCTTCAGATAGGATATTGTAATAATCTATCTGTGTACATGTTTACTTTGGATTAGTAATTGTTCCTCACCAACCACCACATTTTTGTCTTTTCCATTCTTAATTCCGTTTCTTAATTTGCTGACGTAGTAGAATGTTATATATTCGATCCGTTCGTCTTGAAGACATTTTGTGACATGGAAGGGACATAATCAACGTTTAACATTGAAGATATTAATGTTACGAAACACTTGAACGCTCACTTTGAAAGACTAATATAGATAGACATCGTAAAGTCCATTGCTAACCTCTGAACTTTCTTTGGTCCGAATATGGTCAACAAGAATCTCATTCAGGTCGTAAATTTAAAACAGATATTCGTAGAATAATTTCTTAGATACTACAATTCAGATCTCTTTTAAGTAACTTGCACGAACACGTAACTTTCGATTTGATAAAAAAAAAAGATTCAATCACATTCCCTTTGCTACCTAAAGTTGATTTCAAACAAGTCAAATTCATAAGTCTTACATCAAAATTAAGGGGAAAACGAATAAAAATGATGGAATCGATCTATCAGCCTTTTGATTGGGTATCACAAAATATTGAACGAATGTCTACAAAGGCTAACATTCTTACCTAACAATTCTTACTTAACGGTAAGAATGGTAGCTTATAGCCTTCAAATCAATTGGAACTTGTCATCTTACCGGTATTGCAATCAACATTCAAATCAATTGGAAGTTGTCATCTTACCTCAGACCTAGTTGTGTATACAAGCTTTCTGGTTAAGTTGCAGTCGTATAAACAAGTTGTTTACCTAATAAATCTATTTCTTTAAATTTATTTTACTGTAAATAATTCAATTATTTTACTTGAAATTTAATTATAATTGTGGATATATGTTTACTGAATTGCTAAACATCGTCCCAAAATTACTTAAATCGCCACTTGAAATTACCATTTTGCCATTCTCTCATTTCTACTGCTATAACGCGACATTTTACCCTCCTATCACACATCTCTCTTCATCTTTCTCTTATAATCATAAAAAAATAATGTTTTGGAGGTCAGTAATGAGCCAACGGACGTCCCAGTGTACTCTAATCTGGTAAAATATCTAACATCTTTTTAATAAAAAAATAATAAAAAATTACGGGCGTCCGAAGGAGCCGCCCACACGTAGGAGGGGGCGTCTGGGTAAGACGCCTCCCCCATAGGGGAGGCGTTTTACCCAGACCCCCCGCCCATGGGGGAGGCGTTTTACCCAGACCCCCCGCCCATGGGTCAGGCGTCTGTGTAAGACGCCCCTCCTACGTGGGAGCGGCTCCTACGGACGGCCGTAATTTTTTAATATTTTTTTAAAAAGATAATTGATTATAAATTTAGATAATTGTTAAATTAATTAATTAATAAGTTAATAATTACTATATTCGGATGACCAATACCGCCGGGGGATTTTGGATCTTAAAAAATGTTAGATCTGGAATTTTTTTGAATCTTCATCATTTGCAAAAAACACATTGTAATCCGACCGGTTACCACCGAAAACTTGCAAAGAAACGTCAAATAATTTGAGATAACACACCGTATAATTTTAATTTGACAAAAAAATTTAAAAAAACGGGACGTCTGGCTAAGACGCCTGTACCATCGTGGAAGCGTCTGGCTAAGACGCCTCCACCATGGTTGAGGCGTCTTAACCAGACGCCTAGACAATGGTATAGGCGTCTGGCTAAGACGTCTGTACTATTGTGGAGGCGTCAGGTTAAGACGCCTCAACGATGGTGGAGGCGTCTTAGACAGACGCCTCCACGATGGTACATGCGTCTTAGCCAGACGCTCGAGTCGGAAAAAAAAATCCACCTCCGTTACTTCGCCTGATCTAGGTGTTTCACCAGACATTTTCATGGTGTTGGTAATAGGAATGTTAGTAAAACTGAGTCAATAACCTTGTTTAAAGACACAAGACGATATGAGTATTAAATATATTGTTAAGGGCAATTTAGTAATTTCAAGGGACGATTTAAGTAGTTTTGGGGTGACATTTAGTAGTTCCCCATGTTTAAACAGTATTTTGTTGAATTGTTAAGTCCCCACAGCACTGAATGGAAAAAGAGTAGGCCCAAAATACTACTGGTTCGGACTCATTATTGGAGCCCAGTAGACTGGGCTCTATAATTGTAGATAAAAGTGTCCCTCTCTGTTCTCTGGTTCCAAATTTTATCAATAAAACATAGTAGAAATAATTCTTTACTCCCAACTAAACGAAAGAATTATCGCCAAAAATAAAATAAAAATAAAATGTAAACTTATTTATTATAGTATACCATAGCAATCTATGATATGACATGGTTCAGGTGACTATAGCATGTGGCAGACCTACCTTCGCTAGTCATCCTCCCCATATACCGCACTGCAAACTGCACTAAAAACTTTTTTTTAAAAGTTTTTTCATTGCATTAACAAAGAACAATCGTGTTTCCACATTTCCTCAACAGTAAACAAATCTCCCGGCGAGTAGCGGAATTGATTGAGGAAACGGTAATGTAATTATTTACGTCTTCGTCAAAATATTGTTAGATTATTTTCAATCTGAAACCAAAACACAATAAACGAGTTTTTGGCTCAAGTCCCAGCCTTAGGATTGATTATCACCCTTTGTGCGGACCACTCTCCAACTGTCGTAACCAGATGTGTAACATCATGGAACAACATGGAAATTTGAAAATTTAACAATAAAATATCACAAGAGAAAGATCATCAAACATGAATGTTACTCGCATAAATAATCAGTCAGTACATCATAATACAACAAATTTGTCAAAATACATGATTACATCAATACAACGAAAAATAAATGCAGGTAATTAAGACGACCTTGAATATTCCGAAGATGATCATGATCTCAAAATGTGTGTGCCCGCTGTTATCACCTAACCTAACCTACTGCGGTCCTGAAACAAAAATGAAACAACAATGCCTAAGTTTCCATAAGGAACTCCCGTATGTCAAGTTCACATACATGAATGCAACAGTACAAATAAAATGGACATATCATACTACTAACATGTCATGTCATTATCAGTAAGGAAAACAGTTCCCTTCCAATGGTAAATTTGGACATCAGTCCCACAAACATTATCGGGTCTTCCTCGGAAACCTACCATAGACACATACGGTCTTACGAATAGTACGCAACGCACCTCACACGCGGCTGCACTAATAATGAGGTTCAATAAGGAGGTCCATAAGCCGTGTCATTATTCTCCGTAAGCCATACATCATCATACATTGGGATCCGTGATCCCTCAGGTCTACTACTCTACTGAGAGTCAATATAGCATTTCTTTACGCCACAGTCTATCACCAGAGGTGACACTTCCTAAGTACCCACACTCGACGGTCCCTAGGTAGGCACGATCAACGCACCCACCGTCACCTCCTGACTCACGCTCTGGGCGAGGACACAAGTTTCCGTGAACAGAGTTGACACTTCACTAGGACTGAGAGTTCAGTTCTGAGCACAAACGGTCGACCAAAATAAGCAACCCGGTCGACTGTTCCCAAGAGGACCGGTCGAACAAATGCTTGCAACGGTCGGACAATCCTATAAAATCGGTTTACCGATACGATCAAAATTCGGGTCCAGGTCAAAATCATACAAGTCAAACGGTCGACCAACTCAGTGGTCCTGGTCGACCGAAAACTACCATGGACAACCAAGAAGTTTCTAGTCATCAATCGGTCAAACTAATAATTTATCGGTCGAACAACCATTAAGTTACCGGTCAGATAATATCAAAGGTAAATATAACAAAAATGAAATCCAGGGTAAGAGCTTCGGTGGCGGCACTTCAGAGGCGACGACGACTTCAAGTGCCGATCTCCAACTCCGGGTGGTGAGATCCACCTCGGGGCGACTCCGGACGCGACGGAATATCACGATCTAAAGGACATCCGACCGGGACGTCATGTGAAGTCAATATCATCAAATACAGCGGTTAGAAAGAAATTAATTACGCAATACCAATATCAATTGCCCCAGTAAGAAATTTTGATTGCTCACCCTTATGTTGAATTGTTGTCTAATCTTGGTTTCGAAAATAACCTAGATAAGTTCCCAATGTGATGATAAAAGCAATTCCAAGATACAGAAAATGAACGTGTCTGTTGTTCCAAAAGCAACCAAACTAAGAAGGGCAGCAATGACTAGCCCAATATGAACTGTTCCCTGAAAACGAAATGTGACTTTGCCATTAGAACTTGAATGACAAATTCGAAAACATCATAACAATCAAATTTCTTTATGAAATGCAAATTGAAAATTTGGAAATTCTGTGGACAATGACAATATCTGCAGAGCAATCACCGTATTGAGTTCATTTTATATTAATCAAAATGCTGGCTAAGTGAGACACAAAATGCTGCAACAAGCATTTGAGTTTAGACAAGTTAAACAAGTGTGGGAGTACATTGGTAGAATTAGGGTTGTGCATCTGGTTTGGACCGGACCAGACCAGATTTTTTCCCGACGTCCGGACCGAACCGGTTGGATTCGGTCTGGCCGGTCTAGGACCGGATATTTGCCTTAAAAATTAAAAAAAACGGACCGGACCGGAACACGATTTTCAGAAATGTCCGGACCAGGTTTCGCCCAGCCTAGGTAGAATGGTTTAGAAAGAAACGAAGTCAGTTGAATAATTTGGTAATATAGGATATAATATCCAAAACCAAAGTATGATAAGAAAACTCTTTGGATAGTTGAGAACTAGCTCGGAAACTGATATCACTGACATAATGCAAGTAGCGGACAAGTTGATAACATAACCTAATCGTATTTGTACAATAACTAGAAGTAGGAAGTTTAGTTTTGGACACATGATCAATGGTGGTCGGGTACGTGGGGTTGGCGGCCCGGCCCATAATCACCTTTTCTATTTTCTATTCTTTCTCGTTAACCTTTTTATTAATTATTAATTACTTAATACAACCATATTACATGTTCCCTTCACACCTACTTTTGCGGTTCCTAATTTTAATTGATTCAATTATAAATATAACCTAATAAAGTGGGGGTTCGTAGACTAGACTAGACTAGACGTTTCTGAAATTCTTCTATCCGTTCATTCCTCCATTGTAAATCTAACAATGAGATTACTTTGATGGAGATTTGTAGCCTGAGCATCATCCGAAGGTGATTGAGTTTGCATCTTGGATTTAGTCTTGTTTTTCATTTGTTGATTTCAAAATTAATTGCTGGAAAGTTCTCTGGACATATGTAGTCATTTTCCACTTTTGCCTCTAGCCAGAAAAACAATGGAATCATACATACCCTACTAATTTTATTTCAAAATCAAATAGAGTCTAGAATTAGAATATGATACGATTAAGCTTGAGGCCTGATTTTATAGATCAGCAAGCAAGCATGTCGGCGTGGTTTGTGGTGGGGGCCCGGTCGGTCGCTCTCTTTTCCTCCAAAGGTGAAAGAAACCCAATAGAATATTACCTTTTTTTGTTGTTTCTTTCCCTTTCTTCTATTCCAAAAAATAACGTTATGGCGTTTCGTCAAAGCAAAGATTATTATGCGAGTGCGTAATCGCATCTTGCAATTTTGTTTGAAGAAGGTTAGGTATGCAAGGATTAAGTAAATTGGGGGGGTATGCATTAATTCCTAACTGTTGAGAAGCTTAGAATTGAACAGAAGTGGTAACACTAATTAAATGTTCGAATTATTAACTGTTTTAATTTCCTGATATAAATAAATATCGAAAAAGGAATTCATAACTCCAGATTCAGACATAATATATGCATGCAAGTCTTTTTTCTTCTTCTATTCTATATATCATTACAGAGTCAGCACAACAACAGAAGAGCGTGGACGGGTGAAAGTCGCAGCTAAAACATGCATTAGTGAAGAAAAACATGCACTAATCTCCATCAATCAATCAGCAGAGACACAACACGTACACTAATTAACGTAACTAAACTGAACTCATATGTTGGAAGCAACACCAGTAGTAAGAGGGCACGTCCTCCTCCTGTTCTTGCCTGAAACTTGCACCTCATCCAGACTAGGATCACCATCGTGACTAAGACTAGGACTAGGATGTTTCCTCTTATTATTAATAATAATTACTCTAGAGAAACACGATCGCGACGTGGAAGTCGAAGTCGACTGAGGATGAGGATGAGGATGAGGACTGGTGGTGGTGGAAGGCTCGTTCTCCCCTTCAGACTCCTGATCTTGTGTAAGTTTGTTGTTGTTGTTGTTGTTGTTGTAGTACTCCTCCCCACCACAACTACTATCAAAAGAAGTAGTAGTAGAAGAAGATGATGCAGTAGTGCTGATGCAGGTGCAGGCGTGGCAAGTGGATTGGGATCGGCCGAGTCGAGAGCCGGATGCCTTCCAATGGGTGAGTCCATTGCAGGAGTCGCAGAGAAGACACCTGGTGTGCCTCGCCACCAGGAAGTTTGATCCGTGCACTCTCCCGTCGCACTCCAAGCACAACTTCGCCTCGTCCGACTCGCAGTACACCTCCGCCGGACCACCGCACAACTCACACCTCTTCTTCTTCTCCTCCGACACATACAACATTTTTTCTCTCTTCTTTTTCTTCTTCTTTCTAATTATTATGATATATACGTTATGATATATACATAAGAAGAAGAAGTGAAGAAAGACATCACGTGTTAGTGTCCAGCGTGGCGGCCTCTGGTCCACGAAATGGGTACGCTACGTGTTACTTAGATTCCGTCCCTTCAAACCGACACGTCATTTCCTTTTAATATATATTTTTATAATACGTAAATATCAATATATGTATGTTAGAATAATTAATATGTGGCCGCGACGAAAACCAGAGGAAGAAGGAATTGAATGGTGGTCATAGGAGGAAGTTGTTGTCTGAACCGAATATATGTGGTGGCAGTGGCAGTGGCAGGGCAGGCACATTGGAAGGAATGGTCTCAGTTTTGAGTGTTGCTGGAATCTTGTTTTGCGTTTGTGGGTGAGTGAGTTTGAGCCACCATATTTCAAGAGAAAGATATCACTCACTCCAATCAACTTCACCCTAGTGCTTTTCTTGCCCACTTCTTCGTGTCTATTTTTTATGTTTATTATATATATGTTACTTACATATAGGGTTGTAAATAGGGCGGGTAGCGGTTGTATTTTCTACCCACCCGAATACCCGCCTACCCGACTAATAAATAGGGCGGGTAGCGGTTGTATTTTCTACTCACTCCGTTTACCCGATTACCCACCTAAAAATTTAATAAATTTAATAATAAATAATAAATATTATATATATACACTTATATACCTTGTACATATCTCTATTATCTAATCTCTAATTTACTAATAGTATTATAAAGTTGAAGTTATTTATAATTTTATGGTGTTAATTACATGGGTCATGTTTTTAAGGTGTTAATGTGTCATGTTTTTAATTTATGGTCTTATGCAGAAAAAGAAAAAAACATATAAAAAATCCATTTATCCATCTACCCGTTCCGCATAACCCGTTTACCCAACCCGTCCCACCCGCGTAACCCGATCTTAGGCGGGTCAGGTAGCGGTTTAAAAAAAATTCACCCGACCCGACTCGACCCACCAACCCGCATACCTTAGACGGGTCGGGTAGCGGTGGGTTCGAAACCAACCCTAACCCGACCCGTTTACATCCCTACTTACACAGGCCCAAAGAAGACTCCATGCATGATGCATCTTCTTTTAATGGGGATTTTGGTCGGGTGGCACTTCAAGAAATGACTTGTTGAACCTTTACACACGTGTAATTTTTATTAGCCAAGTATATTTAAGAACTTGATTAATTACTTTGGTACATTTCTCCCTAACATCGTTAATGGACCCGTTAATGGATTCTTTGACGGGTTTAGATTTATTTGCACTTAACACATCGTACTTCCACAAAATCACCGTCTACCCCAAAACTCAAATAACACGTAAACTGCAACCCACTAAGAAACACAAACCCAGACCAATCCAACAGTATATACCTCTGCTAATTCTTAAACACCAAATCCAAAACCTGTCGAACACCTACTTCAAACTCAAATGTCTTCTTGCAACACCCTACTTCCTCCACAACTCCAAAACCAATTGAATGACAATAGAATCGCAAACTGAATTGCCTTTCTGCCCACTCCATCAATTTTGAATCCCACATTCAAACAAACACAAAAATTGAACTCAAGTCAATCCAACAGTACACAAAACACTGCTAATCCTCAAAAACCAAACCCTAAACCCTCTCACCTTAAATTCAAAATTGAAATGTCTTCTTCCAACACGTCACTCCCTCCACATCTCTAAAACCAACCAAATGACAATCAAATCACGACTTGAATCGCCTTTCAACGCCCTCACCAGTTTGAATCCCCCATTCAAAAAAACATAAAAACCAAAACCTCAAACTTACCCAACACAATTCTCTCAATGTCTCCTTCAACTCGAATTCCCATTACCTTGTCGGACTTGAACATGGTCTGGATGTGGTCGATCTCCTTGTCGGACTTGAACATGGTCTGGGTGTGGTCGAGCTCCTTATCGACGCGAAACCGCTCTAGGTCCTTGTTGGAGCAGTTGCAAATCAACCTCATGAAGACGGAGTGGCCCCACATCCTCGACAACGCCATCGCCGGGGGATCAAAACTCCAACGTCGACGACGATGGGGAGGGTGAGTGGAAACCCTGGTTTTGGAGGGGAGAGGGGGAATAGGTGTTGGGCGATGACGACAAGAGAAAATAGAGGGTGAAGTGAGCTTAAAAGAGGATGACAAGGCTGAAGAAAGGGTGAGGACAACGATTTCATTGAGGCAAGGACGACGAGTCAAAGGAGAGGGTGATTTCATTGGAATTTTGGGGGTGGATTCGTGTTTTTAGTTGAAATTGGATGTGTTTTGGGGATAGATTGAGATTTTGTGGAAGTATCAGGGGTTAGGTGCAAATAAACATACCACCTTCAGAGAATCCTAAACCCTAAACCCTAAAAAATCCGTTGACGGATGTTAACAGTGAAAGGAATGTGTTCTAAAAGTTTTACTTTTATATTTCAATTATTATGAATTGAATGTGCAAACATTTTGTTCCTTGATTATGGTATTCGTCTTTTGGAAGTGTAAAGGAAGAGACGATTGGTCCTTAACCGTAGAGCTCTAAAACATAATGGTTTACATAAATCAAAAGTTATTCACAATCATGATAGTTAACATGGAACATTAATTATCGAGATAAGATTGTCGTTGATGCATTGCATACATTGCATCATATGTCGTTCATTTAGATTAACTTTATATCAATAAATGCTACTAAGGTATGTGTTTAGTCTTATTTACGGAATACAGGGACCTGAATGCAAATTACCCATATCCCGAGCATAAACGCGTGCAAAAGACTCATTTCTGTCATAAATACCAAGTTCAAGATTATCGGGGTTCAAATTGAAGTTCATCCAAGCGTAAAAGCATTCAAAGACCTAATTACAAAAATGCCAATGACTTAAGCACAAAAAGGTCAGGGACTTAATTGCAAAAAGTCGAGGACCCGACTGCAAATTACGAGTACCAAAATATTATTTTAGAGAAAAATCAATTTGGATCTCCAAATATATGAAGAAATCGGAGCTCAAAAGAAAGGAAAGAAATCAATCCGGACGCGCAAATGACAGCTAAATCATACCATAAACACACAGGAAAAATCCGGATCAAATCTGATCCAGAATTGCGATGATTCCGCTGTACCCCTGTGGATCCGTGGGTCGCGCTTTTGTCCAGTTGCGTGTTGACGCGTGTACTTTCCTATTTTATACTTGGGTCCCTTGTATCGGCTATAAATAGCCCCGAGATTATGTTGTAAAAAAACTTATTTTTATTTCATTCTTTAGCAATAAAATTCTGTTGGTTTATTTCGTGTTTTTAGTTTTCTTTCGTAATTTCTCTAGGACTCCTTCTCATTCCCTCCATCCATGAGTTTCTAACTCTCTCCAAAGGGTGGAGGTGACAGATTTAGGGTGACGAGAAGAAGAATGATGTTATTATTTTAATTTCGTGTTAGTATATTTTGATTACTTGAGTTTATGTTAAGTCATTTATCATGTAATGCTTTATAACTAATGCGATTTATTATAAGTTTCCGATTTCTCTAAACAAAACCAGATATCTAAACCCCCACCCGCTGGACTCTCATCCATATTTGCTTTATTCTTAGTTTGTATTTGTTGTTCTTGCTTTACAAAATTAAAAATCCAAAATCTCAAACCAACGTTATTTTGTCTTTCTTTCTTTCCTTAATCGAAAATCACAAAAATAACAATATCTCTCCCTCCTTGTGTTCGACCCGTACTTGCCACGTCTTCATTGACGCTGTGCACTTGCGGTATAAATAAAATTCTCATCAAGTTTTTGGCATCGTTGCCGCGGAGGCGACGAAAATTTTGTTTATTTTTGGTGATTTCGATTCTTTTCTATGTATCGTGTGTGCGATCTAACTATTTGGGTTTGCGTTTCAGGAGACAACGGAGTGCGTGGAGAAATCCGGGCACAGTCGGAGCAAGAAGGGCGGCGAAATCGCCGCACCTAAAGAACAATCTGCGGCGGATCCGCCGCACGTCTGAAGCATCTGGGCTTCAATTTTTTCTGGGGTCGTCTCCATCTCTAGTTGGACGCGTAGAGCAACTGGAAATTTTCGAGAGCGGCTGGCGAACCTGACTGAGCGTGCGTAGGTAACCTTTGTTGCCTTTTTCCTCGTAATTTTTATTTTCGGAAAATTTCCTTTTTGTAGAACTGCACGTGTTAAGCTCAAATTCCATAATTGGCAAGAATTCAACTCTGACCTAAAAATTGGCAAAATTAGAAAGACTTAGTGTATGCATCATATAGTGTTTTGTTTGCATTATTCTTGCAAATTATTTTTTGTTGAAAAGTGCTGGAGGCAATGTACGTGCGTGGTTTTTATCGATTGCATTTATGCATATAATTTTGTTTGCATACAACCTTGCAATTGTCCCCCAACTAAAGACCAATGTTTGACTATCTTTGCTTGATTTAAGTTAAACTATCTTAAGGGCAACTCCATAGGAAAAGATACGGTGGGGATTTCATCACCCTTCCGTGGCCCACAAATTACAATCCTAAAGTGTCACCCAAGCCTTAAAATTACAATCAATAAGACATCAACCCCTAAGGACTCAGACTCAATTACGGAGAAGATTGGGTTGACTTGCTATGACTTGAAGCTGATCGAATTTAATTTGGTGTCTAGAAAGTGTTTTTGTGTTGACGTAAGTCTTCCAAGCGAAGTGGTTGTCTAATTGGCACCGACTCTGTCGGAAGCGCCCCCACTAGCTATACACTGCCTGACCAATTTGGTTTGATTAGTGAGGGAGATGAATCAAGCGAACCAATTCGACTCAACCAGTTAGGAGTAGTCTAGATTTAAGCTACATTAGGTCTATGATTGTTTGAACCGTGATTGTTTAGGAAACTTCTGACCAACCCTCTCATCTATCTTTTAGAGTTAAGTTTCCCTTCTCATCTGAGTCTTCTTTCTCTTCTCATCTCAATTCTCTAGATTAGGATTCCTTTCTCATCTTCCCCCTTCTATTGTTTGTTTCCTTTTTTTGAAAAGAAAATTATTATAAAAAAAAGTAATTGATTCTTGAAATTGAATTTGGAATTTAAATTTCAAATTTGAATTCAAAAATTGATTCAAACCGGTGCACTCAGATTTGGGTTCGGGACTTGAGCAACCGACTCTCACGAGTTCATATAGATTCCAGTCTAGAGCTTAGCCCCAATCCACCTGTTGCACCACCTCACCCGGATCCAATGGGTGAGAATGTATTGGACCCGCCTATGACTCTGAGGGATTGGTACTACCCAATGATGGCTGCTCAGCCATCGTGCATCGTTATGCCCATCATACCGGGTCGTGACTTCGAACTGAAGGCACAAGACATGAGTATGTTGCTCAAGTTCACCTCTAAGGAAGACCCATATCTCTTCCTAAGAGAATTTGAGAAAATCTGCTTCCTTATGCAATACCAGCATATCTCTGAGGAGGCAACACGTATTAAATTCGTGCCTCTAGCACTGAAGGACGACGCTAAGAAATGGCTACATAGTCTAGCCGAATGATCTATTAGGAGTTGGGCCGAGTTTGTTCAAGTATTCTTAAAGAAATATTTCTCCAACCATAAGACTATTAGGATTACGAATGAAATTATTGTATTCGTTCAATCTGAGAGTGAGCCGTTCTATTCCTATTTAGAAAGATTTAAAAGTCTGTTGACCCAATGCCCTCATCATGGAATTCCAAGATGGCAATTGTGCCAAATTATTTATGAGGGATTGAAACCTACATCTAGGGTTATGGTAGAATCTGTAAGCCAAGAAAACTTCATGTCCAAAAATGAGAATGATGCTTGGACTTTTCTTGAGGATTTAGCCGAAAATAGTATGCAATGAGACAATGCTAGAGCACCGAATAACCCGAGTATTGGATCTAGAATAGCAAGTCAACCCAAACCAGGTGTCTTAGCTGTAGATGCTACTGTAGCTGCTGAAGCAAAACTAGCTACCCTTATGCGTAGAATGGAAAGTCTAGAGCTAAAACCCGACCCCTAGTGAATCAAGCCTCTTCTATCCCTTGCTCTAGATGTGGTCAAACTAGTCATATAATGGAGGATTGTGCGGACTTGGAACAAGTTAATGCCGCATTTAACCATTCTAGAAATGACCCATACGCATCAACCTATAATCGGGTTGGCGTAATCATCCCAATTTTTCATGGAGCCAACAATGTCAATCTCCTAGAGAACAACCAAACCCGTATAACCAAAATAATACATCATCTGGGTTTAGTAACAATGGAGATTATGATGTTAGGTTTGTTGGCTTGTTGTGTAAAAGGCGTTCTCTCCCGGCCCGGAACGGGGAGTGGTTAGTGAAGACGTAGACGGAGCTCGCGGAGTCGAGCGGAGCTTACAAGAGAGGACTAGGACCCAGGTGGGATGTCGAACCTCTATAAAAACGCTGTGTCTTCTTGTGGTTTGCATGTTATTTCCCTACTAGTCTTTAAATTGTTTCCGCTGCATTTATTGTTTGATTAATTAGGGATTAACGTAATAGTGATTAGTGGACCCATAACCCACACGATCCTACATTTGGTATCAGAGCCTTGTTAGCTAAATTTAATTACTTTACCGTAATTTTAGCATGGCTTCAACATCTAATCACTTAGAGAGTTTATGCACCACAAGACCTCCTTTGCTTAATGAGTCAAATTATGATTATTGGAAAGATAGAATGAAAATCTTTTTAATATCAAATGACCTTAAGTATTGGATGTTTCTCCAAAATCCATACACACCCCTAAAGAAGATGAATTAGATTCACTTACAAGACCGAAGATGAAAGAAATCGAAATGAATTCGAAAATTATGAACATCTTGTATTGTGGCCTTAATGAGGGTGAATATAATAGGATTAGGGGATGTGAAAGTGCACATGAGATATGACATAGACTTCAAATGCACCATGAGGGGGATAGTAAAACTAAGGAAACTCGCATTAGTCTCCTCATGCATAAATATGAGAATTTTTTCTATGCAAATCGGTGAGAACATAAGCGACATGAACACTCGCTTCACCGATATTACTAACTCTCTTTTGATTCTTGGAAGAAGGATAAATGAAGGAGAGATGACTCGAAAATTCCTCCGGTCATTGAGCAACAATTGGGAAGACAAGGTCGTCGCAATTGAAGAATCACACGATCTTTCCAAATTGAAGATGGAGGAACTCATTGGAAATCTCATGGCCTATGAGCTCCAATTGAGTCATCGAAAAGAGAAGGAAGCTTCAAAGAAAAACACCTTGGTGGCATTGCATGCAAATTTTGATGAGCCAAGGAGGGTGGAAGAAGAGGACATTGAGGTCCTTGCCCAAGACTTCTTCAAATACCTCAAGAGGGATAAGGGAGAAAAGAATGAAAGAAGAGGTAGAAGAAGTGAGAAAAGAGAAAAAGAAAAAGAGAGGGAGGAGAGCGAAAATGAGAGAAAAGAGAGGGAGAAGAAAAATGAGAGAAGAGAGAGGAGAAGAGAAAAGGAGAAGAGTAAGAGGAAAGAAAGGAAGGAGGAAGCTCACAAAGCCACTTGGGATGACTCTTCATCTCCATCATCATCATCCTCTTCCTTGCAAAGTAGAAGAGAGGTTGCACATTCATGCTTCATGGCCATTGAAGATGAACAAAGTGAGGTAGCTTCTAACTCCTCTAAATCTTATTCCACTAGAAGTAATTCATGTTCAAGTAAATCATATTCTAGTGCTAGCTCTAACTCTAATGCTAATGATGAATCATATACACATGATGAGCTACAAAATGCATTTCATGATTTAGTTAAACAATATGAGATCATTTGTGAAAAGAACAAAAATGCTAGAAAAACTATAAACGATCTCAAATGCCAAATTGAATTAATCATGAATGAAAAGAATGAGGTGGTTGCTAGACTTGAATCAAATGAATCATCACTTGCTAGTCTAAGTAAAACACCGATTGTTGATGAATATTTAGATCTTAGAGCTTCAAATATGCAACTAAGGAAAGATCTAGAAATGTTCACAAAAGGAACAAAAATGCTTGATATGCTTTTAAGTAGTCAAAGACAATCCTTAGCTAAACATGGTTTAGGATACAATGTGCATTTGAAAAATCATGTATCTCATACTACCTTAAATGACAAGCATTTATTTGTTAAGTCTAGTTCCTCAAGTGTGTGGCACCCAAAGCCAAAAGGGTTTGGATCCCAAAAGCTAATGTTCAAGGACCCAAAGTTGTTTGGGTACCTAAATCTACACTTGTAGGTGAAGAGGAAATTGGTGGTGACCGGGTGAGCTCAAGAGTCAAATTCAAATCCGGTTGCATCACCAAATGAGATTGGAGCTAAATTCGAATTCAACATTGGTATAAAATTCCTATCTATGCAATTCATGTTAAATTAGCTCTAATCTAGTTTTATATGCTCAATTGTCATATCCTTAGTATTCAATTCATTGAAAATCATTAACCCTATTCATTGCAAATCATATATCACATCCACTGATTTTAAATGTCATAGTGTAAATGGATGTTAGAATAAGGCTTAAATTGAAACTAAATTGAACTTAACTAGAATCATACTCATAGTTTCCATCTAGCCTTATTGATAGGGGGAGCTTAAATGTTATATCTATTATTAGAGTAATGAAGTGCAAAATTTAGGGGGAGCAACTTCATTACAAGACATCCAAATTCTTTGCTTAAAGTCATAATTATTTTTGTTTTTGATGGATGTCAAAGGGGGAGAGATAATTAAAGGGGAGTTACTTGAAAATTGGCTACAATTGAACAAAAACTATGCACATCCATAGGGGGAGCATTTATATGCATAGTTTACATTTAAACTTTTCAAGTATTAAGATATAGGTTGCCATCATCAAAAAGGGGAAGATTGTTGGCCTTTTGGCCTTAATCCTTGTTTTGATGATTTAATCAACCTAATCTTAATCATAAGTAATGTAGAGTAGCACACATATTGCATTGCATATATATTGCATGTGCTAATAGTGATTAATTAGGGATTAACGTAATAGTGATTAGTAGAACCATAACCCACACGATCCTACAAGGTTGACAAACTTGGAAAATTTGGTTAAGACTTTTATGTAAACAACCACCCAATCCTTCCAAAGGCTAGAAACACAAGTCAGCCAACTAGCACAAATAGTAGGTGAAAGAGAAAATGGTCAGTTTCCAAGTCAACCTGAGGTGAATCCAAGACCTAATAATCAATATCAGCCCTATCAACCACCTCTAGGAAGTAACAACCCTAGACCGGTTCAAATGGTTCATGAGGAGGGACCATTCCAACAAATAAATGCAGTTGTATCATTACGGTCCGGAATACAAGTTGATAACAATGTGGTAAATCCTAGGGCTCCTAATCAATCTAGCCGTCAAGCACCCACATGTGACCTAACCATTGAACCTGAAGTCCAATTTGAAAAGCCCAACTCGCCTAGTCAACCTGACCTTATAGTTCAACCTGAGCGAGTCTATGTTCCTAAAGCTCCATACCCCAATAGACTCAATAAGAGCTCAAGTAAACAAATGGAGAAAATCTTAGAAGTATTTAAGCAAGTTAAGGTGAATATTCCACTCCTAGATATGATTCAACAAATACCTGCTTATGCTAAATTCTTAAAGGATATGTGCACTAAGAAGAGAAAAACGAACGTACCAAAGAAGACATTCTTAACTGCAAACATAAGCTCCATTCTGTACAACTCGTCTCCTATAAAATATAAAGACCCTGAGTGTCCCACAATTTCATGTGCGATAGGAGATACTTTTATCAACAAAGCCCTTCTAGACCTTGGTGCTAGTGTTAACCTACTCCCGTTCTCTGTCTATGAGCAACTAAACCTTGGTCCACTAAAACCCCCTAAGACAACCCTTCAATTTGCTGATTGCTCTGTTAAGAAACCAAGAGGTATAGTAGAGGATGTTTTGATTAAGGTTGGTGATTTCATTTACCCAGTGAATTTTGTCGTTCTAGACACTGAACCTGTTGTCAATCCTAAGAGACAAATCCCTGTAATACTAGGCAGACCTTTTTTAGCCACTTCTGAAGTTTTGATAAATTGTCGAAATGTGCTCATGCAACTATCTTTTGGGAACTTAAAAGCTGAATTTAATATCTTTCATGTTGATAGTGAACCAGAAATAGTATGCAATCAAAGTGATGTTGTTATGAGATCGCGTATCTATAAGATTTCTGAATCAAATAAATTATCACAGAATCAAAAAGAAAGTGAGAAAAAGGGGAGTAATTCATCTACCCAACCACCATCACTCGAGCAAATAAAAGAACCAGCACATGTGAGGGGTGTGGAATCTTTATCTCTGGACTCTCAGGGCAACATGGGGGACAATTCAAATGGATACATGCACCAACATGGTGACATTCAATCCAGTTCTGACTATAGTTGACTCTGAGCAAATTCAATCCCTCTACTGCAGTTGACTCAGGTAATAAGTGCATTTGCTTTATCTTTGCTTACATTGAGGACAATGCATGATTTAGGTGTGTGTGGGGGTGTTTATCTATCTATCTATATATATATATTCTGTTCATTTAAAAAAAATTATTCAATGCTCCATGACATAGCTTAAAATTGAACTGCCAAAACCCGTGTACAAATTTCATTGAGTTTTTGTTCTTTATTATATAGTTCTGCTTGTAGAAACTATGACATAAATCTAAGTTCCAAAGAAATAACCCATTACCCTTTAAGACATGTATGAACTTAAATTGGATGAATCAAATCTTTGAAGTGGTTGATAAAAAGCAGAGGTTGAGGAAAATATACCGGGAAGTGTTGACTTCTAATATCAATTAAGTATTGAGTAAAAAAAGTGAGGAAAGCACATTTTGCAAAATGATTACAAAAACCCAAGTCTTCGAGTCACTGGTCCGTAGGGGCATCTTAAAACCCGGTAACTTGAGTCTGCCAGGTCGGGATTATCGACCAAACTCGCTACACGAATGCAAAAAAAGTAAAAGTGTCAAAAAAAGCAAATGGGTTGAATCACGGGAAAAAATACTTTAAGATACTCAAGGCCCAAAGTTAAAAGAATGATTCATGCCATGGTTGATCCGATTGATACTTCACCACCAGGGGAGGCGTGCAAAATAATTTAAGTGATAACATGTGTAGAAGGGTTAGTGGTGTGAATATTGGAGGAATGAAGACCAAGTCAATTTTTTTATGAGTTAGATTTATATAATGAGCATGCAAGAATTCTAAATGAGATGTATAAGGTTGATGTGTAGATATTCAGAGTTATTAATAAAATGTTGAATTAAGACTTTGTGGGTGTGTCAACTGAAAACCCTCACGAGACAAAACTCGTCCTCAAAGGAAACTTAGGGGTTTAAATGCATGTTGCACATGCTAAGTGCAACCGTGATTCCTACGAAAGTGAGTTAGGATTTCCCTGTTTTCATTTTTCTTATATTTTGTTTTGCTAGGGTCTAGCAAAATCTAGATGTGGGGGTATTTGATGCATTGCATACATTGCATCATACGTCGTTCATTTAGATTAACTTTATGTCAATAAATGCTACTAAGGTATGTGTTTAGTCTTATTTACAGAATACAGGGACCTGAATGCAAATTACCCAAATTCCGAGCATAAACGCGTGCAAAAGACTCATTTCTGTCATAAAGACCAAGTTCAAGATTATCGGGGTTCAAATTGAAGTTCATCCAAGCGTAAAAGCATTCAAAGACCTAATTACAAAAATGCCAAGGACTTAAGCACAAAAAGGCCAGGGACTTAATTGCAAAAGGCCGAGGACCCGACTGCAAATTACGAGTACCAAAATATTATTTTAGAGAAAAATCAATTTGGATCTCCAAATATATGAAGAAATCGGAGCTCAAAAGAAAGGAAAGAAATCAATCCGGACGCGCAAAGGACAGCTAAATCATATCATAAACACACAGGAAAAATCAAGATCAAATCTGATCCAGAATTGCTACGATTCCGCCGCACATTACATGTAAATTGCGGCGTTTCCGCCGCACCCCTGTGGAACCGCGAGTCGTGCTTTTGTCCAGTTGCGTGTTGACGCGTGTAATTTCCTATTTTATACTTGGGTCCCTTGTATCAGCTATAAATAGCCCCGATATTATGTTGTAAAAAAACTTATTTTTATTTCATTCTTTAGCAATAAAATTCTGTTGGTTTATTTCGTGTTTTTAGTTTTCTTTCGTAATTTCTGTAGGACTCCTTCTCATTCCCTCCATCCATGAGTTTCTAACTCTCTCCAAAGGGTGGGGGTGACAGATTTAGGGTGACGAGAAGAAGAATGATGTTATTATTTTAATTTCGTGTTAGTATATTTTGATTACTTGAGTTTATGTTAAGTCATTTATCATGTAATGCTTTATAACTAATGTGATTTATTATAAGTTTCCGATTTATCTAAACAAAACCAGATATCTAAACCCCCACCTGCTGGACTCTCATCCATATTTGCTTTATTCTTAGTTTGTTTTTGTTGTTCTTGTTTTACAAAATTAAAAATCCAAAATCTCAAACCAACCTTATTTCTCTTTTTTTCCTTAATCGAAAATCACAAAAATAACAATATCTCTCCCTCCTTGTGTTCGACCCGTACTTGTCACGTCTTCATTGACGCCGTGCACTTGCGGTATAAATAAAATTTTCATCAGTCGTGTTGGTTATCGATTGTTGTAGCTCTACAAATAATTGACGACACAAGTATATAAAAGAGGAAAAAATTACTTTTATATATTGAATAGACCAAACAAGTAAAACATTATGGAATTGTGTTTCGTGTCATTAATGTTTTTACTGTGTCTTGGATCTTAAGATATGAGACTTATATCTTTTCACTAAAGAAGTGTTTAATTTGATTATTGCCAAGAGCTACCAATAAGTATAGTGATAACGACAATAGTTAGTTAAACATGACTTGTGGAAATAAAGTGGGATAAGGAGGTGGGGTTGGAAAGGGACCTACGTCATTGAATTGACAGGCACATCTACTTCAACGTATATATCCACCGCCCGGCCTGTGTAGATCTGATCAATCTTGTCTCAACTTGCCCAACATGCATGCTTGTACTCACCTTTTAATTTTTCTAGCAGAGAATCATTTTTTGATCAAGGCATTACGTTGCTCTTCTAGCTGAAGTTGTGATAAAAATGTTTTGTGGGCGTAGTGATAAGGGAGAAAATTCCATTAGGTGTCCTATGAAATACTGCATCTTTGCTGGTTACATAAGCCGCAAGTTGTAACAAAAATCTCGCTGAACAGACAACAATCGACAGTAGCTACCCAATGCCTCGTATGCATTCATCATTAACTACCCAACGACTGAAAATATTAATCATCTACAAAACCACAACTTCAAAATTGCCCCTCAATTTGAGAAGAAAAAAAAATACAAGTAATCTACACTAGCATGAGCGCCACAGCTTCGCATAGACCGCTCAAATGTAACCCCTCTTCCATGAAAAACAACTGAAAGATGCTGGTTGTTGAAAAGTTGCTATTCTCGTATTTGGAAGGTGTCAATCAACTCTTCACCAAACAACTACTGTTGCGGGACTCTGAAGATAGAATTACATCCAACAAACCTTGCAATCTTTGAGCTCCACGACCAGGATGGAACAAAGAATCATTACCTCTCACGGAGCATCGGTTCCCTGCATTCGATGGCCCAATACACCACGCACCTGGCGTAAACTGACCATCAGGACGACCTAAGAGTTGTCGGTCTATTTTATCCAATACAGGATCTCCTTTCTTGAATTTCCTTGCAAATGGAGCACCGCTCTTTAGCATTTTGCTGAAGTCCTTGATTGAAAGTGAGCGAGGATGTTGTTTTGGGGGTGTATCCCAAGCAATGTAGTGCAGATCATGGCTCACAGCTGATTCTCTGAACTCATTGGAGTTGCAAATGACAGTGTGAAAGTATCCTTCTGGTGACGAAATGAAGTTGACATAGTACATTAGAATTGTACGAGGCAGGTTATCCCATCCCCATATACAATATTCAAGGAATGTGCGGGTTAACATCACCCAAGCTGAGCCTGCATGGATCATCGACAGACATAAGTGACGATTCATTTGGATCAATGGTTAACATTTGGAAGTTTCGATCGGGAATGGAATGTTGTACTCACAGTTTCCAACCAGTGCTCTGGTTGTTCTCGATAAAATTAAGATTTCTTGGGAGAGAAGAGAAAACATGAAGAATATCATCTTGTGTCATGAGAGGATAGTCGGAGGCACTAAGATTTATGAACCAGTCCCAGGTGGGGGGGAGTTGGTTGAGCAAGATGGATATGGCATGGAGGGTGCAAGCAATCATGGTAGGTCCCTTGTAAGTGACAAGATTCCCCGTCTCAATCACACGCACGTTGTCCAGTAGACGAGGATGGACGGCTGTCTTAACGTAGATGGCCAAATCGATTCTCTCACGAGGATGGACGGCTGTCTTAACGTAGATGGCCAAACGACAGCTGTGTTAGCAGCGGCTAACAAGTTGTTGCGGTTTGGTTTGCGTGTCAGTCGGATCTTCTCTCTTCTTTATATAATGTATCTAATCTACTGTCTTCTCAAACTACTCCTTTAATGTAATTTAATGGAAGTTTAAGCACTATTGATATTAACATACCTTCCTGCTTACATCTCCTCATCTGTTTTAATAAGGATTATCGTCCATACAACTCGGTCTCGGCTCCCACCACTCTTCACTTATTATTGTATTTTTATTTTATTTATTAACAATTAACAACATAATGGAGGTAGGAGAGATGCTTATCAACATGTCTTAATCAAACATAGAAACTTCACACAGTTTGGGAGATGAATGTGAAATCCACTTCCAACAAACTTTGTTGCCCATAACAATGTTTGGGTATCTTCAACAAACAAACAAACAAATGTCAACCTTCGATGTTTCTTTATATCATCATTCTATTCAACGAGATTTGGGCCTCCGTAGTGTTGATGCAGAACTAAAGCCCAGCATAACTCATAATCAGCCCAGTCCGATGTTCCAGTAAAAACAAAAACAAAAAATTTCCATATAAATACACATGTATTAATTCCTTCACTTCATTTTCTTAATTTCCTGCCTAAAAAGTCAACTCAAAGTTAGTAATCTGATTGATTGATTGACATTCCCTAGCATCCATCTTGCAGTTGGACCAGACCAACCATAGGTTTTCACATGGATGGGTGGAACTCAAAGTAAGAAAACAACCAACCCACCTTACATTACATTACCAAGCTTATTAGCTAATTAACCAGTCAATCACGCTTCTTTCTACTTTCTACCACCAATGGTGATTAGGTTGTCACTCTTTATATTCATCATTGATATAAACTGTAGACATGCAATTCCATTAGGATTTTAACTTGTGGCCTGAAGATTTTGAGGGAGATATTGTAAGCTAATTTGGATGTGAAAAATGGAGGTGGTGAGGGGTAGGGCAATCAACCCCGTGATCCTTTGTTTGATTATAAAGTTGATTGTGGAATAGTGATTGTACATGAAAGCTAGACAAGTCTTAATGACTAGCTTTTGACGTTGGTGTATTGGTACTTGTTATTGGTTGCAACTTAACAACACATGCATAATTATTGAATGTGAAATTAATCGCGTAGTAGTAGTTGGTGTTGTTGCTGGTAAGTTTGAAATGTTGGTGGTAAAGGAAGACTATAGATGGATGTAGGCTGCTCCAGGGACCAGTTGCCTGTTTACAACTATGATATGTATGTATATTTTGGAACTTTTGACATCAACAATATCAGCCAAACGTTTTGTGAGTCAGATATGGTGGCATTTGCAGTCTTGCAGAGAGGCAGACAGACGTCAGTATATGCACAGAGACAGCAGCAAAAAGACATGGCCCTATGCAAAGTATTGAGGCACATATGTGGCAGTGAAAATTAATTGATGGTGGAGCTAACCATCTTATGTTTGTAATTTTCAGAGATCAAATGAGAAGTAAAAAAATATGGCCTGTAAACGTTTCAAGCAAATGGGTGCGCATACATTGATGATAGATGGAGGTAATTATGGTATCTATCAGAAGAAGTTAAGCACAAAAGAGCCAGCAAATAAGTAACTTTATTATTGTTAATTGTGTTAATAATAAAAAAGAAGAACGGAATTGTCAATGTCACGTCATGCACGAGGGAGAGTAACAAAAGATTGAAGCAGAAATAAAGAAACAAAAAGGTGCGGCAGCGAATATGTTGGGTTTTGTGACAATTAACTTGGACCTGCTTAATTGAGTATCTAAAAACAATTTTCAAGCAATATGGACTCCCCAAACATGAATCTGAAGTTAATATTTTTCTGTTGTCACGTTGCTTACCACATCAAAATGTTCCCTTCCCATACCTATTCTTTTAATTATTATGTTATAATGTTACAATAACAATATGTATATTCTATATATATATATATATATTTTCTAGTGAGCTCAAGACTTAATTTTTTTAAATTAAACTTTCACAATATCCACCACTCATTTCAAATTGTAAAGTAGATTAAGAAAAAACGGTTATACTAATGAATGGTGAGATTAACTGTAAATAAGATCCAATGATGAGATTGTACGAAGTTTAAACTAAATTTGATGAGTCATAGACTCACTAGAGCTTGACCATATATATATATGTATATATATATATACATACATATATATATATATATACAGGAATTCTCTAGTGAGCCCAGGGCTTAATTTTGCTAAATTAAGCTCCCACAATATCCACTACTCATTTCAAATTGTAAGGTAGATTAAGAAAAAAACGGTTATGCTAATGAATGGTGAGATTAACTGTAAATAAGATCCAATGGTGAGATGGTAGGGGGCTTAAAATAAATTTGATGACCCATGGGCTCACTAGAGCTTGACCCTATATATATATATATATATTATATACATATATACAATAACAATATGCATACTCTCTCTATATATATATATATATTTGTGGTGATGCTGAATTGCTGAAGCTCTCCTCTATATATAGTTATATACCACCCCCATATATAATACATCAGAACAAGGCAATATGGTAAAACTGTTGGACTTGGTTTAGGGCTGCGTAGGGAGGGATATTTTTTTTAATATTAATTTGAAAAGGGTGAATATCAAAGAAAAGTATAATAGAGTTGGGTTAGGTTTAGTTTTGTAGTTGCGGCTACCAAACAAATAGAAACTCATCAAAGACATCTATCTATCTATCTATCTATCTATTCATCCATTCCCCCCTCTTGACTCATCATCTCTATTTGTATTTCCAATCAATCTCTCATTCAGCTAATATCGTACATAGTAGATAGATATCTGTGGTTGCTGCTGCAGACACACTATATACATATAGGATCGATTCATTACTGGCTAACATCACCAGACCTGCAGACCAAACCATTAAGATTAAGATTAAGATTGAGATTGAGATTGAGATTGAGATCGAGATTGAGATCGAGATCGAGATCGATCGATGGAGAATAATGAGATGATGTTCAGGGAGGAGGAGGAGGTGGTGGGTGAGATGAGTGGGTTCAGGAGGGGAGACAACTACATCGAGGTCATGTGCGGCTGCACAAGCCACCGCTATGGTGACGCCGTCGGTACTCTTAGGATTTCCTCCTCCGGCGATCTCCACATCGCCTGCCAATGCACCCCCGGATGCGACCAAGGTTAGTTTCCATCACTTTTTTTCTTCTTTTCATTTTCATATTCATATTCAATAAAAATTATATAGCATCTATTTAATTATAACTTATGGGGGGTGTTACGTCTCTTATATATATATATATATATATATATATATATATATATATGTACATGATTAATTTGTACCTTTGTTAATTAATTAATTAATTAATCTGGCATCACCAACTGCATGCACACGCCAACCTTAATTCTCATCTCTTTACATGCAATGCAACGACTAATGCAAATATATATCAAACCAACACATACCAATATCACAACTGAAATTAATAATGCTCAAACCTTCGCTTCTGTTCAAACACTTATCGATACAAACTTTCTCTTTATATATATACACCAATATCTTGTGCTATTGCTTCTTAATTAGTGTTTCTATTTTCTATCACAACTGAAATCAAATAATGGTCATGTTGTACTGAAGTGAAGTGAACCTCATTCACATTCTTAATTTCTCCTAGCTACTACCTAACACATACCCAGCTAGCTACTAATGTATTCGAAAACTCTGAATCATTAATCCCTGCAGTCTCTTTTGTTTTTCTTGCTTCTGAATCTTTTTCTTTCTTGTGACTGTTTTTCCTAATACCAAATTTGTTCATACAATGTTAAGATTACATGTACTTACTACCAAAGTTCTTAGCAAACTGGTTGTTGCAATCTCAACCGGGTTTCAATAATGTATCATCTTTTGTCGGATATAGGACACGTCTTCTATACTTACATTGTCAAATCATGTTCTTTGTATTTCAAGTAAAGTAAAGAAACAATAACACTTTAAACTCTAGTGACAAAAAGGTGTGTAAAATGAAATCAACTTTCAATTGATTGCTAAGACCTTGTGTGACCAATTCATCTACTGTACTATCATATGTTCTGCAAATTCAAGCTAAACACTTGATCCTATAATGACACCTGCGACTAGGAGTAATGCATTTCATGATGCAAAATTCCCTTCTTACTTAATTGTGGTTCCTTTGTTCAGACAATTTGAGTCCTGCTGCATTTGAGAAACATTCAGGCCGAGAGAGCGCCAGAAAATGGAAGAGTAATGTCTGGGTAATATTCAAAGGAGACAAGGTTCCTCTATCAAAGACAGTTCTTCTCAAGTACTATGATCTGGTTTGTGGATCCAACAAGGCACATAACGTGCGACCATGTCATCGTGATGAATTTATCCGATGCACTCGATGCAACAAGGAGCGCAGATTCCACCTTCGAACTAAAGAAGAATGCCGCATCCATCATGATGCTTTCTCAAACCAACACTGGGAGTGCTCTGACATGCCATTTGACAAGTAATTAATTGCCCCCCTTGCCTTTTCTTTCATAATAGATGATACTCATTAGCTCCAAGGTTACTGAACAGAAAAGGTTAATTATGAAATGTGGCAAATTAACTTACAGCTAGCTACTTATTATCTGGTTCAAACTTATTATTTGGCACTCCACCAGTTCTGTAGAGTGTTGGTTTCTAGATGGCATTTGACACTTGCAAGAATGACATTTTATATATATTTTTGGGGCTTAATACTGAAAATGCTGCCCAAGTGAACTCACCTGAAATTCTCTTTGTATACCTTTTTCAAATGAAAAAAACCCCTTGTGGGTCGATAGCTTTGTCTTTTGTTTTCTCTACAACTACAAAATCTTTAATTATTACACATTTCACCTTCTATGTGTCGGTAATTTGTCCCTACTATAACCAATGAATGAAGTATGAACTGTTGGACTAAATTCCCTCTTAGATTAATTCATTTGTTGGTAATTGTTTATGATCAGGCTAAGTTGTGATGATAATGAAGAAAGAGGCAGCCACAAAGCTCAACGAGGATGCTCGCGATCACCGTTGTGCAAGGGATGTACAAAATGTGTGTGTTTTGGATGCGAGATTTGCCGGTTCTCGGATTGTAGTTGCCAGACTTGCACTGACTTCATGAAGAATGCAAGGATCTAATTCAAAATCAAAATCTCTTTTTTCTTTTTTCCTTCTCTCTGGTCTCCCAAGGGACTCAGCATCCTAATTCATAGCCCATCCAGGCACCTCCATTTTGGACAGCCATTCTTAGGTTCCTGAAGAAAATGAATCCCGTAGAAGCTGATGTTGGATATTTAGTTATTTTGTCTTACATATGGATTATTTTCTTAACTTATTGACTATGACAGGAGGATTGCCCATTTTGAGATTGCAATTGCGATGTAATTGCTCGTTATCTTAGGTTAAGGTTAATTTTTTTTGTATCTGACTTGTTACTTAAATCAGTTATGAGTAGGTTGGTGTTAGCTCTTATTAGGTGAGGGGTCTTTTATGGGTTTATTCTTTTCTCTTGTATTTGTGCGTAAAGCCGAGGTTGAGATAAAAACGGCAGCACTAGTATGTATACTAATGGAGTGGATTATTTCTTTTGATCACAAGCCCCACACCCAGTTAAATTTACAAAAGTATCTCAGGAGGAGGGAGTAAGAAACAAGAGAGAGGTTATGAAACGGAAACTAAAGGAATTTTACACTGGCAATGCAGCCCATAACTCTGCAAATAGATAATGAATACTTGACATCAACAACAATAGAAATTAACCTCAACAAATTAATACAACAAAAGCCCAAACCAACAAATAAATTGCACAAATGATAACATTTTAAGCACCTAGTTATTAATCCAAGAATCCCAGGGAATTTGGATTCAGCTAACTTCTTTCTTGACATCCAACTGCAACAAATAATATAACGTGCGCACCATAGATAATCAGAGGGAGCGCCATTCAGATAGAAGTTCAAAAAATTAAAATGACAATCTAGAGACACTGATCTCTCTTTCATATAATATGGGTCTAAAGACCCATATGAGCCACTTTCAGAAAATATTCAGTATAATCCCCAAAATTCAGTTACTATGTGTTTAGAAGATCTGGACAAGGTAATTATCTTGTTGGTTTAATGAATAATAAATCCACAATTGATGCAACTAATAGCCAAAACACGAAGCAGAGACAAAAAATAGAGTAGAAAAGCATGTAAATCATAGCATTTGAGCTAACATAAGTAGGTATGCTTAGATTGATTCACTGAATCTGATTTAACTCAGCTCAATTGCATAAATAAAAAATAAACGGATCATTGTAAAATGGAGTTGATGAATTATATTACAAATTATGATCTCAATGAAACTAACAACAGGAGAGTATGAGAAGACCTTTTTCAGATTAGGGGAGGCCTTTTGAATTCTATGATTCAATTGTTTTATGAATCAACAAATATGTAACCCTCATCTTCCTCGAGGATTCACCAGCTGCGAGAAGACTGCACTAGTGGCGGTGTGTGCAGCAGCATTATCGGTTCTTGATTGTGCTGCTGCTTCGACGATACTCACACTGTTGTCAAGAGGCTCGATCCGAGCCAATGGGATACCAGAAATATGATTTGTGCTGTTCTCATCAGGGTCAACAATTGAAGATGCTTCCTCGAGCTGGAGAGCATATTCAAGATTCCACAAAACATCCCCCATGGTTGGTCTGTCTGTCCCTTGTTCTACCAGGCATTTCTCTGTGGTTTCTCCATACTTCTTAAGCGACGCCGAACTAACTTTACCAACCAATGCAGGGTCCAATATGTGATGCAACATGCCCTTCTTCTGGCATGTCATTGCCCACTCGGCTATATTAACCTGCTCCCTTGGAAGGCCAGGATTCAATGCAGGTCTCGAGCAGAGGACCTCCAACAGAACAACTCCAAACGAGTACACATCGGACTTCTCGGTCAATTGCTGGCGCCGGAAGTACTCAGGGTCAAGGTAGCCAAAGCTGCCCTTCACTGCTGTACTGACGTGAGTTTGATCCAAAGCAGGGCCAGTCTTTGAAAGGCCAAAGTCGGCAACTTTGGCGACAAAATTCTCATCCAAAAGGATGTTGGTGGTCTTGACATCGCGGTGGATGATGCTTTGTGATGCACCCGTGTGGAGATAATGCAGCCCTTTGGCAGCACCTATGCAGATTCGAAGACGCTGTTTCCATGAAAGCGTCGGAAGGTTTGCTCCATAAAGATGACTTCTGAGTGGGCCATTGGCCATGTATTCGTAGACAAGGATCATCTCGGAGCGCTCATCACAGTAACCAATGAGAGACACAAGGTGGCGATGTCGAAGCTTGGACAACATCTCAATTTCGGTATGGAACTCAGCCAGCCCCTGTTCGGATCTAGAATTGCCCCTTTTGACAGCAACTTTGGTACCGTCCTCCAATGTTCCCTGGTAGACCTTCCCGAAACCACCGACTCCAAGAAGCAAATTCTCGTCGAACTTGTTGGTGGAGTCGATGATCTCGGTGAAAGAAAAGACGCGTCCGAGGTTGATGGAAGGCGGCAGAGATATCAAGCTGGCCGTCCCACTCTTCTGGGATGCCATCGAAACCTTGCTGATGGTGTGCGAATTGCCTCCTCCTCCGTATATGGGTAACGGAAGCCAAGACTGGTGACTACTATGCCGACGGTCGTCTTCTCGTCCTCCGGATCGGCAAACGAAACAACAACAATAGAAGACGAAGATCAAGAGCAACATGACAGACGTAGCGACAATCAATCCGATGACAGTGGCGACCAGCTTCTTCTTCCTGTCTGACACCATAGACGATAGCGGAGGCAGAATAGTAGTGATGGAATCAAAGCCATCCAAACTATTAGCGTAATTGCTGATCTTCATGATCTCGAGGCCGTTGAGGATGGCATTGTCGAGGTTGGCGACGTTATCAGGGCCAACGCTGACATGGAGGTCACCGTCTTGGGTGGCATTGGCGACGAAGTCCTTGTAGTAGGGGACGGAGAGGGCTCCCTTGAGCGCGGAGAGGTCGAGGCTGGGGATGGCGAGGTCGGAGTTGACGTAAACGTTGAAGACGAGGGTGTTCATGGTGGGGCTGAAGACGTCGCAGAAGTGGAGGCGGAGGAGGTAGAGGAACCCCGGATCCACCTGGAACACCCATGTCATGTTGAAGTTCAGATCGGAGACGTTGGCGTCGCCCATGACGTCGGCAGTGGAGTAGACCCAGCGAGGAGCGGTATGCTCCGTGAGGCCCGGTGGGTAGGTGATGGTCTCCGGGTCAACGGAGACGTTGACGGCGGAGGAGTTGACGTGGAGGTAGTCGGGGTCGATGTCCCATGTCCGGCCGAGGGTGTCGTTGGAAGGGGAGAGGAAGGGGCCTCCGACGTTGAGGCGACGGACGGTTTGGAGAGCGAGATCGGAGAGGCCGGAGAAGGGGGCGTTGGCGGGGACTGCGAGGGCCTGGTCGGGGATGAGGTAGTCGGGGACGGAGACGACCTCTATGGCGTTGATGAAAGTGACGGTGTTGTTAGAAGGGACGAAGGTGAGGGGAAGGGAGGGAGAGGTGAGGTTGACGGAGAACTCGAATGTTGACGATGAATAGTTTCCGGTGGTGTGGTTGTTGAGGAGGACAAAGTGGGCGGCGAGGACGGTGAGTGGAACGGAGACGAGATGAGGACGGATGGGGTGGAAGTGAAGTCTGATCCAGTGGCGACCAAGTTGCCGGATCCGGAAGTGGTACGTCGACGCCCGGGAGAAGGTCCGGACGGATCTGGAGAATGGAAAAGAAGAAGAAGACGAAGAATCCTTATTATTATAATCATCACCAACACCAACACCAACTATGACCTGGGAGGATCCGGAGGGGAAGGAGTCTCGGTCGGGAATGAAAACCTGGTCCCCCACCGTCACGCTGTGGGAGGCGCCGCAGACAATGCGGTGCTCGTCCACCGGACGGAATCTTGCTGCTTCTGCATTCCTCACCGTTGTTGTTATCATCAATATGAATATGATCGTCATTGTGATGAGTTTCATCATCATCGCCACCACCTAGCTAGCTAGCTAGCTAATTGTTCAGTCGGAGTCGGTGTCGGTGTCGGAGTCGGAGTCGGAGTCGGAGTCGGAGACACTCACCTCAACTGACTCACCCGGTGCTTGACAAGCTCATTCATTAATAACAAACACCACCCCTAACAAACAATTAGGTAGGTGCATGGGTAGGTAGGTAGGTAGGTTTGCTTCTGCACTTTCCTTTCCAGGCTGGTGAATGCTGCTGATGCTGAATGCTGAATGCTGCCGCAGCCTGGCGGTGGTGGGAAAGGAGAAGGGATATATATGTATGTATGTATATATGGAGCAGCTGCACAACACTCACACCCCACTCGCTCGATTCATTCATTAATGATTATAACCAACAAACAAACATTTTTTTTATATGCTAGCGCCGAACATCAAAACCTTACCTGCTACTCTGTGTCTGTGATATTATATTACATTTATTTTCTTAATTAATTAACTGGAGAAAATGATGGAAGGAAGATGGAGATCCGAGGTTAATTTATTAACTGCCGCAACCGGTCAGAGGTTAATTAATCGGAAAATCTGCTACGTTACAGCTGTCTATATCATGTCATCCTACGGTCATCGATCACGACATCCATTCTCTTCCTCCACTTCTTTACTCACGTAATCTTTACGCTGTTCACTTTTCGGATCTTATCACACTATTTTTTCTTTCATTTTCTTCTATATTATTTTATATTTTCTCTTAACAATTAATATATAACTTTAATTAATTTACATCACTTAATATAATTAATTAATAATTACAAAAATTAATAATAACTTAATTAATTAATAATTCAGAAAATTCAAAACAAATATTATTAAATATTAATAATGTATCACAATAATTCAAGCTACAATAATCCAAACATAATTAAATAAATTATATTATCATTTATCATTTCGTCCAAAACGATCTCATATGTTCTCAACCAAGTCATTCTTCAAAGTCAAATGTTTAACTTTGTCACGAACCCAATCTTTATTATCCAAGTATGCGCTAATATCTACAATACGATCAGAGGAGTACTGGAAATGCTAATCATTGGATGTTGTTCTTCAGTGCTGATATTGTTCTTCGACAAATTCGATTGTATCCATTGGTGATAAGAGTCATGTTCATCTTCCACTATCATATTATGCATTATGATGCATGCCTTCATTATTTTGTTTAGCAAATCCGAAATTCCATGCAAAAGACGGGTTCCTAACTATTGTCAATCTTGATTGAAGCACTTAAAATGACAGTTCTACATT
Organism: Triglochin maritima; assembly: GCA_963682175.1. Lineage (NCBI taxonomy): Eukaryota > Viridiplantae > Streptophyta > Magnoliopsida > Alismatales > Juncaginaceae > Triglochin > Triglochin maritima. The sequence goes on from OY821783.1 coordinate 39,096,400, forward strand.
ATTACAGGCTGCCTCTTGATGTTGGGCAAATAATCTATCATTGTGAGTTTGCGAAAGAATAATTGACTGAATAAATATCGCCCACTGTGAATAGATATCATCAGTTAGATAGTATGTCATATAGTATTGATGATTGTTCACAACAAAATTTACTGGTGGTGCTCATCTTTTTAGGACGTCATTAAAAACAGGTGGTCGATGTAGTACATTCAGATCATTGCACGAACCTACAATACCAAAAAAAGAATGTCAAATCTAGAGATCATATGATACTACTGCTTCAAGGACAATTGTTGCTCCGTTACACCCCTGATATTGTGTTTTCCAAGTGACATGCCAATTTTTCTACTCCCAGTGCATGCAATCAATGCTCCAAATCATTCTTGGAAATCCACGTCTCTCTCCCACATGAAGAAGTCTTGATATGTTTGTTGTTGTTGCCCTTCGAAGGTATACCTCACCGAAGTTGGCAATGACACCATTTGGGAATTTCTGCAAAGTTGTTCTTGCAATTCCCTCACAAAGACACAAATATTCATCGATTGTATCCGTCGCTGTACCGTAGGCTAACATACAAATAACCATTGTGCATTTCTGTAATCCAGAGGTTCCAAGCTTACTGGTGGCGTCAGGTCGTCGTTAGATGAAGACATCAGAGGACTTGAGGGCAGTGACTATCCGAAGAAATACGAGCTTCCTCATTCTGAATCTTTTTCTGAACACTCGATCAGAATACATAGGATTTTCGACAAAGTAATCATTCAAGAGACGATTGTAACCCCAATCCTGATCTTTATCAGTTTTACGATATCTATTGGGTCGTGATCCCCACCGTCTTGAGTTGGAACCTTGAAGTGTTTGTGTTAACTCAAACCTCATGTCTGCAAGGATTTGCTCAAATTTCTTGTACTCCTTGTATCTTGCACGAAAGTTGTCATCATCAGAACCTAATGATGAAGCGTTTGGGCTTACGGAAGATGGAGACGAGTAATCAAAATCGAAAGTCATTTCGACAAAGTGGTGGAAGAGGTATTAAACGTTCATAGGTAAGGTGATTGAAGTATGTGTGGGTAAAGAGGTTGACGTGTTTGAACTTAAGGATAAAGGAGTCATTAAGACAAAAGAAAGGAATCGTCGGGATGGGAGAAAGAAGTCGTTGGGTCACGAGAAAGGCAACTTCGGGATAAGGGAAATGATTCCTCGGGCCACGACAAATGAATCTTCGTGACATGAGAAAGGAGTCATGGGGACACGAAAAAAGAGCAATTAGGTCATGAGAACGAAGTTGCTAGGATATGACAAAATGGGTCGTTGGGTCACGAGAAAGTCAACTTTGGGATAGGGGAAAGGTTCCTCGGGTCACGACAAATGAATCTTTGGGACACGAGAATGGAGTCGCCGAGACACGAGAAATGAGCAATTGGGTCACAAGAACGGAGTCGTCAGGATATGACAAAAAGGACTTCAGAATAGTCTAAAGGAATGGTTGAGTTACAAGGAGTACACTGATCATCTAAACTTCATTGTTTCGCAATGAATTCTCCTAACCATAACAACGAACCATAACCACCACCACGTAACCCACATAGTATGTTTCCCAATCCTTATCCCCAACAACAATCACTAACATTCGATTCCTCCTATGGATACCCACAATAATAAACTACGCCATCTCATGCTCCGCCAACAAAAAACTAACATGGCGGAACACGAATTCTCTTAAAGGATGTTGGAGAAGATTGGAAGCGGGAGCATCAGTCCTTAGGTGGGTCAGTTGTCATGACGAAGCACTACAACGAAAAAGGAGCGGAATGAATGATGATGTAATTAGAGAAACTCATGTCATTTATGGGCAAACTCATAACGGTAAGTTTCAATTCTTTCATGTTTGACTCCTTCTGAACAAGTATCCAAAATGGGATTCCGTCCTTCGAACATCTATCCTAAACAATCCACACGGTTAGAAAATCTTCTCATCATGGAGAAGGAAAAGCTGGAACATTAGAAATTAAAACTTCAACAAAAAAAATAAAGACACACTAGTGCAGAATAGTCTTTACTCGTCGTTTAATAGACGTCGGTCATCCTAACGGTCGACATCTATTAGGTCGAAGAGAGAATAGACGTCGGCCAAAGACATAACCGACGTCTACAGGGTAATATAGACGTCGGTTGTGGGAATACCCATTGAAACCGACGTTGAGAATGGCATAATGAGAGAAACTCTATGCAAACAACAATATAAGTAGAATTTATTTATTAAATCAACTTTATGTATTATTGTTTAAATGTAATTTTAAGTTTCTCTTAAAATTATTATGAATTTTAGTTACTTCTTTTGTTCATTTATTTTATTATTTAATTTTAGAAAAAAAGTTGAATTTACTTAGAATTTCTAAATGTTTTAATTTTTTTAATAAACAAAAATAATTAGATTATCAAAATAAATTAATCATAATAAGTAATAACAAGTACTTAACAAACACATTAACAAAAAACAAAAAAAAAACAAAAAACCAAAAAGAAAACCAAATAAATCAAACAACAATTCATATGGATCACCAAACCCACTGTTGTGTGTTTACCGCGCAACAACAGTACTCGTGCGTCCCATTCCAAGGGCGCACGGGTCAGGGATCCCCATCTAAGGGAACATGCACCCATGCATGAGTGGAGTTTACCCCCATTGAGGTTGCCTTTAGTATGGGTGTGGAGTGTGTACGGTAAACATGTAATAAACACACACACAAACAAATCAGACGAAAGACAAGGTAGTAAGACATTTTCACAAAGAGTAGTTATATACGGACGCGAGCGTCCGTGACGCGTCCTACGTGGAATAACACGTCAGCTGCCAGGTGTGCGTCCAGTCAACCAAAACCTCTGCGCGGGGAAATGTATACGAATTGTTGGGTGCGACGGTTCATTTCCCTAAATCACGATTTGTTGGGTGCGACGGTTCATTTCCGTGCGACGGTTCATTTCCCTAAATCACGATTAGACGGTTCGACTTCACGTACATCAGTAGCGGCGGTACAGCATTCGAGTAACTTTCCCCATTTCACCCGGAGTTCCTTTCCATACGCTCATCCAAAACCTTCATTGCTCCAAAACCTTTCCATTCCAGTAACGAAAACCAAGACAAGGCGAAAATGGATCCTTCTCTACCTGAAACCTCCATTGCTCCTGAAATTGTAGCCGCGCAGGTGTTTTGTCAACCATGTTCTTTCTGGTTCATTTTAAGGTTCATTATTGGCCTCTAACAATTTTTTTGTGTGGTTTAAGGGAAGCACGTACTACTTCCGCGAAACCAAGTGCGGTTTCGCGGCCCTTCACAAGCAGTTCGACCGGATGAAGGAGGAGGAGAAAAATGTCTTCCAACGGACGCCTTTCGGTCACTTCCTCAGCTTTCCTCACGTCACAACTGACAACGAGATACTGGGTTGGTTCGTCGAACACTTCGACGCCAATGAAGTCGGTCTGAGAATAGCCACTGGGGTGGTCCCATTTACGGTAGAAGACGTCGCCCTTCTACTTGGACTAAGAGTACATGGGCAGAGAGTGGATATGGATGCCATGTACGTAGCGAAACGTGACGGGGTTAACCTCGACAACACCCAGCTACTGGGTCATCTTACCGCCACGAGCAAGATGGGCGAGGAGGAGGAGCACGTCCGACTCCTTATTTCTATGATTTTCAATCATTTTTTGTTCTTCGATGGATCACTGCGAACTAAAGCGTGGTACACGAAACACCTTAAGAACCTCAAGCGCCTCAAGAGATATGCGTGGGCAAATGCGGTTCACACTTTCTTGGTTGAAGGCCTGGAGGAAGCCCAACGGGACCTCTCGAGGAGGAGATCGTCAGCGAACTTCTCTATGAAGCAGGGCTACGTGTCTGGTTGCGTTGCCGTATTACAAGTAAGCATCTTGGTCCGGAATGAGTGTTGTGTCAGTCCGGAATAGTGTCGGTTTATGTCCGGAATAAGTGTGTTGCCTGTCCGGAATAGTCCTGTATGTGTCCGAAATGACTGTCTTGCTTGTCCGGAATACGTCTTGTGTCTGTCCGGAATACGTCTTCTGTCTGTCCTGAATAGTGTTGTCTCTGTCCGGAAAAAGTGTCTTGAGGTTTTCCGGAATAAGTGTCTTGTGGTTGTCCGGAATGAGTGTTGTGTCAGTCCGGAGTAGTGTTGGTTTATGTCCGGAATAAGTGTGTTGCCTGTCCGGAATAGTCCTGTATGTGTCTGGAATGATTGTCTTGTCTGTCCGGAATACGTCTTGTGTCTGTCCGGGATAAGTCTTGTGTCTGTCCTGAATAGTGTTGTCTCTGTCCGGAATAAGTCTTGTGTCTGTCCGGGATAAGTTTTGTGTCTGTCCTCAATAGTGTTGTCTCTGTCCGGAATAAGTGTGTTGCCTGTCCGGAATAAGTGTGTTGCCAGTCCGGAATAGTCCTGTATGTGTCCGGAATACGTCTTGTGTCTGTCCGGAATAAGTAATTTGTATGTCCGGAATACGTCTTTGTCTGTCCGGAATAAGAGTTGTGTCTGTCCGGAATAAGAGTTGTGTCTGTCCGGAATAAGAGTTGTGTCTGTCCGGAATTAGTGATTAACGTTATGAGACTGTCCTGGGGATGTTATGTTTCTGTTTTTTAACTTATTCCTGTTTTCAGGTGTGGCTTTGCGAGAAGTTCAAATTGGGGGATCCCCGGTCAGCATTTCCACGGTTCAAGTGTTGGACCGAAATGTTTAGCAGACGCCAAATCCTTAGAAAATGGGAAGATCGAGGCATCAACTTGTCCCGGATATACTCGGGCCAATTTGAGTTGAAGGGCACCCCAAAACTCAGTGCACGGGAGCATTCACTGTTGTCAGAGGATCAATTTCCTCCTGCAGCAGCAACTCCCGCAGCGAAGGAAACACCTTCAACTCCTGCAGAAGCAACGGTCGCCTCGAAGGAAACACCTTCAACATCCACTCTACCAAGGATACAACTCAGTGAATGCAGCATTCCATGTGACCCACTGCTACAAGAGTTGGAACTTAGTGAGGTGAAGACGAAATGGCTGCGAGCCGAAGCAGCACTTAGGGAGGCGACCGTTAAAATTAACAACCTGGAGGAAGAACTGCGGATCTCTCAAGAAGAGTGTCGTGAGCTGAGAGTCCGTGGGGAGGAGGAAGAGAGGGAAAAGAGGGAGGAGGAAGAGAGAAATAAGAGGGAGGCGGAGGAGAGGGAAGAGAGGGAAGAGAGGGAGGAGGAAGAGAGAAATAAGAGGGAGGCGGAGGAGGAAGAGAGAAATAAGAGGGAGGCGGAGGAGAGGGAAGAGAGGGAAAAGAGGGAGGAGGAAGAGAGAAATAAGAGGGAGGCGGTGGAGAGGGAAGAGAGGGAAAAGAGGGAGGAGGAAGAGAGAAATAAGAGGGAGGAGGAGGAGAGGGAAGAGAGGGAAAAGAGGGAGGAGGAAGAGAGAAATAAGAGGGAGGAGGAGGAAGAAAAGGAGGAAGTTATGAGGAGACAGGAGGAAAGAAAGAGGAAGGCTGGGGTTGCGCTTCCGCTTTTGCACCCCAAAAAAATGCGGACCTTTAAACCACGCTTGCGCACAGAACACATACACGAAGCGCAAAGCAAATCTGGCCAAGATGAGGCACAGAAGATTGCCGCAGAAAAACAAGAACAAATAAAGGAGGCCGAAGAAGCCACCACAAAAACAAAAGGGCCCGAAGAAGCCAGTGAAGAAAAAGCGAAAGATGAACTGGCCGCCCTTGTTTCGTCCACGAGGCCAGATGTGGATGATACCGCCTTGAGAACGCTGACCAATGATGAGGTACATCGTTTATTGAATGCAACGGCCCCCGAGCGAGAAGCAAAAGATATTATCTGGAGGGGGGTGTAGGTAGGATCGTGTGGGTTATGGGTCCACTAATCACTATTAAGCCCTAATTAACTACTTGGTTGATCGATCAAAGAAATGCAGCGGAAATTAAAAACAAATCAAACACAAGTAGAAAGTAATGCAAACCACAAAGAGAAGACGCGTCGGTTTTACAGAGGTTCGGCCGCGCCTACGTCCTCTCTTGCAAGCCCCTCTCGAATCTCCGTTCGAGCCCCTCTTGCGTCTTCACTATGCCTCCCCGTTCCGGGCCGGGAGCAATGCCTTTTACAAGTCTTCAAGCTCGCGAACAACCCTCGCCGAGCTTGGCACCACCTCTCACAACCCGAGAGGATCACTTCGGGCTTTCACCGAAATCTCTACTTCTTTGTCTTGGGCTTTCACCAAGACCCTTGCTCACTTTGTCTTGGGCTTTCACCAAGACCCTTGCTCTCTTGACAACAATTGGAGTGGAACTCACTCTTCTAGTATTGAGCACAACAGATGCTAATATGAATGTATGATGAAGGATGTGGAAATTAGGCTTTGGAATCACTAATTGGGAGCTTTGAGGTTGTGGAAAATCTCACTATAAGTTTGACACTTTGGAGTTGTGAAATCTTGTGGAAAACTAAGTGTGAACCTCTATTTATAAGCTCCTAAAGATTTCTAGCCGTTTGGACAAGATTTGATTGGGTTTTGTGCAAGATACACAAAACAGAAAATCGGGTTCAGAAATCTGTCCAGAAACGGTCGACCGAAAGGTGTATCGGTCGACCGAACCCTTGAGTCTGTTGATGGATCGGTTGACCGAACATAGGTACTGGTCGACCGAATCACTTAAGTTCTATAGGTCAACGGTCGACCGCGCAGGTACCGGTCGACCGAACTACTGGGTTCGGTAGAGAGAAATCTTGATCGGTTGGACAAACTTGTGTCGACCGATAGCAGGGGGTTTTTCACGAATTGAACGGTCGACCGAAAATGGTATTTTGTTCGACCGGTGCAAAAGTATTTGGGGGTGTATATAGGAAAAATGTGTATACGACCGTTGTATAATACGACAAATAAAACGGTAATATTTTTACCAGAAATGGCAAACTAAACGGTCGACCGAAGGTCTACCGGTCGACCGAACAGGTCTGGGTAATCGGTTGAATAGATGTGTGATCGGTTGAACGGATTGGTCTGGTATAACATAAATAGTGTATAACCGGTCGACCGAAAGGTGAACGGTCGACCGAACTCAGGTAGACTGGCGACCAATGTTTTAGGTGTTTAGGTGATCTAATGGAGTCCAAATTATATGATATTTTGTGTGTGACTCCTACAAGGAACCTAGTGTGTGAATGCATGCATATTAGCTTATGTTATGCTCAATTCACATAAGTTCCTAATACTCAAAGAAAGGTAAAATTACATGTCTTCAATCCTAGCTTGATTACATGTCTTGACTTGATTTTTCTTCTTTCTTGAGTCTTGATCACCTGTAGATGTTAGCACAATACAACATGTATACTTTTATACTACATGTGCTAATCTACATGTCCTAATTAAGATTAGGTTTAATTACATCATCAAAATACGGATTAAGGCCAAAAAGCCAACAATCTCCCCCTTTTTGATGATGGCAACCTATATCTTAAATCAACCTAATACTTGAAATTTGTATATGTTAACTATGCATATAAATGCTCCCCCTATGGATGTGCATAGTTTTTCTTGACAATTTTCATGTATATTTCAAGTATCCCTAATCTATTACTTCTCCCCCTTTGACATCCATCAAAAACAACAATTAATTATGACTTTAAGCATAGAGTTTGGATGTCTTGTAATGAAGTAGCTCCCCCTAAATTTAGCACTTCATTACTCTAATAAAAGATATAACAATTAAGCTCCCCCTATCAATAAGGCTAGATGAAAACTATGAATATTGATTCAAGTTAAGTTCATTTAAGTTTCAACTTAAGCCTTATTATAACATCCATTTAAGATTTGACATTTAGAATCAATGGATGTGATAAATGATTTGCAATGAATAGGGTAAATGATTTTCAATGAATTGAACTCTAAATGTATGACATTTAAGCACGTGAAGCTAGATTAGAGCTAATTTAACATGAATTGTATAGATAGGAATTTATACCAATGTTGAATTCGAATTTAGCTCCAATCTCATTTGGTGATGCAACCGGATTTGAATTTGACTCTTGAGCTCACCCGGTCACCACCAATCTCTTCCTCAAGCTCCTACAAGTGTAGATTTTGGTACCCATTTTTGCTTGGGTCCATTAAGTTTAGTTTTTGGTACCCAAATCCAAGTTGATTTTGGTACCTCTACACTTACTTTCTTTTTCATGGCAAAATTATGTTTAACATTAATTTGAATAGGAAAGTTTTTAACATAAAAATTGTTTTTATTGCCATGTGTGAACTTATGCAATTTATTTGACAAATTTTCATTTAAGACATTAAGTTCACTGTTTTTAGTTGCTAGAGATTCATTTAAGCAATTTAGATTTTTAATCATAGAATTATGCTTTTCATTCATGTTAAGCATATGAATCTCTAAATTTGCAACTTTTTCATTCATGCAATTTAAGTCATTTAAAGTTTGCTTGCTTTCAAGATATGATTTATCTAGTTTCTTTAGCAAGTCAATTTTGTCATTTTCAAGCATATGACTTTCAATTGCATTAGATGAGGTAGATTTATCATTTAAGCACTCATTCTTCAAGCATGCATTTTCTAAAGTAAGAGCATCAATTTTAGCAAGCAAATCAACTTTATCATCTAACATAGATGCATTTTGACATTTAAGCTCATCTATTTGCTTGTTTGCTAATTTATTTGATTCATGAAGCTCTTTACATTTTTCTACCATTTTCAGAAATGCATTTTGTAGTTTATGTGAATGCGATGATTTTCCACTTGAACTACAACTTGAAGAGTGACTAGAAGATACCTCATCTTCACTTTCTCCATCGGATGAGCTTGATGTTGAACAAGATGTTGAATTGATTTCTTCACATCTAACTTGAGCTACATCCATTGGAGTGGCTTCTCCCTTCTTCCCGGTTGGTGAATCTCCTTCACCAAAATTCTTTTCTAATGTTTGCCATATATGATGAGCACTATCACATGAGCAAACAAGATTAAAATGTTCATCTCCTAATGCACAAAATAAGACATTCATAGCTTTTGCATTTAGGGATGCATTTTTCTCATCTTCTAAACTCCATTTACTAATATGATATCTAGGTGATTCATATGGAGTTTGAATCATAAACCACAAGTTAGCATTCATGGATTTAATAAATGAAGACATTTTAAATTTCCATGAGCTAAAGTTATTTCCATCAAAATATGGTGGTTTAAATGATTCATTTGGTGTGGATGCATTAAGAGCCATGTTAATTTATCGATTAAGAACAAAATTAACGAACGAGGCTCTGATACCAAATGTAGGTAGGATCGTGTGGGTTATGGGTCCACTAATCACTATTAAGCCCTAATTAACTACTTGGTTGATCGATCAAAGAAATGCAGCGGAAATTAAAAACAAATCAAACACAAGTAGAAAGTAATGCAAACCACAAAGAGAAGACGCGTCGGTTTTACAGAGGTTCGGCCGCGCCTACGTCCTCTCTTGCAAGCCCCTCTCGAATCTCCGTTCGAGCCCCTCTTGCGTCTTCACTATGCCTCCCCGTTCCGGGCCGGGAGCAACGCCTTTTACAAGTCTTCAAGCTCGCGAACAACCCTCGCCGAGCTTGGCACCACCTCTCACAACCCGAGAGGATCACTTCGGGCTTTCACCGAAATCTCTACTTCTTTGTCTTGGGCTTTCACCAAGACCCTTGCTCACTTTGTCTTGGGCTTTCACCAAGACCCTTGCTCTCTTGACAACAATTGGAGTGGAACTCACTCTTCTAGTATTGAGCACAACAGATGCTAATATGAATGTATGATGAAGGATGTGGAAATTAGGCTTTGGAATCACTAATTGGGAGCTTTGAGGTTGTGGAAAATCTCACTATAAGTTTGACACTTTGGAGTTGTGAAATCTTGTGGAAAACTAAGTGTGAACCTCTATTTATAAGCTCCTAAAGATTTCTAGCCGTTTGGACAAGATTTGATTGGGTTTTGTGCAAGATACACAAAACAGAAAATCGGGTTCAGAAATCTGTCCAGAAACGGTCGACCGAAAGGTGTATCGGTCGACCGAACCCTTGAGTCTGTTGATGGATCGGTTGACCGAACATAGGTACTGGTCGACCGAATCACTTAAGTTCTATAGGTCAACGGTCGACCGCGCAGGTACCGGTCGACCGAACTACTGGGTTCGGTAGAGAGAAATCTTGATCGGTTGGACAAACTTGTGTCGACCGATAGCAGGGGGTTTTTCACGAATTGAACGGTCGACCGAAAATGGTATTTTGTTCGACCGGTGCAAAAGTATTTGGGGGTGTATATAGGAAAAATGTGTATACGACCGTTGTATAATACGACAAATAAAACGGTAATATTTTTACCAGAAATGGCAAACTAAACGGTCGACCGAAGGTCTACCGGTCGACCGAACAGGTCTGGGTAATCGGTTGAATAGATGTGTGATCGGTTGAACGGATTGGTCTGGTATAACATAAATAGTGTATAACCGGTCGACCGAAAGGTGAACGGTCGACCGAACTCAGGTAGACTGGCGACCAATGTTTTAGGTGTTTAGGTGATCTAATGGAGTCCAAATTATATGATATTTTGTGTGTGACTCCTACAAGGAACCTAGTGTGTGAATGCATGCATATTAGCTTATGTTATGCTCAATTCACATAAGTTCCTAATACTCAAAGAAAGGTAAAATTACATGTCTTCAATCCTAGCTTGATTACATGTCTTGACTTGATTTTTCTTCTTTCTTGAGTCTTGATCACCTGTAGATGTTAGCACAATACAACATGTATACTTTTATACTACATGTGCTAATCTACATGTCCTAATTAAGATTAGGTTTAATTACATCATCAAAATACGGATTAAGGCCAAAAAGCCAACAGGGGGTTCTCAGCATTATCAGCAGGGGTGATCTCAAGGAAATAATTTCGCGAGGCACAGAAATCACCAACGAAACGCTTGACGGCCTAATTGAGGTACTCGTCAGAAGAGGAGGGCAACAAAAGGTGGTCTGCTTATCATCCTTCGAATCGGAAATGATTGTGGAGGGACAGGGAGAAGATATAAAGAGAGATTATTTACTCCCAAAAATGGAAGGACTTAATGTGGAGGAAGTCGTCATCGCACAGCCATGCTGTTTGTCCGGCCACTGGACTCTGTTCGTTGCCCACGGACCTCGATCGGAGTTCATTCAGTACAACAGCATCTCCCGCACGCTTAAAAGAGGTGAAAATCCTAACCTTTTAGTCGGAACTCATGAATGCACCGCGTCTAAGATAGCGGGATTCTGGCGAGGGTTTTTGGCGGTCGAATGGCCACTGAGAGTTGACAGGAAGGGTAGCCAACGACAGCTAGCGGGGAGTAACGACTGCGGGCCATACGTTTTGTACTGGATCAAGCGTTTGATGGAGAATGCTGATCCGACTCAGCCGAAGCAGAGCAAGGTTATTCACCGTTTTAGAGGCGATTTGGCCAATTTCTTACTCGAAGACTCTGGGATGTGCGATCAACAATAAACGACTCTGGATGTTTTAATTTTTTTTACAAAGTTATACATGTATACATGTTAAAATTACATAGACTATTTGAATGATTTATCAATACAATGACATTTGGTGTTGGGTTAAATTATCAATACAAGGACATGTATAAATAATCAATACTCTTAAACCGGACAACAAATACACCTATTCCGGACAGCAAATACACTAATTCCGGACAACAAATACACTTATTCCGGACAGCAAATACACTTATTCCGGAAAAACTTAATGTTCCGTTTCTGGACAAAATTTATTCTTAAACCGGACAACAAATACACTTACTCCGAAAAACAAATACACTTATTCCGGACAGCAAATACACTTATTCCGAACAACAAATACACATATTCCGGACAACAAATACACATATTCCGGACAACAAATACACTTATTCCGGACAGCAAATACACTTATTCCGGACAAAAAATACACTTATTCTGGGCAGCAAATACACTTATTCCGGACAAACTTTTTGTTCCGTTTCGGGACACACTTTATTCTTATTCCGGACAGCAAATACACTTATTCGGGACAGCAAGTACACTTATTCCGGACAGCAAATACACTTATTCCGGACACACTTTATTCTTAAACCGGACAACAAATACATTTATTCCGGACAACAAATACGCTTCTTCCGGACAACAAATACACTTATTCCGGACAGCAAATACACTTATTCCGGACAAACTTTTTGTTCCGTTTCGGGACACACTTTATTCTTATTCCGGACAGCAAATACACTTATTCCGGACAGCAAGTACACTTATTCCGGACAGCAAATACACTTATTCCGGACACACTTTATTCTTAAACCGGACAACAAATACATTTATTCCGGACAACAAATACGCTTATTCCGGACAACAAATACACTTATTCCGGACAGCAAATACACTTATTCCGGACAAACTTTTTGTTCCGTTTCGGGACATACTTTATTCTTATTCCGGACAGCAAATACACTTATTCCGGACAGCAAAAACACTTATTCCAGACACACTTTATTCTTAAACCGGACAACAAATACATTTATTCCCGACAACAAATACGCTTATTCCGGACAACAAATACACTTATTCCGGACAGCAAATACACTTATTCCGGACAAACTTTTTGTTCCGTTTCGGGACATTGATGTAACGTAATCCGGACATACTGGTAACGTAATCCGGACATACTGGTAACTTATTCCGGACAGAAATTAACGTAATCCGGACAGACAAACAATGTAATCCGGACTGCCTAATTACGTATTCCGGACATACTGGTCACTTAATCCGGACTTTGATGTTACGTAATCCGGACATACTGTTAACTTAATCCGGACATACTGTTAACTTAATCCGGACAGACATACAACGGTACAAAATTACTTAATATATTTGTCGCCATGAGAAATTAATTCACAAACGATCAAGCAAAGAAAGGGTTGAATCTTATGCAATAATACAATGACTTTCAACAAAATTACATACAATGACTTTCAACAAAATTACATACAATGACTTTCAACAAAATTACATACAATGACTTTCAACAAAATTACAATGACTTTCAACAAAATTACATAGGAATAATTCCAACCAAGGACAAATACAATAATCAAGGAGGAACTCCCTCGTAATGCAAATTCATGTCCCAGTCATCGAAATCGTGATCCCCCGGTTTGGGTGCTGCAGGGTGTAACGGGGGTAGAGCCTTCTTCCTGTTGATTTTCTTAACGTTACTTTTAATTATTTTCTCAGACAAAGAAATCCGTCGTTTGCTCGGCGGTCTGCCTTTCCGTATTGTCTTATCCGGATTGAGAACGGATGTACCAGCGAACACAGGATCAGGTCGTTGCATACGTTCCTTAAGCAACTCAAGTGCCTCTACCGCCTGAAGATATCTGTCGTTTGAGTCGAAAGCGGCCTCGGCGATCCAAAGCGCACGACCCATTATGTCGTCGTGGCGACGAAGCGCATCGTTCCCCGTTATGCCGCTTTGAAGAGGAAACTTGACTCCATAGCTCCTTCGGATATCCTTCCTCCATCGGTGGACGATGTAAAACTCGGGGAGCAACGCGTTTGGACGTATTCGGGCAATAACAACATAAACGTGACAACATAGGATACCGACGTGATCAAACATTCTGCAATCGCATACCCACTTCTCATCTCTAATTTGCACTGTGAACCGTTTCGACAATGGGAGGATATGTGTCAATACATGTTCGGTCACGTTGAAGTGCAATGTGTCGTCCTCGTTGAACTCATCCTTGATGTCGCAGTACATCATCTTCCCAATTTCTAACTGCACCTTCTTGAAGACACCCACCGTATACAACTCGCTCAATTGCCTCTCGAATGGATATTTCGAAATCAATTGCGGAGCCTTATGCTGACAATCGAAATCAGACTGAGCTTCCTTCTCATACTTGTGGCGTAGTGCGAGTTCGTATTGTTGAACGAACTGCTTAAGTGTCGTCCTTGATGTGAGGTACTTATCGAAGAAGGCGTTCATACCCTCACTTCTCTGGGTTGATGCCATTCCGGCGGAAAAACAATCCCGCGAAAATGCAGGTACCCAGTGCTCTCGAATTGCATAAATGGATCGGAGCCAATTATTGTCGTGCAACTCGAAATCATCTAGAAATCCCTGCCAATTCCGCTCGAATTCTGCCGGAGTCTTGGAATCGAATACACAGTTGTTGAGGTCAAACAACGTATGCTCCCGGTACTTCTTGGGCAGCTTCACAGGGGCCTTATTCATTATGTGCCATATACAAAATCTGTGCCGCGCTTCAGGGAACACAGTCCTCACAGCCGAAGCTATGGCGCCACATTGGTCTGTTATGATCGCCGGGGGGCTTGTATCTGCACACAAAGCGATCAAGATAAAAACATATGTTAATCCGGACAGAAATAACGTAAACCGGACAGACGTCAAGGGTAAACCGGACGAGCAAAAGACGTAAACCGGACAGACGTAAGGGATAAACCGGACGAGCAAAAGACGTAAACCGGACAGGCGTCAAGGGTAAACCGGACAGACGTAAGGGATAAACCGGACGCGCAAAAAACGTAAACCGGACTTACGTAAGGGATAAACCGGACGAGCAAAATACGTAAACCGGACAGACGTAAGGGATAAAACGGACGAGCAAAATACGTAAACCGGACAGACGTAAGGGGTAAACAGGACGAGCAAAAGACGTAAACAGGACAGACGTAAGGGATAAACCGGACGAGCAAAATACGTAAAACGGACAGACGTAAGGGAGTAACCGGACAGGCACACAACGTAAAATGGACAAAGCCGGACAAAATAAAACACGTACCGTTCATGCACGTCAACCATGTTTGGAACAACCAAATGTAATTTTGTGTCGTCTCGGAAGAGAGGAGTGCGCAACCGAGTAGGACGGACTGGTAGTGGTGATTTACCCCCACAAATGGGGCAAAAGGCATGTCATACTTGTTTGTTATGTATGTTGTGTCGAAACATATTGCATCTCCAAAGTAAGAGTAAGCAGCTCGAGACCGACTGTCGGCCCAGAACACATTTCGTAGTCTGCCTTCGTCGTCCATATCCATTACGTAAAAGAAGCGGGAATCATTCTTCTGCATCCTGATGAAATAATCTTGGATAGCTTGCGCATCTCCTGGTCCCATTTTGAGGTTTCTAACCTCGTTCACAACATTCCTGCGAAACATAATTTTTATGACAAAGCTAAATGCGTAACTTCAACCAGGTTAAGTGGAGAATAAATAACCTTAGGTCCCGCTCGTTGAAAGACAATTTATCGTGACCTCCAGCTTCGACCACAAAAGATTGCATGGTCTTGGCGGCAGATATACCGGCAGCATCATTGCACGAAATGCGTGCTCTGGCGGACTCCGGGACGGATCGTTTCTGTCGGAGGAAGCGCATCTGGTCTTCCGACAGCATGGCGTGATTATGTTCGAGATCTACGTAATTAATTACGTAGCCTCTGGATGGATTACCGGAGACCCTAATCCGCGCAGTGCATTCGACCCTACCGGATAACCTATGTTTCGGTCTACCTTCACCTTGGTTTCCGGGAGCATTACCTTCCTTTGAGCAAGTAAGAGTGGCCCGTATTACAACACCATGACCGTAATGAGATTGCCTTATCTTCACACCAAAACCACAGGAATCGGCGTATGAAACGTAAAATGCTTTGGCTTCTTCGAAGGAAGGAAAATTCATCATCACTTGAGGGACGTTGGAGGCATGAGCCGGCTGTGAGGACACATTTACGAGTGCCATTACAGTACAACAAAAATGGAGGAAGGAGAGAAGAAGGAATGGTTCGTAGGATCGGAATAACCTAGACACTCATATTTGTATCTCCGTGACGCGCCAAACAATAAGAAAGAAGACGGAGGACGTGCTGATTTGAAAAGCATTAAATGCGATGGTGGACGCATCGGGAAAATAAAACAACAGCAACAAAAAATCAGGAGTAAGTAGTTCGTTTGTCCGGAATAAGTGTTCCGTCTGTCCGGAATAAGTATTCCAACTGTCCGGAATAAATAGTAACTGTGTCCGGAATAAGTTACGTGCTTGTCCAGAAACTAAAGAAAATGAATGACGTGTGTGTCCGGAAAAAAATGAATTTAATAAAGAGAAGGGAAGAAATAGGAGGACGAATGTTGAGTGTAGGAGCGCCAACATGATGAAAGAATGGAGTGATTTGAGACGCATTAATGAGGGATGGCGAGGGATGGCGAAATTTGTACGAAACGAGGAATAAACTAAACAAAGAAATTGTTTCTGGGGAGAGAGCGAACTCAGCCGCGTCTGCTGACTGGGTTGCCCACATCAGCCATTCTGCTGACTGGGTTTGCAGCGTCCGTGACGCGAAGCGTTCAACAAACATTTCCCTTTCACAAATTCTTCAATAGTCGTCGTACTTTCAAAGTGCATATCATTGCATTAAAACTATGGACAGAAAAATTGAGCAGCCACAATAGCACATTTCTCAGAGATCTCGAGATAAAAAAGACGTTTTTGGGCTAGCACCTCGAAAATTTCCGAATCCAAATGGATTTAATCTAGGATTTATACAATAATTTTGGCCGAAATTAAAAGAACAAATCACTCACCTTTTCAAAAGTTTTTGTAATCGCCAAGTATCCAATAGATGATTCAAGAGCTTAAACTAGTGCTTCATCGCGCTAATTCCAAAAAAAAACACGATTGAGAACGTCAAGGATCTGTGACCAATATCCTTACTAACAAGTACCTACAAGATCTAGCAAGTGTCTCGAAAGTCATCCTTCCAACTTAGTCAACCTTTGTGCAAGGAAGGCAAATTATGGATACCATCGTAACGAAACAAAACCAAGAATCATACTGAAATTAGACTTTGAGAAGGCCTGAGATTTTCTCTTGTCTAACTGATTAATAGCGTATCATACAGTGCATTCATGTCATATTTGTGTTACCCAGGTTGGTGTTGCATGTGTTTTAGGTTTTAGGTAATAAAATAGAGAAATGAAACAAAAAAGACTGAAATGCAAGAAAAAAAAGACTGATTTGGAAACTTTCTGGACTTATTTGTAATGTTCAATGACCTGATTGCAAGCCGGGAATGACCTAATTGAAAACTCAGAGGACCTAATCGCAAAGAAAATATTTTGGTTGCAAAAATCCATAATCTCAAGAACCTGAGAAGTAATTTTACAATTAAGACCAAATCGAGTTGGGACATGGTCGAGGGCTTCACCCCACGTACTTCAAAGTTAACTTAATCATTTGGGCAAATTTAAGGCGGATCGAGCTAACTGGATCCTCCAACAGTGGATTTTTATCCGCCAGTGGTAAATGGCCTGGATCTATTAAACCTGAAAATTTTCCAACGGATCAGGTATTCGGTTAGGAGCACTCCGGAGTTTCCAGATCTGATTTTTAGCAGTTTGATTTCGTCTAGACCTTCTAATCTTCTATAAATATTCTTATATTACTACCATTTTCTATCGTCATTCCCTGCAGTGGGTTTGCTACCAACCCGAGTTACTGTCGGCAATACAGGCAATCAGTCGCTTGGAGGCCCTTCGGCCAGTGAGCTATTATAAAATTCATCATCTGACACGTATCGAGGAATAGGCTCGCGAGTTCGAAGCAAGAGAGGAGGCTTGACACGTAGAGGTGGATCAGAGGATCCGATACTTTGAGATGTATGGAACCCTCCGCCCTGGACACGTTGGTTGACCCCTCTTCCTAGGGGTGCACATGGGTTGGGTCGGGTTGGGTCGGGTTTGGGCCTCAACCTGACCCAACCCGAAATTTTCGGGTTGGGAAAAAACCCAACCCAGCCCGAACCCGAACCGGTTTGGGTTCAACCCAACCCGACTCGAAATTTTCGGGTTGGGTCGGGTTGGATCGGGTTGAACCCGAATTCGGAAATTTTCTCCCAAACTTGGTCGGGTTCGGTCGACCGGTGCTTAAACGGTCGACCGGTGGCTTGAAAACCCGAAATTTTCGGGTTGGAAAAGGTCGACCGAGTGATGTTCGGTCGACCGGTTTATTTGGGAAAAAAATAAAAAAAAATAAAAAAAAATAAAAAATCGGGTTCGGGTTGGGTTGGGTCAACCCGACCCCCTCAACCCGAACCCGACCCGAAAATTCGGGTTTTTGATTTTCCCAACCCGACCCGACCCCCTCCCCAACCCGACCCAACCCGACCCGACCAGTCGGGTTCGGGTTGGGTTTCGGGTTGAACCCAACCCATGTGCACCCCTACCTCTTCCTACTACCACCTTTATTTTATATGTTGCTTTATGCCTTGTTAAAGGCTAAGGTTCCCATAAAGGGAATAATTTTGTATTAGGCACCCTTCGTTTATTTATCTAATGCAATCACTAATTACTAAATAAAAAATTAAAAAAATCACGCGAGGACTTTCCTTTCTTTGGATGCTTTTTGGTTGCCTGTTGCATTGCATACATTGCATCATATGTCTTTTATTTAGATTAATTTTATATCAATAAATGCTACTAAGGTATGTGTCCAGTCTTATTTACAGAATACAGGGACCTGAATGCAAATTACCCATATCCCGAGCATAAATGCGTGCAAGAGACTCATTCCTGTCATAAAGACCAAGTTCAAGATTATCGGGTTTCAAATGGAAATGCATCCAAGCATAAAAGCATTCAAGACCTAATTACAAAAAGGACAATGACTTAAGCACAAAAGTAGACAATAACTTAATTGCAAAAAGCCAAGGACCTAATTGCAAATTACGAGTAGCTTTTATTATTATGGAGAAAATCTAAAGAAAAATCAATGTGGATCTCCAAATATATAAAGAAATAAAGTCGAAGCTCAAAAGAAAGGAAAGAATCAATCCAGACGCGCAAAGGATATTGAAATCATACCATAAACACACAGGAAAAATCCGGATTAAATCGGAGCTGAAAAGGTGGCGAATCCGCCGTAGAAAATTAGATCTATGCTCTAAAATTTTTACCGGTTGCGTGTTGACGCGTGTACTTTTCTATTTTATACCTAAGTCCCTTGTATCGGCTATAAATAACCCCGAAACGTTGTGTAGAGGATGTTCTTAGTTTTATGTTCTTAATTTTAGTCTTAGTTTTTGTTCTTCTCTTTAGCAATAAAATTCTGTTATTTTATTTCTTGTTTTTAGTTTTCTTTTGTAATTCCTCTAGGACCCTTCTCATTCCTTCCATGTATGAGTTTCTAACTCTTTCCAAAGGGTGGAGGTGACGGATTTAGGGTGATGAGAAGAGAATAAAGTTATTATTTTAATTTCGTGATTAGTATATTTTAATTACTTGAGTTTGTGTTAAATCATTTATCATGTAATGCTTTATAACTAATATGATTTATTATAAGTTTCTGAATTCTCTAATCTAAACCCGATATCTAAACCTCCACCCAACGGAATTCACCATCTTTGTTCTTATTTTAGTTTTATTTGTTCATGTTTCATGCTTTAGAAAATTAAAAACCAAAAATCTCAAAACCAAACTTATTCTTCTCTCCTTCTTTCCCCTACTCGAAAATCACACAAATAACAAATCTCTCCCAACTTGTGTTCGACCCGTACTTACCACGTCTTCATTGACGCCGTGCACTTGCGGTATAAATTTAATTCTCATCACTACCTCATCTCATCTGTCTTGTATCTGTCCTGTGCTTGAGTTTGTGGGGACCATTCTATTCTGGAGAGAGGGAGGGAGTGGGTCCTCATCATACCCTATTATGATTATGATTATGATTATGGGACGCGGTTTCGTCACATGATTATGGGAGGGATTGTAATTTAAGACCAACCAACTCACATCTGATGTAATGTAAATATGTAATCCTGTCTACAACAAACACATGTATGTAAGTACTAGTCCTTATTCTTATTTTTTTCTTGTAATTTAAGACAACAAACATTTCAACACGTCCATAATTTGAAGTTTGTTTATCATCTAATCGAAGGACAAATAAAGAGATTGTACAGTTGTTAGGGTGAGGAGAACAGCTGTTCCTTATCCAACAAAGATCAGATAATTGGGTGGTGTTTTGTTGTGTGTGAATTGTGAAATGAGGTAAGGTCAGGGATTGGGTGCTCTCTGTCCCTGTCTGTCTATTCATCGGTCCATCCCTAAATATTATTAGGAAGGAAGGAAGGAAGGAAACTTACTGTGAGTGGGTTTTGGGGTGGACTCAATCACGTAACAAACATATCGACTAGGCTGTGGGTCAGCATGCATATATTGAGTGAAGTGGGTTGGGTTCTTCAGCAAAGCAAAGGAAATGGAATAAAAACAAGGCAGGAGCACATGCACATGCATCCGACAAAGACACTTCCAAGTTGAAACACATATTCACACCACCAACCACAACACATGTGCTTCAGACCAAATGCTTGCCTGATTGATTGGGACCAAATGGGCGCCGGATTGTGCGCCACTCATTTTGCTTCTATTTATTTCATCACAACCTTCTTTTGTTTGCTTTACTGCTTTAGTCAACAACCAAACCAATATCTTTCTTATCGTTTTCTTGTCCTTATTATCATCCTCAATAATGATCACTCTTCCATATTACAATTACATTTAGGAGATCGGTAGGTATTCCAAGGATCTTCGCTTCACATGCGATACATCATGAAGCCATGCATGTATTATCTGTTTTTTTTTCGCTCTTTGTACCCACTCCATACGAACAGGCAAGTTTTATATTTTATGGTCATATCACATAACACAACAAGAATGCGGTGCAACATCGCCTTGACTGGACTGCTACCACCGATCTCAACGACCAAGATTATGTAACCATTCCATAAACATAAGATATTGGCCAGGCAACAGCAGTGGATCGGATCTTACCAGTAAAGTGCTACTGTCTTGGGATCTGATTAATATATTTTCTAATGCTGATGACACACAAGGTTAGCAGGCGCTATTTTCCATGTGCGGCCAAACTACCATTGTTGCAACTTCACTCTTTTTTGTTTGACTGGATCACAAGTAGAAACATCAAACAACAAGATCACCAACCTTTGCAAATTGCAATCACAAGATAACATGTAGTTAGACAGTACTTAGCGACAACTTCTTCAAAACATGGATGCTTCTGCCAAAACATCTTGTATGCAGTATGCCAAGATTCCATGTTTGAAAATTCGACCATCTGCTCGCTTACTTTAAACAATTGTTATCTTTAGACATATATAAGTCTTTAAGTTTATTCATGAAACAGAGATGTAAGCATGGCTAGAGAAGATACGATTGAGAGTGGCAGCCAAACGAACCCCACCTTGGGCCAACCTCTTTTTCACAATCGGCAGCCTCGACAGAAAGTAATCATCTGAAATGGGAAGACATCAAATGAATGCATAAGAAATAATTTTGCACTCGCAGAGATCTAGTAACTACAGTCTGCACTGCAGGAAATGCCGAAATATGATAAGCAACCACCTTTGCATTGTTGTACAGCAAGTAGCATACCTTGCAAAGCACTTCCCGGTGTGGCGTTTCCAGCAGGCCATAGTGATGCTTTCTGTTATATCCTAACCTTTGTTAGTGGGTTATTGGTGCTTAGGTGTTTGATTGGGGAGAGATTGGTTTGGACGGCTAAGATTGATGGGAGAAAAGTATAAAAGGTTTAATTCTCTCTCTCACTTGCACGAATCTCTCTTCTCTCTCTCGCACTCACTCGTCTCTCCCCCTCTCAGCTCCCTGGTGCGTGGTGGTGTGGTCGTCATCGAGGAGAAGAGGTTCAGTGAAATGTGCGAGTGATCGTGATCGTCGGTTGCTTGGTTAGGTTTCGCCGGAGATTAGCATTCTCGAAGAAACGCTCGTCGTGGTTCTTCAAAGGCTTCTACAAGCCTTAAAGGTATGTCAAGCTTTGCTTTTATGCCCACCTTAGATAGTGTGATTGTTTCAGTAGTCGACGGTAGGTCGGAAGGCTCGTCAGAATTTTGTTCAGCAGAATTTATGCTGCTTTTGGTCGACCGGTTGGTGGAAAGGTGACCCGCTGCTAGTGTAATTTGGGGAGTTTTTCCTTGCACCGGTCAAATGATGCTTCGTGCGGTCGACCGATCAAGTTTTAATGCAAGTTATGGGAGTTTTTCGGTCGATCGGGATCCATTTTAAGTCGGTTGGGGTGTAGACCTCAAAACGGTCGATCGCCCGAGATTTCGTTCGACCGATGACTTAAGTTAACTTAAAAGTTTGTTCGACCCAATTGTTGTTCGGTCGACCGGTGTAGTTTTGATTCGATGTCGGGTTTTACTGGAAGTTTTCGGTCGACCGGTTGTCTTGTCTGTTTGACCGATTGGGCACTTTGAGCGAGATGAGGAAATTACTGGGAGATTTCGGTCGATTGGGTCCCCTTTGTTGTTGGACCGGTTGGTAGGTTTTTCTGTTGTGTCAGTCCTTTGGATGGAGATTCGGTCGACCAGGGTGTTGGTTTTGTTCGACCGTTTCTGCCCTGTTTGTGGTTTTGAGTTTTATTTTGATCTGCTTTGAGGTCAACGAGTCCCCAACCTTTTTAGGGGCAACAATACGGATATTTCCGACCTGATAGCGATCGGTGGTTGTGGCTCTACAGAGCGGGTGCCTTGTGTGCACGTGTGATTGGGGTGAGAGGACCCTTGAGACAGGTGTTGGTTGTGTCAGCTCTGGTTGAGAGAGAGGTCCCGAGAACCTAGTTGGACGGTGACAGTTGTGATATATCGTATTTTTTTTCATATCATGTAATGTATTTGTTTAATTCATGCATTTAGGGTTTGACATACGATGTTTCCTTATTGAAAACTCAAGTATAGTTTTGTGTTTGCATTTCACGACGTGAGCGTCGTTAAGAGGTGGTGACTGAGGGTGAGCACACTCAGACCAGATCCTGTCTTCTTGAGTTTTGAGGTTGATATGATTACACTTGTATATGTTGTATATCTTTTGTTGATGTAATCATATATTTGACTTTTGTATTATACGGTGTACCACTCGATATATATATGTGTGATTTTCGTAATATTCCCGGTGCTTGATATATATCTTTTAAAGTTTTTAATTTTCCGTTGTTTCCGGACGTTACAATTTCAAAAACATACCTGAAATTTTGGTTCATCGTGAACTTCTTATCATTTAACTAGTCAAGCAAGCAAAAAATAAATCAGTCCGAAAGAGCTATTGTGTTATTTTTATTCTGTGAAAAAAATTAGCATATGGTTGCACAAATCAAAGAATGATCCATTAAATCGGAAGGAAGAATGGCTCACGGATTTGGACAAGCAGTCTGATTCAAGGCACAGTTTTCCCATAAAGGAACATCTGCAGCAGAATCCCCCTGTGATAGAAATAAAAACAAACACGACGACTTTTGAATTTTTGACAGGCAATAACAGAAAATCATTGTAGCACGAAATAGTTGGCTAATTGTGCTTCAGATTGATGACCCATTTATGTATAGTGGTACATATCCATTTTTGACATGTCAATGTTCATATTTTGATTATCTCAGCGATTTATAATTGCATTGTGATCTTAATTTACAACTCCAATACATACATACAAGTATCAGCCTCAAAGAAACATACATACAAGTCCATATTTACAACTTCATTAATTAAAAGGGTTCAAAGAAACATACATACCATGATATCAGCCTCAATGCCTACTATCATGTTTGTTAGGTTGGAGAGTCATAGAATTGCTTCAAGGCGTGCTCAATTATCATGTTATCCCATAGCTGGAAGATAAGCAAATCTCTTATAAAGAAAAAAACCCTGCAAGATGTAAAACAACTCATTATTTGGATTATTTACTCAAATTCAATTGGTCTGTGAAGGAACCACCATCTCGTAAATCACAATAAACTGACATTACTTAACAATATAGAATAACGGAACTATCCACAAACAATACACTCCATAGCCCATTTTAGACCAAACGATCTGCAATCCAGGATCATGTGTAGATTTGTTGGATAGAAACATTGGGCTGAATGAGTCTAATGGCCACACAAAGTCAACATTGACTGATAAAAAATTAAATCACTCTTGGAAGAGAGTTAACTCCCCCAATACCTCTAGCTCCGACCGAAGCAATTGCGGATAAAGCAATATTGTGTCACAACTGTTGACATGAAGAGCGATTTTCACACATACTATTCCACATAAAATACAAAAATAAAGTCAAGGCAGACTTTTGTGAACTAAATATGAAAATTAAAGGAAAAAATGTGACTTTAAACCTTTGATTCATAAGATTTACCATGTTGAGATTTTGGAAAAGAGATCTTTTTAAAGAGTTTGCATGAGAAAGCAGTAATAAATGCTTACATAATGTAAATTCGTTTTGCGCCCGTACCAGTGGAGAATGATTGTGTTTCCACCTTCATCACTAGTGAAACCAACATGTAGAGGCTGTTATCGGAAGTACAGGTTAGAGTGTAAGACTAATAAAAAATATTAGAACAGTCAACATAACCATTCTTTTATTGATTCTCTTTATAACTACGTCGTGCAGAATAAGTTAGCACAATAAAACAGAAACCAAACATTATTGTGTTTGAGACAACATATTTGGGCTGCTTAATCCAATTGACGACTTTATGAAGTGTCGAGTTACATAGAAAGACGAGACAACCATAACTATCAATATTCACATTCACTTCTGTTATTAGAAGTTATGCGGATTTTGAAAAGTTATAAATGCTATTTATCATCTTTAGAAGCTAATTTCACTTCAAAAGAAAATGATACTCAATAATTCATTCAACTAAAGCCTCATGAATAATCAGACAATAATTAAAAGTAGATGATTACAAAGCATTATTCTAGTAATACAAACCCATGATGCATAATATATATCGTGATTTCTGTACTCTTACGAGGAGAGGAAAAGGTTTTCAACATTCATATATTGTTTAGGTGTTTGGTTGTCCACTTATCCCGCACGGTGGATATATAATTTTCAGATTCTCCACGTAAGTTGGTATGTTTGAGATAATCTGAAAAAGTTATTTAGCTAATTAAAATCTTCTGTACTATAATGAAATGAGTGCAGCACATACACGTACATGGTGCACTGTTTTTGTAACGCCTCTAATCCGCACTTGGGACACAGCAATGAATACAACACTAAAAGGAAGCAAAAAAGAGACATTAACTGTAATAACCAACTCGAGACCTCAGTTTTAAGATATATGATAAGGTAAAGTCAATGTACAATGCGGAAGTAAAATACAAGCAATCTGAAATCTACTACACAACTACTAAGAGGAGTAGGAAAAATACATGACAACTGAGCTCAACAGATCCAGTCCACGCGTCCCAAGCCAAGTCACCTCCGATCACCTACCGCGTCCCACCTGCACACGAACAAACACGCCTTAGTCTTAAATCAAGACCCAATACACCACCCCAACCCGACACTGAACAAGGTCTAGTCGCCCCTGACGACTCACACTGGTCTCATGTTCCAAGGCGGTCACGCGCTGAGCGAGACCGAGCGTGCAACTCGAACCCCATCGCACATTCAACCGACGAGGTGACACTCAACCCGCTCTCACGGCAGAACTGTCACACGGCGCAGGCAACCACGCGCCCAGCAAGGCCGAGCGTGCACCCTCGACAAGACCGCGCATCCGGGCCACAAGGCAACACCCTACTCCAACCACGCGCCCGAGCCCGTGAACAACGCTCCTGAACGGTCACTCGTCACAACGCTGGTGAGCTGATCAGTTCCGCATCTGACTTCAGAAGCCGACCACACGCCCGAGCCCGTGAGCAACGCTCCCTAACAGTCACTCGCAACAACGTGGGTGAGCCCTTCTGAACCGCAACAACAAGGGGGGAAACCGACTCCGGGAATCCAACCACAACGCCTGAGCCCGTGAGCAACGCTCCCTAACGGTCACTCGCAACAACTCTGGTAAACCATCCCGGACCGCCCCAACAAGGGAACACCCTACATCTAGTCATACGTGCCTCACACGTCAACCCCACTACTAGACCACACGTCCGAGTTCGCGAGCAACGCTCCAGCGACCAATCACAACAACGTGGGTGGATAAACAGTTCCAAGAACCTCTCACACGAACCTAAGGCATGAGTAAACACAATTGTTTCCCCAACCTATGGGTCACACAACCCCCAACAAGGCATAAAGCAATAAAGAATGAACAATACTATAAAATCATGTAAGCAACGTAGTGAAACTATAGATCTAAGTCCACAAATCAAAGTACAAGGGTGTAAGTGTAATTTGCCTAAAATTTCCTTATATTTCACAATTCCCAAAAGTTTAGGGGAAACCAGTAAATTACCCAATTATAATTCCTGAATTCAAATGCACTAGAATTCAAAGTTTTTCCAGCAATTATACCAATTCTTAATCAATTAAACCAATACAATTAAATCTAGGATTTATTCTGCAATTAATCAAATTATTGACTATTCGATTAAATACTCATAAATTTAGAAATTATTGAGCAACTTTCCTAATTACTAACATAGTTAACCAAAACCATAAAATTCAAGGTTTTTCTGCAATTAACCCACCATCGTGCAGGCCGCCGGACGTCGCTTCTCCGGCCACGCCGTTACCGCCGAACGGTCGGGCGCAGCTGCAGCAGCCGATGTCCAACATCCCCGCACGGTGTCGTGGCTCATCCGGCCGCACGAGCGGCTCAAATCTCGTGCGCTGCTGCCCGCCGGCGCAACTCCTACCGGTTGCTCGTGGCGCCAACCCGCGTGCAACTCCTCCTCCAACCTCCCCAACGTCCTTAACTCTACACACGAGGGAGAGATGTCGTACCTCACGAGAAGAAGAAGACCGGAGAAGAGGACGATTCCTCTCCGCGTCTACACGCGGTCGCCGGAGCTCCTTGACGTCGGGGTCTTCGTCGTCGTCGCTGTTGGAAGGAGGAAGAAGTGGGTTGGGGTTAGGGTTAGGGTTAGGGTTAAGGATTTGGGGAAGAGAGGTGAGAGAGAGAGAGAAAGTGAAGGGTTGGGTTTATTACAGTCTTCACATTTGAACGACGAAAATTCTGAAGATTACCATCGTTACATATGTGAGCTATCATCCACGATATTTGTAACGTCCCAAAACAGCGGAAGAAATTTCTTAAATTTAAAACATAAACATACGACCGTCAACGGTCAACAAGGGCACGCTACTGGAAAAGTCAACATAATATATATATAAAATACCTCCACGTGGAAGTCATAATACAGAGTGTCAAAAGAGTGATTACATGTCTAATACATAACTACAATAATCACTACCTCTACAAAAAGATGAAGCGACAGGACCCGATCCCGGAGGCATTCCCCTCGGTCACCACCAACCTAAGACCGCCTGCTCCCTGAAAATGAAACATAAAATCTGCCTGAGTTCCCGAAAGGAACCCCGTATGCCAACATCTCCTACATATACAGAAATACAGATGAAAATGCCAAGAATGCTCATGCAATGCAATCCGCCTCGGGCCCAATGAATGCCCCAACCGCCACGGACCATCTCCCAGCCGCACACAGGGGCATGGAATACATCCCCCACCCTGCCAATCCAGGCCCACACGAGGGGGGTCGCCGCACTCATCTCCCAGCCGCACACAAGGGCAATGGGAGGCATCCCCCCTGCCAATCCAGGCCCACACGAGGAGGTCTCGGCTCTCCACCACAGGGAAAGTGCATCCCCTTCCCCCACCAGGGAAGAAGGCATCTACCACCCACACAGGCATGGCAGGCATCCCTCTGCCGCACCGGCATCCATGAGGGGTCCAACAGAAATACGCCCTCGTCGTAGGTGAAATCCGTAGCTCCGAGGTCCGGTGATCGACCGTGGGCTCGGCAGCTGGTAGTCGCCTCTGCTCGACGTCACGTATGTGGATAAATCCACCAAGGAAAGATAATTCGACCCACCAGTCGAACAATGTCAAATCTAGCAGTCGACCGTTTGGAAGGTCTACGCTATACGTTTTATATACATATATATCCTGTCGGTCGAACCAGGGTCCATTCAACCGATAAGGAAAACTGCCTGAATCCTGCCCACTGCATTCGGTCGACCGAAACTCTTTCGGTCAACCGGATCAACAGGCACTTCACTACAGGAAAACTGCACGCGGTCGGTCGACCGGATCACAACGAGCGGTCGACCGTTTAGATGGTCAACGCTCTTGGCCGACTTTGTGTAGTTCGGTCGACCGAGACACACACTCGGTCGGCCGAAGGTCTGTCTACCCTATCTACTGGGATCGGTCGACCGAACAACCACCGGTCGACCGGACTAATATAACCCTTATAAAATATTCCCGCTAAAATTTGGCATAAACGGTCGACCGTCACACAGACGTCGTTCGACCATTTTCGGGCAGCAAGTTATTTTTTTATAAAATATCGGTCGACCGAACCTCACACGGTCGACCGAAACACTACAATATCGCACTGAACAGGCATCATTTAGACGCTGTTCGGTCGACCGAGACACACAACGGTCGACCGAACCAGTCGTTTTCAACCTTGGTTCAGTGGGGTTTCACCGGGGAAAACGGCACCAACGCCGCCCCCTACACTCCTACACCTCTTGGGGAGTTACTATGAAGACTTGGCATACCTTTCACCGCGAAGAAGACGTGTGCGGCGAGCTCCTCCTCCTCCGGCGTCGCTTCTAGCTTCTTCTTCTCGAGCTCCCTCCTACGGCGCCTCTTCTCCGCGTCGCCGGTGCTCAAGCTCTCCTCCTGGTCCGCCGGAAGCAAGGGAAGGGTGAGGTTTGGGTGGAAGTCGAAATGGGCAACAAAGGGGACAAAATGGTTAGCTTTTGGTTTTTATAACAAAACCTAACACCTACCCCATACACCCCTCCATACCTTCAACCATACTCTCACACCTCAACCATACCACCCCATACCTCCCCTCTCTCTCTCACGACTTTACAATCCACCCTCCTTAAAAGGATTTCACCCCGAAATCAGAAAGGTAACTCACCGAAAAGCTCCGGATACTGCTTCCGAACTTCCTCCTCGATCTCCCAGGTGACCTCGCGCTCACTGTGATGCTGCCATCTGACCTTAACCATCGGAATGGTCCTCCTCCTGAGCTGATGGTCCATCCGATCGATGATCTCAACTGGCCTCTCCTCAAGTGACAAGTCCTGCCGGATCTCAGGCACTGCAATCTCTATCACATGTGTCGGGTCTGCAACGTACTTCCTCAACATAGAAACATGGAAGACGTTGTGAAGGCCAGAGAACTGTGGTGGCAAAGCAACTCTGTAGGCGACCTCCCTGACACGGTCCAAGATCTCAAAAGGTCCGACATACCTCGGACTGAGCTTCCCCTTCTTCCCGAACCTCATCACTCCCCGAGCTGGTGAAATCTTCAGGAAGACGTGATCTCCAACCTTGAAGCTCAAAGCCCGTCTGCGTCGGTCAGCATAACTCTTCTGTCTGCTCTGTGCTGTAGCCAACCTCCTCCTGATCAGGTCAACCTTCTCTGCGTACATCTGCACAAGCTCTGGACCCACTAACTGCCTCTCGCCTACGTCACTCCAGCATACCGGCGATCTGCACGGCCTCCCCGTACAATGCCTCATACGGTGCCATCCCAATACTAGCATGGTAGCTGTTGTTGTAGGCAAACTCGATCAGAGGTAGATGCTCATCCCAGTGTCCAGCCCAGTCCAGCGTGCAAGCCCTCAACATATCCTCCAAGGTCTGGATAGTCCTCTCTGACTGACCCTCTGTCTGAGGGTGAAAAGTTGTACTGAATCTCAGACGTGTCCCCAGTGCCTGCTGCAGACTCCCCCAAAATCTGGATGTGAACCTCGGATCTCTGTCAGAGATGATGCTCACCGGTACTCCGTGCAATCTAACGATCTCCTCTACATATAGCTTCGCCAGACTCTCCAAAGGCAAGGTGGTCCTGATGGCCAGAAAGTGCGCGGACTTGGTCAGTCTATCGACTATCACCCAAATCGCGTCATGGAACCGCCTCGTCTTCGGTAGCCCCGTGACAAAATCCATCGTCACGTGCTCCCACTTCCACTCCGGAAGCTCGATACTCTGCATAGGCCCAGCTGGCCTCTGGTGCTCGATCTTCACCTGCTGACAGACCAAACACCGACTCACGAACTCTGCAATGTCCTTCTTCATGCCTCTCCACCAGAAGTTCCGCTGCAGGTCCTTATACATCTTCGTGCTCCCTGGATGGATGGTGTACTTCGCTCTGTGTGCCTCCTCCATGATGTCATCTCTCATCCCATCAACCCTCGGCACCCAGATCCGCCCTCTGAATCTCAGACCTCCATCGACCCCAACACTGAAATCTGACCCCTCTCTGGCAGTCAACTCCAGCAAACTGGCCAACTCATCATCCTCATGCTGCGCCTGTACTACCTGTGAAACGGTCTGTGGCTCTACCCGCAACCCAGCTATCACTGCTCCCTCAGAGTCCCCAGTGAACGGCCTCCACTCTGCCAATGACTCAAGCAGTCTCCACTCCTAAAGGCACATGCCAGCAACTGATAGCTCCACTCTCCTACTCAAGGCGTCTGCAACTGAATTCGCCTTCCCCCGGTGGTAGGAGATGGTGAAATCGTAGTCCTTAATGAACTCCAACCAACGACGTTGTCTCATATTCAACTCCTTCTGGGAGAAGAGGTACTTCAGACTATGGTGATCGGTGAACACCTCAAACTGCTCACCATACAGGTAGTGTCTCCATGTCTTCAGTGCGTGCACAACGGCTGCCAACTCCAAGTCATGCGTCGGGTAATTCTTCTCATGGGTCTTCAACTGCCTCGACGCGTATGCAATCACCCTCCCGTGCTGCATCAACACGCAACCCAAACCAATGCCTGATGCGTCGCTGTAGACCACAAAACCTCCTGTGCCGCTCGGCAGAGTCAAAACTGGAGCTGTCGTCAGTCGTCTCTTCAGCTCCTGAAAGCTGTCCTCGCACTTCTGGGACCAAACAAAAGTGACTCCCTTCTGCGTCAGGGCAGTCAGAGGTGCAGCTAACCTCGAGAAGTCTTTGATGAAGCGACGGTAGTAACCCGCCAATCCAACAAAGCTCCTGATCTCCATCACGCTCGTAGGGGCTCTCCACTCAGTCACTGCCTCTACCTTCGCCGGATCCACCGAAATCCCCTCTGCAGAAACAATGTGACCCAGAAATGCGACTTTGTCCAACCAGAATTCGCACTTCGAAAACTTAGCATACAACCTCTGGTCTCTCAAAATGCTAAGTACAATCCGCAGGTGCTCTCTGTGCTGCTCCACATCGGGTGAGTAAATCAGGATATCATCCACAAAGACAACGACACAACTATCCAAGTACTGCCTGAACGTCTGGTTCATCAGATCCATGAAAGCTGCCGAAGCGTTCGTCAACCCAAAAGGCATCACCAAAAACTCATAATGCCCATATCTGGTCCTGAATGCAGTCTTCTGGACATCCTCCTCTCGGATCCTCAGCTGATGGTATCCTGAGCGTAGGTCGATCTTAGAGAAGACCTTCGCTGACTGCAACTGATCGAACATGTCCTCAATCCTAGGTAGGGGATACCTATTCTTGATGGTGACCTTGTTCAGCATCCTATAGTCAATGCACATCCGCAAAGACCCGTCCTTCTTCTTCACAAACAGCACTGGCGCGCCCCAAGGTGAGACACTCGGTCTGATGAATCCAGCCTCCATCAGCTCCTGTAGCTGCTTCTTCAACTCTGCCAACTCCGCGGGCGCCATCCTGTACGGGGCCTTCGACTGCGGTGAGGTGTCTGCTGCCAGCTCAATGCAAAACTCCATCTCTCGCGGAGGTGGCAATCCTGGAATATCATCTGGAAACACCTCTGTAAACTCCCGTACCACATCTATCTCGTCCAGCCTCGGAGACTCAGCCTCTGGAACAACCAGCGTCGCCAGAAACGCTCTGCAACCCTGCTGCATCAACTTCTGAGCCCTCAAAGCTGACACCACAATGCGGCCTCCTCTGTTCCTGACTCCTCTAATCATGATATCAGGCAACCCCATCCTCGGAATCAAAACCTTCCTCTCACGGCAAAGGACACGCACGTCATGCCGGGACAGCCAGTACATCCCAAGAATAACGTCGAAGTCCTCCATCGGTAGCAAGACCAGATCTGCCGGAAAATCTTGGTCTCCCGAAACAACCGTGGCGCCGGGGACGAAGCTCCCTACAGTGCCCACCAGACCCAGGGGTGTGCTAACCTCCAAAGTGGCAGTCAACATCGCAAGGGTACAACCTAATACTCCCGCAAATCGCTCCGAGATGAACAAGTGTGTCGCGCCACAATCAAAAAGCACTCTAGCCGCTAAACCTGCCACAGGAAGTGTACCTTCCACGACGGTGCTGGCGTCCCTCGCCTCCTCTGCCTGGATAGTGAAGACTCGTCCAGTGCGCTGACCCTGCTGCGGTGCTGCAGGTCTCCTAGCTCTGCCGCCACTGACACTCTGAAGTCCCGGAGGTCTGCTCGGTCCAGCGCCCTTGCTAGGGCAGTTCCTGACGAAGTGGCCATACTGACCACAACCATGACAAGTAACCAGCCCAAAGCAGCGCCCAGTGTGCACCCTGCCACAGCTCCTGCACGCCTCTGGCTGCGGCGCTCCTGCTCCCTCGATCCGGGGCCTCTTGCCCGACTTCCCCGAACTCTGCCCTCCTGGCCTCCCTGAGGATCTCCCTACCGACCTCCTATCATCCTGATAATTCTCCTGGTAGTCCCTCTCCATGATAGTGGCACTCCTCACTGCATCCGCCATGCTGCGCGACATGCTCGACAACACTCGGGTCCTCAGATGCTTCTGGAGTCCCCCGACAAACTTCATCGACCTTTGCGCCTGAGTGACGAAAATCTCCGGACAGTAACGCTCAAGGGCGTTAAACTTCCCAATGTACTCCTCCAGTGTCATGCTCCCCTGCTCCAGGGCCAGGAACTCCACCCGCTTCCCGTCTCGCACATGCTCCGGAAAGTACTGCTCGTTGAACTCCTCAACGAACTCCTCCCAAGACACATCCTCTCGACCGGTGAACACAACTGCTGAAATCGACCTCCACCAGTTCGCTGCAGCTCCTCTCAGCACATAGGTGGCCAGGTCCACCTTCTTCTCCGGAGTACAGCCGATAGCCCTGAAGATCGTCTGCATAGTGAGGATCCACTCCTCTGCTGCCTCTGCATCCATCTGCCCAGCAAAGGTCGGAGGGTGCTGCCTCATGAACCGGTCGTGCATCGCACCGGCCCCCGCCTGCGCACTCTACGCTGCCTGGCGCTCTAACATCCCGCTCAACCGCTCCACGGTGTCGAACAGGACTCTGCGCTCTGCCTCCCGGGCCTCCTCTCTCTCGGTCTCGCTCGAACTGCGAGTCTCAACCGTAGGCACAACCCGTCTCGGAGGCATCACTCTACAGAGCAAAAAGACTCACATCAAAATGATCATGAATGCATGCAATGGACCTCTAGACTCTAATCCTAACTCGATGGTGGTTTCTTTGGAAAAATACGCCGAGATCAAGGCTCTGATACCAAGTTGTAACGTCCCGAAACAGCGGAAGAAATTTCTCAAATTTAAAACATAAACATACGACCGTCAACGGTCAACAAGGGCACGCTACTGGAAAAGTCAACAGAATATATATATAAAATACCTCCACGTTGAAGTCATAATACAGAGTGTCAAAAGAGTGATTACATGTCTAATACATAACTACAGTAATCACTACCTCTACAAAAAGATGAAGCGACAGGACCCGATCCCGGAGGCACTCCCCTCGGTCACCACCAACCTAAGACCGCCTGCTCCCTGAAAATGAAACATAAAATCTGCCTGAGTTCCCGAAAGGAACCCCGTATGCCAACATCTCCTACATATACAGAAATACAGATGAAAATGCCAAGAATGCTCATGCAATGCAATCCGCCTCGGGCCCAATGAATGCCCCAACCGCCACGGACCATCTCCCAGCCGCACACAGGGGCATGGAAAACATCCCCCACCCTGCCAATCCAGGCCCACACGAGGGGGGTCGCCGCACTCATCTCCCAGCCGCACACAGGGGCAATGGGAGGCATCCCCCCTGCCAATCCAGGCCCACACGAGGAGGTCTCGGCTCTCAAGTAGTAACGTCCCAAAACAGCGGAAGAAATTTCTCAAATTTAAAACATAAACATACGACCGTTAACGGTCAATAAGGGCACGCTACTGGAAAAGTCAACAGAATATATATATAAAATACCTCCACGTGGAAGTCATAATACAGAGTGTCAAAAGAGTGATTACATGTCTAATACATAACTACAGTAATCACTACCTCTACAAAAAGATGAAGCGACAGGACCCGATCCCGGAGGCACTCCCCTCGGTCACCACCAACCTAAGACCGTCTGCTCCCTGAAAATGAAACATAAAATCTGTCTGAGTTCCCGAAAGGAACCCCGTATGCCAACATCTCCTACATATACAGAAATACAGATGAAAATGCCAAGAATGCTCATGCAATGCAATCCGCCTCGGGCCCAATGAATGCCCCAACCGCCACGGACCATCTCCCAGCCGCACACAGGGGCATGGAAAACATCCCCCACCGTGCCAATCCAGGCCCACACGAGGGGGGTCGCCGCACTCATCTCCCAGCCGCACACAGGGGCAATGGGAGGCATCCCCCCTGCCAATCCAGGCCCACACGAGGAGGTCTCGGCTCTCCTCCACAGGGAAAGTGCATCCCCTTCCCCCACCAGGGAAGAAGGCATCTACCACCCACACAGGCATGACAAGCATCCCTCTGCCGCACCGACATCCATGAGGGGTCCAACAGAAATACACCCTTGTCGTAGGTGAAATCCGTAGCTCCGAGGTCCGGTGATCGACCGTGGGCTCGGCAGCCGGTAGTCGCCTCTGCTCGATGTCACGTATGTGGATAAATCCACCAAGGAAAGATAATTCGACCTACTAGTCGAACAAGGTCAAATCTAGCGGCCGACAGTTTGGAAGGTCTACGCTATACGTTTTATATACATATATATCCTGTCGGTCGAACCAGGGTCCGTTCAACCGATAAAGAAAACTGCATGAATCCTGCCCACTGCATTCGGTCGACCGAAACTCTTTCGGTCAACCGGATCAACAGGCACTTCACTACAGGAAAACTGCACGCGGTCGGTCGACCGGATCACAACGAGCGGTCGACCGTTTAGATGGTCAACGCTCTTGACCGACTTTGTGCAGTTCGGTCGACCGAGACACACTCGGTCGGCCGAAGGTCTGTCTACCCTATCTACTGGGATCGGTCGACCGAACAACCACCGGTCGACCGGACTAATATAACCCTTATAAAATATTCCCGCTAAAATTTGGCATAAACGGTCGACCGTCACACAGACGTCGTTCGACCGTTTTCGGGCAGCAAGTTATTTTTTTTATAAAATATCGGTCGACCGAACCTCACACGGTCGACCGAAACACTACAATATCGCACTGAACAGGCATCATTTAGACGCTGTTCGGTCGACCGAGACACACAACGGTCGACCGAACCAGTCGTCTTCAACCTTGGTTCAGTGGGGTTTCACCGGGGAAAACGACACCAACGCCGCCCCCTACACTCCCACACCTCTTGGGGAGTTACTATGAAGACTTGGCATACCTTTCACCGCGAAGAAGACGTGTGCGGCGAGCTCCTCCTCCTCCGGCGTCGCTTCTAGCTTCTTCTTCTCGAGCTCCCTCCTACGGCGCATCTTCTCCGCGTCGCCGGTGCTCAAGCTCTCCTCTTGGTCCGCCGGAAGCAAGGGAAGGGTGAGGTTTGGGTGGAAGTCGAAATGGGCAACAAAGGGGACAAAATGATTAGTTTTTGGTTTTTATAACAAAACCTAACACCTACCCCATACACCCCTCCATACCTTCAACCATACTCTCACACCTCAACCATACCACCCCATACCTCCCCTCTCTCTCTCTCACGACTTTACAATATTGACATATAGGGAATTATGCTTAAAATTTAAGAGAGCCTGTGTTACTTGCAAGTGGAGTCGAACCTGGTGGATATCCCCAATGTAATGAGACAAGAACAAGAGTGCTTCTGTGAGATTATCTGCGCAAGAAGTACATCGAATTGGAACAAATAGTTGTAGATTCTAAATGCGGATAAATTGCACTTACAGTTGTGTTCAGAATCAGATGTTTGATAAGTAATAAGTTGATCCGTATAGTTGTATATAATATAGCTCCAGAAACACACCTGCCCATGACTCCAGCTCTGTCATGGCAATCTCCACCTATCAACAATATCGTAAGGCAGAAATTGAAGGACTATAACAATATATTTTCATAAGATAGTAGAATAGAGATTTGCAGTAGAAATTAATCCAAGAAAATGAACTCAGTAAATAGCATATACTCCAGATGATGTTTAGAATCTCGTGTTGGAAAACAAAGTGAAGAAAACTGACGGCAGTAAGCATAGTTCATCTGAAATATGGCTTGTCGAAGTGGATCTCATCGGGCCAGGAGCAAACAGAAGTGGATCTCTCCGGAAGTAGCGTTCTAACGGCCTTAGATGCCTCTTTGGTCAGAAGTCCCTGAAGAAAAAAATAAAAATCAACAAGTACTGTTGTTTGATCGAGAAAGTAAGTTGGTATTGATCACCTCTGCAATTCGATCGACATGTTGGCTAGTGGCTCTGTTTTCCACATGAGATTGTGAATGGAAGAGCTTGAAGCAGAATTAGCCCCACCATGACATTGACACAAACCGACGTCGCCATAGAGATCATTGTGCGGTGTACACGGGTCGGGTTGGGGAACCCGACCCAACCCAAAATTTTCGGGTTAGGGGAAAACCGAACCCGAACCCGAACCGGTTCGGATTGAACCCAACCCGACCCGAAATTTTCGGGTTGGGTTGGGTCGGGTTGAACCCGAAAATTTGGCATGAAATATTTGCACACATTTTTCCATCTCTTAATCTTATATGACTTCTAAAGTTTTTTATTTTCTAAAGTTAGTTGAGGATGAATGTTAACGAGGAGATCCAAGGCAGATGTTCAAAAACTAAGATGAAATCAGCAAGCAAAGCTCATCGATCAGACAAAGTAATCGTATAATGAGCAAAAAGAAGCTAGATTCGTAACAAAAACCACTGTCATGCATAATGCACTAACAATTTATTGACAATAGTTCCAAATACCTCCAAATACCAAATACCAAACCCCCAAATACCAAATACCTCCAAATACCAAATACCAAACCCATACATACCAAAAAGAAAGAAAGCATGGCGTGCAACCACGAAGAAGATTTACCTCCAAATACCAAACCCAAACCCCCAAATTAATCGTAAAACCCAAAAAAAAATGAAACAAAAAATGGAAACACTAACCCTAACCCTAAATGGAAGTCTGGAATTACCTGCACCGAATTCGAAGACGACACCGTGTTGGTGAAGCGGGATCGACGAAAACTTAACGGGCGGCGCAAATCGGCGGGTCGATTTGGAGATCGACGACTAACGGCGGCGTCTGACGGTGACGACACTGTGAACCTTCAACCCGGCGCCGATCGAGAGAGCCTGAGGGAGAGGAGGAAGAAGAAAGGGAGAGGGACTCGCAGGATCGAGAGAGCGTGAGGGAGAGGAAGAAGATGAAACGAAGATCAGGTTGGTTTGGGGATTTTGTTTAGGGATTTCTTGCTTTCTGCGTCGGGAAGATTGGGGTTAAATGGGTATTCGAGGTTTTAGGCGGGTTTAATGGGTATTCGGGTACTTAGCGAATTAGAGAGAGGATTTATCGGGTTCGGGTCGGGTTGGGTCAACCCGACCCCTACAACCCGAACCCGACCCGAAAATTCGGGTTTCAGAAATTTCTAACCCAACCCAACCCGAAACACCTACCAACCCGACCCAACCCGACCCGACCAGTCGGGTTCGGGTGGGTTTCGGGTTCAACCCGACCCGTGTGCACCCCTAATTGTGCATGGTCGTGGGAAACGAATTGTCACTCCTCTTTTTTTATTTCTTTTCTTAATGAAACACATGTGCAGGCTAGTTTATTATCTTCTTGTAACATCCTGAAACAGTAGAAAATTTAAAATTTTAAACAATAAAGAGATATTAAGATAACGACAACCAGTCGGTGCACCAAAATACACCAGAGTTTGTCAAAAGACATGATTACATCACTACAACAAAGGAAAACAGATAATCATGACAACCTCAAAGAGTCCGAAGAAGATCTTGACCTCAAAATGTAAGCGTCCGCTGTCACCACCCGACAGAACCTATTGCGGTCCTGAAACATGAATCAAACAACAATGTCTGAGTTTCCCATTAGGAAACCCCGTATGTCAAGCTCGCCTATATGAATGCAACAGTACGGTAAATGAACTTATCAAACTAGTAGCATGTCATATCAACATCTGCAATGCATCAAATCCCCCAAGGGTAAACGAGACATCTGTTTAACAACACAAGCACCCTTAAAGGGTCAACAAAGACATCAGTACAACAACAACAACGAGTCTCTCTCGGAAACCTACCGTAGGCACATACAGTCTTACAGACAGTACGCGACACACCCTCACACGCGACTACTCGAGCCAAAAGGATCGGTGAGGAGCGTCCACACTTCCGCAAAAGTAACCACGTGGTCTACACCACCCAAACGGAGTCGTAGCCCGGTCGGCAAAACATCCCAAGATAGGTGCCCAATCGGGGATCATCGCCAAAATAACCTCGGCGGCATTGCCGGCACAACATCTGCGGTACAACATACGTCCGACACATCATCGGACGGTACAACCACAAACCGGAACATCGTTGACACCATCATCGCCGGCAAAAACCTCGGCGGTATCGCCGACACAACTTCGGCGGTACAACATACGTCCGACACAACATCGGACGGGTCCAGACCGTAGTATGCAGGGTCATCATGCTCCACGAGCCATGCATCAACATGCATTGGGATCCGTGATCCCTTAGGTCTGCTACTCTACAGAGAGTCAAGCAACAACACGTCACACCACTGTCCATCAACGGAGGTGACACGACCCATGTGTCCACACTCTTCCACACGACGTTCCCTAGGCAGACACGAGCAACGTACCCGCCATCACCTCCCGGCTCACGCTCTAAGCGAGGACACAGGTTTCCGTGGACAGAGTTGACACAACACAAAGACCAGGAATTCAGTTCTGCGCACAAATGGTCGACCGAAAAAGCTTAACCGATCGACCATTCCCAATAGGTTCGGTCGACCGAGAGTCTGCAACGGTTGAACTCTCCGCGCATCACTTAAGTCGAAACGGTCGAACAACAATCTAAAACCGGTCGACCGAATACGTGGTCAAAATTCGAAGTTGGTCAAAATCACAAAAAACTATTCGGTCGACCGACTCAGGGGTCCCGGTCGACCGAAAACTACCAGGGTCATCCTAATAGTCTAAGTCATAAAACGGTCGAACAACATGCATAATATTCAAGTACACTTAAGTTCCGGTCGAACCAAAAGCTAGGTACGGTCGACTGAAATCCAACAGAAAGTCTCCAACCCACCAGCACACATGCAACCAGTCGACCACCACACGTCATCGTTCGACCGATGTTGGTTAAAGTTGGGCAAAACCGTAAAACCGGGCGACCGTCTGAAGGCACCGGTCGACCGTTGGTCGACAACAACCCCGCGCCTGCTGAGGATTTTATGCCATTTCACGTCGTCGGCGAGGTCTCCGACCTCCCGCGACCGAGCACAACATCACCCCAACGTGGGTGAGCAACAACAACAACTAAAGAACCGGCATACTTCAAGAAGAAGACGGAGCGCGCCGGAGATTCGCTCGACGTCAACCGCAACCACGACACCACACTCGAGCACTCCTCACCCCAGGTCCCCGAGCCACGTGCCGTCCACTTTAGCACGCCTCACGCCGGAGCAGACTCCTCCTCCACCTCTGGTCGCAAGAAAAGAAGGAAGGAAAGAAGTTTGGGTGAGAGATGGAAAATGGAAGAAGAAAGGAACGAAGGAGAGAGAGGCGTTGGTTTTCTCCTCAACAAAACCAAACCCAATGCCAACAGTACCTAGCCCCCTACACCCCTCACCCATCACGCAACCCATTGTTCACCTCCTCCTTCCCCATGCAAAACCCCCACTAATCAAGGGATTAGTCCTAAGTATGGGTTAGGATCTAACAATTCGCCCACCTTAAAAGGATTTCGTCCCGAAATCAAAACAAGCTACTCACCGAAAAGCTCTGGGTATTGCTTCTGAACCTTCTCCTTGATCTCCTAAGTGGCCTCGCACTCACTGTGATGCTGCCACCTGACCTTCACCATCGCAATAGTCCTCCTCCTGAGCTGGTGATCCATGCGATCAACAATCTCAAATGGTCTCTCCTCAAGAAACAAGTCCTACTGAATCTTTGGCACCGCAATCTCAATCACGTGAGCTGGATCTGCAATGTACTTCCTCAACATCGATACGTGGAAGACGTTGTGAAGACCCAAAAACTGCAGTGGCAATGCAATCCGGTAGGCAACCTCTCCAACTCGGTCTAAGATCTCAAACGGCCCGACATACCTCGGACTGAGCTTCCCCTTCTTCCCAAACCTCATCACTACCCGAGCTGGGGAGATCTTCAGAAACACATGGTCGCCAACCTCAAAGCTTAACGCCCATCTGCGTCTATCGACATAACTCTTATACCTGCTCTGTGTTGTGGCCAATCTCCTCCTGATCACATCTACCTTCTCTGCATACATTTGCACGAGCTCTGGCCCCACTAACTGCCTCTCGCCTACATCACTCCAGCACACCGGTGATCTGCAAGGACTCCCATACAATGCCTCGTACGGTGTCATCCCAATACTCGAATGGTAGTTGTTGTTGTAGGTGAACTCTATCAATGACAGATGCTCATCCTAGTGTCCTTCCCAATTCAGTGTGCATGCTCTCAGCATATCCTCCAAGGTCTGGATCGTCCTCTTTGACTGATCATCTGTCTGTGGGTTAAACGCTATACTGAACCTCAGTCGTGTCCCCAAGCCTGCTGCAGACTCCCCGAAAACCTGGATGTAAATCTGGGATCTCGATCCGAGATGATGCTCACTGGCACTCCGTGTAGCCTGACTATCCCCTCCACATACAACTTAGCTAGACCCTCCAGAGGCAACGTGGTCCTGATTGCTAAGAAGTGCACTGACTTGGTCAGTCGATCGACTATCACCCAAATTACGTCGTGGAATATCCTCGTCTTCGGAAGCCCCATGACAAAATCCATCGTCACGTTCTCCCACTTCCACTCAGGAGGCTCAATACACTGCATCGGTCCTGCTGGTCGCTGATGCTCAATCTTCACCTGCAGACAGACTAAGCACCAGCCCACAAACTCTACAATATCTCTCTTCATGCCCTTCCACCAGAAGTTCCGCTGCAGGTCATTATACATCTTTGTACTCCCAGGGTGAATGGTATATCTCGCTCGGTGTGCCTCCTCCATGATGTCATCTCTCAGCCCATCGACCTTCGACACCCAGATCCGACTCTTGAACCTCAGACCACCATCAACCCCCACACTGAAGTCTGATCCATCTCTGGCTGCCAACTGTAGTAGACCAGCTAACTCCTCATCATCATGCTAAGCCTGCACCACTCGCGAGACGGTCTGCGGCTCCTCCCGAAGCCCAACTATCACTGCTCTTTCAGAGCCCTCTGGTGAAGTCGTAATCTTTAATAAACTCGAGCCATCTGGGTTGCCTCATATTCAGCTCCTTTTGCGAGAATAAGTACTTCAAACTCTGATGATCTGTGAAGACCTCAAACTGCTCTCCATAAAGATAATGTTGTCAGGTCTTTAACGTGTGAACCACCGCTGCTAACTCCAGATCATGTGTAGGGTAATTCTTCTCGCGCACCTTTAACTGCCTCGAAGCGCGCCACCACCTTCCCGTGCTGCATCAGAACACAACCCAAACCAATCCCTGACGCGTCACTATAAATCACATAGCCTCTGCTGCCACTCAGTAGTGTCAGAATCGGTGTTGTCGTCAGTCGCCTCTTCAGCTCCTGGAAACTGTCGTCGTACTTCTGTGACCTAACGAACTTGATGCCCTTCTGCGTCAACGCTGTCAGCGGCGAAGCAAGTCTGGAGAACCCTAAATGAATCGTCTGTAATACCCAACTAGTCCCACGACGCTCCTGATCTCAGTCACGCTCGTTGGGGCTCTCCACTAAGTCACAACCTCAACCTTTGCCGGATCCACTGAAATCCCATCTGCTGACACAATATGCCTCAGAAATGCCACCTGATCCAACCAAAACTCGCACTTCGTGTACTTGGCATAGAGATGCTGATCCCTCAAGATGCCAAGCACAATCCTCAGGTGCTCCCGATGCTGCTCCCTGTTAGGCGAGTACACCAAGATGTAATCCACGTAGACAACAACAAATCTGTAGAGGTACAACTGAAAGGTCATATTCATCAGGTCCATGAATGCTACAGGTGCATTTGTCATTCCAAACGACATCACCAAGAACTCGTAGTGCCCGTACTGCGTCCTGAAGGTTGTCTTCTGAACATCTGCCTCTTTGATCCGCAACTGGTGATAACCCGAACGCAGATCAATCTTCGAGAACACTCTCACCGTCTGCAAGTGATCAAACAGATCATCAATCCTGGGCAAAGGCTACCGGTTCCTTACAGTAATCTTATTCAACATCCTGTAGTCG
Organism: Triglochin maritima; assembly: GCA_963682175.1. NCBI lineage: Eukaryota > Viridiplantae > Streptophyta > Magnoliopsida > Alismatales > Juncaginaceae > Triglochin > Triglochin maritima. Next base: position 39,139,193 of record OY821783.1, read on the forward strand.
TGCACATCCGCAAACGACCCATCATTCTTCTTCACAAACAACACCGACGCTCCCCATGGAGAGACACTCGGTCGAATAAACCCAGAGTCCATAAACTCCTGCAACTGCTTCTTCAACTCTGTCAACTCATCAGGTGCCATCCGATAAGGAGCCTTCTACTGGGGTGTCGTGCCAACCACTAACTCAATGTCCAACTTGATATCTCGGTGCGGCGGTAAACAAGGAATCTCTGCAGGAAACACCTCTGGAAACTCCCATACAACCTCTATATCCACCAACCTCCTCGTCTCAGGATCAGGAACAACCAAGGTCTCCATAAACGCTCTGCAACCCTGATGCATCAACCTCTGTGCCTTAACCGCAGACACAATCAGACGACCTTCTCTACTCCTCGTCCCTCTGATCAACACATCATGCACGCCTGTCCTCGGAATAAAGATCTTCTTCTCACGGTAAAAGACTCGCACATCGTACTGTGATAGCCAGTCCATCCCCAGTATGACGTCGAAGTCCTCCATCGGTAGCAAGAACAAATCTGCCAGAAAATCATTGTCTCTCGAAACAACTGTGGTGCCAGAGAGGAAGCTCCCCACAGTGCCCACCTCACCCATGGGTGTACTGACCTCCAACAAATCAGTCAGTAGCTCAGGGGTCCGATCCAACTCGCCAGCAAACTTCTCTGAAATGAAGGAGTGTGTGGCGCCGCAATCAAATAAAACACGAGCAACCAAACCTGAAACGACAAGGGTACTATCCACGACAGTGTTGGAGTCCTTGGCCTCCTCAACCCAAATGGTGAAGACTCGCCCCACTCTCCTGGCCTGGCCCTGCGGAACAACGGACTTGCTGCCTCCGCTCCTCCCTGAGATCAGTTGTCCTGGCCTCCTGCTCGTCTCGCCTTGCCTGCTCGGGCACTCCCGGATAAAATGGCCCATCTGATCGCATCCCAAGTATGCACCTGTACGCCCGGGGCACTCCTGACCCGGATGAGATCTCCCGCAGGTAATGCACGCACCAGACAGGCGTGCTCCCCCTCCATCAGCCTGGGGCCTCTTGCCCGGGTTCCCAGTGGAACATCCAACTGCACGTCCTCCCGTGCTCACTGGCGGCTTCCGTGCCACCTGGTAATGTTCCTGATAGTCCTGATAGATGATGGTCGCAAACTTCACCGCATCCGCCAGGGTCTGCGCCATGCTGGTAATCATACGCGACCTGAGTTGCTTCCTCAACCCCTTGATGAACTTCTGTGCACGCTGCTCGGGTGTAACAAAAGTCTCAGAACAATAACACTCTAAGGCGTTAAACCTGCTGATGTAGCTAGCTAAAGACATCTTCTTCTGCTCGAGGGCCAAGAACTCCTTCTTCTTCCTGTCTCTGACGTGCCGCGGAAAGACCTGCTGGTTAAACTCCTCAAGGAATTCCTCCTAGCTCACGTCATCTCGGTCAGCAAACACCACTGCAGATGTGGTCCTCCACCAGTTTGCTGCCACACCATCCAGAACATAGGTGGCCAGGTCCACCATCCGCTCCGGTACACAGCTAATCGCCCGAAAATCGTCTGGATCTTAAAGACCCAGTCCTCCACAGCCTCAGGGTCACTCCTGCCATCAAAACTAGGTGGGTGCTGCCTCATGAAGCGATCATGCTCCGCACCTGTCCCTATCTGCTCTGACCTCGCCGCCTGACGCTTCAGGAACTCTCCCAACCTATCCCAGGTAGCACCCTCAGTGGCATCACTGGCACTGCGCTCATTCGCGGCGTTCCTCACACGTCTCGGAGGCATTTGACACAAGAAAAAAACTCAAGGTCAGCCATGAATGCATGCTAAATGTAAAGTGCAACCTAATACTACTACACTGGGGTGATTTCTTTGGGAGCCACACATAGGAACCGACCGCTCTGATACCAAGTTGTAACATCCCAAAACAGCGGAAAACTTGAAATTTTAAACAATAAAAAGATCTCAAGATAACGACAAACAAACGGGAATGTTACTCATATAAATCAACACTCGGTGCACCAAAATACAACAGAGTTCGTCAAAAGACATGATTACATCATTACAACAAATGACAATTGGTAATCATGACGACCTCGAAGAGTCCGAAGAGGATCCTGACCCCAAAATGTGTGTGCCACCTGTCACCACCCGCTGATTTGACAAAAAAGACTTAGCTACTAAAATTCTTACTATTTCTTTATTTTTTGAGCGTTCGGATGAGAGAAATGAATATTATAAGATGAAAATGTTAATCATATGCTTGTCGGAGAAAGATATTTAGATTGTTTTCATTTTTGATAAATCCAAAGGCTATATCTCACGAATTTTTGAAAAACACCCTGTTACTAAAATTCTTACTATTTCTTTATTTTTCAAGCGTTCTTGTGATACAAACGAATATTAAAAGTTGAAAATGTTAAACATTTGCTTGTCAGAGAGAGATATTTAGATAATTTTCTATTTTGATAAATCCAAATGCTATAACTCACGAAATTTGACAAAAAAGACTAAGTTACTAAAATTCTAACTATTTCTTTATTTTTCGAGTGTTCAAAAGATACAAACGAATATTAGAAGATGAAAATGCTAAACATATGCTTGTTGAGAGATATATTTAGAATTTTCATTTTTGATAAAATCCAAAGGCTATATAGCTCACGAAATTTGACAAAAAGACTTAGTTACTAAAATTCTAACGATTTCTTTATTTGTCGAGCATTCTGAAGATACAAACGAATATTTAAAGATAAAAATATTAAACATATGCTTGCCGGAGAAAGATATTTAGATTGTTTTCATTTTTGATAAGATCCAAAGGCTAATATAGCTCACGAAATTTGACAAAAAGACTTAGCTACTAAAATTCTTACTATTTCATTATTTTTGGAGCGTTATGACGAAACAAACAAATATTAGAATACGAGAATGTTAACCATATGCTGGTCGACGGATATACTAAGAATTTTTCATTTTTGATAAAATCCAAAAGCTATGGCTAACGAAATTTGACGAAAACACTCTGTTATTAAAATTCATACTTTTTATTTAATTTTGGAGCGTTCTGATGAAAGAAACGAATATCAAAAGATAAAAATATTAAACACATGCTTTTCGACGAAGATACTTAGATTTTTTATTTTTTTATAAAATCTGAAGGCTATGATAACACACAAAATTTGTCAAAAACATTCGGTTATTAAATTTCTTAATATTTCATTATATTTCGTGCGTTCTGATGATACAAAGGAAGATTATAAGAAGAAAATGTTAAACATGTGCTTGTCGGCAGAGATACTAAGAATTTTCATTTTTGATAAAATCCAAAAACTATATAGCTCACGAAATATGACAAAAAGACTCAGTTATTAAAATTCTTACTATTTTTTTGAGCATTAAGATGACAAAATCAAATATTATAAGATGAAAATGTTAAAAATATTCTTGTCGGAGAGAGATATTTAGATTGTTTCTATTTTTGATAAAATCCAAAGTTTATAACTCATGAAATTTGAATAAAACAGTCAGTTATTAAATTTCTTACTATCTTTTTTTATGTTTCGAGCGTTCGGAGAACAGAAATGAATATTATAAGATGAAAATGTTAATCATATGCTTGTAGGAGACAAATATTTAGATTGTTTTCATTTTTGATAAATCCAAAGGCTATAACTCACGAAACTAAACAAAAACACTCATTTATTAATTTTTTACTATTTCTTTATTTTTCGAGCGTTCTATTGAAACAAACGAATATTATAAGATGAAAGTGCTTAACATATGCTTGTCGGAGAGAGATATTTTGATTGTTTTCATTTTTGAAAAATCCAAAGGGTATAGCTCACGAAATTTGACAAAAACACACAGTTATTAAAATTCTAACTATTTCTTTATTTTCGAGTGTTCAGAAGATACAAACGAATATTATAAGATGAAAATATTAGACATTTGCTTGCCGGAGAAAGATATTTAGATTATTTTCATTTTTGATAAAATCCAAAGACTATATAGCTAACGAAATTTGACAAAAACTCTCAGTTACTAAACTTCTTACTATTCTATATATTTTTCGAGCGTTCGGATGACAGAAACACATATTAGAATATAAAAATGTTAAACATATGCTTGTCGGAGAAAAATATTTAGATTGATTTTCTTTTTGATAAATCATAAGGTTATAGCTCACGAATTTTGACAAAAACGCTCAATTATTAAAAGTCTTTCTATTTTTTTATTTTTAAGGGTTCAGATGACACAAACAAATATTATAAGTTGAAAATGTTAAACAAATACTTGTCGAAGAGAGATATTTAGATTGTTTTCATTTTGATAAAATCCAAAAGCTATAGCTACCGAAATTTGACAAAAAGACTTTGCTTCTAAAATTCTTACTATTTCTTTATTTTTTGAGCGTCCGGATGACAGGAAGGAATATTATAAGATGAAAATATTAGACATATGATTGTAGGAGAAAGATATTTAGATTGTTTTCATTTTTGATAAATCCAATGGCTATAACTCACGAAATTTGACAAAAAACTCAGTTACTAATATTCTAACTATTTCTTTATTTTTCGAACGTTCTGACTCAACAAACAAATATTAGAAGATGAGAATGTTAAACATATGCTGGTCGAGAGAGAAATTTAGAATTTTCATGTTTGATAAAATCCAAAGGCTATAGCTCATGAAATTTGAAAAAAAAGACCTAGTTACTGAAATTCTAACGATTTCGTTATTTTTCTAGCATTCTGAAGATACAAACAAATATTTTAAGATAAAATTGTTAAACATATGCTGGTCGACAGAGATTCTAAGAATTTTCATTTTTGATAAAATCCAAAGACTATAGCTAACGAAATTTCACGAAAACACACAGTTATTAAAATTCTTACTATTTTTTATTTTTCGAGTGTTCAGATGAGACAAACGAATATTATAAAATGAAAATGTTAAACATATGCTTGTCGGATATAGATATTTAGATTGTTTTCATTTTTTGAAAAATCCAAAGGCTATAGTTTACGAAATTTGACAAAAAACACTTAGTTAATAAAATTCTAACTATTTTTTTTATTTTTCGAGCATTCACATGACAGAATAAAAAATTATAAGATGAAAATGTTAAACATATACTTTTCGGAGAGAGATATTTAGATTGTTTCGATTTTTGATAAAATCCAAAGTTTATAGCTCATGAAATTTGAATAAAACAGTCAGTTATTAAACTTCTTACTATTTTTTTTTTATTTTTCGAGCGTTCGGAGGACAGAAATGAATATTCTAAGATTAAAATGTCAAACATATGCTTCTCGGAGAGAGATATTTAGATTGTTTTTATTTTTTGTAAAATCCAAACACTATAGCTTACGAAATTTGACACAAATACTCAGTTATTAAATTTGTTAATATTTTTTTTTATTTTCCGAACATTCGGAAGGCACAAATGAATATTATAAGATGTAAATATTAAATATATGATTGTCGGAGAAAGATATTTAGATTTTTTTCATTTTTTCCTAAATCCAAAGGCTATAATTAACAAAATTAAACAAAAACACTCAGTTATTAAAATTCTTACTATTTCTTTATTATTCGAGCATTCTGCTGATACAAACGAATATTACGAGATGAAAGTGTTAAACATATGCTTGTCGGAGAGAGATATTTAGATTGTTTTCATTTTTGATAAAATCCAAAGTCTATAGCTCAAGAAATTTGACAAAAGACTTAGTTACTAAAGTTCTTACTATTTCTTTATGTTTCGATCATTCGGATGACAGAAACAGATATAATAAGAAGAAAATGTTAAACATTTGCTTGTCGGAGTGAGATAGTTAGATTGTTTTCATTTTTGATAAAATCCAAATGTTTTAGCTCACGGAATTTGACAAAAACACTCGGTAACGGAAATTCTTACTATTTTCTTTACTTTTCAAGGGTTCTGATGATACAAACGAATATTATAATATATAATGTTAAACAAATGCTTGTCGGAGAGAGATATTTAGATAATTTTCATTTTTGATAAATCCAATGGCTATAACTCACGAAATTTGACAAAAAGACTAAGTCACTAAAATTCTTAGTATTTCATTATTTTTTGAGCGTTCGGATGACAGAAACGAATATTATAAGATGAAAATGTTAAACATATGCTTGTCGGAGAGAGATATTTTGATTGTTTTCATTTTTGATAAAATCCAAAGTCTATAGCTCAAGAAATTTGACAAAAGACTTAGTTACTAAAGTTCTTACTATTTCTTTATGTTTCGATCATTCGGATGACAGAAACAAATATAATAAAAAGAAAATGTTAAACATTTGCTTGTCAGAGTGAGATAGTTAGATTGTTTTCATTTTTGATAAAATCCAAATGTTTTGGCTCATGGAATTTGACAAAAACACTCGGTAACGAGAATTCTTACTATTTTCTTTAATTTTCAAGGGTTCTGATGATACAAACCATTATTATAATATGAAAATGTTAAACAAATGCTTGTCGGAGAGAGATATTTAGATAATTTTCATTTTTGATAAATCTAAAGGTTATAACTCACGAAATTTGACAAAAAGACTGAGTCACTAAAATTCTTAGTATTTCATTATTTTTTGAGCGTTCGGATGACAGAAACGAATATTATAAGACGAAAATGTTAAACATATGCTTGTCGGAGAGAGATATTTTGATTGTTTTCATTTTTGATAAAATCCAAAGGTTATGCCTCACGAATTTTGACAAAAACACTCAGTTACTAAAATTCTTACTATTTCTATATTTTTCGAGCGTTTTGGTGATACCAACGAATATTATAAAATGAAAATGTTAAACATATGCTTGTTAGAGAGAGATATTTAGATAATTATTAATTTTGATAAAATTCAAAGCTATAGATAATGAAATTTGACAAAAACGTTCAGTTATTAAAATTCTTACTATTTTTTATTTTTCAAGGGTTCTGATGAGACAAACGAATATTATAAGATGAAAATGTTAAACAAATACTTGTCGGAGAGAGATATTTAGATTCTTTTCATTTTTGATAAAATCCAAATATAGCTACCGAAATTTGTCAAAAAGAATTAACTACTAAAATTCTTACTATTTCATTATTTTTTGAGCGTTCGGATGACAGAAACAAATATTATAAGATGAAAATGTTAACCATATGCTTGTAGGAAAAAGATATTTAGATTGTTTTCATTTTTGATAAATTCAAATGTTATAACTCACGAAACTAAACAAAAACACTCTGTTATTAAATTTTTTACTCTTTCTTTATTTTTCGAGCATTCTGCTGATACAAACGAATATTATAAGATGAAAGTGGTAAACATATGCTTGTCGGAGAGAGATATTCTGATTGTTTTCATTTTTGATAAAATCCAAAGACTAGAGCTCACGAAATTTGACAAAAACACTCAGTTATTAAAATTCTAACTATTTCTTTATTTTTCGAGTGTTCATAAGATATGATCGAATATTATAAGATGAAAATATTAGACATATGGTTGTCGGAGAAAGATATTTAGAATATTTTATTTTTTAATAAAATCGAAAGGCTATATAGCTAACGAAATTTGACAAAAACTCTCAGTTACAAAAATTCTTACTATTTCTTTATTTTTCGAGAGTTCGGATGACAGAAACGAATATTAGAAGATGAAAATGTTAAACATATGCTTGTTGGAGAAAGATATTTAGATTGTTTTTATTTTTGATAAAACCAAATGTTATAGCTCACGAATTTTGACAAAAACGCCCAGTTATTAAAATTCTTACTAATTTTTTTATTTTTCAAGGGTTGAGATGACACAAACGAATATAATAAGATGAAAATGTTAAACAAATACTTGTTGGTGAGAGATATTTAGATTGTTTTCATTTTTGATAAAATCCAAAAGCTATAGCTGTTGAAATTTGACAAAAAGACTTAGCTACTAAAATTCTTAATATTTCTTTATGTTTTGAGCGTTCGGATGACAGAAACGAATATTATAAGATGTAAATATTAGACATGAATGTAGGCTAAAGATATTTAGATTGTTTTCATTTTTGATAAATCCAAGGACTATAACTCCCAAATTTTACAAAAACACTAAGTTACTAAAATTCTGGTGATACAAATGAATATTAAAAGATGAAAATGTTAACCATATGCTTGTCAGAGAGAGATATTTAGATAACTTTCATTTTTGATAAATCCAAAGCTATAACTCACGAAATTTGACAAAAAAGACTTATTTACTAAAATTCTAACTATTTCTTTATTTTTCGAGTGTTCAGAAGATACAAACGAATATTAGAAGATGAAAGTGCTAAACATATGCTTGTTGAGAGAGATATTTAGAATTTTCATTATTGATAAAATCCAAAGGCTATATAGCTGACGAAATTTGACAAAAAGACTTAGTTACTAAAATTCTAACGATTTCTTTATTTGTCGAGCATTGTGAAGATACAAACGAATATTTTAAGATAAAAATATAAACATATGCTTGTCGGAGAAAGATATTTAGATTGTTTTCATTTTTGATAAGATCCAAAGGCTAATATAGCTCACGAAATTTGACAAAAAGACTTAGCTACTTAAATTCTTACTATTTCATTATTTTTGGAGCGTTATGACGAAACAAACAAATATTAGGATACGAGAATGTTAACCATATGCTGGTCGACAGAGATACTAAGAATTTTTCATTTTTGATAAAATCCAAAGGCTATGGCTAACGAAATTTGACGAAAACACTCTGTTATTAAAATTCTTACTATTTTTTTATTTTTCGAGCATTCGAACGAAACAAACAAATTTTAGAAGATGAGAATGATAAATATATGCTTGTTGACAGGTATATTTAGAATTTTCCTTTTTTATAAAATCCAAAAGCTATAGCTCACAAAATTTGACAAAAAAACTTTGTTACTAAAAGTTCTTACTATTTCTTTTTGATTCGAGCATTCAGATGACAGAAACAAATATAATAAGAAGAAAATGTTAAACATCTGCTCGTTGGAAACAAGTAGTTAGATTGTTTTCATTTTGTATAAAATCCAAATGTAATAGTTCACGAAATTTGACAAAAACACTCGGTTACGAAAATTCTTACTATTTTCTTTAATTTTCAAGGGTTCTAACGATACAAACGAATATTATAAGATGAAAATATTAGACATATGCTTGTCGGAGATAGATATTTAAATTATTTTCATTTTTGATTAATCCAAAGGCTATATATCTAACGAATTTTGACAAAAAGACTTAGTTATTAAAATTCTAACTATTTCTTTATTTTTCGAGTGTTCAAAAGATACAAACAAATATTAGAAGATCAAAATGTTAAACATATGCTTGTGGAGAGAGATAATTAGAATTTTAATTTTTGATAAAATCCAAAGGCTATATAGCTCACGACATTTGACAAAAAGACTTAGTTACTTAAATTCTAACTATTTCTTTATTTTACGAGCGCTCTGAAGATACAAACGAATATTAGAAGATGAAAATATTTAACATATGCTTGTCCAGTGAGATATTTAGAATTTTCATTTTTGATAAAACCCAATTACGAAATTTGACAAAAAGACTGAGTTACTAAAACTCTTACTATTTCTTTCTTTTTTGAGCGTTCAGATGACAAAAACAAATAATATAAGATGAAAATGTTAAACATGTGCTTGTTGGAGAAAAATATTTAGATTATTTTTAATTTTCATAAATTCAAAGGTTATAGCTCACGAATTTGGACAAAAACACTTAGTTACTAAAATTCTTACTATTTCTATATTTTTCGGGCATTCTGGTGATACAAATGAATATTATAAGATGAAAATGTTAAACATATGCTTGTTAGAGAGAGATATTTAGATAATTCTTATTTTTGATAAAATCCAAAGCTATATATAACGAAATTTGACAAAAACGCTCAGTTATTAAAATTCTTACTATTTTTTTATTTTTCAAGGGTTCTGATGAGACAAACGAATATTATAAGATGAAAATGTTAAACAAATACTTGTCGGAGAGAGATATTTAGATTGTTTTCATTTTTGATAAAATCCAAATGCTATAGCTACCAAAATTTGACAAAAAGAATTAACTACTAAAATTCTTACTATTCCATTATTTTTTGAGTGTTCGGATGACAGAAACAAATATTATAAGATGAAAATGTTAACAATATGCTTGTTGGAGAAAGATATTTAGATTGTTTTCATTTTTGATAAATCCAAAGCCTATAACTCACGAAACTAAACAAAATCACTCAGTTATTGAATTTTTTACTATTTCTTTATTTTTTGAGCGTTCGAATAACATAAACAAATATTATAAGATGAAAATGTTAATCATATGCTTGTAGGACAAAGATATTTAGATTGTTTTCATTTTTGATAACTTCAAAGGCTATAGGTCACGAAATTTTACAAAAACACTCAGTTACTAAAATTCTTACTATTTCTTTATTTTTTGAGCGTTCTAGTGATAAAAATGAATATTAATAGATGAAAATGTTAAGCATATGCTTGTCCGAGAGAGATATATAGATAATTTTCATTATTGATAAATCCAAATGCTATAACTCACGAAATTTGACAAAAAACTTAGTTACTAAATTTCTAACTATTTCTTTACTTTTCGAGTGTTCAGAAAATACAAATGAATATTAGAAGATGAAAATGTTAAACATATGCTTGTCGAGAGAAATATTTAGAATTTTCATTTTTATAAAATCCAAAGGCTATAGCTCCGGACATTTGACAAATAGACTTAGTTACTAAAATTCTAACGACTTCTTTATTTTTCAAGCATTCTGAAGATACAAACAAATATTTTAAGATAAAAATGTTAAACATATGCCTGTCGGAGAAAGATATTTAGATTGTTTGTATTTTTGATAAAATCCAAATGCTATAGCTCACGGAATTTGACAAAAAGGCTTAGCTACTAAAACTCTTACTATTTCATTATTTTTCAAGCGTTATAACGAAACAAACAATTATTAGAAGAAGAGAATGTTAAACATAAGCTGGTCGACAGAGATAATAAGAATTTTTCATTTTTGATAAAATCGAAAGGCTATAGCTCACGAAATTTGACAAAAAGACTTAGTTACTAAAATTCTTACTATTTCTTTATTTTTCGAGTGTTCTGAGGAAACAAACAAATATTAGAAGATGAGAATGTTACACATATGTTGGTCGACAGAGATACTAAGATTTTTTGAGCGTTCAGAAGATACAAACGACAATTGACGAAAAAGACTTAGTTTCTAAAATTCTTACTATTTCATTATTTTTCGAGCATTCTGATAATGCGAAAGAATATTACCAGATGAAAATACTAAACATAATGCTGGTCGACAGAGATACTAAGAATTTTCATTTTTGATAAAATCCAAAAGCTATATAGCTCACGAACTTTGACAAAAACACCCAGTTATTAAAATTCTTGCTGTTTTCTTTAATTTTTCGAGCATTCTGTAGATACAAACAAATATTTCAAGATAAAAATGTTAAACAAATGCTTGTCGGAGAAAGATATTTAGATTGTTTTCATTTTTGATAAAATCCAAAGGCTATAGCTCACGAAATTTGACAAAAAGAATTAGCTACTAAAATTCTTACTATTTCATTATTTTTCGAGGGTTCTAATGATACAAACAAATACTACAAGATTAAAATGCTGAACATATGTTTGTGGACAAAGATACTTATAATTTTCATTTTTGAAAAAATGCAGTTGCTATAGTTTAAGAAATTTGACAAAAAGACTTAGTTACTAAAATTATTAATATTTCCTTATTTTCGGAGCGTTCAGAAGATACAAACGAATATTAGAATATGAAAATGTCAAACATATGCTTGTTGACTGAGATATTTAGAATTTTGATTTCTGAAAAAATCCAAAGGCTATTGCTCATGAAATTGGACAAAAACACTTAGTTACCGAAATTCTTATTATTTATTTATTTATTATTCGAGCGTTCTGAAGATACAAACGAAAATTAGAAGATGAAAATGTTAAACATATGTTTGTCGAGAGAGATACTTACAATTTTCATTTTTGATCAAAAGCAAAGGCTAGGTCACGAAATTCGACGAAAACACTTAGTTGCTAAAATTCTTATTATTTCTTTATTTTTCGAGCGTTCGAACGAAACCATCAAATATTAGAAGATGAGAATGATAAACATATGCTTGTGGATAGAGATATTTATAATTTTCATTTTTTATAAATCCAAAGGATATAGCTCATTAAATTTGACAAAAAGACTTCGATACTAAAGTTCTTACTATTTCTTAATTTTCCGAGGGTTCTGACGATACACACAAATATTAGAAGATGACAATGTTAAACATATGCTTGTCGACTGAGATATTTAAAATTTTCATTTTTGATAAATCCAAAGGATATAGCTCATTAAATTAGACAAAAAAGATTTAGATACTAAAGTTCTTACTATTTCTTAATTTTCCGAGGATTCCGACGATACAAACAAATATAGAAGATGAGAATGTTAAACATATGCTCGTCGAGAGAGATTTAGAATTTTCATTTTTGATAAAATCCAAAAGCTATATTGCTCAAGAAATTTGACAAAAAGACTTAGTTACTAAAATTCTTACTACTTCTTTATTTTTTGATGGTTCTGACGAAACAAACAAATATTAGAAGATGAGAATGTTAAACATATGCTGGTCGACCGAGATACTAAGAATTTTCATTTTTGATAAAATCCGAAGGCTATAAAACTACCAAAATTTTTGGAGGGTTCAGAAGATACAAATGAATATAAGAATTTTAAATTTTGATAAAATCCAAAGGCCATATAGCTAACGAAATTTGACAAAAACACTCAGTTACCAAAATTCTTACAATTTATTTTTCGAGAGTTTTGAAGATACAAACGGAAATTAGAAGATGAAAATGTTAAACATATGTTTGTCGAGACAGATATTTATAATTTTCATTTTTGATAAAAAGCAAAGGCTATAGCTTACGAAATTCGACGAAAACACTTAGTTACTAAAATTCTTACTATTTCCTTATTTTTCGAGCGTTCGAACGAAACAAACAAATATTAGAAGATGAGAATGTTAAACATATGCTGGTCGACAGAGATACTAAGAATTTTAATTTTTGATAAAATCCAAAGGCTATATCTCACGAAATTTAAAAAAAGACTTAGTTACTAAAATTCAAACTATTTCTTTATTTTTGAGCGTTTTGAAGATACAAACGAATATTAAAAGATGAAAATGTTAAACATATGCTTGTCGAATTATATATTTAGAATTTTCATTTTTGATAAAATCCAAAGGATATAACTCTTTAAATTTGAAAAAAAGACTTAGATACTAAAGTTCTTACCATTTCTTAATTTTTCGAGGGTTCTGAAGAAACAAACAAATATTAGAAGATGAGAATGTTAAACCTATGCTGGTCGACAGAGATACTAAGAATTTTCATTTTTTATAATATCCAAAGGCTATATAGCTAGGAGTGATCTTCGGCCCGGGACCGGACCGAATCGAAGACCGAACTTTTCGGAAGATCGGACCGAAGACCGAACCAAATAAATTCGGTTCGGTTCGGTCGAAAACCCGAATTAAACCTTTAAAATGTCGGTATTTGACCGGACCGGACCGAATTTTGGCCACCCCTATATATAGCTAACAAAATTTTACAAAAACACCCAGTTACAAATATTCTTACTATTTCTTTATTTTTCGAGCATTCTGATGATAAAAAACGATTATTAGAAGTTGAAAATGTTAAACATATGCTGGTCGGCAGAGATATTTGAATTACATTTTTTATTAAATCCAAAGGCTATATCTCTCGAAATTTGAAAAAAAGACTTAGTTACTAAAATTCTAACTATTTCTTTTTTCTCGAGTGTTTTGAAGATACAAATGAATATTAGAAGATAAAAATGTTAAACATATGCTTGTCGAATGATATATTTAGAATTTTCATTTTTGATAAAATCCAAAGGATATAGCTCATTAAATTTGACAAAAAGACTTAGATACTAAAGTTCTTACTATTTCTTAATTTTTCGCGGGTTCTGACAAAACAAACAAATATTAGAAGATGAGAATGTTAAACATATGCTGGTCGACAGAGATACTAAGAATTTTCATTTTTGATAAAATCCAAAGGCTATATAGCTAACGAAATTTGACGAAAACACCCAGTTACCAATATTCTTACTATTTCTTTATTTTTCGAGCGTTCTGATGATACAAACGATTATTAGAAGTTGAAAATGTTAAACATATGCTTGTGGAGATAGATATTTCGAATTTTCATTCTTGATAAAATCCAAAGGCTATAGCTCACGAAATTTGACAAAAAAGACTTAACAACTAAATTTTTGACTATTTCTTTATTTTTCGAGGGTTCTGATGAAATAAACAAACATTAGAAGATGAGAATGTTAACCGTATGCTGGTCGACATAGATACTAAGAATTTTCATTTTTTATAAAATCCAAAGCCTATAGCTAACAAAATTTTACAAAAACACTTAGTTACTAAAATTCCTTCTATTTCTTTATTTTTCGAGCGTTCTAATGGTACAAATGAATATTAGAAGATGAAAATGTTAAACATATGCTTGTCGAGATATATATTTAGAATTTTCATTTTTGAAAAAATCCAAATGCTATAGCTCACGAAATTTGACAAAAAGACTTAGTTACTAAAATTCTTACTATTTCTTTATTTTTCGATGGCTCTGAAGAAACAAACAAATATTAGAAGATGAGAATGTTAAACATATGCTGGTCGACGGAGATATTAAGAATTTTAGTTTTTGATAAAATCCAAAGGCTCTATAGCTAACGAAATTTGACAAAAACACCCATTTACGAAAAATCTTACGTTTTCTTTATTTTTCGAGCGTTCGGAAGATACAAACGAAAGTTAGAAGATAAAAATGTTAAACATATGTTTGTCAAGAGAGATACTTAAATTTTTTATTTTTGATAAAATGCAAATGCTATAGCTCACCAAAGTCGACGAAAACACTTAGTTACTAAAATTCTTACTATGTCTTTATTTTTCGAACGGTCGAACAAAACAAACAAATATTAGAAGATGAGAATGTTAAACATATGCTTGTCGACAGAGATATTTAGAATTTTCATTTTTGATAAAATCAACATGCATTGGGATCCGCGATCTCTCAGGTTTGCTACTCTACAGAGAGTCAAGCAACAACACGTCACACCACTGTCCATCAACGGAGGTGGTGCGACCCATGTGTCCACACTCTTCCACACGACGGTCCCTAGACAGACACGAGAAACGTACCCGCCATCACCTCCCGGTTCACGCTCTAAGCGAGGACACAGGTTTCCGTGGACAGAGTTGACACAACACAAAGACCAGGAATTCAGTTATGCGCACAAACGGTCGACCGAAAAAGCCTGACCGGTCGACCGTTCCCAATAGGTTCGGTCGACCGAGAGTCTGTAACGGTTGAACTCTCCACGCCTCACTTAAGTCGAAACGTTTGAACAACAATCTAAAACCGGTCAACAGAATACGAGGTCAAAATCCGGAGTTGGTCAAAATCACACAAGACTATTCGGTCGACCGACTCAGGGGTCCCGGTCGACCGAAAACTACCAGGGTCATCCTAATAGTCTAAGTCATAAAACGGTCGAACAATATATCAAAATCGGTCGAACAACATGCATAATATTGAAGTACACTTAAGTTCCGGTACAACCAAAAGCTAGGAACGGTCGACTGAAATCCAACAGAAAGCCTCCAACCCACCAGTACACATGCAACCGGTCGACCGCCACACGTCATCGTTTGACCGATGTTGGTTAATGTTGGGCAAAACCGTAAAACCGGTCGACCGTCTGAAAGCACTGGTCGACCGTTGGTCGACAACAACCCCGCGTCTGCCGAGGATTTTACGCCATTTCACGTCATCGATGAGGTCTTTGACCTCCCGCGACCGACCACAGCATCACCCCAACGTGGGTGAGCAACAACAACAACTAAAGAACCGGCATACCTCAAGAAGAAGACAAAACGCGCCGAAGATTCGCTAGACGTCAACCGCAACCACGACACCACGCTCGTGCCGTCCACTTTAGCACGCCCCACACCAGAGCAGACTCCTCCTCCACCTCTGGTCGCCGGAAAAAAAGGAAGGAAAGAAGTTTGGGTGAGAGATGGAAAATGGAAGAAGAAAAGAGCGAGGGAGAGAGAGGCGTTGGTTTTCTCCTCAACAAAACCAAACCCAATGCCAACAGTAACCAGCCCCCTACATGAAGGGAATGTGTTCTAAAAGTTTTACTTTTAAATGTCAATTATTATGAATTGAATGAGAAATCATTTTGTTCCTTGTTTATGTTATTCGTCTTTTAGAAGTGTTAAGGAAGAGACTCTTGGTCCTTAACCGTAGAGCTCTAAAAGATATTGATTTACATAAAACAAAAGATATTCGCAATCATGGTAATTAACATGGGACATTAATCACCGAGTTAAGATTGTCGTGTTGGTCACAGATCATTGTAGCTCTAAAGTGAGTGACGACACGGGTATGCAAAAGAGGAAAATATTACTTTTGTATACTGAATAGACCTAATAAGTAAATATTATAGAAATGTGTTTCTGTGTCATTAATATTTTACCGTGTCTTCGGTCCTTTGATATGAGACTTATATCCAATCACTTAAGGAATGCTTAATTAGATTAGTGTCTTGAGCTATCAATAAGTGTAGTGTAAAGGCATTGGTTGGTTAAGTACAACTTTTGTTGGAGAAGATAGTTAGTCAAAAGACTATCATTGCCCCTCTTAATTGAGTGATGATATTAGTGGGCCCCTTGATAAAGCAAAGTTATAATATGCACAATGTGATTTGAGTTAAGTCACATATTTATAACTAGCTTAAAGAGATCAAGAAATGAATATTAATACAAAGATGACACAATACTACTTTGTGTGTATTCTTAATATCATGAGGCAAGGGACGGACACAAGTGGTGCACTCCATCACTAAATGGATCGGGTTTTGGTTCGAGTGGATTAAGACATCTAACTGATTGGGAGCTATAATGTGTAGCTAGATACCGCTTATAGCTAGTGATATTAAGCTCTTAATATCACTGCCAACTTAGTCTAGATCCTCCCATAGGTCACACCGCAAAAACCGGGAAACAAGAAGCTTGATTTTGATTCATATGATGTGTCGGGTTTCTTATAGAAAATATGACACATGTGGTGAACAAGTAAAATCAATTATGTTATATATAACATAATTAGAATCATGATAAATTCATATGAGATGCATATATTATGGGGTGTAATAATTTATTATTGCATAGGATAATATATTGCATAAGTTGTGAATTTGCTGAAAGCCCTAAACTTCAAATTTTGTTGAAAATAAATCCAAAATTTAAAAAGGCAAAATCGGGTAGAAGTTCGGTAATCCGTTAAGGTTCGGTCGACCGAAGGATCTGTGGATCGGTCAACCGAACGTGGAACGGATGGTCAAGTTGATTGACCGAACTTGACCAAAGTGCCTGGAACTCTGGGTCGGTATACCGAACCAGAAACGGTTGACCGAACAATGTCCAGTTCCGATATTTTCGGTTAACCGAATGGCACTCGGTCAAAGACGCGAATTCGTCCGAACGGTTAAAGAATAATTTTTTTCCTTAAGAATCGGTCATCCGTCAAGTGCACGGAAATCCGAACGTGACATATTCGGTTAACCGAGTATGTCTCGGTAGACCGAGTCCCGATCGATTTTCTGCCTTTGATAATTAAGAGATTAATTTGATCAATGGTTGGATTAGCTCCAAACTTGGTTAAACGTTTTGTGGGTGCATATAATGCATTATGGAATTAGTTTGTGAGAGAAAATATCAAGAGTTCGTGGCTTAAGAATAGCCATGATTGAGAGTAAGATTGGAGCCTATAAATAGGTCCTTATTCTCCTTAATTATGTTAGAAGAAGTTTGCTAAATATTTTCTCTCCTAATTCACCACGAAAATCCACGAATATTCTCTTAGTTTTCTAAGTCTTTGGAAGGAGAAATCTCAGAGATTAAGGAAGGGGTTTGTAGCTAGATTCTAAGCTTGTTTGGAGATTGATTGACTAGCTCCTTTCTCTCCAACCTTGTTTAGGGTTTCAGTGAACACTCGGAGGCATCCGACGCAACAGGAAGCGACGATCGTCTTCTTCAGTATCTCCGGATCATCAAGAAGTTTTAGAGAACTTCTAGGTATGAATTTCGGAGCCCATGTTTGTTTTAATAAGTTTTGAAACTAGTTATTAAAACAAACCGATGCATGCATGAAATAAATCGTAGAAAATTGTAATTGATCCTTATTACGCATAAACAATTCGAAAAATATACATGCATAATTAAACATGAAATCCTACAGTGGTATCAGAGCTTATGGTTCAATTTTCTTATGATTTAAGGCTGTAAACAAATTTAGTTTACCATCTAGGATTTAAACAATTCGTTTTACCGGTTTTTCGGTCTTTAAATGTTTTGTTGAAATAATTCTTTGTAATAATTCATTTTGAATGTTTTAAGTAGTTTAAAACATGCCATGTAATTATTAGAATTATGATTTAGACATAAGTCTAACTTGCAATAATTTCGTTTGAAGTATAAACGATTATTTTGTAAGAGAATCAACAAAACCGAAAAACTGCGGTTCGTCTTTCCTTTTAGGAAATTGGATGGACAGCGGTTCAAAATTATTTTTGAACTATGGATGGATGAAAAACGTTTTTAATGGATTTCAAAATGTTTTTCAAAGAATTGTTTGAGATTCTAGATGATTGATAAACTAGATTGCATAGTTTATAGCAATATTGCGTGCATGGATGCTCGAGTTGTCTTTGCAGGAATTGTGGGTTTATATGTTCCAAATCAGCAATTATGAATGTATGTAATCATTATTATACAGGGGCTTATGTATGTAAAAGACAAAATTCTCTCATTCCGTCTTTTAGATAGTTGCATTTGCATATGAGAGGTTTTTACATAGGACTTGCACTAGTCGGGTTTTTATCGAATGTGAGGAGCATGTTTATTTTCTGTAAAATCTACATCACCGGTGCAAGAGGAAGTCGCCGCTGTAGCGCATCGATCGAGGATCGAAGACCAGGGATCGAGGATCGAGGATCGAAGGGAACATATAAACTCACACGATGTGGATTGTGTGAATGTTTAATTTCTATTTTTATCTTGCTATGCATGTGATGAATGTGTTGAATGTTAGGATGTGTATGATTAATAATATGCATGATAACCTAAAATTCTAAATCACATGTTAAATTGTCCAACAAAAATTAAGAATAAATTTCCTTCTTATTTCATCCACTAGCAGCCATTGATCGAGGGATACTCTGCTCGCCCTTAGCGGGAGATAGCTTCCTCCATCTTTGGGAATAGTGGGAGATATAATGGTTGTCTATTGTTGTGCCACGATTAAATATATGAGGTGCGTTTCACCCTAGTGAACCCCAAATATGTTTAGTTGTGAATACAATGGACAAACGTATCTCGTATCAAATGAAAATAAGTTTTCTTAACATTACCTGGAGCCCTCGCTCGGTTTTGGGAAAAAGTTTTTCTTACGAGGATAGGTCGTATTCCCTCATAATTAAAACGACAAGAGTCACAAGAGTTTGACGATGCTAAATGTTGCTAAAATTCAAAAAGGTTGTGATTAGAAAATGTTTTCTTACCTTGATATTGTAATGTATTCGATAGCCCTTAGCTAGTCTATATTACAATTGATGAGATCTTGGATTGTTGCATTTATGGGCAAAATTTTTATTTGCAACATTTACATTTATATTCGATATATGTATGCATGTGTATTAAAACATAAAATTGGCATTAAAACCTGTATGATTTATTTTGTAGAAAAATGTCGAACATCCAACATATCGTATGATCCATGATAGAAAAACACCATTTAGCAAATGATGGCTCAAACTTCATTAGTTGGCAACTCAAACTCAACATCGTGTTAAAGTTTGAGAAACTGTCTCACATTTTGGAAGGTCCAATCCCAAAGTGGAATGAGAGATTAACCGATGAAGAGAAAGAGGCTAAGGCCAAGTGGGAAGACCAAGAGAACCAGGTTCACGGTCTTATGCTAGCATCCATGGGTGACTCGCTTCAAGCGAAATACTTGGATTCAAAACCCAAGAAGACCATGAAGGCTTTATCTAAGATGTTCATGGATAGTGCCCGAAAGGAGCGCTATAAGACCACCATCGCACTCACAAGGTGCCATATGGCGGAGGGAACATCAGTATCCATGCATTTTCTCACGATGCAAGGGTACCTTGAGAAGTCGGCAAAGCTCTCTTCACCAATGCCCGAGGACATTGCTGAAGATATGATTCTTGGCTCTCTAGCCCCGTCCTTCAAGGATTTTGTGATGCACTACCACGTGCGTGAAAAAGGGGTGAGTCTTGAGGAGCTGCATGATAAGAATTTTAAATTTATACCGCAAGTGCACGACGTCTATGAAGACGTGGCAAGTACGGGTCGAACACAAGGAGGGAGAGATTTCGTTATTTTTTTGTTATTTCGATTGAGGGGAAGAAGTAGAGAAAAATCACTTAGGGTTTTTGGAGTTTTTGGTTTAATTAACTAAAGTACGAAACAAAAGTAATTAAAATTAAAACAAGAACAAAGAGAGAAATCCGTGGGGTGGAGGTTTAGATTTAGGTTTAGAGTAGAGAATTACTGAAACTTATTATAAATCATGTTAGTTATGAAGCATTACAAGATAAATGACTTAACATAAACTCAAGTAATCAAAATACACTAATCAAGAACTTAAAATAATAACATGCATTCATCATTCTCTAACCCTAATTCCATCACCTCCACCCTTTGGAGAGAGTTAGCAACTCATGGAGGGAGGAAGAAGAAGGGATCCTAGAGACATTAAAAGAAAAGAGAGACAAAACAAAATAAAATAGAAATTTATTACTAATGATCCAAGACCAAAGGTTCAAAGATGTGTTACATTCGTCCTACAAGGCTATTTATAGCCGATACAGGGGATACCAATACATAAAAGGAGAGTACACGCGTCAACACAACACTGGACGAAGTTTGAACGCGAGAAGAGAAGGTGGGGCGGCGAAATCGCCGCCTGGTACATGTATTGTGCGGCTAATTCGCCGCACAATATAGTCAGATCGCGTCCGGATTTTTGTGGTGCGTTTATGGTATGATTTGATCTTTATTTGCACGTCTGGATGATTCTTTCCATTGTCTTGAACTCCGGATTAATTCCTTCCATTGTTGGGGATTTATTTTTGACTTTTCTTTTGACTTTTCCAACAAAATAACTTTATCCTTTTCTTTTGCAATCAGGTCCTTGGCATTTTGTAATTAAGCCCTTGACCTTTTTGTAATTAGCTCCTTGAATGCTTTTATGCTTGGATGCATTTCCAATTGAAACTTGAATTCGGTCTTTATGATAGAAATGAATCTTTTGCACACGTTTATGCTCGGAATGTGGGTAATTTGCATCCAAGTCCCTGTATTCTGTAAATACGACTAAACACATACCTTAGTAGCATTTATTGATATAAAAGTAATCTAAATGAAAGACATATGATGCAATGTATGCAATGCATCAAATACCCCCACACCTAGATTTTGCTAGTCCCTAGCAAAGCAGAATATAAGAAAATGAAAACAGGGAAATCCTAACTCACTTTCGTAGGAATCACGGTTGCACTTAGCATGTGCAACAAGCCTTTAAACCTCCAAGTTGCCTTAGAGGACGAGTTTTGTCTCGTGAGGGTTTTCAGTTGACACACCCACAAAGTCTTAATTCAACATTCCATTAATAGCTCTTAATATTTCTGCCTTAACCTTATACATCTCACTTAAAGTTCTCGCATGCTCATTATACAGTTCTAACTTATAAAAAGTTTGACTTGGTCTTTATTCCTCCAACATTCACACCACTAACCCCTCTACACATGTTATCACATAAATTATTTTGCACGCCTCCTCTGGTGGTGAAGTATCATTTGGATCAACCATGGCATGGATCATTCCTTTAGCTTTGAGCCTTGAGTATCTTAAAGTATTTATTTATTTTTTTCCTTTTTCCGTGATTCAACACATTTGCTTTTCTTTTTAACACTTATACCCTTTTTGCATTCATGTAGCGAGTTTGGTCGATAATCCCGAGCTGGCAGACTCAAGTTACCGGGTTTCAAGATACCCCTACGGACCAGTGACTCGAAGGCTTGGGCTTTTGTAATCATTTTGCAAAATGTGTTTTCCTCACTTTATTTTTATTTTATTTTACTTTTATTTTCCTCAAGGCTTAATTGCTATTAGAAGTCCACACTTCCCGGTATATTTTCCTCAACCTCTGCTTTTTATCAACCACTTCAAAGATTTGATTCATCCAATTTAAGTGCATACATGTCTTACAAGGGCCATGGGTTATTTCTTCGGAACTTAGATTTATGTCATAATTTCTACAAGCAGAACTATATAATAAGGAACAAAAACTTAATGCAATTTGTACACGGGTTTTGGCAGTTCAATCTTAAGCTATGTCATAGAATATTGATTTTTTTTTTAAAATAAAGCAGAACAGAAAATCAAATAGATAGATATGTACATATATAAACGCCCCCCCACACCTAAATCATGCATTGTCCTCAATGTATGCATAGATAAAATAAATGCACTTATTACCTGCGTCGACTTGCGGTAGAGGGGTTGAGTTTGCTCAAAGTCAACCATAATCAGAACTGGATTGAATGACACCATGTTGGTGCATGTATCCAGTTGAATTGTTCCCCATGTTGACTTGAGGAAAAGATTCCACTCTTCTCACTTGAATTGGTTCGCTTATTTGCTCGAGTGATGGTGGTTGAGTAAATGAATCACTCCCTTTTTTCTTACTTCCTTTTTGCTTATGTGATGATTTATTTGATTCAGAATTCTGATAAATACGTGCTCTCATCACAACATCACTTGGGTTGCATATTATTTCTGGCTCATTATCAATATGGAAGATATTAAATTCTGCTTTTAAGTTCCCGAAAGATAATTGCATGAGCCCATTTCGACAGTTTATTAATGCTTCCGAAGTGGCTAAAAAGGGTCTACCTAAAATTACAGGGATTTGTCGATTAGGATTTACAACAGGTTCAGTATCAAGTATGACAAAATCCACTGGATAAATGAAGTCACCAACCTTAATCAAAACGTCCTCTACTATACCTCTCGGTTTCTTAACAGAACAATCAGCGAATTGGAGGGTTGTCCTAGAGGGTTTCAGTGGACCAAGGTTGAGTTGCTCGTAGACAGAAAATGGGAGCAAGTTAACGCTTGCACCAAGGTCTAGAAGGGCTTTATTGATAAATGTATCTCCTATTGAACATGAAATTGTGGGACACCCCGGGTCCTTATATTTTATAGGAGATGTGTTGGAAAGAATTGAGCATATGTTTGCAGTTAAGAATGCCTTCTTTGGTACATTTGTTTTTCTCTTTTTAGTGCACAAATCTTTCAAGAATTTAGCATAAGCAGGTATTTGTTGAATCATATCTAAGAGTGGAATATTCACCTTAACTTGCTTAAATATTTCCAGGATTTTCTCTATTTGTGCACTAGAGTTCTTTTTGAGTCTATTGGGAAATGGGGCTTTAGGCACATAGACTCGCTCAGGTTCAGGTTGAGCCACAGGTTCAGGTTGGGTGGGTGGATTGGGCTTTTCAATTTGTACGTCGGGTTCAATGGTCAAGTCATATGTTGGTGCTTGATGGCTAGATTGATTGGACACTCTAGGATTTACCACATTGTTATCAACTTGTCTTCCGGACCGTAATGATACTACTGCATTTATTTGTTGGAACGGTCCTTCCTCATTAACCATTTGAACCGGTCTAGGGTTGTTATTTCCTGAAGGTGCTTGATAGGATTGATATGAATTATTATTAGATCTAAGGTTCACCTCAGGTTGACTTGGAAACCGACCCTTCTCTCTTTCACCTACTATTTGTGCTAGTTGACTGACTTGTGTCTCTAGCCTTTGGAAGGTCTGGTTGGTTGTTTGTATAAAGGTTTTCATCAATTTTTCCAAGCTTGTCAACCTAACCTCATGATCGTTATTGTTACTAAACCCAGAAGATGTATTATTTTGGACATACGGGTTTGATTGTTGTCTAGGAGGTTGACCTTGTTGGTTTGATGAGAAATTGGAATTATTACGCCAACCAGAGTTATAGGTTGATGCGTAGGGGTCATTTCTAGCATGGTTATACATGGCATTAACTTGTTCCCAGTCCGCACAATCCTCCATTACATGACCAGTCTGACCACATCTAGAGCAGGGTATAGACGATGCTTGATTCACTCGGGTTTGGGCTTGTAGCTCTAGACTTTCCATTCTGCGCATAAGGGTAGCTAGTTTTGCTTCAACCGCTATATTGGCATCTACAGCTAAGACACCTGGTTTGGGTTGGCTTGCTATTCTAGATCCAATACTTGGGTTAAGCGGTGTTCTAGCATTGTCCCATTGCATACTGTTTTCGGCTAAATCCTCAAGGAAAGTCCAGGCATCATTTTCATTTTTCGACATAAAGTTCCCTTGGCTTACGGATTCTACCATAACTCTAGATGTGGGTGTCAATCCCTCATAAATAATTTGGCATAATTGCCATCTTGGAATTCCATGATGAGGACATTGGGTCAGTACACTCTTAAATCTTTCTAGATAGGAATAGAACGGCTCGCTCTCAGACTGAACGAATGCAACAATTTCATTCCTAATCCTCATAGTCTTATGGTTGGGAAAATATTTTTTCAGGAATACTTGAACAAACTCAGCCCAACTCCTAATAGATCTTTCGGCTAGACTATATAGCCATTTCTTAGCGTCGTCTTTTAGTGCCAGAGGCACAAATTTCAGACGCACTGCCTCTTCAGGGATATGCTGGCATTGCATAAGAGAGCAGATTTCCTCAAATTCTCTAAGGAAGAGATATGGATCTTCCCTAGAGGTGAACTTAGGCAACATACTCATGTATTGTGCCTTAAGTTCGAAGTCGCGACCCAGTATGGTGGGCATAACGATGCACGATGGCTGAGCAGCCATCGCTGGATAGCATCGATCCCTCAGAGTAATAGGTTGTGCAACAGGCGGGTCCACTACGTTCTCACCCATTGGATCCGGGTGAGGTGGTGCAACAGGTGGATTGGGGTTAAGTTCCAGACTGGAATCTAGATGAACTCGTGAGAGTCGATTACTCAAGTCCCGAATCCAAATCTGAGTGCACCGGGTTGAATCAATTTTTGAATTCAAATTCGAAATTTTTGAATGCCCGGCAACGGCGCCAAAAACTTGATGAGAATTTTAAATTTATACCGCAAGTGCACGGCGTCTATGAAGACGTGGCAAGTACGGGTCGAACACAAGGAGGGAGAGATTTCGTTATTTTTTTGTTATTTCGATTGAGGGGAAGAAGTAGAGAAAAATCACTTAGGGTTTTTGGAGTTTTTGGTTTAATTAACTAAAGTACGAAACAAAAGCAATTAAAATTAAAACAAGAACAAAGAGAGAAATCCGTGGGGTGGAGGTTTAGATTTAGGTTTAGAGTAGAGAATTACTGAAACTTATTATAAATCATGTTAGTTATGAAGCATTACAAGATAAATGACTTAACATAAACTCCAGTAATCAAAATACACTAATCAGGAACTTAAAATAATAACATGCATTCATCATTCTCTAACCCTAATTCCATCACCTCCACCCTTTGGAGAGAGTTAGCAACTCATGGAGGGAGGAAGAAGAAGGGATCCTAGAGACATTAAAAGAAAAGAGAGACAAAACAAAATAAAATAGAAATTTATTACTAATGATCCAAGACCAAAGGTTCAAAGATGTGTTACATTCGTCCTACAGGGCTATTTATAGCCGATACAGGGGATACCAATACATAAAAGGAGAGTACACGCGTCAACACAACACTGGACGAAGTTTGAACGCGAGAAGAGAAGGTGGGGCGGCGAAATCGCCGCCTGGTACATGTATTGTGCGGCTAATTCGCCGCACAATATAGTCAGATCGCGTCCGGATTTTTGTGGTGCGTTTATGGTATGATTTGATCTTTATTTGCACGTCTGGATGATTCTTTCCATTGTCTTGAACTCCGGATTAATTCCTTCCATTGTTGGGGATTTATTTTTGACTTTTCTTTTGACTTTTCCAACAAAATAACTTTATCCTTTTCTTTTGCAATCAGGTCCTTGCCATTTTGTAATTAAGCCCTTGACCTTTTTGTAATTAGCTCCTTGAATGCTTTTATGCTTGGATGCATTTCCAATTGAAACCCGATAAACTTGAATTCGGTCTTTATGATAGAAATGAATCTTTTGCACACGTTTATGCTCGGAATGTGGGTAATTTGCATCCAAGTCCCTGTATTCTGTAAATACGACTAAACACATACCTTAGTAGCATTTATTGATATAAAAGTAATCTAAATGAAAGACATATGATGCAATGTATGCAATGCATCAAATACCCCCACACCTAGATTTTGCTAGTCCCTAGCAAAGCAGAATATAAGAAAATGAAAACAGGGAAATCCTAACTCACTTTCGTAGGAATCACGGTTGCACTTAGCATGTGCAACAAGCCTTTAAACCTCCAAGTTGCCTTAGAGGACGAGTTTTGTCTCGTGAGGGTTTTCAGTTGACACACCCACAAAGTCTTAATTCAACATTCCATTAATAGCTCTTAATATTTCTGCCTTAACCTTATACATCTCACTTAAAGTTCTCGCATGCTCATTATACAGTTCTAACTTATAAAAAGTTTGACTTGGTCTTTATTCCTCCAACATTCACACCACTAACCCCTCTACACATGTTATCACATAAATTATTTTGCACGCCTCCTCTGGTGGTGAAGTATCATTTGGATCAACCATGGCATGGATCATTCCTTTAGCTTTGAGCCTTGAGTATCTTAAAGTATTTATTTATTTTTTTCCTTTTTCCGTGATTCAACACATTTGCTTTTCTTTTTAACACTTATACCCTTTTTGCATTCATGTAGCGAGTTTGGTCGATAATCCCGAGCTGGCAGACTCAAGTTACCGGGTTTCAAGATACCCCTACGGACCAGTGACTCGAAGGCTTGGGCTTTTGTAATCATTTTGCAAAATGTGTTTTCCTCACTTTATTTTTATTTTATTTTACTTTTATTTTCCTCAAGGCTTAATTGCTATTAGAAGTCCACACTTCCCGGTATATTTTCAATCAAGAGTAGTTCAATCAAGAGCAAGGGAGTAGGAGGTGCTCGTGCGAGTGCCTCGAGGGGGAAATCTCAGAAATCTCCAACTCCCAATACGGAGTGCTTTCACTGTGGTGAAAAAGGACACATCCGGCCAAATTGCCCCAAGTACAAGGAAGACCTTGACAACGGAGTGATTGAACGACGGCACCCCAAAAAGGCCAAAGGTATATTTGTTATTGAAATAAATTTAGCCACCTCTGTCCAGGATTGGGTAATTGATACCGGATCTTGTGCTCACATAGTTTCTAATGTGCAGCTACTCATGGATAGGAAGGAACTCGTAAGGAACGAGGTAGAATTGAAGGTCGGAAATGGTGCGAACGTGTCTGCGGTTGCACAAGGTTCTGTGGTGCTTCAATTATGTAGTGGTTTAAATTTATGTCTAAAGAATGTTTATTATGTGCCTTCGATTAGCAAGAACATTATTTATGTATCATGTTTAGATATGGATAATTTTAATATAAATATTTCAAATTCTTGCTTGTCTATATCGAAGAATGGTGTTTTCTATGCAAATGCATTCATAAGGAATGGTCTCTATTTGTTTGAATTGAATGATAAACAAATCTTTAATATCAATAACAAAATACTTAAGACCACTCACGAGAACGATACTCTCTTGTGACACTATCGTCTTGGTCACATAAATGAAAAACGCATCAAGAAATTGCAAGAAACTAACCTTCTTGGTCTACTTGATTTTAAATTGTGCCAACCATGTATAATGGGAAAAATGACCAAAAAGCCTTTCAAGAAGAAAGGTCCAAGGGCGAGTGGCTTGTTGGATTTGATACATTCCGATGTATGTGGTGTAGGATTTCATGTTTAATTATACATATATATTTTTCAAATTTTCATGTATAACAAGGATCAATTTTCAATTTTCTAGAATTTATTGCATGCATCGGTTTGTTTTAACAAACTAGTTTCAAAAACTCTATTAAAACAAACATGAAGGAGCTCCGAAATTCATACCTAGAAGTTCTCTAAAACTTCTCGAAGATTCGGAGACGGTTGGGATGCTTCTCGCTGCGCCGGATGCCTCCGAGTATTCACCAAACTCTAAACAAGATCGGAGAGAGGGAAGCTAGTCTCTCAATCTCCGATTGGGTTTAGAATCTAATTACTAACCCCTCTTTAATTTCCTTGAGAAGATGATCTCTTAAGAAGTAAACTAAACTTAAGAATTAAGGGATTTTCGTGGAGAATTATGGAGAGAGAATTTTGCTCAAGAAAATAATGAATGAATTAATTAGGTAATGAGATAAACTTGTATTTATAAGTTCTCTCCAAATTACCTATTCATGTGCAACCCCTTGCCCATGATCTCATGCAAAATTCCATCTAACCATCCATTATTTATTAATAAATAATATTACCCACGAATTAAATCAATTATGGACCAATTCCATGCATGATCTAATTAATTCTTAAATTAATTCTGCATAAAACTGTCTGGACCGGTCGACCGTTCAAGGTGCGGTCGACCGCTCGAACCAATGTTTCGGTCGACCGTTCAACATTCGGTCGGCCGTTCGTAATAGGAATTATTCCATCGCAATGTTCGGTCGACCGACCGATCACTTTCGGTCGACCGTTCGAACAGATGAAAATTCCCTGTTATCGGTCGAGACTCGTCCGGTCGACCGTGCCCTACCGGTCGACCGTTTACTGCTATCCGGTCGACCGTTTGAGCACTGTTTTGCAGACTTGTCAAATTTCGGTTTAACCCCTACAAAATTTGACATTTCGGGATTAGTAGTAAATTCACAACTTATGTACCATATTATCCTATGTAATGATCAATCATTACACCCCATAATATTTACATCTCATATGAATTTAATTTAGATTCTAATTATGTTATTAATCACAACATAATCTTGATTTTGCTCTGTTCACCTCATGTGTCATATTTTCTACATGAAACCCGACACATCTTATGAACTCAAAATCCCCATTCCTTGTTTCTCAGTTTTGTGGTGTGACCTATGGGAGGATCTAAACTAAGTTGGCAGTGATATTAAGAGCTTAATATCACAAGCTATAAGCGGTATCTAGCTACACATTATAACTCCCAATTAGTTAGATGTCTTAATTCCACTCGAACCAAAACCCGATCCATTTAGTGATGGCGTGCACCACTTGTGTCCGTCCCTTGCCTCATGATATTAAGAATACACACAAAGTAGTATTGTGTCATCTTTGTCTTAGTATTCATTTCTTGATCTCTTTAAGCTAGTTATAAATATGTGACTTAACTCAAATCACATTGTGCACATTATAACTTTGCTTTATCAAGGGGCCCACTAATATCATCACTCAATTAAGAGGGGGCAATGATAGTCTTTTGACTAACTATCTTCTCCAACAAAAGTTGTACTTAACCAACTAATGCCTTTACACTACACTCATCGATAGCTCAAGACACTAGTCTAATTAAGAACTCCTTAAGCAATCGGATATAAGTCTCATATCAAAGGACCAAAGACACAGTAAAATATTAATGACACAGAAACACATTTCTATAATATTTTACTTATTAGGTCTATTCAGTATACAAAAGTAATATTTTCCTCTTTTGCATACCCGTGTCGTCACTCACTTGTAGAGCTACAATGATCTATGACCAACACGACAATCTTAACTCGGTAATTAATGTTCCATGTTAATTACCATGATTGCGAATATCTTTTGTTTTATGCAAACCAATATCTTTCAGAGCTCTACGGTTAAGGACCAAGAGCATTTTCCTTAACACTTCCAAAAGACGAATAACATAAACAAGGAACAAAATGATTTCTCATTCAATTCATAATAATTGACATTTAAAAGTAAAACTTTTAGAACACATTCCCTTCAATCTCCCACTTGTTATCAAAGTTTTCTTTCACATACATTCTCAATGCATAAAACATCAATAACTAGGGTAACCTTCCCAAATCACCTATCAAGCCAATCTCTTAGCTTGGTATGAAGGTTTGTTGAATGGATCAGTTGTGCCACTGTTGTGTCCACCTATTTATTTATTTTGTCTTTCGTTGGTGGTTGAGTTAGCTGTAGTGATATTACTCCTAACTACACTAGCTCATACCTCCACCTTCGATAATGATGACGCATCATCACTCCAACCTCTTATTGTCTAGAATTCCTATAAGAATTGCATCAAAACAGCCCTCGGCTATTTTCTCCTTTGTCTTCCATAAACAAGAACCTTATCTTTAGTCCGGTTAAGGTACTTCAGAATATTCTTGACCGAAATCCTACGATTAGGACTTGCGTTGGATTGGTGACCACTTGTCACGTTTAGAGCATACGAGATATTGAGTCTTGTGCAAGTCATTGTGTACATGGTCCTTCCTTTTGCCGAAGCATAAGGGATACCTTCATGTACTCCAAGTCTTTGTGTGATTGAGCACATTGAGACTTCTTGAGTTGCACACCTATACTCATACTCATTGGCATATTGTCCATATCGGAATTGTTCATCCTGAACATTTCAAAGACCTTGTCAATGTATGCACGTTGACTGAAGCCAATGAGTCTACGGGATGTATCTCAATGTATCTTGATTCTCAAGATGTGTTGAGCCTCATCCTTTTCTTTTCATTGAATACACTGATTTCAACGAAATTTCTCGTTTGCTAATGCAAAGGTATATGATTGCTCATGAGCAATATGTCATCGACATATAAGATCAGAAGTACTACATGGCTCCCACTAATCTCCTTGTATCAACAAGGTACTCCTTTACTTTGAATGAAGTGAATCTCCTTCACCTCTTCGTCAAATCGTTTGTTCCAACTCCTCGATGCTTGTTTCAATCCACAAATGGATTCTCGAAACTTGCATTTCTTCTCGCTATTATTTGAATCATCAAAACGTTGAGGTTGTACCATGTACATATCCTCCTCCAAGTTCCTGTTTAAGGAACACCATTTCGATATCCATCTTCCATATCCCACAATTGTGAAATGCGGTAATAGTGAGCATAATCCGAATAGATTTTAATATGACAACTTCTCAAAAATTTCATCAAAGTCAATTTCTTGAATTTGAGTATAACTTTTGCTACAAGCCTTGCTTCGTAGGTTGTCAAGTTACTATCCATGTCTATCTTCCTCCTAAAAGCTCATTTATACCAAATGATATTTTCTCTTGAGGAAGGCTAATCAAGTTTCATACTTGATTATCATACATGGATTCTACTTCGGATTCCATCGCTTTTAACCATAGTTTGGAGTCTTTTCTATTGCTTCTCGAAAGGTCGAGGGATCTTTGGTATCTAGTACCATGATCTCATGAAGTCCCACATACTTATTGGGTTTCTTCCTTTCCCTCATTGACCTTCTTAGTTCTTTTGGTTCTTCTTGTGTCTCTCGAACTTCTTCCATAATTTCTTGAGGAATAGGTTCATGTTCGACTCTCGAACGCACACTAGGTGAGGATGATTGAGATACTCTCACAATTTCTTGTAAGGATCTCTCGCTCATGCTCCCACTAACCAAATGAATCTCGGTTGGGCCTTCATGATTTTGAATGCAACATTCATATCATGATCTTGTAGAGTATCTTGAGTTTCCTCAAGCTCAACTCTACTCCCACTACTTTTCTCTCTTTTCCAGAAATTCCAGAAAAACCATATCTCTCTCTACAATCTTTCGATTGGAGGTGATATATCAAAAGTAGTATCCTCTTGTCACACGAGGACAACCTATAAAGAAGCACTTATCCGCTTTTGGTTGAAGCTTGGTCGACATCAATTTCTTGATGTATACCTCACAACCCCAAATCTTGAGAAAGTTGAGCTTAAGTGTCTTTCAACTCCATAGCTCATAAACCATTTTCTCCACGGATTTGGATGGAACATTATTTAGTGAGTTTGTCATTATTTGTAGTGCATAATTCCAAAAGTAAAGAGGCAATTTTAGATTGACTCATTATTGATCGAACCATGTCGAGCAATATCATGTTCCTACTTTAGGAATGAGTCAAATTAGGTATCCTAAGCACTCACCCCTACGAACCTTTCATAGAGACTCGATATTCTTGTTGAGTCGGTTCACTACTTCATCCTCGAATTCCTTGAACTTGTCAAAGAATTCACTTTTGCTTCCCATTAGACAAATATAGCCATAATGACTATAGTTGTGTGTGAACAAAATGAAGTACCTTAAACCGTCTCTTGCACTTGTACTTATCGGACCACATACATTAGAATGTATCATATCCAATTAGTTGTTCGTTTTCGTTCCTTTCTTCTTGAAAAGTCTCTTGGTCATTTATTTGACCAATCCGATAGTACTACAAGATTGTATCATTCACGTGAGTTATCTTAGTTTCTCTTTTGTTATTGTTTGTTTGAGTTTGTTCATTATTTATTTCAAGCAAATAGAAATCATTCCATATGAATGTATTTGCATAGAAAATTCCATTCTTCGACATAGACAAGCAAGAATTAAAATATTTATTAAAATTTATCAATATCTAAAACTTGATACAGAAATGTTCTTGCTAATCGAAGGCATATAACAAACATTCTTCAAAGCATAAATTTAAATCACTAGACTATTGAAGTTCCATAGAATCTTGTACAGTCGCAGTGATGCTTGTACTATTTCCAATCTTCAATATCATCTCGTTCTTCACGAGTTCCTTCCTATCCTTCAACAGCTTCACATCAAAATTATGTGAGCACAAGATCCGGTAACCATTACCAAATCAAGGATAGAGGTGATTAAATTTATCTCAATAACAAACATACCTATGGCGCTTCTCGGGCGCCTACGTTCAACCATCCCATTTTCAAGGTCTTCCTTGTACTTGGGACAATTTGGTCGAATGTGTCCCTTTTCACCGCAGTGAAAGCACTCCGTGTTGGGAGTTGGAGATTTGAAAGATTTCCCCCTTGAGGCACTCCCATGAGTACCTCCTACTCTCTTGCTCTTGATTGACGTATCTTTGGTAAAATTGCCTTTACCTTTGTTGATCTTTTTGCTCCTCTCATGGACGGCTAGGACGTGATTGTCCTGACCTTTGCCCATGTCAACTTCAGCCGTTTTGAGAGCGTTGTGAAGCTCCTCAAGACTCACCCCTTTTTCACGTACATGATAGTGCATCACAAAGTCCTTGAAGGACGGGGCTAGAGAGCCAAGAATCAGATCTTCGGCAATGTCCTCGGGCATTGGATAAGAGAGCTTCGACAATTTCTCAAGGTATCCTTGCATCGTGAGAAAATGCATAGATACCGATGTTCCCTCCGCCATATGGCACCTTGTGAGTGCGATGGTGGTCTTATAGCGCTCCTTTCGGGCACTATCCATGAACATCTTGGTTAGAGCCTCCATGGTCTTCTTGGGTTTTGAATCCAAGTATTTCGCTTGAAGCGAGTCACCCATGAATGCTAGTATAAGACCGTGAACTTGGTTCTCTTGGTCTTCCCACTTGGCTATCGCCTCTTTCTCTTTATCGGTTGCCTTCTCATTTAATTTTGGGATTTCACCATCCAAAATATGAGATAGTTTTTCAAACCTCAACACGATATTAAGATTGAGTTGCCATTTCATGAAGTTTGAGCCATCATTTTGCAAAGGGTTCTTTTCGATCATAGATCGCACAATTGGTTGGATATTTGACATTTCTACAAAATAAATTATATAGGTTTTAATGCCAATTTTATGTTTTAATACATACATACATATATCGAATATGATGTAAATACTGCAAATAAAATCTTGCCCGTAAATGCAGTAATCCAAGATCCCATCAATTGTAATATAGACTAGCTAAGGGCTATCGAATACATTACAACATCAAGGTAAGAAAAACATTTTCTAATCACAACATTTTTGAATTTTAGCAATATTAGCATCTTCAAACTCTTGTGATTCTTGTCGTTTTAATTATGAGGGAATACGACCTATCCTCGTAAGAAAAACTTTTTCCCAAAACCGAGCGAGGGCTCTAGGTAATGTTAAGAAAACTTATTTTCATTTGATACGAGATATGTTTATCTATTGTATTCACAACTAAACATACTTGGGGTTCACTAGGGTGAAACACACCTCATATATTTAATTGTGGCACAACAACAGACAACCTTTATATCTCCCACTATTCCTAAAGATAGAGGGAGCTATCTCCCGCTAAGGGCGAGCAGAGTATCCCTCGATCAATGACTGCTAGTGGATGAAATAAGAAGGAAAAATTAATCTTAATTTTTGTTGGACAATTTCATTTATCAACATGTGATTTTGAATTTTAGTTTATCATGCATATTAAAATTTATACACATCCTAACATTCACCATTCATCACATGCATAGCAGAAATTATAAAAAGAAATTAAACATTCACACAATCTACATCGTGTGAGTTTATATGTTCCCTTCGATCCTTGATCCTCGATCCTCGATCGATGCGCTACAGCGGCGACTTCCTCTTGCACCGGAGATGTAGATTTTACAGAAAATAAACATGCTCCTCACATTCGATAAAAACCGACTAGTGCAAGTCCTATGTAAAAACCTCTCATATGCAAATGCAACTATCTAAAAGATGGAAATAGAGAGAATTTTGGATTTTACATACATAAGCCCCTAGAATTATAATAATAACATACATTCATAGCTTCTGATTTGGAACATATAAACTCACAATTCCTGCAAAAACAACTCGAGCATCCATGCACACAATATCGCTATAAACTATGCAATCTAGTTTATCAAGCATCTAGAATCTCAAACAATTCTTTGAAAAATGTTTTGAAATCCATTAAAAACATTTTTCATGCATCCATAGTTCAAAAATTAATTATGAACCGCTGTCCATCCAATTTCCAATGGAAAGATGAATCGCAGTTTTTCGGTTTTGTTGATTCTCTTACAAAATAATTGTTTATACTTAAAACGAAATTATTGCAAGTTAGACTTATGTCCAAATCATAATTCTAATAATTACATGCCATGTTTTAAACATTCAAAACTTTTAAAACGAATTATTATAAAGAATTATTTCAACAAACATTTAAAGACCGAAAAACCGGTAAAACGAATTGTTTAAATCCTAGATGGTAAACTAAATTTGTTTACGGCCATAAATCATGAGAAAATTGAACCCTAAGCTCTGATACCAGTGTAGGATTTCATGTTTAATTATACATATATATTTTTCGAATTTTCATGTATAATAAGGATCAATTTTCAATTTTCTAGAATTTATTGCATGCATCGGTTTGTTTTAACAAACTAGTTTCAAAAACTCTATTAAAACAAACATGAAGGAGCTCCGAAATTCATACCTAGAAGTTCTCTAAAACATCTCAAAGATTCGGAGACGGTTGGGATGCTCCTCGCTGCGCCGGATGCCTCCGAGTATTCACCAAACTCTAAACAAGATCGGAGAGAGGGAAGCTAGTCTCTCAATCTCCGATTGGGTTTAGAATCTAATTACTAACCCCTCTTTAATTCCCTTGAGAAGATGATCTCTTAAGAAGTAAACTAAACTTAAGAATTAAGGGATTTTCGTGGAGAATTATGGAGAGAGAATTTTGCTCAAGAAAATAATGAATGAATTAATTAGGTAATGAGATAAACTTGTATTTATAAGTTCTCTCCAAATTACCTATTCATGTGCAACCCCTTGCCCATGATCTCATGCAAAATTCCATCTAACCATCCATTATTTATTAATAAATAATATTACCTACGAATTAAATCAATTATGGACCAATTCCATGCATGATCTAATTAATTCTTAAATTAATTCTGCATAAAACCGTCTGGACCGGTCGACCGTTCAAGGTGCGGTCGACCGCTCGAACCAATGTTTCGGTCGACCGTTCAACATTCGGTCGGCCGTTCGTAATAGGAATTATTCCATCGCAATGTTCGGTCGACCGACCGATCACTTTCGGTCGACCGTTCGAACAGATGAAAATTCCCTGTTATCGGCCGAGACTCGTCCGGTCGACCGTGCCCTACCGGTCGACCGTTTACTGCTATCCGGTCGACCGTTTGAGCACTGTTTTGCAGACTTGTCAAATTTCGGTTTAACCCCTACAAAATTTGACATTTCGGGATTAGTAGTAAATTCACAACTTATGTAACATATTATCCTATGTAATGATCAATCATTACACCCCATAATATTTACATCTCATATGAATTTAATTTAGATTCTAATTATGTTATTAATCACAACATAATCTTGATTTTGCTCTGTTCACCTCATGTGTCATATTTTCTACATGAAACCCGACACATCTTATGAACTCAAAATCCCCATTCCTTGTTTCCCAGTTTTGTGGTGTGAACTATGGGAGGATCTAAACTAAGTTGGCAGTGATATTAAGAGCTTAATATCACAAGCTATAAGCGGTATCTAGCTACACATTATAACTCCCAATTAGTTAGATGTCTTAATTCCACTCGAACAAAAACCCGATCCATTTAGTGATGGCGTGCACCACTTGTGTCCGTCCCTTGCCTCATGATATTAAGAATACACACAAAGTAGTATTGTGTCATCTTTGTCTTAGTATTCATTTCTTGATCTCTTTAAGCTAGTTATAAATATGTGACTTAACTCAAATCACACTGTGCACATTATAACTTTGCTTTATCAAGGGGCCTACTAATATCATCACTCAATTAAGAGGGGCAATGATAGTCTTTTGACTAACTATCTTCTCCAACAAAAGTTGTACTTAACCAACTAATGCCTTTACACTACACTCATCGATAGCTCAAGACACTAGTCTAATTAAGAACTCCTTAAGCAATCGGATATAAGTCTCATATCAAAGGACCAAAGACACAGTAAAATATTAATGACACAGAAACACATTTCTATAATATTTTACTTATTAGGTCTATTCAGTATACAAAAGTAATATTTTCCTCTTTTGCATACCCGTGTCGTCACTCACTTGTAGAGCTACAATGATCTATGACCAACACGACAATCTTAACTCGGTAATTAATGTTCCATGTTAATTACCATGATTGCGAATATCTTTTGTTTTATGCAAACCAATATCTTTCAGAGCTCTACGGTTAAGGACCAAGAGCATCTTCCTTAACACTTCCAAAAGACGAATAACATAAACAAGGAACAAAATGATTTCTCATTCAATTCATAATAATTGACATTTAAAAGTAAAACTTTTAGAACACATTCCCTTCAATCTCCCACTTGTTATCAAAGTTTTCTTTCACATACATTCTCAATGCATAAAACATCAATAACTAGGGTAACCTTCCCAAATCACCTATCAAGCCAATCCACATGGACTCTCGGATCCATGGACTCGAAACATCAATAACTAGGGTAACTACAAACTGCGGCTTACACACTAAACAATGTTCCATCCAAATCCGTGGAGAAAACTCCTTATGAGCTATGGAGTGGTAAAATACCTAAGCTCAGTTTTCTCAAGATTTGGGGTTGTGAGGCTTACGTCAAGAAATTGATGTCGACCAAACTTCAACCAAAAGAGGATAAGTGCTTCTTCATTGGTTATCCTCGTGAGACAAGAGGATACTACTTTTGGCATATCACCTCCAATCGAGTGATTGTAGAGAGGGATGCCACATTTCTGGAAAAAGAATTTCTAGAAAGAG
This sequence comes from Triglochin maritima, assembly GCA_963682175.1. Classification (NCBI taxonomy): domain Eukaryota; kingdom Viridiplantae; phylum Streptophyta; class Magnoliopsida; order Alismatales; family Juncaginaceae; genus Triglochin; species Triglochin maritima. The sequence continues at coordinate 39,177,174 of OY821783.1, forward strand.
TAAAAAGTAGTGTGAGTAGGGTTGTGCTTGAGGAAACTCAAGATACTCTGCAAGATCATGACACGAATGATGACGTTCAAGATCATGAAGGCCCAACCGAGATTCCTTTGGTTAGTGGGAGCGTGAGTGAGAGACCATCACAAGAAATTGTGAGAGAATCTCAATCATCCCCACCAAGTGTACGTTCAAGAGTTGAACGTGAACCGACTCCTCAAGAAATTGTGGAAGAAGTTCGAGAGACACGAAAAGAACCAAAAGAACTGAGAAGGTCAACAAGGGAAAGGAAGAAACCCGACTTATATCTGAGACTTCATGAAATCATGGTACTAGATACCAATGATCCCTTGACCTTCCAAGAAGCAATGGAAAGGGAAGACTCCAAACTATGGCTTAAGGCCATGGAATCCGAAATAGAATCCATGTATGATAATCAAGTGTGGAACTTGGTTGACCTTCCTCAAGGGAAAAAGGCCATTCAAAATAAATGGGTTTTCAAGAGGAAGATGGACATGGATGGGAACTTAACAACCTACAAAGCGAGGCTTGTAGCGAAGGGTTTCACTCAAGTTCAAGGAATTGACTTTGATGAAACTTTTTCACCGGTTGCCATGTTCAAGTCTATTCGGATCATGCTCGATATTGCCGCATTTCATGATTATGAAATATGGCAAATGGATGTCAAAACGGCGTTCCTTAATGGGAACTTGGAGGAGGATGTGTACATGGTACAACCTCAAGGTTTTGAAGATCCAAAGAATAGCGAGAATGTATGCAAGCTTCAAAGATCCATTTATGGATTGAAGCAAGCATCAAGGAGTTGGAACAAACGCTTTGACAAGGAAGTGAAGAAGCTTCACTTCATTCAAAGTAAGGAAGAACCTTGTATATACAAGAAGGTCAGTGGGAGCCATGTAGTATTCCTAATCTTATATGTCGATGACATATTGCTCATGGGCAATCATATTCCTTTGCTTGAGCAAACGAGAAGTTCATTGAAATCTGCATTTTCAATGAAATATATGGGTGAGGCTCAATACATCTTGGGAATCAAGATATATCGAGATAGATCCTGTAGACTCATTGGCCTCAGTCAACGTACATACATTGACAAGGTCTTGGAAAGGTTCAAGATGAACAATTCAAAAAAGGGCAGTGTGCCAATGAGTATGGGTGTGCAACTCAAGAAGTCTCAACATGCGGAATCGCGTAAAGACTTAGAGTACATGAAGGATGCCCCTTATGCTTCGGCAATTGGGTCGATCATGTACGCGATGACTTGCACAAGATCCGATGTCTCGTATGCTCTAAGCGTGACAAGTCGTCACCAATCCAACGCAGGTCCTGAGCATTGGACTGCGGTCAAGAATATCCTGAAGTACCTTAATCGGACTAAGGATAAGATTCTTGTTTATGGAGGTCAAAGGGAGTTGATAGCCGAAGGGTACTCGGATGCGAGTTTCATGAGTGATCCAGACGATAGAAGATCGCAATCAGGATACGTCTTTCTTCTGAATGGTGGAGCTGTGAGTTGGCGTAGTGGAAGCAAAGCACTACAGCCGACTCAACCACTGCTTCCGAAGTAATGGCTGTCGCTGAAGCGAGCAAGGAAGGAGTGCTGATCAAGAAGTTCCTTGAAGAGCTTGGAGTAGTTCCCACGAGCGAGGGACCCATCAAGCTATTTTGCGATAATAGTGCATCTATCTCACAAATCAAGGATCCTAGATCACACCACAAAGTGAAGTACATGGATCGTAAGTACTTCGTGACACGTGACCTCATCGACGAAGGCAAAATAAATCTTTTATGGGTGGACACCAACAACAACACAACTGATCCATTCACAAAACCCTTATCCCAAGCCAATGGCGAAATGCATTTCGAGTCCATGGGATTGAGGAACCATGTAGATTGGCTTGATGATTGATATGTAATGGGGTTTACCCTAGTTATTATTGTTTTATACATTGAGTATGTATGTGAAAGAAAACTTTAATAACAAGTGAGAGATTGAAGGGAATGTGTTCTAAAAGTTTTACTTTTAAATGTCAATTATTATGAATTGAATGAGAAATCATTTTGTTCCTTGTTTATGTTATTCGTCTTTTAGAACTGTTAAGGAATAGACTATTGGTCCTTAACCGTAGAGCTCTAAAAGATATTGGTTTACATAAAACAAAAGATATTCACAATCATGGTAATTAACATGGGACATTAATTACCGAGTTAAGATTGTCGTGTTGGTCATAGATCATTGTAGCTCTACAAGTGAGTGACAACACGGGTATGCAAAAGAGGAAAATATTACGTTTGTATACTGAATAGACCTAATAAGTAAAATATTATAGAAATGTGTTTCTGTGTCATTAATATTTTACCGTGTCTTCGGTCCTTTGATATGAGACTTATATCCAATCACTTAAGGAATGCTTAATTAGATTAGTGTCTTGAGCTATCAATAAATGTAGTGTAAAGGCATTGGTTGGTTAAGTACAACTTTTGTTGGAGAAGATAGTTAGTCAAAAGGCTATCATTGCCCCTCTTAATTGAGTGATGATATTAGTGGGCCCCTTGATAAAGCAAAGTTATAATGTGCACAATGTGATTTGAGTTAAGTCACATATTTATAACTAGCTTAAAGAGATCAAGAAATGAATACTAAGACAAAGATGACACAATACTACTTTGTGTGTATTCTTAATATCATGAGGCAAGAGACGGACACAAGTGGTGCACGCCATCACTAAATGGATCGGGTTTTGGTTCGAGTGGAATTAAGACATCAAACTAATTGGGAGCTATAATGTGTAGCTAGATACCGCTTATAGCTAGTGATATTAAGCTCTTAATATGACTGCCAACTTAGTCTAGATCCTCCCATAGGTCACACCGCAAAAACCGGGAAACAAGAAGCTTGATTTTGATTCATATGATGTGTCGGGTTTCTTATAGAAAATATGATACATGTGGTGAACAAGTAAAATCAATTATGTTATATATAACATAATTAGAATCATGATAAATTCATATGAGATGCATATATTATGGGGTGCAATAATTTATTATTGCATAGGATAATATATTGCATAAGTTGTGAATTTGCTGAAACCCCTAAAGTTCAAATTTTGTTGGAAATAAATGCAAAATTTGAAAAGGCAAAATCGGGTAGAAGTTCGGTAATCCGTTAAGGTTCGGTCGACCAAATGATCTGTGGATCGGTCAACTGAACGTGGAACAGATGGTCAAGTTGATTGACCGAACTTGACCAAAGTGCCTGGAACTCTGGGTCGGTATACCGAACCAGAAACGGTTGACCGAACAATGTCCAGTTCCGATATTTTCGGTTAACCGAATGGCACTCGGTCAAAGACGTGAATTCGTCCGAACGGTTAAAGAATAATTTTTTTCCTTATGAATCGGTCATCCGTCAAGTGCACGGAAATCCGAACGTGACATATTCGGTTAACCGAGTATGTCTCGGTAGACCGAGTCCCGATCGATTTTCTGCCTTTGATAATTAAGAGATTAATTTGATCAATGGTTGGATTAGCTCCAAACTTGGTCAAACGTTTTGTGGGTGCATATAATGCATTATGGAATTAGTTTGTGAGAGAAAATGTCAAAAATTCGTGGCTTAAGAATAGCCATGATTGAGAGTAAGATTGGAGCCTATAAATAGGTCCTTATTCTCCTTAATTATGTTAGAAGAAGTTTGCTAAATATTTTCTCTCCTAATTCACCACGAAAATCGACGAAAATTCTCTTAGTTTTCTAAGTCTTTGGAAGGAGAAATCTCAGAGATTAAGGAAGGGGTTTGTAGCTAGATTCTAAGCTTGTTTGGAGATTGATTGGCTAGCTCATTTCTCTCCAACCTTGTTTAGGGTTTCGGTGAACACTCGGAGGCATCCGGCGCAACAAGAAGCGACATCATCTTCTTCAGCATCTCCGGATCATCAAGAAGTTTTACAGAACTTCTAGGTATGAATTTCGGAGCCCATGTTTGTTTTAATAAGTTTTGAAACTAGTTATTAAAACAAACCGATGCATGCATGAATTAAATCGTTGAAAATTGTAATTGATCCATATTATGCATAAAAAAATTCGAAAAATATACATGCATAATTAAACATGAAATCCTACACTACACCCCTCACCCATCACACAACCCACTGTTCACCTCCTCCTTCCCCATGCAAAACCCCCACTAATCAAGGGATTAGTCCTAAGTATGGGTTAAGATCTAACAATCGACCCACCTTAAAAGGATTTCGTCCCAAAATCAAAACAAGCTACTCACCGATAAGCTCTGGGTATTGCTTCTGAACCTTCTCCTCGATCTACTAAGTGGCCTCACGCTCACTGTGATGCTGCCACCTGACCTTCACCATCGGAATGGTCCTCCTCCTGAGCTGGTGATCCATGCGATCAACAATCTCAAATGGTCTCTCCTCAAGAAACAAGTCCTGCTAAATCTCTGGCACCGCAATCTCAATCACGTGAGCTGGATCTGCAACGTACTTCCTCAATATTGATACGTGGAAGACGTTGTGAAGACCCAAAAACTGCGGTGGCAATGCAATCCGGTAGACAACCTCTCCAACTCGGTCTAAGATCTCAAACGGCCCGACATACCTCGGACTGAGCTTCCTCTTCTTCCCAAACCTCATCACTCCCCGAGTTGGGGAGATCTTCAGAAACACATGGTCGCCAACCTCAATGCTTAACGCCCATCTGTGTCTGTCGACATAACTCTTATACATGCTCTGTGTTGTAGCTAGACCCTCCAGAGGCAACGTGGTCCTGATTGCTAAGAAGTGCACTGACTTGGTCAGTCGATCGACTATCACCCAAATTACGTCGTGGAATATCCTCGTCTTCGGCAGCCCCATGACAAAATCCATCGTCACGTTCTCCCACTTCCACTCAGGAGGCTCAATACACTGCATCGGTCCTGCTGGTCGCTGATGCTCAATCTTCACCTGCAGACAGACTAAGCACTGACCCACAAACTCTGCAATATCTCTCTTCATGCCCTTCCACCAGATGTTCCGCTGCAGGTCCTTATACATCTCTGTACTCCCAAGGTGAATGGTATATCTCGCTTGGTGTGCCTCCTCCATGATGTCATCTCTTAGCCCATCGACCTTCGACACCCAGATTCGACTCCTGAACCTCAGACCACCATCAAACCCCACACTGAAGTCTGATCCATCTCTGGCTGCCAACTGTAGTAGACCAGCTAATTCCTCATCACCATGCTGAGCCTGCACCACTCGCGAGACGGTCTGCGGCTCCACTCGAAGCCCAGCTATCACTGCTCTTTCAGAGCCCTCTGTGAACGACCTCCACTCTGACAACGTCTCGAGCCATCTGCGCTACCTCATATTCAACTCCTTCTACGAGAACAAGTACTTCAAACTCTGACGATCTGTGACGACCTCAAACTGCTCTCCATAAAGATAATGCCGCCAAGTCTTCAACGCGTGAACCACCGCTGCTAACTCCAGATCATGAGTATGGTAGTTCTTCTCGTGCACATTCAGCTGCCTCGAAGCGTACGCCACCACCTTCCCGTGCTGCATCAGAACACAACCCAAACCAATCCCTGACGCGTCATTGTAAATCACATAGCCTCTGCTGCAACTCAGTAGTGTCAGAATCAGTGTTGTCGTCAGTCGCCTCTTCAGCTCCTGGAAACTGTCCTCGTACTTCTGTGACCAAACGAACTTGACGCCCTTCTTGCTTCAACGCTGTCAGCGGCGAAGCAAGTCTGGAGAACCCTGAATGAATCGTCTGTAATAACCAGCTAGTCCCACGAAGCTCCTGATCTCAGTCACGCTCGTTGGGGCTCTCCACTGAGTCACAACCTCAAACTTTGCCAGATCCACTGAAATCCCATCTGCTGACACAATATGCCCCAGAAATGCCACCTGATCCAACCAAAACTCGCACTTCGTACTTGGCATAAAGATGTTAATCCCTCAAAATGCCAAGCACAATCCTCAGGTGCTCCCGATGCTGCTCCCTGTCAGGCGAGTACACCAAGATGTCATCCACGAAGACAACAACAAATCTGTCGAGGTACGGCTGAAAGGTCATATTCATCAGGTCCATGAATGCTACAGGTGCATTTGTCATTCCAAACGGCATCACCAAGAACTCGTAGTGCCCGTACCGCGTCCTGAAGGCTATATTCTGAACATCTGCCTCTCTGATCCGCAACTGGTGATAACCCGAAGCAGATCAATCTTCGAGAACACTCTCGCCATCTGCAACTGATCAAACATATCATCAATCCTGGGCAAAGGCTACCGGTTCCTTACGGTAATCTTATTCAACATCCTGTAGTCGATGCACATCCGCAACGACCCATCATTCTTCTTCACAAACAGCACCGGCGCTCCCCATGGAGAGACACTCGGTCGAATAAACCCGGAGTCCATAAAGTCCTGCAACTGCTTCTTCAACTCCGTCAACTCATCAGGTGCCATATGATAAGGAGCCTTCGACTGGGGTGTCGTGCCAACCACTAACTCAATGGCAAACGCGATCTTTTGGTGCGGCGGTAAACGAGGAATCTCTGCAGGAAACACCTCTGGAAACTCCCGTACAACCTCTATATCCACCAGTCTCCTCGTCTAAGGATCAGGAACAACCAAGGTTGCCATAAACGCTCCGCAACCCTGATGCATCAACCTCTGTGCCTTAACCGCAGACACAATCAGATGACCTTCTCTACTCCTCGTCCCTCTGGTCAACACATCATGCACGTCCTTCCTCGGAATAAAGATCTTCTTCTCACGGCAAAAGACTCACACATCGTACTGTGATAGCCAGTCCATCCCCAGTATGACGTCGAAGTCCTCCATCAGTAGCAAGACCAAATCTGCCAGAAAATCATTGTCTCTCGAAACAACTGTGGTGCCGGAGAGGAAGTTCCCCACAGTGCCCACCTCACCCATCGGTGTACTGACCTCCAACAAATCAGTCAGTAGCTCAGGGGTCCAATCCAACTTGCCAGCAAACTTCTCTTAAATGAAGGTGTGTGGCGCCGCAATCAAATAAAACACGAGCAACCAAACCTGAAACGACAAAGGTACTATCCACGATAGTGTTGGAGTCCTTGGCCTCCTCAGCCCAGATGGTGAAGACTCGCCCCGCTCTCCTGACCTGGCCCTGCGGAACAACGAACCTGCTGCCTCCGCTCCTCCCTGAGATCAGTGGTCCTGGCCTTCTGCTCGGGCACTCCCGGATAAAATGGCTCATCTAACCGCATCACAAGCATGTACCTGTACGCCGAGAGCACTCCTGACCCGGATGAGATCTCCCGCAGGTACTGCACGCCCCAGACTGTCGTGCTCCCCCTCCATCAACCTGGGGCCTCTTGCCCGTGTTTCCAGTGGAACATCCAACTGCACGTCCTCCCATGCTCACTGGCGGCTTCCGCGCCTCCTGGTAATGCTCCTGATAGTCCTGATAGATGATGGTGGCAAACTTCACCGCATCCGCCAGGGTCTGCAGCATGCTGGTAATCATACGCAACCTGAGCTGCTTCCTCAACCCCTTGATGAACTTTTGCGCACGCTGCTCGGGTGTAACAAAAGTCTCAGAACAATAACACTCCAAGGCGTTAAACCTGCTGATGTAGCTCGCTAAAGACATCTTCTTCAGCTCGAGGGCCAAGAACTCCTCCTTCTTCCTGTCTCTGACGTGCCACGGAAAGACCTGCTGGTTAAACTCCTCAAGGAATTCCTCCCAGCTCACGTCATCTCGGTCAGTAAACACCACTGCAGATGTGGTCCTCCACCAGTTTGCTGCCACACCATCCAGCACATAGGTGGTCAGGTCCACCATCCGCTCCGGTGCACAACCAATCGCCTGGAAAATCCTCTGGATCTTAAAGACCCTGTCCTCTACAGCCTCAGGGTCACTCCTGCCATCAAAACTAGGCGGGTGCTGCCTCATGAAGCGATCATGCTCCGCACATGTCCCTATCTGCTCTGACCTCGTCGCCTGACGCTCCAGGAACTCGCCCAACCTATCCCAGGTAGCGCCCTCAGTGGCATCACTGGCACTGCGCTCATTCGCGACGTTCCTCACACGTCTCGGAGGCATTTGGCACAAGAAAAAAAATCAAGATCAGCCATGAATGCATGCTAAATGTAAAGTGCAACCTAACACTACTACACTGGGGTGATTTCTTTGGGAGCCACACATAGAAACCGACCGCTCTGATACCAGGTTGTAACATCCCGAAACAGCGGAAAACTTGAAATTTTAAACAATAAAGAGATCTCAAGATAACGACAAACAAACGGGAATGTTACTCATATAAATCAACAGTCGGTGAACCAAAATACAACAGAGCTCGTCAAAAGACATGATTACATCACTACAACAAATGAAAATAGGTAATCATGACGACCTCGAAGAGTTCGAAGAGGATCCTGACCCCAATATGTGTGCGCCACCTGTCAGCGCCAGCTGATTTGACAAAAAAACTTAGCAACTAAAATTCTTACTATTTCTTTATTTTTTGAGCGTTTGGATGAGAGAACCGAATATTATAAGATGAAAATGTAAATCATATGCTTGTCGGAGAAAGATATTTAGATTGTTTTCATTTTTGATAAATCTAAAGGCTATATCTCACGAATTTTTGAAAAACACCCAATTACTAAAATTCTTACTATTTCTTTATTTTTCAAGCGTTCTTGTGATACAAACGAATATTGAAAGTTGAAAATGTTAAACATTTGCTTGTGAGAGAGAGATATTTAGATAATTTTCTATTTTGATAAATCCAAAGGCTATAACTCACGAAATTTGACAAAAAGAATTAGTTACTAAAATTCTAACTATTTCTTTATTTTTTGAGTGTTCAGAAAATACAAACGAATATTAGAAGATGAAAATGCTAAACATATGATTGTTGAGAGAGATATTTAGAATTTTCATTTTTGATAAAATCCAAAGGCTATAACTCACGAAATTTGACAAAAAGACTTAGTTACTAAAATTCTAACGAGTTCTTTATTTGTCGAGCATTCTGAAGATACAAACGAATATTTAAAGATAAAAATATTAAACATATGCTTGTCGGAGAAAGATATTTAGATTGTTTTCATTTTTGATAAGATCCAAAGGCTAATATAGCTCACGAAATTTGACAAAAAGACTTAGCTACTAAAATTCTTACCATTTCATCATTTTTGGAGCGTTATGGCGAAACAAACAAATATTAGAAGACGAGAATGTTAACCATATGCTGGTCGACGGAGATACTAAGAATTTTTCATTTTTGATAAAATCCAAAGGATATAGCTAACGAAATTTGACGAAAACACTTAGTTATTAAAATTCATACTTTTTATTTAATTTTGGAGCGTTCTGATGAAAGAAACGAATATCAAAAGATAAAAAAATATTAAACACATGCTTTTCCTCGAAGATTCTTAGAATTGTTATTTTTTTATAAAATTCAAAGGCTATGATAGCACACAAAATTTGTCAAAAACACTCGGTTATTAAATTTCTTAATATTTCATTATTTTTCGTGCGTTCTGATGATACAAACAAATATTATAAGAAGAAAATGTTAAACATGTGCTTGTCGACAGAGATACTAAGAATTTTCATTTTTGATAAAATCCAAAAACTATATGGCTCAAGAAATTTGACAAAAAACCAAGTTATTAAAATTCTTGCTATTTTATTTTATTTTTCGAGCGTTCGGATGACACAAACGAATATTATAAGTTGAAAATGTTAAACATACGCTTGTCGGATAAAGATATTTAGATTGTTTTCATTTTTTGTAAAATCTAAAAGCTATATAGATAACGAAAATTGACAAAAACTCTCAACTACTAAAATTCTTACTATTTCTTTATTTTTTTAGCGTTCGGATGACCGAAACGAATATTAGAAGATGAAAATGTTAAACATATGGTTGTCGGAGAAAGATATTTAGATTGTTTTTATATTGGATAAATCCAAAGGTTATAGCTCACGAATTTTGACAAAAAACGCTCAGTTATTAAAATTCTTACTAAGTTTTATTTGTCAAGGGTTCAGATGATACAAATGAATATTATAAGATGAAAATGTTAAACAAATACTTGTCGGAGAGAGATATTTAGATTGTTTTCCTTTTTGATAAAATCCGAAAGCTATACCTATTGAAATTTGACAAAAAAGACTTAGCTACTAAAATTCTTACTATTTCTTTATTTTTTGAGCGTTCGGATGATAGTAACAAATATTATAAGATGTAAATATTAGACATATGATTGTAGGAGAAATATATTTAGATTGTTTTCATTTTTGATAAATCCAAAGGCTACAAGCTCACGAAATTTTACAAAAGCACTCAGTTACTAAAATTCTTACTATTTTTTTTATTTTTCGAGCGTTCTGGTGATACAAATGAATATTAACAGATGAAAATGTTACACATATGCTTGTCAGAGAGAGATATTTAGATAACTTTCATTTTTGATAAATCCAAAGCTATAACTCACGAAATTTGACAAAAAAACTTAGTTACTAAAATTCTAACTATTTCTTTATTTTTCGAGTGTTCTGACGAAACAAACAAATATTAGAATGTTAAACATATGCCGGTCGAGAGAGAAATTTAGAATTTTCATGTTTGATAAAATCCAAAGGCTATAGCTCACGAAATTTGATAATAAGACTTAGTTACTAAAATTCTAGCGATTTCTTTATTTTTCGAGCCTTCTATATATACAAACAAATATTTCAAGATAAAAATGTTAAACAGATGCTTGTCGGAGAAAGATATTTAGAATGTTTTCATTTTTGATAAAATTCAAAGGCTATAGCTCACGAAATTTGACAAAAAGACTTAGCTACTAAAATTCTTACTATTTCATTATTTTTCGGGCGTTATGACGAAACAAACAAATATTAGAAGACGAGAATGTTAAACATATGCTGGTCGACAGAGATATTTTCATTTTTGATAAAATTCATAGGCTATAGCAAACGAAATTCGACGAAAACACTCAGTTATTAAAATTCTTACTATTTTTTAATTTTTCGAGCGTTCAGATGTCACAAACGAATATTATAAGATGAAAATATTAGACATATGCTTGTCCGAGAAAGATATTTAGATTATTTTATTTTTTGATAAAATCCAAAGGCTAACAAAATTTATTTTATTTTATTATATAGCTAACAAAATTTGACAAAAACTGTCGGTTACTAAAATTCTTATTATCTCTTTAGTTTTCAAGCGTTCTGATTATGTTTGTCGACAGAGATACTAAGAATTTTAATTTTTGATAAAATTCAAAGGCTATAGCTAACGAAATTCGACAAAAAACACTTAGTTATCAAAAATTCTTACTATTTCTTTATTTTTCGAGCGTTCGAACAAAACAAACAAATATTAGAAGATGAAAATGATAATATGCTTCTTAACAGAGATACTTAGAATTTTCATTTTTTATAAAATCCGAAGGCTATAACTCACAAAATTTGACAAAAAGACCTAGCTACTAAAATTCTTACTATTTCTTTATTTTTTGAGCGTTCGAATGACATAAACAAATATTATAAGATGAAAATGTTAATCATATGCTTGTAGGAGAAAGATATTTATATTGTTTTCATTTTTGATAAATCCAAAGACTATAGCTCACGCAATTTTACAAAAACAGTAAGTTACTAAAATTCTTACTATTTCTTTATTTTTGAGCGTTCTGGTGATACAAACGAATATTAAAAGATGAAAATGTTAAAATGTGATTGTCCGAGAGAGATATATAGAAAATTTTCATTTTTGAGAAATCCAAATGCTATAACTCACGAAATTTGACAAAAACACTTAGTTACTTAAATTCTAACTATTTCTTTACTTTTCGAGTATTCAGAAGATACAAACGAATATTAGAAGATGAAAATGTTAAAGATATGCTTGTCGAGAGAGATATTTAGAATTTTCATTTTTTATAAAATCCAAAGGCTATAGCTAACGACATTTGACAAAAAGACTTAGTTACTAAAATTCTAACGATTTCTTTATTTTCGAGCATTCTGAAGATACAATCGAATATTTTAAGATAAAAATGTTAAACATATGCTTGTGGGAGAAAGATATTTAGATTGTTTTCATTTTTGATAAAATCCAAAGACTACAGCTCACAAAATTTGACAAACAGACTTAGCTACTAAAATTCTTACTATTTTATTATTTTTCGAGCGTTATGACAAAACAAACAAATATTAGAAGAAGTGAATGTTAAACATATGCTGATCGACAGAGATACTAAGAATTTTTCATTTTTGATAAAATTCAAAGGCTATAGCTAACGAAATTGGACGAAAACACTCAGTTATTATAAATTCTTACCTTTTTTTATTTTTTGAGCGTTCTGATGATTGAAACGAATATTAAAAGATAAAAATGGTAAACACATGTTTTTTGATGAAGATACTTAGAATTTTTATTTTTTATAAAATCCAAAGGCTATGATAGCACACGAAATTTGTCAAAAACTCTCAGTTATTAAATTTCTTAATATTTCATTATTTTCGTGTGTTCTAATGATACAAACAAATATTATAAGAAGACAATGTTAAAAATATGCTTGTCAGCCGAGATACTAAGAATTTTCATTTGTGATAAAATCCAAAAGCTATATAGCTCACGAACTTTAACAAAAACACGCAGTTATTAAAATTCTTGCTATTTGCTTTTATTTTTCGAGCGTTAGGATGACACAAACGAATATTATAAGATGAAAATGTTAAATATATGCTTGTCGGATAAAAATATTTAGATTGTTTTCATGTTTTGTGAAATCCAAAGACTATAGTTTACGAAATATGACAAAACACTCAGTTATTAAAATTCTTACAATTTTTTTATTTTTCGCGCATTCAGATGACAGAATCAAATATTATAAGATGAAAATGTCAAACATATTCTTGTCGGAGAGAGATATTTAGATTGTTTCCGTTTTTGATAAAATCCAAAGTTTATAGCTCATGAAATTTGAATAAAACAGTCAGTTTTTAAATTTCTTACTATCTTTTTTTATGTTTCGAGCGTTCGGATGATAGAAATGAATATTATAAGATGAAAATGTCAAACATATGCTTGTTGGAGAGAGATATTTAGATTTTTTTTATTTTTTGTAAAATCCAAAAAATATAGCTTACGAAATTTGACAAAAATACTATGTTATTAAATTTGTTACTATCTTTTCTTATTTTTCGAGCGTTCGGAAGACACAAACGGATATTATAAAATGAAGATGTTAAATATATGCTTGTTGGAGAAAGATATTTAGATTGTTTTAATTTTTGCTAAATTCAAAGTCTATAACTCACGAAATTAATAAAAAACACTCAGTTATTAAAATTCTTACTATTTCTATATTTTTCGAGCGTTCTGCTGATACAAACGAATATTATAAGATGAAAGTGTTAAACATATGTTTGTCGGAGAGAGATATTTAGATTTGTTTTCATTTTAGATAAAATCCAAAGGCTATAGCTCACGAAATTTGACAAAAGACTTAGTAACAAAAATTCTTACTCTTTCTTTATGTTTCGAGCATTCGGATGACAAAAACAAATATAATAAGAATAAAATGTTAAACATTTGTTTGTCGGAGAGAGATAGTTAGAATGTTTTCATTTTTGATAATTTCCAAATGTTATAGCTCACAGAATTTGACAAAAACACTTGGTTACGAAAATTCTTACTATTTTCATTAATTTTCAAGGATTCAGACGATAAAAACGAATATTATAAGATAAAAAAATTTAGACATATGCTTGTCGGAGAAAGATATTTAGATTATTTTCATTTTTGATAAAATCCAAAGGCTTATAACTCACGAAATTTGACAAAAACCTGAGTCACTAAAATTCTTAGTATTTCATTATTTTTGAGCGTTCGGATGACAGAAACAAATATTATAAGATGAAAATGTTAACATATGCTGGTCGGAGAGAAATATTTAGATTGTTTCCATTTTTTTTAAAATCCAAAGTTTATAGCTCATGAAATTTGAATAAGACAGTCAGTTATTAAATTTCTTACTATCTTTTTTTTTGTTTCGAGCGTTTGGAGGACAGAAATAAATATTATAAGATGAAAATGTTAAACATATGTTTGTGAGAGAGATATTTTGATAATTATTATTTTTGATAAAATCGAAAGCTATAGATAACGAAATTTGACAAAAACGCTCAGTTATTAAAATTCTTACTATTTTGTTTATTTTTCAAGAGTTCTGATGAGACAAACGAATATTATAAGATGAAAATGTTAAACAAATACTTGTCGGAGAGATATATTTAGATTGTTTTCATTTTTGAAAAAATCCAAATGTTATAGCTACCGAAATTTGACAAAAATAATTAACAACTAAAATTCTTACTATTCCATTATTTTTTGAGCGTTCGGATGACAGAAACAAATATTATAAGATGAAAATATTAACCATATGCTTGTAGGAGAAAGATAATTAGATTGTTTTCATTTTTGATAAATCCAAAGCCTATAACTCACGAAACTAAACAAAATCACTCAGTTATTGAATTTTTTACTATTTCTTTATTTTTTGAGCATTCTGCTGATACAAACGAATATTATAAGATGAAAGTGTTAAACGTATGCTTGTCGGAGAGAGATATTTTGATTGTTTTCATTTTTGATAAAATCCAAAGCCTATAGCTCATGAAATTTGACAAAAACACTCATTTATTAAACTTCTAACTATTTCTTTATTTTTTGAGTGTTCAGAAGATACAAACGAATGTTATAAGATGAATATTAGACATATGCTTGTCGGAGAAAGATATTTAGATTATTTTCATTTTTGATAAATCCAAAGGCTATATAGCTAACGAAATTTGACAAAAACTCCCAGTTACTAATATTCTTACTTTATTTATTTATTTATTTTTCGAGCGTTCGGATGACAGAAACGAATATTAGAAGATGAAAATGTTAAGCATGTGCTTGTCGGAGAAAGATATTTAGATTGTTTTTAGTTTTGATAAATCAAAAGGTTATAGCTCATGAATTTTGACAAAAATGCTCAATTATTAAAATTCTTACTATTTTTTTATGTTTCAAGGGTTCAGATGACACATACGAATATTATAAGACGAAAATGTTAAACAAATACTTGTCGGAGAGAGATATTTAGATTGTTTTCATTTTGATAAAATCCAAAAGCTCTAGCTACCGAAATTTGACAAAAAGACTTAGCTAATAAAATTCTTACTATTTCTTTATTTTTTGAGCATTCGGATGACAGAAACGAATATTATAAGATCAAAATATTAGACATATGATTGTAGGAGAAAAATATTTAGATTGTTTTCATTTTTGATAAATCCAAAGGCTATAACTCAAGAAATTTGACAAAAAGACTTAGTTAGTAAAAATCTAACTATTTCTTTATTTTTCGAACGTTCTGACGAAACAAACAAATATTAGAAGATGAGAATGTTAAACATATGCGGGTCGAGAGAGAAATTTAGAATTTTCAAGTTTGATAAAATCCAAAGGCTATAGCTCACGAAATTTGACAAAAAGACTTCGTTACTAAAATTCTAACGATTTCGTTATTTTTCTAGCATTTTGAAGATACAAACGAATATTTTCATTTTTGATAAAATCCAAAGGCTATAGCTAATGAAATTTCACGAAAACACTCATTTCTTAAAATTCTTATTATTTTTTTATTTTTCGAGCGTTCGGATGAGACAAACGAATATTATAAGACGAAAATGTTTAACATATGCTTGTCGGATAAAGATATTTAGATTGTTTTCATTTTTGTAAAATCCACAGGCTATAGTTTACGAAATATGACAAAAACACTCAGTTATTAAAATTCTTACTATTTTTTTATTTTTCGAGCATTCAGATGACATAATCAAATATTATAAGATGAAAATGTTAAACATATTCTTGTCGGAGAGAGATATTTAGATTGTTTCCTTTTTTGATAAAATCCAAAGTTTATAACTCATGAAAATTGAATAAAAATGTCAGTTATTAAATTTCTTACTATCTTTTTTTTATGTTTCGAGCGTTCGGAGGACAGAAATGAATATTATAAGATGAAAATGTTAATCATATGCTTGTAGGAGAAAGATATTTAGATTGTTTTCATTTTTTTTCTAAATCCAAAGGCTATAACTAACAAAATTAAACAAAAAACGCAGTTATTAAAATTCTTTCTATTTCTTTATTTTTCGAGCATTCTGCTGATACAAACGAATATTATAAGATGAAAGTGTTTAACATATACTTGTCGGAGAGAGATATTTTGATTGTTTTCATTTTTGAAAAATCCAAAAGCAATAGCTCACGAAATTTGACAAAAACGCTCAGTTATTAAAATTCTAACTATTTCTTTATTTTCGTGTGTTCAGCAGATACAAATGATTATTATAAGATGAAAATATTAGACATATGCTTGTCGGAGAAAGATATTTAGATTATTTTCATTTTTTGATAAAATCCAAAGGCTCTATAGCTAACGAAATTTGACAAAAACTCTCAGTTACTAAAATTCTTACTATTTCTTTATTTTTCGAGCGTCCGGATGACATAAACGCATATTAGAAGATGAAAATGTTAAACATATGCTTGTCGGAAAAAGATATTTAGATTGTTTTTCTTTTTGATAAATCAAAATGTTATAGCTCAAAAAATTTGACAAAAACGCTCAATTATTAAAATTCTTACTATTTTTTTTATTTTTCAAGGGTTCAGATGACACAAACGAATATTATAAGTTGAAAATGTTAAACAAATACTTGTCGAAGAGAGATATTTAGATTGTTTTCATTTTGATAAAATCCAAAAGCCATATCTACCGAAATTTGACAAAAAAGACTTTGCTTCTAAAATTCTTACTATTTCTTTATTTTTAGAGCGTCCGGATGACAGGAACGAATATTATAAGATGAAAATATTAGACATATGATTGTAGGAGAAAGATATTTAAAAAAGTTTTCATTTTTGATAAATCTAAAGGCTATAAGTCACGAAATTTGACAAAAAGACTCAATTACTAAAATTCTAACTACTTCTTTATTTTTCGAACGTTCTGACGAAACAAACAAATATTAGAAGATGAGAATGTTAAACATATGCTCGTCGAGAGAGAAATTTAGAATTTTCTTGTTATATAAAATCCAAAGGCTATAGCTCACGAAATTTGATAAAAGGACTTAGTTACTAAAATTCTAACGATTTCGTTATTTTTCTAGCATTCTGAACATACAAACAAATATTTTAAGATGAAATTGTTAAACAAATGCTGGTCGACAGAGATTCTAAGAATTTTCATTTTTGATAAAATCCAAAGGCTATAGCTAATGAAATTTCACGAAAACACTCATTTATTAAAAGTCTTACTATTTTTTATTTTTCGAGCGTTCGGATGAGACAAACGAATATTATAAGATGAAAATATTAAACTTATGCTTGTCGGATAAAGATATTTAGATTGTTTTCATTTTTTGTAAAATCCAAAGGCTATAGTTTACGAAATATGACAAAAACACTCAGTTATTTAAATTCTTACTATTTTTTTATTTTTCGAGCATTCAGATGACAGAATCAAATATTATAAGATGAAAATGTTAAACATATTCTTGTCCGAGAGAGATATTTAGATTGTTTCCATTTTTGATAAAATCCAAACTTTATAACTCATGAAATTTGAATAAAAATGTCAGTTATTAAATTTCTTACTATCTTTTTTTATGTTTCGAGCGTTCGGAGGATAGAAATGAATATTATAAGATGGAAATGTTCATCATATGCTTGTAGGAGAAAGATATTTAGATTGTTTTCATTTTCGATAAATCCAAAGACTATAACTCACGAAACTAAACAAAAACACTCAGTTATTGATTTTTTTTACTATTTCTTTATTTTTCGAGCGTTCTATTGATACAAACGAATATTATAAGATGAAAGTGTTTAACATATGCTTGTCGGAGAGAGATATTTTGATTGTTTTCATTTTTGAAAAATCCAAAAGCTATAGCTCACGAAATTTGACAAAAACGCTCACTTATTAAAATTCTAACTATTTCTTTATTTTGGAGTGTTCAACAGATACAAACGATTATTATAAGATGAAAATATTAGACATATGCTTGTCGAAGAAAGATATTTAGATTATTTTTATTTTTGATAAAATCCAAAGGCTATATAGCTAACGAAATTTGACAAAAAATTCTCAGTTACTAAAATTCTTACTATTTCTTTATTTTTCGAGCGTTCGGATGACATAAACACATATTAGAAGATGAAAATGTTAAACATATGCTTGTCGGAGAAAGATATTTAGATTGTTTTTCTTTTTTATAAATCAAAATGTTATAGCTCACAAATTTTGACAAAAACGCTCAATTATTAAAATTCTTACTATTTTTTTATTCTTCAAGGGTTCAGATGACACAAACGAATATTATAAGTTGAAAATGTTAAACAAATACTTGTCGAAGAGAGATATTTAGATTGTTTTCATTTTGATAAAATCCAAAAGCCATATCTACCGAAATTTGACAAAAAAGACTTTGCTTCTAAAATTCTTACTATTTCTTTATTTTTAGAGCGTCCGGATGACAGGAACGAATATTATAAGATGAAAATATTAGACATATGATTGTAGGAGAAAGATATTTAAAAAAGTTTTCATTTTTGATAAATCTAAAGGCTATAAGTCACGAAATTTGACAAAAAAGACTCAGTTACTGAAATTCTAACTATTTCTTTATTTTTCGAACGTTCTGACGAAACAAACATATATTAGAAGATGAGAATGTTAAACATATGCTCGTCGAGAGAGAAATTTAGAATTTTCTTGTTATATAAAATCCAAAGGCTATAGCTCACGAAATTTGATAAAAGGACTTACTTACTAAAATTCTAATGATTTCGTTATTTTTCTAGCATTCTGAACATACAAACAAATATTTTAAGATGAAATTGTTAAACAAATGCTGGTCGATAGAGATTCTAAGAATTTTCATTTTTGATAAAATCCAAAGGCTATAGCTAATGAAATTTCACGAAAACACTCATTTATTAAAATACTTACTATTTTTTTATTTTTCGAGCGTTCGGATGAGACAAACGAATATTATAAGATGAAAATATTAAACTTATGCTTGTCGGATAAAGATATTTAGATTGTTTTCATTTTTTGTAAAATCCAAAGGCTATAGTTTACGAAATATGACAAAAACACTCAGTTATTTAAATTCTTACTATTTTTTTATTTTTCGAGCATTCAGATGACAGAATCAAATATTATAAGATGAAATTGTTAAACATATTCTTGTCCGAGAGAGATATTTAGATTGTTTCCATTTTTTATAAAATCCAAACTTTATATCTCATGAAATTTGAATAAAAATGTCAGTTATTAAATTTCTTACTATCTTTTTTTATGTTTCGAGCGTTCGGAGGATAGAAATGAATATTATAAGATGGAAATGTTAATCATATGCTTGTAGGAGAAAGATATTTAGATTGTTTTCATTTTCGATAAATCCAAAGACTATAACTCACGAAACTAAACAAAAACACTCAGTTATTGATTTTTTTACTATTTCTTTATTTTTCGAGCGTTCTATTGATACAAACGAATATTATAAGATGAAAGTGTTTAACATATGCTTGTCGGAGAGAGATATTTTGATTGTTTTCTTTTTTGAAAAATCCGAAGGCTATAGCTCACGAAATTTGACAAAACGCTCACTTATTAAAATTCTAACTATTTCTTTATGTTCGAGTGTTCAACAGATACAAACGATTATTATAAGATGAAAATATTAGACATATGCTTGTCGGAGAAAGATATTTAGATTATTTTCATTTTTGATAAAATCCAAAGGCTCTATAGCTAACGAAATTTGACAAAAACTCTCAGTTACTAAAATTCTTACTATTTCCTTATTTTTCCAGCGTTCGGATGACAGAAAAGCATATTAGAAGATGAAAATGCTAAACATATGCTTGTCGGAGAAAGATATTTAGATTGTTTTTCTTTTTGATAAATCAAAATGTTATAGCTCACAAATTTTGACAAAAACGCTCAATTATTAAAATTCTTACTATTTTTTATTTTTCAAGGGTTCAGATTGTTGGATTTCATGTTTAATTATGCATGTATATTTTTCGAATTTTTTATGCATAATAAGGATCAATTACAATTTTCTACGATTTATTTCATGCATGCATCAGTTTGTTTTAATAACTACTTTTAAAACTCATTAAAACAAACATGGGCTCCGAAATTCATACCTAGAAGTTCTCTAAAACTTATTGATGATCCGGAGATGCTGAAGAAGACGATCGTCGCTTCCCGTTGCGCCGGATGCCTCCGAGTGTTCACCAAAACCCTAAACAAGGTTGGAGAGAAAGAAGCTAGCCAATCAATCTCCAAACAAGCTTAGAATCTAGCTACAAACCCCTTCCTTAATCTCTGAGATTTCTCCTTCCAAAGACTTAGAAAACTAAGAGAATTTTCGTGGAGTTTTGTGGTGAATTAGGAGAGAAAATATTAAGCAAACTTCTAACATAATTAAGGTGAATAAGGACCTATTTATATGCTCCAATCTTACTCTCAATCATGGCTATTCTTAAGCCACAAATTCTTGACATTTTCTCTCACAAACTAATTCCATAACCCATTATATGCACCCACAAAACGTTTGACCAAGTTTGGAGCTAATCCAACCATTGATCAAATTAATCTCTTAATTATCAAAGGCAGAAAATCGATCGGGACTTGGTCTACCGAGACATACTCGGTTAACCGAATATGTCACGTTCGGATTTCCGTGCACTTGACGGATGACCGATTCTTAAGGAGAAAAATTCTTCTTTAACCGTTCGGACGAATTCGCGTCTTTGACCAAGTGCGATTCGGTTAACCGAAAATATCAGAACTGGACATTGTTCGGTCGACCATTTCTGGTTCGGTATACCGACCCAGAGTTCCAGGCACTTTGGTCAAGTTCGGTCAATCAACTTGACCATCCGTTCCACGTTCGGTTGACTGATCCACATATCCTTCGGTCGACCGAACCTTAACGGATTACCGAACTTCTACCCGATTTTGCCTCTTTCTCTTCATCGGTTAATTTCTCATTCCAGTTTGGGATTGGACCTTCCAAAATGTGAGATAGTTTCTCAAACTTTAACACGATGTTGAGTTTGAGTTGTCAACTAATGAAGTTTGAGCCATCATTTGCTAAAGGGTGTTTGTCTATCATGGATCGTACGCTAGGTTGGATGTTCGACATTTTTCTACAAAATAAATCATACAGGTTTTAATGCCAATTTTATGTTTTAATACACATGCATACATATATCGAATATAAATGTAAATGTTGCAAATAAAAATTTTGCCCATAAATGCAACAATCCAAGATCCCATCAATTGTAATATAGACTAGCTAAGGGCTATCGAATACATTACAATATCAAGGTAAGAAAACATTTTCTAATCACAACCTTTTTGAATTTTAGCAACATTAGCATCTTCAAACTCTTGTGACTCTTGTCGTTTTAATTATGAGGGAACACGACCTATCCTCGTAAGAAAAACTTTTTCCCAAAACCGAGCGAGGGCTCCAGGTAATGTTAAGAAAACTTATTTTCATTTGATACGAGATACGTTTGTCCATTGTATTCACAACTAAACATATTTGGGGTTCACTAGGGTGAAACACACCTCATATATTTAATCGTGGCACAACAATAGGCAACCATTATATCTCCCACTATTCCCAAAGATGGAGGGAGCTATCTCCCGCTAAGGGCGAGCAGAGTATCCCTCGATCAATGACTGCTAGTGGATGAAATAAGAATGAAATTTATTCTTAATTTTTGTTGGACAATTTAACATGTAATTTAGAATTTTAGGTTATCATGCATATTATTAATCATACACATCCTAACATTCAACACATTCATCACATGCATAGCAAGATAAAAACAGAAATTAAACATTCACACAATCCACATCGTGTGAGTTTATATGTTCCCTTCGATCCTCGATCCCTGATCTTCGATCCTCGATCGATGTGCTACAACGGTGACTTCCTCTTGCACCGGAGATGTAGATTTTACAGAAAATAAACATGCTCCTCACATTCGATAAAAAACCGACTAGTGCAAGTCCTATGTAAAAACCTCTCATATGCAAATGCAACTATCTAAAAGACGGAAAGAGAGAGAATTTTGTCTTTTACATACATAAGTCTCTGTATAATAATGACTACATACATTCATAATTGCTGATTTGGAACATATAAACCCACAATTCCTAGAAGACAACTCGAGCATCCATGCACACAATATTGCTATAAACTATGCAATCTAGTTTATCTATCATCTAGAATCTCAAACAATTCTTTGAAAAATATTTTGAAATCAATTAAAAACGTTTTTCATCCATCCATAGTTCAAAAATAATTTTGAACCGCTGTCTATCCAATTTCCTAAAAGGAAAGACGAACCACAGTTTTTCGGTTTTGTTGATTCTCTTACAAAATAATCGTTTATACTTAAAACGAAATTATTGCAAGTTAGACTTATGTCTAAATCATAATTCTAATAATTACATGGCATGTTTTAAACTACTTAAAACATTCAAAATGAATTATTACAAAGAATTATTTCAACAAAACATTTAAAGACTGAAAAACCGGTAAAACGAATTGTTTAAATCCTAGATGGTAAACTAAATTTGTTTACAGCCTTAAATCATAAGAAAATTGAACCCTAAGCTCTGATACCACTGTTGGATTTCATGTTTAATTATGCATGTATATTTTTCGAATTTTTTATGCATAATAAGGATCAATTACAATTTTCTACGATTTATTTCATGCATGCATCAGTTTGTTTTAATAACTTGTTTCAAAAATCATTAAAACAAACATGGGCTCCGAAATTCATACTTAGAAGTTCTCTAAAACTTCTTGATGATCCGGAGATGTTGAAAAAGACGATCGTCGCTTCCCGTTGCGCCGGATGCCTCCGAGTGTTCATCGAAACCCTAAAGAAGGTTGGAGAGAAAGGAGCTAGCCAATCAATCTCCAAACAAGCCTAAGATCTAGCTACAAACCCCTTCCTTAATCTCTGAGATTTCTCCTTCCAAAGACTTAGAAAACTAAGAGAATTTTCGTGGATTTTGGTGGTGAATTAGGAGAGAAAATATTTAGCAAACTTCTTCTAACATGATTAAGGAGAATAATGACCTATTTATAGGCTCCAATCTTACTCTCAATCATGGCTATTCTTAAGCCACGAATTCTTGACATTTTCTCTCACAAACTAATTCTATAATGCATTATATGCACCCACAAAACGTTTGACCAAGTTTGGAGCTAATCCAACCATTGATCAAATTAATCTCTTAATTATCAAAGGCAGAAAATCGATCGGGACTCGGTCTACCGAGACATACTCGGTTAACTGAATATGTCACGTTCGGATTTCCGTGCACTTGACGGATGACCGATTCTTAAGGAAAAAAATTATTCTTTAACCGTTCGGACGAATTCGCGTCTTTGACCGAGTGCCATTCGGTTAACCGAAAATATCGGAACTGGACATTGTTCGGTCGACCGTTTCTGGTTCGGTATACCGACCCAGAGTTCCAGGCACTTTGGTCAAGTTCGGTGAATCAACTTGACCATCCGTTCCACGTTCGGTTGACCGATCCACAGATCCTTCGGTCGACCGAACCTTAACGGATTACCGAACTTCTACCCGATTTTGCCTTTTCAAATTTTGGATTTATTTCCAACAAAATTTGAACTTTAGGGGTTTCAGCAAATTCACAACTTATGCAATATATTATCCTATGCAATAATAAATTATTGCACCCCATAATATATGCATCTCATATGAATTTATCATGATTCTAATTATGTTATATATAACATAATTGATTTTACTTGTTCACCACATGTGTCATATTTTCTATAAGAAACCCGACACATCATATGAATCAAAATCAAGCTTCTTGTTTCCCGGTTTTTGCGGTGTGACCTATGAGAGGATCTAGACTAAGTTGGCAGTGATATTAAGAGCTTAATATCACTAGCTATAAGCGGTATTGTGTCATCTTTGTATTAGTATTCATTTATTGATCTCTTTAAGCTAGTTATAAATATGTGACTTAACTCAAATCACATTGTGCACATTATAACTTTGCTTTATCAAGGGGCCCACTAATATCATCACTCAATTAAGAGGGGGCAATGATAGTCTTTTGACTAACTATCTTCTCCAACAAAAGTTGTACTTAACCAACCAATGCCTTTACACTACACTTATTGATAGCTCAAGACACTAATCTAATTAAGCATTCCTTAAGTGATTGGATATAAGTCTCATATCAAAGGACCGAAGACACGGTAAAATATTAATGACACAGAAACACATTTCTATAATATTTTACTTATTAGGTCTATTCAGTATACAAAAGTAATATATTCCTCTTTTGCATACCCGTGTTGTCACTAACTTGTAGAGCTACAATGATCTATGACCAACACGACAATCTTAACTCGGTGATTAATGTCCCATGTTAATTACCATGATTGTGAATATCTTTTGTTTTATGTAAACCAATATCTTTTAGAGCTCTACGGTTAAGGACCAATAGTCTCTTCCTTAACACTTCTAAAAGACGAATAACATAAACAAGGAACAAAATGATTTCTCATTCAATTCATAATAATTGACATTTAAAAGTAAAACTTTTAGAACACATTCCCTTCACAGATGACACAAACGAATATTATAAGTTGAAAATGTTAAACAAATACTTGTCGAAGAGAGATATTTAGATTGTTTTCATTTTGATAAATTCCAAAAGCCATAGCTACCGAAATTTGACAAAAAGACTTTGCTTCTAAAATTCTTACTATTTCTTTATTTTTATAGAGTCTGGATGACAGGAACGAATATTATAAGATGAAAATATTAGACATATGATTGTAGGAGAAAGATATTTAAAAAGGTTTTCATTTTTGATAAATCTAAAGGCTTTAATATTCCTTCCTTGGATTTTAACCATTTGTGTGGTTGAGTAGTTGACATCATCTTCTTCACTTGAGTTGAGTCTAATGATTCTTTTTCCTCCTTTTTTTCTTCTTTTACTCTTTGTGTTTGTTCTCCCACTCTTGCTTCTCCTGTTCATGTTTGCATCATGATATTGTTGCTCCATTAATTCTTCTTTATTTGGTGTGTGTTCCTTGTCCTCAGATGTTTCTCCCCATTCAACTTGAGCATTAAATGCACACATGGGTTGATACTCCAATGCTTGTGCAGACAAGGATGCAGTACTTCTCTTTTCTTCTAGTAGTTTAGGGTTTAAGGTTTAGGGTTTTAGGGTTTAGGGTTTTTAGGGTTTAGGGTTTAGGGTTTTTTTTAGGTTTAGGGTTTAGGGTTAGGGTTTACGGTATAGGGTTTTAGGGTTTAGGGTTTTTTTAGGTTTAGGGTTTAGGATTTTAGGGTTTTTTTAGGTTTAGGGTTTAGGATTTTAGGGTTTAGGCTTTTTTTAGGTTTATGGTTTAGTGTTTATTTATGGTTTATTTAGGGTTTAGGGTTTTTTTGGGGTTTAGGGTTTAGGGTTTTTTAGGGTTTAGGGTTATATTTTTAGGGTTTTAGGGTTTAGGGTTTAGGGTTTAGGGTTTTTTTAGGGTTTAGGGTTTAGGGTTTTAGGGTTTAGGGTTTTTTAGGGTTTAGGGTTTATGGTTTTAGGGTTTAGGGTTTAGGGGTTAGGGTTTAGGGTTTAGGGTTTTTTTTGTTAAACCAATCACTGACACTTCAAAGTGTAAGAATGACTATGCAACACCGAGGAGGCCAATATCCACTTAAGGTTGCAGGAATATTAAAGATACAAACGAATATTAAAGATGAAAATGTTAAACATATGTGTGCCATAGGATATATTTGTTTGATTTTCATTTTTTGATAAAATCCAAAGGCTATAACTCAAGAAATGTGATAAAAACACCCAGTTTTGCATATCTGTACTATTTCTTTTTTTAACGGTCTCATGACACATATTATTATTAATGATGAAAATGTTAAACATATGCGTGTCAAAGGATATCTTAGTAAGATTTTCATTTTTTTGATAAAATCGAAAGACAACTCACGAAATGTGAGAAAAACACTCAGTTTTGCAAATTCTTACTATTTCAATATTTTTCGAGCGGTCCCAAAATACAAATGAATATTAAAGATGAAAATGTTAAACATATGCGAGTCAATGGAGATATTAGTTAGAATTTCATTTATTATATGAAATCCAAAGGCTATATAGCTCACGTCATGTGATTAAAACACTTAGTTTTTGAAATTGTTCCTATTTATTTTTTGAGCGATCTAATGATTCAATTAAATATTAAAGATGAAAATGTGAAACATACAACAAAGATATTTGTTAGATATACATTTTTTTGCTAAAATCGAAAGGCCATCGCGGACGAAATGTGATAAAACCACCATGTTTTGGAAATTCTTGCTATTTCTTTATGTTTTGAATGGTCTCATGACACAAATTAATATTAACGATGAAAATGTTAAACATATGCGTGTCACATGATATATTAGTTAGATTTTCATTTTTTTTATAAAATCCAAGAGCTATAGCTCACGAAATGTGATAAAAACACTAAGCTTTTGACATTCTTGCTATTTCTATATATATTGAGCAGTCTCATGAAACAAATGAATATAAAAGATGAATATGATAAACATATACGTGTCAACGGAGATATTGAGCAATCTCATGATCAAATCCAAAGGCTATAGATCACGAAATGGGAAACAAATACTCAGTTTTGCAAATTCTTACTTTTTATTTATTTTTTAAGCAGTCTCATGATACAAACGAATATTAAAGATGAAAATGTTAAACATATGCGTGTCATAGGATATATTTGTTTGATTTTCATTTTTTGATAAAATCCAAAGGCTATAGCTCAAGAAATGTGATAAAAAAAAACAATTTTGCATATCCGTACTATTTCTTTTTTTTTGAACGGTCACATGACACATATTATTATTAATGATGAAAATGTTAAACATATGCGTGTCAAAGGATATCTTAGTAATTTTCATTTTTTTGATAAAATCCAAAGACAACAACTCACGAAATGTGAGAAAAACTCTCAGTTTTGCAAATTCTTACTATTTCAATATTTTTCGAGCGGTCCCAAAATACAAATGAATATTAAAGGTGAAAATGTTAAACCTTGGCGAGTCAATGGAGATATTAGTTAGAATTTCATTTATTATATGAAATCCAAAGGCTATATAGCTCACGTCATGTGATTAAAACACTTAGTTTTTGAAATTGTTCCTATTTATTTTTTGAGCGATCTAATGATTCAATTAAATATTAAAGATGAAAATGTGAAACATACAACAGAGATATTTGTTAGATATACATTTTTTTGCTAAAATCGAAAGGCTATTATCGCTGACGAAATGTGCTAAAACCACCATGTTTTGGAAATTCTTGCTATTTCTTTATGTTTTGAATGGTCTCATGACACAAATTAATATTAACGATGAAAATGTTAAACATATGCGTGTCAAATGATATATTAGTTAGATTTTCATATTTTTTTTATAAAATCCAAGAGCTATAGCTCACGAAATGTGATAAAAACACTAAAATTTTGACATTCTTGCTATTTCTATATATATTGAGCAGTCTCATGAAACAAATGAATATAAAAGATGAATATGATAAACATATACGTGTCAACGGAGATATTGAGCAATCTCATGATCAAATCCAAAGGCTATAGATCACGAAATGGGAAACAAACCCTCAGTTTTGCAAATTTTTACTTATTTATTTTTGGAGCAGTCTCATGATACAAACGAATATTAAAGATGAAAATGTTAAACATATGCGTGTCAAATGATATATTAGTTAGATTTTCATTTTTTTTATAAAATCCAAAGGCTATAGCTCACGAAATGTGATAAAAACACTCAGTTTTTGACATTCTTGCTATTTGTATATTTATTGAGCAGTCTCATGAAACAAATGAATATAAAAGATGAATATGTTAAACATTATGGTTTAGGGTTTATGAGACTATAAAAGATGAAAATGTTAAACATATGCGTGTCATAGGATATATTAGTTAGATTTTCATTTTTTGATAAAATCCAAAGGCTATAGCTCAAGAAATGTGATAAAAACACCCAGTTTTGCATATCCGTACTATTTTTTTAACGGTCTCATGACACATATTATTATTAATGATGAAAATGTTAAACATATGCGTGTCAAAGGATATCTAAGTAAGATTTTCATTTTTTTGATTAAATCGAAAGACCAACTCACGAAATGTGAGAAAAACTCTCAGTTTTGCAAATTCTTACTATTTCAAAAATTTTCGAGTGGTCTCAAAATACAAATGAATATTAAAGATGAAAATGTTAAACATATGCGAGTCAGAAGTGATATTAGTTAGAATTTCATTATTTATATAAAATCCAAAGGCTATAGCTCACGTCATGTGATTAAAACACATAGTTTTTGAAATTGTTCCGATTTATTTATTTATTTATTGAGCGATCTAATGATTCAAATAAATATTAAAGATGAAAATGTGAAACATACAACAGAGATATTTGTTAGATATACATTTTTTTGCTAAAATCGAAAGGCTATCGCTGACGAAATGTGATAAAAACACCATGTTTTGGAAATTCTTGCTATTTCCTTATTTTTTGAATGGTCTCATGACATAAATTAATATTAACGATGAAAATGTTAAACATATGCGTGTCAAATGATATATTAGTTAGATTTTCATTTTTTTATAAAATCCAAAAGCTATAACTCACGAAATGTGATAAAAACACTCAGTTTTTGACATTCTTGTTATTTCTATATATATTGAGCAGTCTCATGAAACAAATTAAAATAAAAGATGAATATGTTAAACATATACGTGTCAACTGATATATTGAGCAATCTAATGATCAAATCCAAAGGTTATAGATCACGAAATGTGATAACAACCCTCAGTTTTGCAAATTTTTACTTATTTATTTATTTGTTTATTTATTTTTTGAGCGGTCTCATGATACAAACGAATATTAAAGATGAAAATGTTAAACATATGCGTGTCATATGATATATTAGTTAGATTTTCATTTTTTGATAAAATCCAAAGGCTATAACTCAAGAAATGTGATTAAAACACCCAGTTTTGCATGTCTGTACTATTTCTTTTTTTTAACGGTCTCTTGACACATATTATTATTAATGATGAAAATGTTAAACATATGCCTGTCAAACGATATCTTAGTAAGATTTTCATTTTCTTGATAAAATCCAAAGACAACAACTAACGAAATGTGAGAAAAACTCTCAGTTTTGCAAATTCTTACTATTTCAATATTTTTCGAGTGGTCCCAAAATACAAATGAATATTAAAGATGAAAATGTTAAACATATGCGAGTCAATGGAGATATTAGTTAAAATTTCATTTATTATATGAAATCCAAAGGCTATATAGCTCACGTCATATGATTAAAACACTTAGTTTTTGAAATTGTTCCTATTTATTTTTTGAGCGATCTAATGATTCAAATAAATATTAAAGATGAAAATGTGAAACATACAACAGAGATATTTGTTAGATATACATTTTTTTGCTAAAATCGAAAGGCTATCGCTGACGAAATGTGATAAAACCACCATGTTTTGGAAATTCTTGCTATTTCTTTATTTTTTGAATGGTCTCACGACACAAATTAATACTAACGATGAAAATGTTAAACATATGCATGTCAAATAATATATCAGTTAGATTTTCATTTTTTTTATAAAATCCAAAGGATATAGCTCACCAAATGTGATAAAAACGCTCAGTTTTTGACATTCTTGCTATTTCTATATATATTGAGCAGTCCATGAAACAAATGAATATAAAATATGAATATGATAAACATATACGTGTCAACGGAGATATTGAGCAATCTCATGATCAAATCCAAAGGCTATAGATCACGAAATGTGAAAAAAACACTCAGTTTTGCAAATTCTTACTTTTTATTTATTTTTGAAGCAGTCTCATGATACAAACGAATATTAAAGATGAAAATGTTAAACATATGCGTTCCATAGGATATATTTGTTTGATTTTCATTTTTTTGATAAAATCCAAAGGCTATAGCTCAAGAAATGTGATAAAAACAACCAATTTTGCATATCCGTACTATTTCTTTTTTTTTGAACGGTCTCATGACACATTATTATTAATGATGAAAATGTTAAACATATGCGTGTCAAAGGATATCTTAGTAAGATTTTCATTTTTTTGATTAAATCCAAAGACAACTCACGAAATGTGAGAAAAACTCTCAGTTTTGCAAATTCTTACTATTTCAATATTTTTCGAGCGGTCCCAAAATACAAATGAATATTAATGATGAAAATGTTAAACATATGCGAGTCAATGGAGATATTAGTTAGAATTTCATTTATTATATGAAATCCAAAGGCTATATAGCTCACGTCATGTGATTAAAACACTTAGTTTTTGAAATTGTTCTTATTTATTTTTTGAGCGATATAATGATTCAAATAAATATTAAAGATGAAAATGTGAAACATACAACAAAGATATTTGTTAGATATACATTTTTTTGCTAAAATCGAAAGGCTATCGCTGACGAAATGTGATAAAAACACCATGTTTTGGAAATTCTTGCTATTTCTTTATTTTTTGAATGGTCTCATCACACAAATTGATTTTAACGATGAAAATGTTAAACATATGCGTGTCAAATGATATATTTGTTAGATTTTCATTTTTATTACAAAATCCAAAAACTATAGCTCACAAAATATGATAAAAACACTAAGTTTTTGACATTCTTGCTATTTCTATATATATTGAGCAGTCTCATGAACACAAATGAATATAAAAGATGAATATGTTAAACATATACGTGTCAACGGATATATTGAGCAATCTAATGATCAAACCCAAAGGTTATAGATCACGAAATGTGATAACAACCCTCTGTTTTGCAATTTTTACTTTTTTTTGAGCGGTCTCATGATACAAACGAATATTAAAGATGAAAATGTTAAACATATGCGTGTCATAGGATATATTAGTTAGATTTTCATTTTTTTGATAAAATCCAAAGGCTATAACTCAAGAAATGTGTTAAAAACACCCAGTTTTGCATATCTGTACAAATCATGGTTTAAGCAAATCATATTGTATATTCACGGGGACGTTATTCATCTCTACTCCGAGACTGATAAATAATGAAGGAATATAGATATACAATATTACTAGAGTCAGGTGAGGACTCGAAATTAAATTTTAAGTCTCCACTACATGCAACATCAGTCTAAAATCTAATGGTAAATAGAGATAATAGGTAGTCACGCAGCTAAGGCTTGTTAGGAGGGTAGTTTGGGTATATTCATATTAATATTTTCAATACTCTAACAAAAATTCAATCAATCTCAAAATACACAATAATTATTTTCTTTAGTTCTCTCTCTTCCTCTCACTTGTGTTTTCTTTTATTTTAAATATTCCTTTAACTTGCAAATGTAATTTTTGCTTATTTCGATTACATATTCAGATTCATTGTATTTTTCTTTCATTACATAGGTTAGTATATTATTAAGTTGAAATTGAAGATGTAATAAAGTATAATAGGATGTAAATACCAAGTACTTGGAGGTAAAAGAACCCTCTGGTCTAAACATGCAGAAATAAATTAGTAAAAACCCCAACCCAACTCTACTTGAAGGGGTCAATGCTCGCGTTAAAACTCACGATGGGGTTAGCTTAAGTGCTCAGATATAGGGGTGAAAACAGAACGGATACAAAACGGATGTGCCAGTATCCGAATTCGTATTCGTTTTTTTTTCCGAATCCGAATTCGAATCCGCTCGAATGTATGAGAAAGGTATCCGAATTCGTATCCGTCAAATTCGGATCCGAATTCAAATAAATTCGCATCCGAATCAAGTTTAAAATTCATTCCGAATTAGGATATCCACGTTCGTTAAAAAATTTGAAGACTTAAATACATTTTTTGATTGATCTAAACAAGAATAAATTTCAACCTTTATTTTTTGACTACATGAAAAATATATTAAATATAATATAAATAAGATAATTTAATTCATACATATTGTATATATATTTATTTTATTTATATATGCATATAAAATACGAACCAAATATTATTCGAATCGGATGTACTAATATCCATATTCGCTTCGTTTTTTTACGGATGTTTATATCCGAATACAAATTCGGTGGTAGATTTTTTTTCTCGGATAATTTTTTTGATTTCGAATACGGAGTCAGTTGGATTGACGGATTTCAGACACAAAATGTCACCCCTACTCAAATATAGGTTAATATCTTTGAAAATATTATAATAATTCTCTCATATTTTTGTTGACGGGTTTCACTATAAAAATCCTACTAATATGATACTTAAAATGAACAATAAAACTTAAGGATTTTTAATTTATGGTTAAAAAAAATCTGGCTCGTGTTAAATTTTGGTTTGTCGTGGTCAAATGTGTATAAAAAGTAACAAAAACAAGAAAAAAAGAGCAATTATATGGTCGAGATCTAGTGAATTCAAGACTCACCTTATTTGTTTAGTCTTCTACAATCTCACAATTAGATTTAATTAAGATTATTTTACAATTAATATCCACTATAAGAACATTTCATTAGGATGACTACCACAACATTAATCTAACTTACAATTTCATATAAATGGTGGATATGATGAACTTAAATAAATAGATCAACAAAAAATTAACTTGTTTCTAACAAATATTTTGAAAAAGAAGAAATTATAAATCCCACATATACATTTTAAGAATACGAAAAACCCATGTTTCCACAAAGAAGGTCCAATAAGGTTGGGGGAGGGGATTTGTTCTACACCCGTACTTAACGTTAAGATTAAGATAAAGGAGAGTAAATTTTAGTTTAAACATTAAAATATAATCTGATATCGGCTTGTTAGTGAAGTGAGGTTACTTTTTCTAGTTTGAATAAATGACAAAACAGTTTCAAGTTTTTGCACTAAATAGTTAAGCACAACTCCACGATACACTACTAATTCTAATTCAAAATTCTATTGACGTAATTAAATAAAAGTAAATTTTAAATATGATGATTACGACCATAACATAGGGAAATTAAACTTCATTGTGGACGGCACCTTAGATCAATCTCCCTCTCATGCATATCCATCCTAATCGCGTATTATACTACAAATTTTAATTAATTGATATTAGAAATATATTTATAATATTAGATACAAGTAGGCTGCATTTAAAAGGAAATACAATGTGAGCAGCGATGCAATCGGTACAGATCATTACATATACAAAAAAACAAATTCTACATCCTTAAAAATGGATACGGACACAGTTCAAACACAAAATATTCGAAAAAGATTGATTTAGTGTCTCCATGTAATAACTAAATGTTTTGTAAACAACTTAAAGTTCAACAATAACGTGAAAAGTTAAAAGAAAATTTATTTCAAGAAGTTTAGGATGGAGTTTCCTGCATTGAATGACAAGATAAATGTTAAAGTTTGTGCTTAAAACTATCTTTTAACAAATTTTAGCTTTTCAAATATGTATGGTTTATACTGCAGAAAACACATAAAATTTGAGAAAATGAAACACATAAAAAACAACCATATAAAGGGCACAATCAACTCATTCAACCTTAACTTCAATTATGTTGTGGTTTCACTTAATTTAGTATTCACCTTTTCCGGATTTAGATTCACCAACGAAATAAGTATAATAAAACCGAAAATATAAGAAAAACATGTTCATATTGTGAGAGAATGAAAACAATACGAAGGATGTAGGAGGATTTTTGTGTTCCAAAACAATACGAAGATTTTGGCAATAAAAATAACACGTGATTTTTTTCACTTCCTACAAAGATGGGAATGAAATCAACAAAAACAAGTTCTGTTCAAATAAAAAAGAGGTTTTTCTACCATAAAACTGAAAAAGACGTATTGTATCTTGTTAAAAGCTCGAAACAAAATGAGATCTAATAAATCTACTGATACTTGAATACTTTTTTTCCGAATTAAGAGGTAATAAACAAATAAAATAAATCTAATGATAATTGATTTGGAGCATGGAAAACACTAAATTCTAAAATAATTACCTTTATATGTCTAAAGCTGGACAAATAATCTCACTTTGCATCAATTACCATTCATGTAAGTGATTAGGTTTTGTAAATGTGGATTACCAATCAAATTTCACACACAGAAGACAATAACACACTCTAGGGGCATTAGGTACTTGCGAAGCAAATTTTGATCCAAGCAAAAATGACAATAATTTTTTCCTCTTAGGAATGGTTCTCAATATAGAATAAAAATTGTAAAAGGAATAACTAAAACTTGTGTCCAAATATGTACAACTAAAAGATTTTAGAAGTCAAACGTAGAAGTGATGACGTACACGACTACACTTAGCGATAGAGTTAATTTCTACAACAATAATTTTACGAGTAGTCATAAATATCAAGGGCATTGCTTAGTAAACACAGAATAGGCAGAACACAACAAAAGATAAGATTTAATAAAGGACATAGGCCACAATTTTAACTAAGTTTAAGACGAAGATACATTGCGAGTGGCAATACAAAATAACGATAAAGAATTCACACAGGAAGCTGCTACAACTGGCCTATACCTAAACGTGCGTCACTTAGATGTGAATAATTTGTATGGACGTGAAAACTGAAAATACGAGAAATGTTTGGGTGTCCGTGAGTTTACGTAACACACCTCTGCACATTAACCCATTGTTGTGTTATGTATGCATCTGCCGGTGTGTTGGTTTACCGTGAAGTTTTCATTTCTATATATTTGGTTCGAGTTGATATTAAATGCATACCCTAATATACAAAAAAAAACATATTCATTCCACAAATCACGCACACACATGCAACCCAGTTGCCCACACTCATAAAGTAAAAAAATATCATGGTCAAAACCCAAAAAAAAGATTTAAAACATCACTATGTTAGTATTTTTGTCTTATAATAAGTTAAGACCCAGCAATGTACAATAGAAGAAGAAAAGATAACAAGAAAAGACAAAATCAAATAACACCATATACTTCTACAGTTCAACATTGGCAGAATAAAAAAAAAGAAAATAAGAAAAGATACGCTAAACCAAATAACACCATATACTTCTAAATTGGCAGGAAAAAAAGAAATAATAAGATGATAAGGAAAACCTATCACATGATCAAGATGAATGTGGTAGAATTAAGGTAGCTAAACTTACATCCCACATTCCCAATCTAATATAAAACCGAAAGGGGAAATCAAAAGAAAAAAACTATACTTGGAACTTTAATTAAAGTATCACATTCTTTAGAGCCTAATGTTGTAATTGGTACTGGACTCTTGACATCTTTTTTTTTCATGGTGTAGAAAAGAGTGAGCAAATAAATGAATAGTACGGTAAATTGCCATAAGTCCATTGTGTCAAAGATTAAGTTATTTTTTGACATTTGGAGCATCATGGACTATATCAAAATGTTATTTAAACGATCTGCATTTCTTTTATTGTGGAATCGCAGATGGTCAGTTGCATTTGCATCATTTGGGTCAATTGGAAACAACATCACTGTTTTACAGTGGTAGGGTTGCGTACATCCGACCCCCCTACCTCGCTTAGGCGGGAGCCTCTTCTGAGGCATTGGGGGTATGTTGATGTATACTATGAGGCATCATGTTCATTTAGTCCCCATATGTTCCTTATGTGTTTTAGGTTTACTCCTTTTGCATTGAATGCCGAAGGAACATTCAACACATAGAAATCAATATGAATTACGAATAAAATGTTTTTCTTATTACCACTCCACAACGTTGAACTTTATAGTTTACGCCTTTTAACCATAACAAGGGACTTAACTATAACTTGTATTAGCCGTTGGCCAGACCAACGACTAGCTAACATTGTCAACTATTCTTTCATAAATCTCTCTCAAACTTATAATAACTTGTATATGTGTCATTGCACTATAAAGCAATTCTTAATTGCACAATATTATAGAACATGATCGTAGCCACGTCAAATCTAGGATTTCATTTTCCAAAGACTATTGTACACTCTCTATAAATGTGAATAAAATCAACTCTACACAATTGTGTGAGATTTCAATTAACGATTTTATGGTATCAAGAGCCTTTTGTCTAAAGACAATATGGCATCCAAATCTTGTCTTCAACCACCCACCCACCACCTTCCACCAACACCATGTCAAACCACCCCACGCAACATACCAACACCATTCCCACTTCTCTCCCCAACGTTGGTGTTCGGTTGAATGACACCAATTACCTTCTTTGGGTAACACGTTTTAAGCCCCTACTTCGGGCCTATAAATTCTTGGACATCGTCGAGGGTCGCTCACTATCTCTCTCACCGACTCTTCCCATCACCTCCAAAGACACCGCACTAGCACCCAATCCGAAGTATGATGCATGAACTGTTCGGGACCAACCTGCACTTAGGGTGGATTCTAAGCTCCATCGACGACTCAATCGTCCCACAACTCATCAACATGGACAGCTCCGCCGATGCGTGGGCCACTCTCCACCGCCACTATGCAAACGCTACACAAGCGTGTGTCATGCAACTCCGTACACAACTTCACCAACTACAAAAGGGATCACTCTCTACGGCTGAATATCTCAATCTATCCAAAATGATCGTTGATAGTCTTGCAGCCAGATCCATTGCCGAGGATGAAATTGTGTCCCGCCTCCTCATTGGATTGGGTCCCGAGTATCACCAATTTTGTGTTGCTCTTAATGCAACCGGTGTCTCTCACACGTTAGACTTTTTGCATGGTGGTGTACTTCTTACGCAGGAAGCCTCTCTACAGCTTGATCAATCGGTCTCCATACCAACAGCTGCTACTTCCACTATGGTTAACTACACCTACAAGGCACTTACTACACCACCATCTACTCGCCCCCAGTCAAAAAACAATCGACGCTACAACAACAAGAACGGTGACCCAATTCGAACACCTCGGTGCCAACTTTGCAGTGAGTATGGTCACTATGCACTCCAATGCGCTCAACGTTATGCACCTCATTCAACCCCTCCTCAACCACCAGCCCGCTATCCCGAAGCGCACAATGTCATGATGCCGAGTCACTCCATCGGTGCTAACGTAACTTAGCATCTTGACTCCGGAGCTACTCATCTCGTCACTTCCGACCTCGCTAATCTTTCACTATCCTCACCTTATTTAGGTCCGGATCAAGTAAAGATTGGTGACAATTCAGGTTTGATTATTGCTAATACTGGCACTACTTCCTTTTCAACTTCTAATCACCATTTCCATGTTCAAAATGTTTTACATGTTCCATCAATTTCAAAAAAAAACTTTCCGTGTCTCAATTTGCAAAAGACAATAATTGTTATTTTGAATTTCATCCAACTCATTGCCTTGTGAAGGATTGTCATACGAAAACCATCCTCCTCCAGGGACCGCTTCGTGATGGCCTTTATTGCTTGACTCCACCCTCCACTACGCTCCATCGCTTTCGTTATGGCATCAACGTCTCGGGCATGTTGCAATCCCACCATCCGTTGCATCCTCGGTCGCCACTCCCATTCCACAAATAATAACAATAATATTTTTTGTACTTCATGTGTGATGAACAAATGTCATGTTCTTCCTTTCCATTCTCCAAACACCATTTCTACTTTTCCATTGCAACTTATTCTTTGTGACATTTGGGGACCCTCTCCCGAAACTTCTCATATGGCTTTTCGTTACTATGATTATATTATAGATGATTATTCTATATTTTCATGGTTTTATCCTCTTAAGTTACGTTCTGATATTTTTGATATATTTGTTTCATTTCGTCTTCATGTGGAAAATCTAGTCCAACAAAAAATCCAATTCCTTCAAACCGATGGTGCTCGTGAATTACTTTCTAACCGCTTTCAGCAAGAACTCATCAAACATGGCATCAGACATCATCTCTCTTGTCCACACACACCCCAACAAAATGGCGTTGCTGAACGTTAACACCGACATATTGTTGAAATAGGCCTTGCTCTCCTTCACTACTCTGGGGTTCGCACCAAGTTCTGGAATTTTTCTTTTGAAATTGTCGTCTACATCATAAATCGTCTTCCAAAGCACGGTTTGCAATGGTCTACCCCGAGGGATGCTCTCCTCAACACTTCTACCAACTATTCTTTACGCGTTTTTAGCCCACTTTGTTTTCTATATCTTCGTCCATATTTAGATCATACAATTCATGTGTTTTTCTTGGCTACCCTAATGGTTATCTTGGCTACAGGTGTTTTGATCTTTCAACCGGACAGATCTTCATCTCTCGTCATGTCTTCTTTGACGAAACATTCTTCCCTTACAAGCAGAATGTTGTCTCCATTGAACTACAGTCACTGCTCCTGCCAACCAACTCTCTTCCAACCAACACCGACCTACCACTCCATTTCTTCCATCTATAATCAGCCCACCATCAACACCCACTGACATCCATGTCCCTCCTGCCACCATTCAGCAACCAACACCGGCTGCCCCCACTGCTCCGACCACTCGTACCACTCCTCTTCTCACCTATCAGCGTCATCGTGGAGCCCTCCAACACAACACTAACAAGTCAGCAGCCCCCAGTCCTGATCCACCACCTCCCACAGCCACGGCTCCGTCAATAGCGACCACCTCATCTCCCACCTGTGCCTCCCACTCTCCTACATCAACCACCAAGTCCATTCATCTCATGGTTACTAGATCACAAACACGAAACTTACAACCTTCCAAATACCCAATTGCCTTTTTTGTGCAGTAAGTTGAGCCCACTTGCTTCTCTCAAGCCAACCAACACCTTTATTGGCACAAGGCAATGGCATACGAATACAACGTTGTTCCCATTAAAATTGCTCACCAAGTAGTTGAAATTCTAAACATACCCATTATAAAAGCAAAGGCCATTCCCGTCTAAACTTTTTCTTTACTAATCCTAATTATATAATACCAATTTTCAGGCGGGAAAACCCTCTTTATGAAGAGCATGGTCCTAAGCATTTAACACAACCACACAATTGCATCAACAATCTTAAACCAGAGCTCCCGCATTATTATTTTCTCACTCAATAAACTGAAAATTGGTAAAATGACCAACTACATGATTCTACCTCGGGCTATTAGTTAGTGATTTTTGATGCGTGTCCAACGAGCTGCTAACACCTCCTGGATCTCAAGCTAGAATTCATGGCATGGGATCTATCTTACGAAACCTAGAACGAGTAGATCATTACATAATAAAATTAGATCCACTACCCCTACCTAATTGCTTAAATTTTAAAGAGGATACCAATCCACATGTTGTTGGGGATTTGATTAAATAACCTCATTGACACGTGGAAAATTTCAGAAAAATAATCCCACACTACTCAAGGTGACAAGAGTATAGCATTTTACAATAAGTATGACAAACTACCCAAGTGTATAGGTTTCAAAGTGGTGGTGGACAAACCAAAATTTCGCAAATGAGAATAAGAACATCCTCGACAAAAAGAATGGCATAAAATGACCAAACATAACTTTAGCCAAGTAAAAAATAAAAAAACTTCATCAACCTAAAGTTGCAATGAATCTTAAAACAAAGTTATAAGACAATATTTAGAAACATATAAATTCAAAATATGGTACCGGCGGGGTTCAACCATGTAAGCACATTGGCCAGAATGAATCCACTAACCATGATGAAACTTGACTCGCCTGAAACCAAAAATAAGATAGTCAACAATTTTGAAATCAAAAGCAAAGATGTTGAGTTGAAAGGTGATGTCATAGCAATGAGCCAGAAAATAGCCCAAATATTGAGGCAAGAGGCGGGGTACTAGCCCGATTGAAGCAAGTTTTTTGCAATGACAAAGTGAAAACTCTAAGAAAGAATGGCAAAACGAAAGCAACCCAGGACGGAAGATATGAAGAACTGTAATGAATGATGATGTCGTCAGCCCAGCGAGGAGGCGCTGCCCGTGGTGGTCGCCGGCCAGCCGCCGACCAACGGGAGCGTACAAAGGAAACTCGCCCATCTCGATCAAAATAACGCCACCGAGGAGAGGAAGCACGAGGAGGTCGTCTACGGATCCCCCTTGGTCCTCCAACGATGCACGAAGGATGTGAAGCTCTGACGAGAGAAGGTGATGACCCTGGCACTATGGGTTCGGTTGCCGGAGTTGGACCTCAAACTTTGGTCCCCGACGGTTGCACGGATTGCAAGTGTCTTAGGACGGCCCCTATACATGGACGACGACACCGCGAGCGGTCAACGTCTTTCTTTCGCGCGCGTGTGCGTGGAGGTAGACACTGCTTTCTCCTTTCCGGAAACTATCACCCTCCACGGGGAGCAGTCTACCGTTGGAGAAATTCCAAGAAGAAATCCACGTCGATGCCGGCAGGAACGGAAGTCGTGCCCAAGCCATCGGAGGAAGACGATAATGGCACTCTCGTAATTCCCAGAGGGCAGACCACTGCCACACCTGCTACTGCAGAGCACCCAACATACGTGGAGGGAGATTCGCCTACCATATTGCTGGAGCCAACGACTCCCTGCAACTCGTCAGC
The DNA here is from genome assembly GCA_963682175.1 of Triglochin maritima. NCBI lineage: Eukaryota > Viridiplantae > Streptophyta > Magnoliopsida > Alismatales > Juncaginaceae > Triglochin > Triglochin maritima. The sequence goes on from OY821783.1 coordinate 39,217,944, forward strand.
GGTGGGGCCCACGGGATCAGCAAATGATGTGCACCATGTGTGCGAGAGGAACCTACGCGGGAGAACTCAGAGGCCCATGTGCGCGAGCAGGTCCCCAACTTTGAGGATCCAGAGCGTCGTGTTAGCGTAGAGGTTTATCCTCTTGGGCCAAGACAAGCCCAACCAGTTCCTACGCACCTAGCTAGTGGGGAGACGGATCAGACTGGGCCTGGTTCAGCCCAACAAGCAAATGCACCTTTGGAGCAAAATGCAACCCAGCATTCACCTTCACTCCGGCCCACGGACGTGGCAACCCAGGGTGGGTGGGAGTTCGAACGGTGGATGCGCTAACCAGGTAGCCCGCCAAAAGGAGTCTCAATCGCCGACTGGAGACCCCGATGAAATTCCTCCCCAAGTGGAACGTGTAAAAAGGAATCATGGAAAGGGCCAAAAAACACAAACAAGTGGGTTGTGAGTAGGGGTGCAACTCGGATACCTACTGTATCCGAATTCGAATCCGAAACTTCAAAATTTTCGAATACTAATTGGTATTCGGATATTATCCAAAATTGAATAGATATATATATATATATTGTAATTAATTTTCGAATTAAAATTTTTGAATACTAAATTTTCGTATTAAAATTTTGGAATACTAAATTTTGGAATACTAATTTGTGTATTTGACCATGTATTCGAATAATTCGGATAATTCAGATAATTCGAATTTTAAATAGCTTGTATCCGAATTCTAATTGGTAATTTTTTTTAAACCAAATTCGTATCCGAAATTAAATTGGTAATATTGAACTTACCAAATACCAACTAAATAGAAATTTTTGAATCGAATACTCGGATAGTTGGTAACCATTTGCACCCCTAGTTGTGAGGGACTATCCCCCAACCCAAATGAAACCTCTTTGTTGGAACGTACGAGACGCACATATCCTGGGGTGGTGTCGGTATCAATTTCCGAGTGGTAGAGGATTTAAATACTTTCCTTGATGGCGTGGGACTGATGGACCTTCAGACCACAGGTTATCACACGACATGGACTAACTCGTCATATGGCGAGCAAGAAATTCGATGCAAGCTTGATCGAGCAATGGGCAATCCGACATGGGTTTGTGAGCACAACATCGCCCACTGTACGGTTGGATATCGTGAACTAAGTGACCACAACCGTCTGGTGGTTCATTTTGAAGCGGATAGTACTCCCCGACGTCTACCCTTCAGGTTCACGAATGCTTGGGCACGGGATGGAGAGTTTGCGCAGGTTGTTCAAGGTGTCTGGGCCAAGCGACAACGTGGTACCCCTATGTATCGTTTTGCTAAGGCCTCACGTCGGTGAGGGGACATCTCCTCCAATGGAGCAAAGTCACGCTTACGCCAAGCGCGCCTAGAGCTTCACGAAACACGTGTCGACCTCCTACTCCAACCCGACAATATTGAACAACAAGATCGTGAGCACTGCTGCAAACTGGCACTAGAGCAAGCATTGACTTATGAAGAAACCGTGATGAGGCAAAAGTCGAGAAAACGATGGCTGAAGGAAGACTCAAACACTGCATTTTTCCAGACGGCCATGAAAGTCCGACGAGCCAGGAATAACATCCACCAGATCGACGTGGAGGGCACCCATGTCACTGATGAGGTGGCCATTCGTGACATTTTTCGTTCATACTTTGCTAACTTGTTCAGTACAGGTGTGCAAACTACAGAGACACCGCATGATCTGGACCTCCCGATCCTATCAAACCAAGATGCTGATTCGCTCTCCCGACATATCATTATGGCAAGCTTGAGCAGGTAGTCATGCAGGCAGATGAGGATCGTGCACCAGGACCGGACGAGTTTAATGCATGCTTCTACAAGGCTGTATGGCCCATTATAAAGGAGGACATGTTCGCCGCCATGATGTCCTTTCTTACTGATGGCACGATGCTACCGGAGTTAAATAGAACCTCGATCACACTCATTCCAAAAGTTGCAGCTCCTAGCAGCCCGACGACCTTCGGACAGATCTCGGTATGCACCCAATTTTACAGATACTTAACCAAGATTCTGGCAAATAGACTAAAGCTGGTCCTCCCAAAGCTCGTTGGTGAAACTCAGAGTACTTTCATTGCGGGCAGAAGGATCACTGATAACATTCTGCTGGCTCATGAGATATGTCACCAAATGCATAAAGAGTCAGGGGTGAACCAGATGTGTTTGAAGCTTGACCTCCAGAAGGCTTACGACTCGGTCTCATGGAAATTTCTTCCCGTGGTGCTTGAACGCTTTGGATTTAATCGCAGATGGTGCAAATGGATTCGAGGGTTTAGGGTTTAGGGTTTAGGGTTTAGGGTTTAGGGTTTAGGGTTTAGGGTTTAGGGTTTAGGGTTTAGGGTTTAGGGTTTAGGGTTTAGGGTTTAGGGTTTAGGGTTTAGGGTTTAGGGTTTAGGGTTTAGGGTTTTTTTAGGGTTTAGGGTTTAGGGTTTAGGGTTTAGGGTTTAGGGTTTAGGGTTTAGGGTTTAGGGTTTAGGGTTTAGGGTTTAGGGTTTAGGGTTTAGGGTTTAGGGTTTAGGGTTTAGGGTTTAGGGTTTAGGGTTTAGGGTTTAGGGTTTAGGGTTTAGGGTTATTTTAGGGTTTAGGGTTTAGGGTTTAGGGTTATTTTAGGGTTTAGGGTTTAGGGTTTAGGGTTTAGGGTTTAGGGTTTAGGGTTTAGGGTTTAGGGTTTAGGGTTTAGGGTTTAGGGTTTAGGGTTTAGGGTTTAGGGTTTAGGGTTTAGGGTTTAGGGTTTAGGGTTTAGGGTTTAGGGTTTAGGGTTTAGGGTTTTAGGGTTTTAGGGTTTAGGGTTTAGGGTTTTAGGGTTTAGGGTTTAGGGTTTAGGGTTTAGGGTTTAGGGTTTAGGGTTTAGGGTTTAGGGTTTAGGGTTTAGGGTTTAGGGTTTAGGGTTTAGGGTTTAGGGTTTAGGGTTTAGGGTTTAGGGTTTAGGGTTTAGGGTTTAGGGTTTAGGGTTTAGGGTTTAGGGTTTAGGGTTTAGGGTTTAGGGTTTAGGGTTTAGGGTTTAGGGTTTAGGGTTTAGGGTTTAGGGTTTAGGGTTTAGGGTTTAGGGTTTAGGGTTTAGGGTTTAGGGTTTAGGGTTTAGGGTTTAGGGTTTAGGGTTTAGGGTTTAGGGTTTAGGGTTTAGGGTTTAGGGTTTAGGGTTTAGGGTTTAGGGTTTAGGGTTTAGGGTTTAGGGTTTAGGGTTTAGGGTTTAGGGTTTAGGGTTTAGGGTTTAGGGTTTAGGGTTTAGGGTTTAGGGTTTAGGGTTTAGGGTTTAGGGTTTAGGGTTTAGGGTTTAGGGTTTAGGGTTTAGGGTTTAGGGTTTAGGGTTTAGGGTTTAGGGTTTAGGGTTTAGGGTTTAGGGTTTAGGGTTTAGGGTTTAGGGTTTAGGGTTTAGGGTTTAGGGTTTAGGGTTTAGGGTTTAGGGTTTAGGGTTTAGGGTTTAGGGTTTAGGGTTTAGGGTTTAGGGTTTAGGGTTTAGGGTTTAGGGTTTAGGGTTTAGGGTTTAGGGTTTAGGGTTTAGGGTTTAGGGTTTAGGGTTTAGGGTTTAGGGTTTAGGGTTTAGGGTTTAGGGTTTAGGGTTTAGGGTTTAGGGTTTAGGGTTTAGGGTTTAGGGTTTAGGGTTTAGGGTTTAGGGTTTAGGGTTTAGGGTTTAGGGTTTAGGGTTTAGGGTTTAGGGTTTAGGGTTTAGGGTTTAGGGTTTAGGGTTTAGGGTTTAGGGTTTAGGGTTTAGGGTTTAGGGTTTAGGGTTTAGGGTTTAGGGTTTAGGGTTTAGGGTTTAGGGTTTAGGGTTTAGGGTTTAGGGTTTAGGGTTTAGGGTTTAGGGTTTAGGGTTTAGGGTTTAGGGTTTAGGGTTTAGGGTTTAGGGTTTAGGGTTTAGGGTTTAGGGTTTAGGGTTTAGGGTTTAGGGTTTAGGGTTTAGGGTTTAGGGTTTAGGGTTTAGGGTTTAGGGTTTAGGGTTTAGGGTTTAGGGTTTAGGGTTTAGGGTTTAGGGTTTAGGGTTTAGGGTTTAGGGTTTAGGGTTTAGGGTTTAGGGTTTAGGGTTTAGGGTTTAGGGTTTAGGGTTTAGGGTTTAGGGTTTAGGGTTTAGGGTTTAGGGTTTAGGGTTTAGGGTTTAGGGTTTAGGGTTTAGGGTTTAGGGTTTAGGGTTTAGGGTTTAGGGTTTAGGGTTTAGGGTTTAGGGTTTAGGGTTTAGGGTTTAGGGTTTAGGGTTTAGGGTTTAGGGTTTAGGGTTTAGGGTTTAGGGTTTAGGGTTTAGGGTTTAGGGTTTAGGGTTTAGGGTTTAGGGTTTAGGGTTTAGGGTTTAGGGTTTAGGGTTTAGGGTTTAGGGTTTAGGGTTTAGGGTTTAGGGTTTAGGGTTTAGGGTTTAGGGTTTAGGGTTTAGGGTTTAGGGTTTAGGGTTTAGGGTTTAGGGTTTAGGGTTTAGGGTTTAGGGTTTAGGGTTTAGGGTTTAGGGTTTAGGGTTTAGGGTTTAGGGTTTAGGGTTTAGGGTTTAGGGTTTAGGGTTTAGGGTTTAGGGTTTAGGGTTTAGGGTTTAGGGTTTAGGGTTTAGGGTTTAGGGTTTAGGGTTTAGGGTTTAGGGTTTAGGGTTTAGGGTTTAGGGTTTAGGGTTTAGGGTTTAGGGTTTAGGGTTTAGGGTTTAGGGTTTAGGGTTTAGGGTTTAGGGTTTAGGGTTTAGGGTTTAGGGTTTAGGGTTTAGGGTTTAGGGTTTAGGGTTTAGGGTTTAGGGTTTAGGGTTTAGGGTTTAGGGTTTAGGGTTTAGGGTTTAGGGTTTAGGGTTTAGGGTTTAGGGTTTAGGGTTTAGGGTTTAGGGTTTAGGGTTTAGGGTTTAGGGTTTAGGGTTTAGGGTTTAGGGTTTAGGGTTTAGGGTTTAGGGTTTAGGGTTTAGGGTTTAGGGTTTAGGGTTTAGGGTTTAGGGTTTAGGGTTTAGGGTTTAGGGTTTAGGGTTTAGGGTTTAGGGTTTAGGGTTTAGGGTTTAGGGTTTAGGGTTTAGGGTTTAGGGTTTAGGGTTTAGGGTTTAGGGTTTAGGGTTTAGGGTTTAGGGTTTAGGGTTTAGGGTTTAGGGTTTAGGGTTTAGGGTTTAGGGTTTAGGGTTTAGGGTTTAGGGTTTAGGGTTTAGGGTTTAGGGTTTAGGGTTTAGGGTTTAGGGTTTAGGGTTTAGGGTTTAGGGTTTAGGGTTTAGGGTTTAGGGTTTAGGGTTTAGGGTTTAGGGTTTAGGGTTTAGGGTTTAGGGTTTAGGGTTTAGGGTTTAGGGTTTAGGGTTTAGGGTTTAGGGTTTAGGGTTTAGGGTTTAGGGTTTAGGGTTTAGGGTTTAGGGTTTAGGGTTTAGGGTTTAGGGTTTAGGGTTTAGGGTTTAGGGTTTAGGGTTTAGGGTTTAGGGTTTAGGGTTTAGGGTTTAGGGTTTAGGGTTTAGGGTTTAGGGTTTAGGGTTTAGGGTTTAGGGTTTAGGGTTTAGGGTTTAGGGTTTAGGGTTTAGGGTTTAGGGTTTAGGGTTTAGGGTTTAGGGTTTAGGGTTTAGGGTTTAGGGTTTAGGGTTTAGGGTTTAGGGTTTAGGGTTTAGGGTTTAGGGTTTAGGGTTTAGGGTTTAGGGTTTAGGGTTTAGGGTTTAGGGTTTAGGGTTTAGGGTTTAGGGTTTAGGGTTTAGGGTTTAGGGTTTAGGGTTTAGGGTTTAGGGTTTAGGGTTTAGGGTTTAGGGTTTAGGGTTTAGGGTTTAGGGTTTAGGGTTTAGGGTTTAGGGTTTAGGGTTTAGGGTTTAGGGTTTAGGGTTTAGGGTTTAGGGTTTAGGGTTTAGGGTTTAGGGTTTAGGGTTTAGGGTTTAGGGTTTAGGGTTTAGGGTTTAGGGTTTAGGGTTTAGGGTTTAGGGTTTAGGGTTTAGGGTTTAGGGTTTAGGGTTTAGGGTTTAGGGTTTAGGGTTTAGGGTTTAGGGTTTAGGGTTTAGGGTTTAGGGTTTAGGGTTTAGGGTTTAGGGTTTAGGGTTTAGGGTTTAGGGTTTAGGGTTTAGGGTTTAGGGTTTAGGGTTTAGGGTTTAGGGTTTAGGGTTTAGGGTTTAGGGTTTAGGGTTTAGGGTTTAGGGTTTAGGGTTTAGGGTTTAGGGTTTAGGGTTTAGGGTTTAGGGTTTAGGGTTTAGGGTTTAGGGTTTAGGGTTTAGGGTTTAGGGTTTAGGGTTTAGGGTTTAGGGTTTAGGGTTTAGGGTTTAGGGTTTAGGGTTTAGGGTTTAGGGTTTAGGGTTTAGGGTTTAGGGTTTAGGGTTTAGGGTTTAGGGTTTAGGGTTTAGGGTTTAGGGTTTAGGGTTTAGGGTTTAGGGTTTAGGGTTTAGGGTTTAGGGTTTAGGGTTTAGGGTTTAGGGTTTAGGGTTTAGGGTTTAGGGTTTAGGGTTTAGGGTTTAGGGTTTAGGGTTTAGGGTTTAGGGTTTAGGGTTTAGGGTTTAGGGTTTAGGGTTTAGGGTTTAGGGTTTAGGGTTTAGGGTTTAGGGTTTAGGGTTTAGGGTTTAGGGTTTAGGGTTTAGGGTTTAGGGTTTAGGGTTTAGGGTTTAGGGTTTAGGGTTTAGGGTTTAGGGTTTAGGGTTTAGGGTTTAGGGTTTAGGGTTTAGGGTTTAGGGTTTAGGGTTTAGGGTTTAGGGTTTAGGGTTTAGGGTTTAGGGTTTAGGGTTTAGGGTTTAGGGTTTAGGGTTTAGGGTTTAGGGTTTAGGGTTTAGGGTTTAGGGTTTAGGGTTTAGGGTTTAGGGTTTAGGGTTTAGGGTTTAGGGTTTAGGGTTTAGGGTTTAGGGTTTAGGGTTTAGGGTTTAGGGTTTAGGGTTTAGGGTTTAGGGTTTAGGGTTTAGGGTTTAGGGTTTAGGGTTTAGGGTTTAGGGTTTAGGGTTTAGGGTTTAGGGTTTAGGGTTTAGGGTTTAGGGTTTAGGGTTTAGGGTTTAGGGTTTAGGGTTTAGGGTTTAGGGTTTAGGGTTTAGGGTTTAGGGTTTAGGGTTTAGGGTTTAGGGTTTAGGGTTTAGGGTTTAGGGTTTAGGGTTTAGGGTTTAGGGTTTAGGGTTTAGGGTTTAGGGTTTAGGGTTTAGGGTTTAGGGTTTAGGGTTTAGGGTTTAGGGTTTAGGGTTTAGGGTTTAGGGTTTAGGGTTTAGGGTTTAGGGTTTAGGGTTTAGGGTTTAGGGTTTAGGGTTTAGGGTTTAGGGTTTAGGGTTTAGGGTTTAGGGTTTAGGGTTTAGGGTTTAGGGTTTAGGGTTTAGGGTTTAGGGTTTAGGGTTTAGGGTTTAGGGTTTAGGGTTTAGGGTTTAGGGTTTAGGGTTTAGGGTTTAGGGTTTAGGGTTTAGGGTTTAGGGTTTAGGGTTTAGGGTTTAGGGTTTAGGGTTTAGGGTTTAGGGTTTAGGGTTTAGGGTTTAGGGTTTAGGGTTTAGGGTTTAGGGTTTAGGGTTTAGGGTTTAGGGTTTAGGGTTTAGGGTTTAGGGTTTAGGGTTTAGGGTTTAGGGTTTAGGGTTTAGGGTTTAGGGTTTAGGGTTTAGGGTTTAGGGTTTAGGGTTTAGGGTTTAGGGTTTAGGGTTTAGGGTTTAGGGTTTAGGGTTTAGGGTTTAGGGTTTAGGGTTTAGGGTTTAGGGTTTAGGGTTTAGGGTTTAGGGTTTAGGGTTTAGGGTTTAGGGTTTAGGGTTTAGGGTTTAGGGTTTAGGGTTTAGGGTTTAGGGTTTAGGGTTTAGGGTTTAGGGTTTAGGGTTTAGGGTTTAGGGTTTAGGGTTTAGGGTTTAGGGTTTAGGGTTTAGGGTTTAGGGTTTAGGGTTTAGGGTTTAGGGTTTAGGGTTTAGGGTTTAGGGTTTAGGGTTTAGGGTTTAGGGTTTAGGGTTTAGGGTTTAGGGTTTAGGGTTTAGGGTTTAGGGTTTAGGGTTTAGGGTTTAGGGTTTAGGGTTTAGGGTTTAGGGTTTAGGGTTTAGGGTTTAGGGTTTAGGGTTTAGGGTTTAGGGTTTAGGGTTTAGGGTTTAGGGTTTAGGGTTTAGGGTTTAGGGTTTAGGGTTTAGGGTTTAGGGTTTAGGGTTTAGGGTTTAGGGTTTAGGGTTTAGGGTTTAGGGTTTAGGGTTTAGGGTTTAGGGTTTAGGGTTTAGGGTTTAGGGTTTAGGGTTTAGGGTTTAGGGTTTAGGGTTTAGGGTTTAGGGTTTAGGGTTTAGGGTTTAGGGTTTAGGGTTTAGGGTTTAGGGTTTAGGGTTTAGGGTTTAGGGTTTAGGGTTTAGGGTTTAGGGTTTAGGGTTTAGGGTTTAGGGTTTAGGGTTTAGGGTTTAGGGTTTAGGGTTTAGGGTTTAGGGTTTAGGGTTTAGGGTTTAGGGTTTAGGGTTTAGGGTTTAGGGTTTAGGGTTTAGGGTTTAGGGTTTAGGGTTTAGGGTTTAGGGTTTAGGGTTTAGGGTTTAGGGTTTAGGGTTTAGGGTTTAGGGTTTAGGGTTTAGGGTTTAGGGTTTAGGGTTTAGGGTTTAGGGTTTAGGGTTTAGGGTTTAGGGTTTAGGGTTTAGGGTTTAGGGTTTAGGGTTTAGGGTTTAGGGTTTAGGGTTTAGGGTTTAGGGTTTAGGGTTTAGGGTTTAGGGTTTAGGGTTTAGGGTTTAGGGTTTAGGGTTTAGGGTTTAGGGTTTAGGGTTTAGGGTTTAGGGTTTAGGGTTTAGGGTTTAGGGTTTAGGGTTTAGGGTTTAGGGTTTAGGGTTTAGGGTTTAGGGTTTAGGGTTTAGGGTTTAGGGTTTAGGGTTTAGGGTTTAGGGTTTAGGGTTTAGGGTTTAGGGTTTAGGGTTTAGGGTTTAGGGTTTAGGGTTTAGGGTTTAGGGTTTAGGGTTTAGGGTTTAGGGTTTAGGGTTTAGGGTTTAGGGTTTAGGGTTTAGGGTTTAGGGTTTAGGGTTTAGGGTTTAGGGTTTAGGGTTTAGGGTTTAGGGTTTAGGGTTTAGGGTTTAGGGTTTAGGGTTTAGGGTTTAGGGTTTAGGGTTTAGGGTTTAGGGTTTAGGGTTTAGGGTTTAGGGTTTAGGGTTTAGGGTTTAGGGTTTAGGGTTTAGGGTTTAGGGTTTAGGGTTTAGGGTTTAGGGTTTAGGGTTTAGGGTTTAGGGTTTAGGGTTTAGGGTTTAGGGTTTAGGGTTTAGGGTTTAGGGTTTAGGGTTTAGGGTTTAGGGTTTAGGGTTTAGGGTTTAGGGTTTAGGGTTTAGGGTTTAGGGTTTAGGGTTTAGGGTTTAGGGTTTAGGGTTTAGGGTTTAGGGTTTAGGGTTTAGGGTTTAGGGTTTAGGGTTTAGGGTTTAGGGTTTAGGGTTTAGGGTTTAGGGTTTAGGGTTTAGGGTTTAGGGTTTAGGGTTTAGGGTTTAGGGTTTAGGGTTTAGGGTTTAGGGTTTAGGGTTTAGGGTTTAGGGTTTAGGGTTTAGGGTTTAGGGTTTAGGGTTTAGGGTTTAGGGTTTAGGGTTTAGGGTTTAGGGTTTAGGGTTTAGGGTTTAGGGTTTAGGGTTTAGGGTTTAGGGTTTAGGGTTTAGGGTTTAGGGTTTAGGGTTTAGGGTTTAGGGTTTAGGGTTTAGGGTTTAGGGTTTAGGGTTTAGGGTTTAGGGTTTAGGGTTTAGGGTTTAGGGTTTAGGGTTTAGGGTTTAGGGTTTAGGGTTTAGGGTTTAGGGTTTAGGGTTTAGGGTTTAGGGTTTAGGGTTTAGGGTTTAGGGTTTAGGGTTTAGGGTTTAGGGTTTAGGGTTTAGGGTTTAGGGTTTAGGGTTTAGGGTTTAGGGTTTAGGGTTTAGGGTTTAGGGTTTAGGGTTTAGGGTTTAGGGTTTAGGGTTTAGGGTTTAGGGTTTAGGGTTTAGGGTTTAGGGTTTAGGGTTTAGGGTTTAGGGTTTAGGGTTTAGGGTTTAGGGTTTAGGGTTTAGGGTTTAGGGTTTAGGGTTTAGGGTTTAGGGTTTAGGGTTTAGGGTTTAGGGTTTAGGGTTTAGGGTTTAGGGTTTAGGGTTTAGGGTTTAGGGTTTAGGGTTTAGGGTTTAGGGTTTAGGGTTTAGGGTTTAGGGTTTAGGGTTTAGGGTTTAGGGTTTAGGGTTTAGGGTTTAGGGTTTAGGGTTTAGGGTTTAGGGTTTAGGGTTTAGGGTTTAGGGTTTAGGGTTTAGGGTTTAGGGTTTAGGGTTTAGGGTTTAGGGTTTAGGGTTTAGGGTTTAGGGTTTAGGGTTTAGGGTTTAGGGTTTAGGGTTTAGGGTTTAGGGTTTAGGGTTTAGGGTTTAGGGTTTAGGGTTTAGGGTTTAGGGTTTAGGGTTTAGGGTTTAGGGTTTAGGGTTTAGGGTTTAGGGTTTAGGGTTTAGGGTTTAGGGTTTAGGGTTTAGGGTTTAGGGTTTAGGGTTTAGGGTTTAGGGTTTAGGGTTTAGGGTTTAGGGTTTAGGGTTTAGGGTTTAGGGTTTAGGGTTTAGGGTTTAGGGTTTAGGGTTTAGGGTTTAGGGTTTAGGGTTTAGGGTTTAGGGTTTAGGGTTTAGGGTTTAGGGTTTAGGGTTTAGGGTTTAGGGTTTAGGGTTTAGGGTTTAGGGTTTAGGGTTTAGGGTTTAGGGTTTAGGGTTTAGGGTTTAGGGTTTAGGGTTTAGGGTTTAGGGTTTAGGGTTTAGGGTTTAGGGTTTAGGGTTTAGGGTTTAGGGTTTAGGGTTTAGGGTTTAGGGTTTAGGGTTTAGGGTTTAGGGTTTAGGGTTTAGGGTTTAGGGTTTAGGGTTTAGGGTTTAGGGTTTAGGGTTTAGGGTTTAGGGTTTAGGGTTTAGGGTTTAGGGTTTAGGGTTTAGGGTTTAGGGTTTAGGGTTTAGGGTTTAGGGTTTAGGGTTTAGGGTTTAGGGTTTAGGGTTTAGGGTTTAGGGTTTAGGGTTTAGGGTTTAGGGTTTAGGGTTTAGGGTTTAGGGTTTAGGGTTTAGGGTTTAGGGTTTAGGGTTTAGGGTTTAGGGTTTAGGGTTTAGGGTTTAGGGTTTAGGGTTTAGGGTTTAGGGTTTAGGGTTTAGGGTTTAGGGTTTAGGGTTTAGGGTTTAGGGTTTAGGGTTTAGGGTTTAGGGTTTAGGGTTTAGGGTTTAGGGTTTAGGGTTTAGGGTTTAGGGTTTAGGGTTTAGGGTTTAGGGTTTAGGGTTTAGGGTTTAGGGTTTAGGGTTTAGGGTTTAGGGTTTAGGGTTTAGGGTTTAGGGTTTAGGGTTTAGGGTTTAGGGTTTAGGGTTTAGGGTTTAGGGTTTAGGGTTTAGGGTTTAGGGTTTAGGGTTTAGGGTTTAGGGTTTAGGGTTTAGGGTTTAGGGTTTAGGGTTTAGGGTTTAGGGTTTAGGGTTTAGGGTTTAGGGTTTAGGGTTTAGGGTTTAGGGTTTAGGGTTTAGGGTTTAGGGTTTAGGGTTTAGGGTTTAGGGTTTAGGGTTTAGGGTTTAGGGTTTAGGGTTTAGGGTTTAGGGTTTAGGGTTTAGGGTTTAGGGTTTAGGGTTTAGGGTTTAGGGTTTAGGGTTTAGGGTTTAGGGTTTAGGGTTTAGGGTTTAGGGTTTAGGGTTTAGGGTTTAGGGTTTAGGGTTTAGGGTTTAGGGTTTAGGGTTTAGGGTTTAGGGTTTAGGGTTTAGGGTTTAGGGTTTAGGGTTTAGGGTTTAGGGTTTAGGGTTTAGGGTTTAGGGTTTAGGGTTTAGGGTTTAGGGTTTAGGGTTTAGGGTTTAGGGTTTAGGGTTTAGGGTTTAGGGTTTAGGGTTTAGGGTTTAGGGTTTAGGGTTTAGGGTTTAGGGTTTAGGGTTTAGGGTTTAGGGTTTAGGGTTTAGGGTTTAGGGTTTAGGGTTTAGGGTTTAGGGTTTAGGGTTTAGGGTTTAGGGTTTAGGGTTTAGGGTTTAGGGTTTAGGGTTTAGGGTTTAGGGTTTAGGGTTTAGGGTTTAGGGTTTAGGGTTTAGGGTTTAGGGTTTAGGGTTTAGGGTTTAGGGTTTAGGGTTTAGGGTTTAGGGTTTAGGGTTTAGGGTTTAGGGTTTAGGGTTTAGGGTTTAGGGTTTAGGGTTTAGGGTTTAGGGTTTAGGGTTTAGGGTTTAGGGTTTAGGGTTTAGGGTTTAGGGTTTAGGGTTTAGGGTTTAGGGTTTAGGGTTTAGGGTTTAGGGTTTAGGGTTTAGGGTTTAGGGTTTAGGGTTTAGGGTTTAGGGTTTAGGGTTTAGGGTTTAGGGTTTAGGGTTTAGGGTTTAGGGTTTAGGGTTTAGGGTTTAGGGTTTAGGGTTTAGGGTTTAGGGTTTAGGGTTTAGGGTTTAGGGTTTAGGGTTTAGGGTTTAGGGTTTAGGGTTTAGGGTTTAGGGTTTAGGGTTTAGGGTTTAGGGTTTAGGGTTTAGGGTTTAGGGTTTAGGGTTTAGGGTTTAGGGTTTAGGGTTTAGGGTTTAGGGTTTAGGGTTTAGGGTTTAGGGTTTAGGGTTTAGGGTTTAGGGTTTAGGGTTTAGGGTTTAGGGTTTAGGGTTTAGGGTTTAGGGTTTAGGGTTTAGGGTTTAGGGTTTAGGGTTTAGGGTTTAGGGTTTAGGGTTTAGGGTTTAGGGTTTAGGGTTTAGGGTTTAGGGTTTAGGGTTTAGGGTTTAGGGTTTAGGGTTTAGGGTTTAGGGTTTAGGGTTTAGGGTTTAGGGTTTAGGGTTTAGGGTTTAGGGTTTAGGGTTTAGGGTTTAGGGTTTAGGGTTTAGGGTTTAGGGTTTAGGGTTTAGGGTTTAGGGTTTAGGGTTTAGGGTTTAGGGTTTAGGGTTTAGGGTTTAGGGTTTAGGGTTTAGGGTTTAGGGTTTAGGGTTTAGGGTTTAGGGTTTAGGGTTTAGGGTTTAGGGTTTAGGGTTTAGGGTTTAGGGTTTAGGGTTTAGGGTTTAGGGTTTAGGGTTTAGGGTTTAGGGTTTAGGGTTTAGGGTTTAGGGTTTAGGGTTTAGGGTTTAGGGTTTAGGGTTTAGGGTTTAGGGTTTAGGGTTTAGGGTTTAGGGTTTAGGGTTTAGGGTTTAGGGTTTAGGGTTTAGGGTTTAGGGTTTAGGGTTTAGGGTTTAGGGTTTAGGGTTTAGGGTTTAGGGTTTAGGGTTTAGGGTTTAGGGTTTAGGGTTTAGGGTTTAGGGTTTAGGGTTTAGGGTTTAGGGTTTAGGGTTTAGGGTTTAGGGTTTAGGGTTTAGGGTTTAGGGTTTAGGGTTTAGGGTTTAGGGTTTAGGGTTTAGGGTTTAGGGTTTAGGGTTTAGGGTTTAGGGTTTAGGGTTTAGGGTTTAGGGTTTAGGGTTTAGGGTTTAGGGTTTAGGGTTTAGGGTTTAGGGTTTAGGGTTTAGGGTTTAGGGTTTAGGGTTTAGGGTTTAGGGTTTAGGGTTTAGGGTTTAGGGTTTAGGGTTTAGGGTTTAGGGTTTAGGGTTTAGGGTTTAGGGTTTAGGGTTTAGGGTTTAGGGTTTAGGGTTTAGGGTTTAGGGTTTAGGGTTTAGGGTTTAGGGTTTAGGGTTTAGGGTTTAGGGTTTAGGGTTTAGGGTTTAGGGTTTAGGGTTTAGGGTTTAGGGTTTAGGGTTTAGGGTTTAGGGTTTAGGGTTTAGGGTTTAGGGTTTAGGGTTTAGGGTTTAGGGTTTAGGGTTTAGGGTTTAGGGTTTAGGGTTTAGGGTTTAGGGTTTAGGGTTTAGGGTTTAGGGTTTAGGGTTTAGGGTTTAGGGTTTAGGGTTTAGGGTTTAGGGTTTAGGGTTTAGGGTTTAGGGTTTAGGGTTTAGGGTTTAGGGTTTAGGGTTTAGGGTTTAGGGTTTAGGGTTTAGGGTTTAGGGTTTAGGGTTTAGGGTTTAGGGTTTAGGGTTTAGGGTTTAGGGTTTAGGGTTTAGGGTTTAGGGTTTAGGGTTTAGGGTTTAGGGTTTAGGGTTTAGGGTTTAGGGTTTAGGGTTTAGGGTTTAGGGTTTAGGGTTTAGGGTTTAGGGTTTAGGGTTTAGGGTTTAGGGTTTAGGGTTTAGGGTTTAGGGTTTAGGGTTTAGGGTTTAGGGTTTAGGGTTTAGGGTTTAGGGTTTAGGGTTTAGGGTTTAGGGTTTAGGGTTTAGGGTTTAGGGTTTAGGGTTTAGGGTTTAGGGTTTAGGGTTTAGGGTTTAGGGTTTAGGGTTTAGGGTTTAGGGTTTAGGGTTTAGGGTTTAGGGTTTAGGGTTTAGGGTTTAGGGTTTAGGGTTTAGGGTTTAGGGTTTAGGGTTTAGGGTTTAGGGTTTAGGGTTTAGGGTTTAGGGTTTAGGGTTTAGGGTTTAGGGTTTAGGGTTTAGGGTTTAGGGTTTAGGGTTTAGGGTTTAGGGTTTAGGGTTTAGGGTTTAGGGTTTAGGGTTTAGGGTTTAGGGTTTAGGGTTTAGGGTTTAGGGTTTAGGGTTTAGGGTTTAGGGTTTAGGGTTTAGGGTTTAGGGTTTAGGGTTTAGGGTTTAGGGTTTAGGGTTTAGGGTTTAGGGTTTAGGGTTTAGGGTTTAGGGTTTAGGGTTTAGGGTTTAGGGTTTAGGGTTTAGGGTTTAGGGTTTAGGGTTTAGGGTTTAGGGTTTAGGGTTTAGGGTTTAGGGTTTAGGGTTTAGGGTTTAGGGTTTAGGGTTTAGGGTTTAGGGTTTAGGGTTTAGGGTTTAGGGTTTAGGGTTTAGGGTTTAGGGTTTAGGGTTTAGGGTTTAGGGTTTAGGGTTTAGGGTTTAGGGTTTAGGGTTTAGGGTTTAGGGTTTAGGGTTTAGGGTTTAGGGTTTAGGGTTTAGGGTTTAGGGTTTAGGGTTTAGGGTTTAGGGTTTAGGGTTTAGGGTTTAGGGTTTAGGGTTTAGGGTTTAGGGTTTAGGGTTTAGGGTTTAGGGTTTAGGGTTTAGGGTTTAGGGTTTAGGGTTTAGGGTTTAGGGTTTAGGGTTTAGGGTTTAGGGTTTAGGGTTTAGGGTTTAGGGTTTAGGGTTTAGGGTTTAGGGTTTAGGGTTTAGGGTTTAGGGTTTAGGGTTTAGGGTTTAGGGTTTAGGGTTTAGGGTTTAGGGTTTAGGGTTTAGGGTTTAGGGTTTAGGGTTTAGGGTTTAGGGTTTAGGGTTTAGGGTTTAGGGTTTAGGGTTTAGGGTTTAGGGTTTAGGGTTTAGGGTTTAGGGTTTAGGGTTTAGGGTTTAGGGTTTAGGGTTTAGGGTTTAGGGTTTAGGGTTTAGGGTTTAGGGTTTAGGGTTTAGGGTTTAGGGTTTAGGGTTTAGGGTTTAGGGTTTAGGGTTTAGGGTTTAGGGTTTAGGGTTTAGGGTTTAGGGTTTAGGGTTTAGGGTTTAGGGTTTAGGGTTTAGGGTTTAGGGTTTAGGGTTTAGGGTTTAGGGTTTAGGGTTTAGGGTTTAGGGTTTAGGGTTTAGGGTTTAGGGTTTAGGGTTTAGGGTTTAGGGTTTAGGGTTTAGGGTTTAGGGTTTAGGGTTTAGGGTTTAGGGTTTAGGGTTTAGGGTTTAGGGTTTAGGGTTTAGGGTTTAGGGTTTAGGGTTTAGGGTTTAGGGTTTAGGGTTTAGGGTTTAGGGTTTAGGGTTTAGGGTTTAGGGTTTAGGGTTTAGGGTTTAGGGTTTAGGGTTTAGGGTTTAGGGTTTAGGGTTTAGGGTTTAGGGTTTAGGGTTTAGGGTTTAGGGTTTAGGGTTTAGGGTTTAGGGTTTAGGGTTTAGGGTTTAGGGTTTAGGGTTTAGGGTTTAGGGTTTAGGGTTTAGGGTTTAGGGTTTAGGGTTTAGGGTTTAGGGTTTAGGGTTTAGGGTTTAGGGTTTAGGGTTTAGGGTTTAGGGTTTAGGGTTTAGGGTTTAGGGTTTAGGGTTTAGGGTTTAGGGTTTAGGGTTTAGGGTTTAGGGTTTAGGGTTTAGGGTTTAGGGTTTAGGGTTTAGGGTTTAGGGTTTAGGGTTTAGGGTTTAGGGTTTAGGGTTTAGGGTTTAGGGTTTAGGGTTTAGGGTTTAGGGTTTAGGGTTTAGGGTTTAGGGTTTAGGGTTTAGGGTTTAGGGTTTAGGGTTTAGGGTTTAGGGTTTAGGGTTTAGGGTTTAGGGTTTAGGGTTTAGGGTTTAGGGTTTAGGGTTTAGGGTTTAGGGTTTAGGGTTTAGGGTTTAGGGTTTAGGGTTTAGGGTTTAGGGTTTAGGGTTTAGGGTTTAGGGTTTAGGGTTTAGGGTTTAGGGTTTAGGGTTTAGGGTTTAGGGTTTAGGGTTTAGGGTTTAGGGTTTAGGGTTTAGGGTTTAGGGTTTAGGGTTTAGGGTTTAGGGTTTAGGGTTTAGGGTTTAGGGTTTAGGGTTTAGGGTTTAGGGTTTAGGGTTTAGGGTTTAGGGTTTAGGGTTTAGGGTTTAGGGTTTAGGGTTTAGGGTTTAGGGTTTAGGGTTTAGGGTTTAGGGTTTAGGGTTTAGGGTTTAGGGTTTAGGGTTTAGGGTTTAGGGTTTAGGGTTTAGGGTTTAGGGTTTAGGGTTTAGGGTTTAGGGTTTAGGGTTTAGGGTTTAGGGTTTAGGGTTTAGGGTTTAGGGTTTAGGGTTTAGGGTTTAGGGTTTAGGGTTTAGGGTTTAGGGTTTAGGGTTTAGGGTTTAGGGTTTAGGGTTTAGGGTTTAGGGTTTAGGGTTTAGGGTTTAGGGTTTAGGGTTTAGGGTTTAGGGTTTAGGGTTTAGGGTTTAGGGTTTAGGGTTTAGGGTTTAGGGTTTAGGGTTTAGGGTTTAGGGTTTAGGGTTTAGGGTTTAGGGTTTAGGGTTTAGGGTTTAGGGTTTAGGGTTTAGGGTTTAGGGTTTAGGGTTTAGGGTTTAGGGTTTAGGGTTTAGGGTTTAGGGTTTAGGGTTTAGGGTTTAGGGTTTAGGGTTTAGGGTTTAGGGTTTAGGGTTTAGGGTTTAGGGTTTAGGGTTTAGGGTTTAGGGTTTAGGGTTTAGGGTTTAGGGTTTAGGGTTTAGGGTTTAGGGTTTAGGGTTTAGGGTTTAGGGTTTAGGGTTTAGGGTTTAGGGTTTAGGGTTTAGGGTTTAGGGTTTAGGGTTTAGGGTTTAGGGTTTAGGGTTTAGGGTTTAGGGTTTAGGGTTTAGGGTTTAGGGTTTAGGGTTTAGGGTTTAGGGTTTAGGGTTTAGGGTTTAGGGTTTAGGGTTTAGGGTTTAGGGTTTAGGGTTTAGGGTTTAGGGTTTAGGGTTTAGGGTTTAGGGTTTAGGGTTTAGGGTTTAGGGTTTAGGGTTTAGGGTTTAGGGTTTAGGGTTTAGGGTTTAGGGTTTAGGGTTTAGGGTTTAGGGTTTAGGGTTTAGGGTTTAGGGTTTAGGGTTTAGGGTTTAGGGTTTAGGGTTTAGGGTTTAGGGTTTAGGGTTTAGGGTTTAGGGTTTAGGGTTTAGGGTTTAGGGTTTAGGGTTTAGGGTTTAGGGTTTAGGGTTTAGGGTTTAGGGTTTAGGGTTTAGGGTTTAGGGTTTAGGGTTTAGGGTTTAGGGTTTAGGGTTTAGGGTTTAGGGTTTAGGGTTTAGGGTTTAGGGTTTAGGGTTTAGGGTTTAGGGTTTAGGGTTTAGGGTTTAGGGTTTAGGGTTTAGGGTTTAGGGTTTAGGGTTTAGGGTTTAGGGTTTAGGGTTTAGGGTTTAGGGTTTAGGGTTTAGGGTTTAGGGTTTAGGGTTTAGGGTTTAGGGTTTAGGGTTTAGGGTTTAGGGTTTAGGGTTTAGGGTTTAGGGTTTAGGGTTTAGGGTTTAGGGTTTAGGGTTTAGGGTTTAGGGTTTAGGGTTTAGGGTTTAGGGTTTAGGGTTTAGGGTTTAGGGTTTAGGGTTTAGGGTTTAGGGTTTAGGGTTTAGGGTTTAGGGTTTAGGGTTTAGGGTTTAGGGTTTAGGGTTTAGGGTTTAGGGTTTAGGGTTTAGGGTTTAGGGTTTAGGGTTTAGGGTTTAGGGTTTAGGGTTTAGGGTTTAGGGTTTAGGGTTTAGGGTTTAGGGTTTAGGGTTTAGGGTTTAGGGTTTAGGGTTTAGGGTTTAGGGTTTAGGGTTTAGGGTTTAGGGTTTAGGGTTTAGGGTTTAGGGTTTAGGGTTTAGGGTTTAGGGTTTAGGGTTTAGGGTTTAGGGTTTAGGGTTTAGGGTTTAGGGTTTAGGGTTTAGGGTTTAGGGTTTAGGGTTTAGGGTTTAGGGTTTAGGGTTTAGGGTTTAGGGTTTAGGGTTTAGGGTTTAGGGTTTAGGGTTTAGGGTTTAGGGTTTAGGGTTTAGGGTTTAGGGTTTAGGGTTTAGGGTTTAGGGTTTAGGGTTTAGGGTTTAGGGTTTAGGGTTTAGGGTTTAGGGTTTAGGGTTTAGGGTTTAGGGTTTAGGGTTTAGGGTTTAGGGTTTAGGGTTTAGGGTTTAGGGTTTAGGGTTTAGGGTTTAGGGTTTAGGGTTTAGGGTTTAGGGTTTAGGGTTTAGGGTTTAGGGTTTAGGGTTTAGGGTTTAGGGTTTAGGGTTTAGGGTTTAGGGTTTAGGGTTTAGGGTTTAGGGTTTAGGGTTTAGGGTTTAGGGTTTAGGGTTTAGGGTTTAGGGTTTAGGGTTTAGGGTTTAGGGTTTAGGGTTTAGGGTTTAGGGTTTAGGGTTTAGGGTTTAGGGTTTAGGGTTTAGGGTTTAGGGTTTAGGGTTTAGGGTTTAGGGTTTAGGGTTTAGGGTTTAGGGTTTAGGGTTTAGGGTTTAGGGTTTAGGGTTTAGGGTTTAGGGTTTAGGGTTTAGGGTTTAGAGGTTTAGGGTTTAGGGTTTAGGGTTTAGGGTTTAGGGTTTAGGGTTTAGGGTTTAGGGTTTAGGGTTTAGGGTTTAGGGTTTAGGGTTTAGGGTTTAGGGTTTAGGGTTTAGGGTTTAGGGTTTAGGGTTTAGGGTTTAGGGTTTAGGGTTTAGGGTTTAGGGTTTA